>CM062820.1:136766169-137966169 GCA_031772625.1 Pinus tabuliformis
CCAAAACAGGAAAATTCTCAAACACCAGAGAAATTTAGGCCCATCGCCTTATGCAATGTTGTCTACAAAATAATCTCCAAGGTGGTGGCCAATAGACTTAAACCCCTGTTGCCCACGCTTATCTCCGGGGAACAAATAGGGTATGTTGAAGGAAGACAAATTCTGGACAACATAATTCAAGCTTAGGAGGTGGTTCACTCGTTAACTGGAAACAAGAGAGCAGGAATGATCATGCCACTGGACATAGCCAAAGCATATGATAAAGTAAATTGGATATACATCAAAAAAGTGCTCACAACGTTTGGTTTTGATCATAATTGGGTCAGATGGGTCATGACCCTTGTAACTTCGTCCAGCTTTTCAATTTTAGGGAATGGCTCTCCTTCTGATCTTTTTCTCCCTTCCAGGGGTCTAAGATAGGGAGATCCGCTCTCTCCCTTTCTTTTCATCCTCATGATGGAAGGGTTGGGGCGGTCCATCAAGCATGCAAAAGTAACAGGAAGAATTCAAGGTCTCCAACTTACGGAGAATGGCCAAGTTCTAACTCATCAACAGTTTGTAGATGATACCATGTTACAGGGAATTCCTACAATCAAAGAAGCACTTGCTTACAAACAGATTTTGGATGACTCGCGAAAGCCACAGGTATGGAAGTTAACCTTACCAAATCAAAAGTATTTTTCTTTAACACTCATATTGCCATCCAGAGAAATGTCTCCAGAATTTTAGGCTTTCAAAGAGAATCTCTTCCCTCCAAGTATTTGGGAGTTCCACTTACAGCTAAACCCCGACACAAGAGTATATGGGATCCTTTAATAACTAAAATGCAAGACAAGGTCAAGAAATGGACAAACAGATCTTTAAATTTAGCTGGTAGACTGGTTCTTACTAAAGTAGTTCTCCAAGCTATCCCAATCTTCATGCTATCAGCCCTCCCGGCTCCAATAGGAGTCTTGTAGCAATTTCGGAATATTCAACGAGACTTTCTGTGGGGCAAAGAGGATACTAGGAAAAAATGGGCTTTAGTCTCTTGGGAAAAGGTCTGCAAACCCAAGAACCAAGGAGGCTTGGGTTTAGACAACCCAGAGATTCTCAACAAGGCTCTAGGAGCCAAACTTTGGTGGATGTGGGTTAAGGATCCTAAAGCTCAATGGGCAAGCATCTGGAAGGAAAAATATGCCAATGCCTGGCCGGATTTGGATATCATACGTATGACAGGAACAGTGAAGGGCTCCCCCATATGGAACAAGCCCTGGGAGAACAGAGAAGTGGTGCAAAAAAATAGTTTCTGGGAAATCAGAGAGGGGGATCAGGCACTTTTATGGGAAGACAAATGGAAACAGGAACCAAATCTACTAAAGGAAGAATTTTTAGGCCTCAAGCAAGAGACTGACAATCAAGGATTAGTAAAGGTGAAAGACTTTTGGGAGAACTCACATAATGCAAGAAAGTAGAGAATCTGGAAAAAAATTGAGGGCAAAGAGGACAGAACCCTCAATAGTAAAGCAGATTCCCTCAAGAGAATGTTGGATCAGAGAATTATTTTAGTAATGGAAGGGCAGGACCAGCTAAGATGGGGTAACAACAAAGAGGGTAACTTTAATATCAATGAAGGTAAAGGTTTTCTCCTCGATATAGAACCCTAAGCTCCTAATAAAACTTGGCAGAAGCTTTGGAAGCACAAAGGCTGGATGAAAATCAAAATTTTCATGTGGTTAGTTCGCCACAGAAAAATTTTAACATGGGACAACCTTAAAAAAAGGGGCATGTTGAGACCCTCCAGATGTCAACTCTGTGAGATCTAGGAGGAGACTATAGAGCATCTTCTCAACAGCTGCAATTTCACCGATAGGATATGGGAATTTTTTACCAACATCTTCAAACAGTCTGATAGAGACAAAGAAAGCATTGCCAACACTCTAAACAACTGGAGGAATAATTTTTCAGATAATGAAATTCTCAACTATGCTTGGAATCTTCTGCTGAGTTTCATCATTTGGAATGTGTGGAAGGAAAGGAACAAAAGAATATTCAAAGAGGAAAAGTCTGCCTCTCTTAGCCAGGTGGAGCTGATAGTAAAACAACTAAAGGAAACAGTGGGCACCACGGTTAGGAATCTCCCCAAAAATCCTCCCTCAGTTGGAGAGTTGAAAATCCTCCAGCTGTTAGACTTGTAGGGGCTTATTCCTCAAGGGCTAGACAGGATAGCAAGCATGAGAGAAAAGGTGGAGGAATTCTAGCATCCCCCCCCCCCCTGAAGGTTTTTTAAAGTACAACATTGATGGAGCTTCCAAAGGCAACCCGGGAGATGCTAGTTTTGGGGAGTTCTAAGGGATGACACAGGTAGTATTATCTCCCTCTTCCATGGTCACTTAGGAAAAGCCACTAACAACATGGCAGAACTAATGGCATTGGAACAATGCTTAGAATTTTTAATACAGAGTAATTGCCAAAATGTCATAATAGAAACGGATTCAGAGTTAGTCAAAAACGCCGCCAAAAGAATCAGTAACGGAACAGGGTCGGAAAAGGTCACAAAACACTGGAGGTTAACTAGAGTCCTTCAGAGAATTCAAGTGCATCTACAGGAACTTCGTACTCTCAGATTTATTCATGTGAGGAGAAAGGCCAACAAATTAGTTGACATTCTTGCCAACCAAGGTGTTAGCAGCAAGGACAGTGCAATCTTAAGGTGGTGGAATACAATGGTGCAGAGTAACCTATAAAAAATCTGCCATAACCAGGCGGAGGAGGACAAAGAAGAGCACAGATGCAAAATGATAGATCCCAACTAGCAATGGTCAGCAGTCAGAGGGCTACACCAAGTTGGACAAAAAGGAGCAAAATGACAGGTAAGACAAGGGTAGAGTTAAAGTGGACCACGTTCAGGACAATTCTAAGTGACAAGTGTCAGAGCTTCCCGGACCGTACTAAGCAGCATCAGAAACTTCCGCATCATCCTAATTTTTCAATGATGGAAGTCAAAACCGCCTCTGGGCAGTTTCACAGAGATCGCACCACTCATAGGTTAAAAGTGGTTTCGGATTTTTGACAGCGATGCCATAGAAAGCATGCCACGTGGTGGAGGGCCCGGTACATAAACCACTTTCCCCATGCCATAAAGGTCGATCACATCAGGCGTGCGATTTTCTGCTCTGTTGTCCGATGGTGCAAGGTGAATGAACGCTCCGGATCCATCGAGCAGTTTGGTAGGGCCCGCGGGTTTGGTGGGGTAGGCGGTTTCACTGTAATCACACCGCTTTTTTATTATGAGTGGTTTTTTGTCTATTGGCAGTGATGCCATAGGTATCTTAACATGTGGAGGAGGGCCCATTCCTTATACCAGCCTCCCCGCGCCCTAAAGATCATCGGCTTCGGGCACGGGATTTCCTGCTCAACCGTCCGATCGCGCTTGGTAATTCAACGCTCTGGATTCAACGTGCTACTTGGTGGGGCCGTGGAGTGGTGGGGTCCGCGGTTTCTTCGAACATTTTTGGTGGTGCGATACTTTGGGGTGTCGTGCGTTTGCGGGGAGATGGGGCCACATGTCCTAGTGAGCTTTTCGCTTGGGTTTCTTGGATGTTTGATTGTTGTAGATCAGGACTTTAGTTTGTTTGGTTCTACCAATAGTATGTAATGAAAGATTTTGCCGTTAGTTGTAGGAGGGTGATGCTTTTCTTTGGCTTCATGCCCTTTGTTTCCCTATCACCTCTTGGTGTTTAGGGTTCTTGTATATTATGTAAATTTTTCTCGATATTATGAAATAGAAGGAACTACTATTGATTTAGCAAAAAAAGCTTTTCGATTATTTCCCATTAATAGAAATTTTAATAATATTTGATTTTAATAAATTATTTTAAATATTATTTTTCAAAAACTAACTGTTTAATTTAGCCATTACTTAATCATATTTGTTAATATCATAATTTAAATATTATTTTTCAAAAATACATGTTATTTGAAATTACGGTCTCTACATTGCTCTCTATTTAAGTCGTTGCCATGGTTTGCATCTTCATCTGGTCTTGATGATGAACCACACTGGTTGGTTCAAAACGCGTCGGCCAAAAAAAAACATGTTATGTGATTTCTACCGAAAGACTTTTCATAATTCATTATGGATCACAGAAGCCTGAATTAAGAAAAAACAAAAACAAAAACAAACAAGCAAACAAACAAAACAAAAAAACAAACAAAACAAAACAAACAAACAAACGAACAAACAGACAAACAAAAAAAAATACAAAAAACAAAAACAAACAAACAAACAAGAAACAAAAAGAACAAAAACAAACAAACAAACATGGACAACGAAGCAAACCAAAAAAGAAATTATGTTATGTGATTTCTACCGAAAGACTTTTCATAATTTATTATGGATCACAGAGGCCTGAATTCAGAAAGGGAAAAAAAAAAAAACAAAACAAAACAAAACACAAAACAAAAACAAGACAAAACAAAACAAAAACAAAAACAAATAAAAAAAATAAACAAAAACAAAAACAAACAAACAAACATGGACAACGACGCAAACACATATAGTTGTGACACAAACAATAACGAAAACATAGACAGTTGTGACACCATCAGTAGCGGAAACAAATACATTATGCCCCCACCATAAATAAAACCAAACACTGCAAAAACATAGTTGTTGCAGAGTACGACAAACAACTGAAAATGAATAAGGATTGTTGCTACAAATAAACACACTAAACTAGAAATAAGCACATACTTTGTTGTAATTTAAAACAGAAAGTTGTTTCCAATAAAACATATAAAAATTCTACCCGGATGCGGGTGGTAGGATTAGTGTTAATGCTCAAGCGAGCGAGGAGGGCAGCTGGCATCCTTGCGTCTTCGATGATTGAATGCATGGCAGAACATTTAATTCCCTTAATGCCTCACTCAGCTCACGGCAGGCGGGATTTGTTTATCAAGATGGTTAGCAGGTTCAGTAAAGCATTTCTCAGGGAGCCGACATTCCTTTGGCAGCACTCAGGCAAATACGCTCCTGAGCGAATAGTTTCGCGTGCTCCAGAGGCAGAGTGACGCACTTGGAAACCTCCCTGGTTATATAGGCACAAACTCCTAGCCAGCTCAATTACTTGGATCACAACTCATAGGCTTTGCATCTGGTATGGTAGTTATCTGGTATTTTGGTTTCTTTTTGGAATAGCTCAAGTCTCTGCTCTCGGGACAGTTGAATATTTTCAATTTGGGCCAAGATTTGAAGGATTCAGGAAAGATTTAGAAGTTCAGAGTCATAGTTGGGTGAAGTCTTTCCTGGGCATCCACTACTCCGGGTACTGGTATAATTGGTGTCTGTTTCCCTTTTGCACCCAAAGTCTGGTTCGCCCCCTTGCAATGGCTCCCCGAAAATGCGGAATTCCCCGAAGAGGCAGCAATTATGGAGGTCATGGGGGTAATAGGGGTAGAGGAGAACCTATTCCCCGTCGTATCGTCCCGCTCGCCTCCATCTCTCCGTCATCCCCTTCTTCTGAACACTCTGGCCCTTCTCTGCACAGTTCCCTTCACTCCTGTTGGTTCAAATTCAAAAGCAAATTACACAAGCCCTCCTTTTGTGCCTTGCTCACTGTTATTTTTTCTGAGGAAGAAGAGGATTCCTCAAGCTCAGATGAACACATCAGGGACAGTCCTCTCTCTCACAATCCCAGTAACTCTCAAGGAAGTGAAGCCGGTGACATTCTCAATGCCCCAGACCCGCTTCAGACTGAAGAACAACGCGAGGATTCGCCCCATCATTCTATCTCTGCTAATGAAGATATCATTCCCTGCGCTCCAGCGTCTTCCTCAGGCAACATATTGCACATGTTGTCTCCTCCGGATCGAACAGAAAGGGATAACGAGGATAACATGGGGGTCGAATGGGTCAGTTCTCCAGACCGCGACATGGATGCAGATAATGATATGCCACCTCAGGCATAAGCTTTCCGTCTCAGCTCGAAGTCTCAGAATGAAGGTTTTGTTTTGAACTTGTTCACAGTGGTTTTCTTCCAGAATTTTCACTATGGCGCACTATTATCTTCCAGTTTATAAGTCTGCTTTTCTAGTTTTTTGTAATAGCCTCAGAACTGTAGGATGGCGGGAAACGCAGGATAGATCTATTTTGGGGTTAATATATTTTGAAAACTGGGTCTTATGGATTGTAATCAGACATATCAGAGCTGTATGCAGCAGACTTTTTGATAGAGGGCTGGCTGTAGCCCCCTCAGAGGTCCATACCTCTCTGTAAATATTTTTTACCTTTTTATTTAATAGAATAGTCTTTACTTAGAAAAAAAAAAAAAAAACATATAAAAATTCTCTTCTCAACCTCAACTTAAGACCATTTATGCACAACAAAATAAATGACAATTGCAGAAATTGAACATACAATATCTATTAACAATAAACTAAAACTAACACATTACATTTCACAAATTTTTGTACATGAAAAACATGTTGCTGCAACACAAAATTGTTAAACAAACTAACCCAAGAGTTGTTGCAATGCATAGAAAACTACTACAAATAAGAACATGACACTAGAATCTGGATTCTTCTCACTAAATCTAAACAGACATTTACCTCAAAATATGCATCCCTCCCTACCATGGTGGTAGGGAGGCTACACAACCTCCCCAAAAACTCCTCACACGCAACCCACAAAACGCTATCTCCCATTCCAAATTGAGATACCTCCCCTCAAATATAATTAGACATATGTTTCAACCAAAACCCCTAGCCCTAAACCTAGGAGGGATTATCTTAATATTTTAATAAAAATATCTTTAGCTAACTTTCCCTTAATCAAAAATGCACATGTCATGGCATTTATGTTTCATATCAGTTCATATTTTCCTTTTGTGTTTACATTTGACGTCATTTCACATGTACATTTTACATTTACATTAAATTTTCATAATTAACCCAACTTCAAACTTGGGCTTCAATACTTCCCTTCAAGCCCCCCCACCTCCATCTTTGATTTGTCCCTTCCAGTTGATATTCATTTTGATCTTGATTTTTTTTAGCACTTTCGATCTCTTATTCTTATATATTTTCCTCATGCGTGTGTGTGTGTGTGTATTAGTCATATTGATTCTTAAGCTCCTCTCATCTTCATTTCAATTAAATTTTTCACCTCTCCAGCTTCCACACCACACTATCCTTACTTTTGTTCCCCCTTCATTATGTTCTTTAATCCTTTATCATTTTATTATTTTTCTTTATATTAAGTGATTTGAACTATATCATTATATTATTTGTCATCCATGTTGATGCTTTTAGAGTAGAAAAAGTGGAGAAATTAGCTCATAGACCATTTTTACCAACGATACCTAGTTTAGTAAATTAGGGTATGAAACCTTCCAAGAGAATTTTGAGGCCTCAAACAACGTCTTTTAGTAGTAAAATCTTGTTTCTTTATTGCATCATCCTCTTTTTCATATTATACACACATAGACCTTTCTAACAACACAAGAATTGCCTCAATCAGAGTCTGTACGCAAAATTTATGCCACTCAAAAGTCAACCTTCTTATTTTCACCACCATAATTCGAGAATATGTTATGTCATCCCCCCTTATTCATGGAAAATGGGATAGACATGTGATTATAATGAAGAAGACTCTAGAAGAGTAAATATTTTAACTCCATTTAAGAGTTGAGGTAGTCAAACCTAACCATTAGTAGGTTATCAGGTTGTGTTATAATCAGTTCAGTGGAAGGAAAAGAGGTTTCATTCTTTTGAGTGCATTTGTTCCATAAATGAGCAAAAATAGTCGATAGGGATAGGAGATAGAACATGCAAAGAGGATTTATGCATTGTAGTATCCCATGGGCCATAGACCATACTCCCTTGTACTCGCATCCATATTTTTATCGGAGAAAGAGAGCTTCACAACCTCATCTTCTTGTTGGATTTTCTCCCAAAAGGGTTTCCTGTGTCATATCTTGTGTCAAATCGTGGATTTTGAGCTTTTATTTAGCAATCTTTATTTTCTACATAATTTTAATTTGCATGCATACGCAATTAACAGTGATCTATGAATCCATAAATCTAAATAGAAGTAAAACCCTAATAGTGTGGATTTCATATTTATAAATATGTTTTATCAGATTTATTGTGACAAACTATCGAATGGAATATCCACAGTAGTTTACGAATCATATTAGTATCACAGCTAGGTTTCTTTGAGTATATTGTGTATATTTGTAGGGGATATAGATCATCTAGTCCAAAAGTCGTAAAATCGTAATCATGGTCGACAAATCTGTGAATGACCTTCATGATCCTACGGAGGAGAGGTTTTCGTGGTTGGAATCACAAGTTGCAAATATAGGCCAAAATATGTATCTCCTCATGGTAGCCCTAAGAAATAAGCTCAAGATGTTTGGAGAATATGGGGATTCTAATATAGAAGATAAATTAAAGGGGAGATCAAGAGTTCGAGAAAAAATAGAGAAACAACCAAAGAAAGGAACCAAAAAGGTCAATCCAATTCGAGTGTTGTGAATCATTCACAATCCCTATTTAAAATGGAAGTGCAGGTCAATATCAATCCATACCAAGGTGAGATAAAAAAAAAAATTGAAGTTAAATAAATTGTTGTAGCAATTAGAAGTGTATTTTAGTGTCTATCATATGGAGGAAGAATAGAATATTTCATTTGTGTAGCTAAAATTAGAGGGTCATGCCCTAACTTGGTAGGAAAGCCACATGGAGACCTCGAGGTTGGAGGGAGATCCTCTAGTGACTAAGTAGTGTGACTTCAAAACCCTCATAAATTCATAGTTTTACCCTATTGGGTATGTATAGGACCACTGGATGTAGTGGCACTACTTCAGGCAAAAGTAGAGGAAGAGTGTATAGGAGTAGACCACAGAGTTTAGAAACATTGCCATAATGTTGGGTATCTCCCCAAAGAACCTAGATGCATTCCTCAAGTATATGGTTGGTTTACAGAACCATCTATGAAAGCAAGTGATGCTTTTCAAGCCTATATTGGTTGACGAGGCTTGTGTACACGCATAGTACCTGAAGAACATAGGCTTGAAGAAATGGAAATCAAGTGGATCCAAGCAGAAGGAGCAACAAGACGCTTATAAGGAGGATGAGAAGAAGTGGAGCGGGAGAGATAAAAAGAGGACATCCACAACACACCAGTGTAAAGATCCCAGCAACCTCTACAACCAATACAACATTCATAGCCATACAAAAAAGAAGTGTTGGAAGTTGCGTTCACAGTTTAACCCGAAGAACAAAAAGAAAGACTATATGAAGAAGAATCTCATGGTCGTTGATTCGAGTAACCAAAGCTCGAATGTGGATGAGAATATAATTTATATGTCAATGTTGAAGGAGGTGAATCTGAGTAGCCTTCAACAATATGAAGAGAAAGAAATGAACAAACTCGTCCACATAAAGATACAAGTCAAGAAGACAAAGATTGATGTTATGTTTGACTTAATATCGTAAGTGAATCCCATTTAAACAAAGTAGGTCAAAAAATTGGGATAGAAAGTTTGTGATCATTTGAGCCCATATCCATTGGGATGTTTAAATAAGGATGCAGAGTTGAAGGTAGCAAAACAATGCAAAATTGTATTTTCCATAAATGTTAATTTTCTTAATGAAGTAGAAATAGATGTAATTTCCCTTTATGTATGTGGAGTCATGTTTGGAAGTCCCTACATGTACATGTGAGATGAAATATTCATGTGGAGAGCCAACCAATTGATCCATAAATTTTCATGGATACTCCACTGGATAGTTTGCCACAACATATCTGGAAAAAAATAAAAATAAAAATAATAAATAAAATAAAAAATAGAAAATTAAATTAAATTAAATAATAAAATAAAAATTAAAAAATAAAAATAAAAATAAATAAAATATGTATATCTATATATATATATATATATATATATATTATATATATAATTAAAAAATAAATAAAATTAAAAATTAAAAATTAAAAAATTAAAAATTAAAAAAATTAAATATATATATATATATATAAAATCTAAAATTCTACACTAATACAATTTTGTTTATTTTTATATTTTTGGATTTGTAGATTAATATTAATAGTGAGTGCACGTGAATTAAAATTATGCAAAAAATAGAGAACAATGAAATAAAATCTCACAAATATATGACCTAGGATACCCTTTCGGGAGAAAATCTTAACTAGAAGGTGAGGTTGCTCTGCTCGCTTTCTTTTTATAGAGAATGGTTGTGAGTGAAAAGAAGTATGGTCTATGGCCTGTGAGATACTACAATGCACAAATCCTCTCTCTTTGCTCTATCTTCTATCCCTCTTAGCTAATTTTTGTTCATTTATGGAAGAAATACACTTGAAATAATGGAACTCCGTTTCCTCCTAGTGGCCCGATTATAACAAAGCTCGATAACCTACTAGTGGTTAGATTTGACTACCTCAAATCTTAACCAAAGTTACAATATATAATATTCTATATTGTTTTTTATCATAATCACATGGATAGTCACTTTTTCATGAATAATGGGGGCCGAAATGGCATCCTCTTAAATTATGGTAGTGAAAACAAGAAGGCCAACTTCTACATAGCATATTTTTCGCATATGGACTCTAATTGACACTATTCTTGCATCGTTGGAAAGGTATCTATGTTTAAAATAAGAAATAAAGGTGTTTTTCTAAAGAGACAAATTTTCCCCTCAAAATAGGGTATTTTCTACCTCTAAATGATACCAAAAGGTTTCAGACCCCGTTTTTCAAACTAGGTCCCGCTAGTAAAAATAGTCATGTGAGCTAGGGAAAGTTGAATCCTCCACTTTTTCCACTCTGAAATCATCGATGTGGATGAAAAAAAATATGATGATCCAATCTATATCACACCTCCCCATTTTTAGAGGCTTTTGATTCCCAAAATATTCTACTGAATGAGGTGAGGAAAATTTTCCTCCACTTTCTCTCGAGCATACCATTTAGATTTTCCTGGAAGTTGTCCTTTCATCCCAATCTTCCAAAGGACATGTTACCCCTGTCTTGTATTTTTGGACCTATTTTACAAAATTGTATCTTTTACAACTCTGCCTAAGCATCTAGTTCCAAATCCTCCATAGAAGGTAGGACTTGTTCCTCTTCTCGATTTAGCATGAAAGGCTCGTAGAGTTTCAGATTCTCTACATTCTCAACTAATTAAATGCACATGTATCGTGGTAGAATAATTTTATAAAATTATCACCTACCTTTTCCAATATCTCCAAGGGATCATATTCTAGAGCCCTTATTTTCTTACCAGGACCTTGTAGCCTCTCCTTGTTCAACTATAGCCATACTTTGTCTCCCATCTTGAATGATTTCTCTACTCTGTGTTGATCACCTAGCCTTATATTTCTCCTGTGACTTTTGTAGTGTCTCTTGTACCTATATATGGATCTACTTGATATTTTCTACAAACTTTTCAGCCCTCAAGGCATCCCATGTAATATCATTTCTCACTCCTCCTTGTTGCCCATATTCAACATCTAGAGGTGAAGGTGGAAAATATCCAAAACAAGTTTCAAATGCAGACTTACCAGTAGAAGTGTGGACTGATCTATTGTAAAAGTGTTTTATATATACTATATTTTCATCCCAAGTCTCCCGGTGCTTCTAAATATATCCCCTCAGTATCTACACCGAAATCTTCTTAGCTACTTATTTATTCCCATCCATATACGGAATGTTGTAGACCTATTCAACTTTGTGTCCATATTCTCCCACAATGTAGTCCCAAATGCATGGAGAAATATTATGTCCCTGTCTGAAATGATGCTCCCTGGTGTCCCAAACTGTACCCAGACTTGTCCAAAGAACAAGTTCGTTGCTTCTTTCCCACTAATGGTATTTTTTACAGGGAATCAAAATATACATCTTGTTAAACCTCTCAACTGCCACAAAAAAGTAGTCATGTCACTTCATGGTTGTTGGTAAACCTCCCACATAGTCCATGGAAGCTCTTTCCCAAGGACAAGTGGTACAAGTAAGGGATGATATAGGCCATGTTTCTTATTGCTAGGCTTGTTGATACAACAAAGCATGCATCCTCTTATGAGCCTAGCTACTTGTCCTTGCTTCTTGTGTTAATACACATACCTTTACAAGTTGGTCGTTGTCTTCCCTACACCAAAGTTCCCTGCAATCTTAGATGTGTGAGACTCTATAATCAGTTGCAATCACTCACCTTTAGGAACAGATACCTTATACATCTTATAGATCAACCCATCCTGGAGATGGTAATCAATGGTTCTATCACCATCATGCACATTAATTTTGACTCTACAACTACTGAAACACCTTCCTGAAGTCCTCATTCTCTGAAAGCATGTTGGAAATTGTTTGTGTTTCTCTTTTTGTACTTAATCACTAAATGAAATTTTCCTAGAAACCTCATCCACTTGTAGTGCTTGGTATTGTAGCTTACTCTAGGCCTGTAGATACTGTAGTGGTTGATGATCTGTGTGGGTTACTGTCTCCTTTCCCATAAGATAATTATTCCTCTTCTTCCTAGCTTGAACTAGGGCATAGAATTCCTTGTTGTAGGTAGGGCAGCTAAAAATTTCCCCATGAAATACTTCAAAATGGTAGCATATAGGCCTTCCTCCCTTCATCGAGACCACTCTGATAGCATACCCACTCACATCTATATCCACTTCAAAGGGTTGTTGAAAGTTTGGTAATGTCAGCAGTAGTGCTTCACTGATCTTCTTCTTTAGCTCCTCAACGGCCCTGTACTGACCCTCTCCCCATTGGAAACTCTTGCCACATTTTTTGAGTGATGTTGCTACTACTAAAAATGAGGCTATGAATTTCCTCAAGTATTGTTCCACCCCAATGAAACTCCTAACCTCATAAACATTAGTAAGAACTTCCAATTTCATGATGGCATCCATCTTGGAAGGATCTATCTTCATCTCTCGTTCATCTATCATAGACCATTGTGAAAACTCACACTTCTTGATATTTATTGGCAACTTGTGCTTCTTTAATATCTCTATAACTTGTGTCAAATGCAAGATGTGCTCCTCCCAGGTAGCAATGTATACCAGCATATCATCCAAATAGATAATAACAAATGAATCTATAAAAGGGCATAGTACATCATTCATTAATTTCATAAACATATTTGGTCCATTACATAGGCCAAATGGCATGACTAACTACTCATACAAACCTTTCCTAGTTTTCAAGGCAGTCTTCCAGATATCTTCTTCTCTAAGTCGAACCTGATGATATCCAGACTTTAAGTCTAGATTGGTTAAGTATTTTGCTTGTTGTCACTAATCCAGCAGATCATTTATCCTGGGTAGGGGGTACCTGTTCTTGAGTGTGATCTTGTTCAATGTCATGTAATCTATACATATATGCCAAGTCCCATCCTTATTTGGCACAATGATAATTGGTGACCCACATGGTGATGTACTCAGTTAAAAGACACTGTGTTCTAGTAGCTGCTACAATTGTTTCTTCACCTCACTTGCTTCTATAATAGACTGCATTTATAGACCAATGTTTGGAAATGGGGAGTCCGGCAAAATCTAGATCTTGTGCTCTACTTACCTCTTAGGTGGTAACCCTTTAGGCTCCTTGAACACATCCATGAATACATGTAACAACTCTTCTAGTTGTTGTTTCTATTTCTTAGTAAACCCCTCCATGGATGCCTTGCATCTTAATAACTCTTCTAAAGACTAATTTTCTCTTAAAAATAATAAAATATACTTCTTGTTGTATTGATCAATTTCTTGGCTTGGTTGGCACTTATGAGTGAAATTTTTTACTTTCCTTTGTGCACATTGATGGTGAACAATTTGCCATCATTGACAAGCTGATACTAGTTGGTTATCTGCATGAATATTACATCTCCCATGTACATGTAAGAACTCCCTAACATGACTCCACATACATCAAGGTGAACCACATCTATTTCTACTTTGTTAATAAAATCAACACTTAAAGAAAATCTAATTTTACATTGGTTTGTTACATTTAATTCCACATCCTTATTTACCCATCCCAATGGATATGGTCTTGGATGATCACAAAATTCCAACCCCAACTTCTTGACCATCTCTGCTGTAATGAGATTCGCGTGCGATCCTGAGTCAAATAGAGCATCAATATTTCTCTTCTTGACTAGTACCATTATGTGGAAGAGTTTGGCAATTTCATTCTCTTCCTATTTCTAATGGCTACATAGATTCACCTCCTTCAGCGCCGATGTACAGATGATCTACTCATCCATGTATGATTTTCTTTCAAGTTAGTTGCTTGAATCAATGGCCATGAGATTCTTCTTCTTAATGCCTTTCTTTTTGTTCTTTGAGTTAAGCATTAGATGCAACTTCTAGCACTTCTCTTATGTATGGTCGTCAATGTTGCAGTGGTTGCCATAGTTGCTAGGATCTTTGCACTAGTGTGTCATGGTTATCATTTGTTTATCTTTTCCTCCTTTCTACTTCTTCTTCCCCTCAGAAACATCTTGTTACTCCTTCTTCTTTGATCCACTTAATTGATCTTTCTTTAGGCATATGTTCTCTACATATTGTTCCTGTACATAGACCTCGTCCATTGATTTGGGCTTAAATAGTATCACTTTCTTCCACAGATGGTTGTGTAGACCCCCTTAATACTTGAGGAGTACATCTAGGTTCTTTGGGGAGATACCCAACATTATCCCTATATTTTGGAAATATGTGGTGTACTCTTGCACATTTGTACCTGCTTCTTCCTCATATAGTTCCATTGGCTCCATTCGTCCTCTATAGGGTAAAACTGTGACTTTATGACGGTTTTGAAGTACTTCAACTTAGTCACTGGAGGTTCTCCCTCCAGTCTCAAAGTCTTTGTGTGGCTTTCCCACCAAGTTAGGGCATGGCCCTCTAATTTCAACTGCGCAAATGGAATCTTTTGCTTCTCCTCTAGGTGAGATTCAAAGTGTAGATCTCACCATTGTACGACTTGATATCAACCTTCACTTCTAGACCAACTTCACACCAACAATGATATTCATTAGGGAGGTGTCCCTGATTCCCAACCCCCGATCGCATTTCAAAGTTTGAACAACACCCATTTAACTAGGTGGAATATTTTTTCATTAGACTTGCTCCCCTGCTATAAAAAAAAAAAATATAACTTGAGAGATTTTTAAAATAATTCTAGCAAGTGCTAATAACACCATGAATTAGAAGATAGGGAGGGCTAAGGGAACAAATTGGATCAATCTAACCTTGTCAACTGAGTTCTACCAAAGAGCTCATAATCATTCAACATTTTTGTTATTTTAGATAAAATTGGAGTCCAAGATGGATGAGGAGAGGGCTCTATGCACAAGGACATACCTAAATATTTGATTTCAATCCATTTGTCAACCACATTAAATCCCATTGACCTGTTTAATTGAACTTGTCTTCTCTTGCCAATATTCTAGGTGTCGATTTTACTCTCCTTTGAATTAATAAGGCATAAGGTCTTACATTTTAAGTTTTTTATTAAATTTATTTATATTAATAATTATAAATAGGTATTAAATGAAAAACTACAAAATAAATTATTAAAAATTTATAAGATATATTACCTTTCACCCTGACGAATAAAGGGAGATTCAACTTGTCTAAGGCCTAGGGGTTTCTTAAAATAATCATGCTGAATATTTAGCTTTGTGGAAAGGTTTGGATATGGATCTCTCTAAAGGAATTCATCACCTGAAGGTTTTTGGTGATTCAATAATTGTTATTCAGTGGGTGAGTAATGTAGAAGAGAATTCTGAGAAGATATTAGCCCCTATTCTACATCAAATCAATCGTCTATTGGTTAAATTTGACTTGACTGAACTCTTCCATGTCAAGAGAAAACTCAACACGGTGGAAACTTTTCTAGCCAATCAAGGATTATTATTAGAACAAGGTGTTTTGAAGGTTGATGAATTGGACATGATTAAGAAAGAAATTCCATGAGGAGTATAATAAGAACCATATTGCTTCAGTTATTAATTGAAATTAATTATAGAATAATGTGATGGGTCTCATCATTTCTTCCTATCAGGGATTATTTCAAAATTTTATTAATCAATATAACTCCCTTTGTGTTGTGTGGTTTGCTACTTTACATGGAGGGACGAGTCTGTATGGCCACTTGGATGGTGTTTTCCATGCTTCGCCAGCTAGAGGACGGGTGGAGGAGAGTTTTAGAGGTTAATAAATTAGTTAGAATGTGTGAATCTTGCATTCCTCCATCTTAGAAGTAGAATACATGCATGAGAACTTTTCCTTCAATGTATTTTTATCCAGGCATCAACATTTTCATAATGGTTTTAGATTTCGTTGATTGATTAGTGTATTCGGTTCAATGTGGCACTAATGGCAGAGTCAAAGGTTTCAAATCAAGGAGAATTGGCTCGACAGGTTATATAGAGCATTCGAGTGACATTAATAGATCAGAGTTGATAGTTAGATCCATAATTAACTAGAATATATAGCAGGTCTAAAGTGGGATTAATTTCATGGAGTGAGATTCAAGTGTATGAGTGGAAGATATCAATATTTTCTTACTACAAATGGCGATTGTTACATAATTTGTTGTGTCTTTGATTTCAAAACATGGGGAGGTGATGTTTTTCTGACTCGTGGGCTCACTTTGAGCTTTTAATTTAACAAATGGTCATATTATAATTCAATACAATTAGATTGCAGTTACGATAGAAATGTTGAGCTTTCCCTTGGATAATTTGATCCCAACAATGGAGGAAAATGTAGATGAGGGTCGCAATGGTGCATCTGAGAATTCCCTATTGCAGCTACATGTGAACTCAGCATTGTAAGAGGAGATTGGCCTCGGGGCTATCATAGGCCAGGCCTCCCCTCCTTAGCCTGATCTAGAAGCAAACAAAATTCAAGTCAATCTTGTTTTTGAGGAAATGTAGTTGGACACTTATCTCTTAGTTATATTTGTCATGTTATGCAAATATATAGTTCTTTTAGGTGTTTTCGGGGGGTTGAATAAAGAAATTCAGTTTAGAATAGTTGTAAGTAGACAGGTGTAAACTGTGTGAATCCTTGGAGTTTTTGGATATTTGCAGAAGAAATTTTAGTTCAGGATGTACAAGGTTCTTGCCTTCAAACTAGAATATTTTAATGCAATATATAACCATTTATTTAAAAATAACACTCTCTTTATTTACTTTATTGACTTTTATAATTTTTTATATTATAATTATAAATAGATATTATATGAACAAAAATATTTGATTTTAATTAATAAGCATATAAAAACATTTACAATATTTTTTATTAAATTATCTATTTACTTATTTATCTAATCAATATTATACATATACCATTAAAAAAATAAATTGAAAGAATTATACAATATGTCAAAGAAAATTACCAAGCATTATTAATATTTTAATAAATAAATAAATATTATTTCAATATATAGAAATGTGAAATTTATATAAATATTAATAATATTAATAAGAAACATTACAAATTCATGTTAATTATGGGATATATCAAAATTCCAGAGAAAATGTCGAATATTTTAATATTTTAATAAAATTAAAAGTAAGAACATTTTTTATATAAAAATGTGAATTGTTTTTTATAAAAAAAATAAAAATAAAATAAATAAAATAAAAATAAAAATGTATATTCTCGTTATCAAAAATATACATTGTGCGGAGGTAAGAGGGTTTATCCATCACATATCAAAATCTTTAGTGAAATTCTAACTAGTTATGTCCAAGAAAACAAAAGTGGTTAAACAAACAATTAGTTCAAATCCTTAAACTAAATAACAATGATCATCCCTATATTATATAATCTTCGATGTACCTCTTTGAACTTTTATTGCCTGCTTCCACAAATGATTGATGCTATTTATTTCTCTGTAAATATGATTAGCCTCCTACCATTCCATCCTTCCAGCCTTTTTCTTTATTTCCTCTATGATGGGAACTAAGTGTGGGGCAACAACCTCTACCTTTTTTTTCTTTATTTCCTCTATGATGGGAACTAAGTGTGGGTCAACAACCTCTGTCTTCCTATTTATACAGTCAATCTTTAGTCTCCAAACTTTTGAAGTTTCATGAGATTATAGAAATTTGAGATATGGAAGAATAGAGTTGGAAACTCAACTCTCGAATATGAACCTCTATATAGAGAAAAGAATATATGATAATAATGTTGATTAGAGGTGAAAAGAACTACACCCAACCCACATATGGGAGGGTTGACTCTAGTTGGCTCAACGGAAGAATCAAGAGAATGCATCATAAGGATTCTTTGTTTTTTTCTGTTTTGGAATTAGATGGATTAGATTGAAGTTATTGAGGAGGATTCAATGACTCCCTATATGTATTAAAAAAATGCATGATTCAATGTCCACCATATTGTGTGAACAAAAATAGCAAGGAATATAGGGAATTCTTGGATTTTTCCATTCTAGAAATGTGAAATATATATAAAGTTAAGTAATAGTATTAAAAAGTAATATATATTCATCCTAACTCTAAATCTACCAAAAGTAGAAATTGAAAATCTAGAGCTTTCATCAATATACTTTTTCTAAACAAACATGTTTATGGAGTCTTGGTAAATTAAAACCTCTCTCATAAAATGATATATTTTACACAATGATAATGATATGTTTAAGTGAGTTTCACATAGGAGTAAAGATGTCTAATATGTTTTACACCATGGTAAATATAAAGTGGAAAAAGCCTTAATATATGTTTGGATAATGTCATCTGCACCATTACATATTCACACCAATAACACAAACATTGTACACATATGATAGTAAGAGCATGTATATTCCAAAGACACTTCCCTAGATCCATATTCGAACTGAAGCCTTTGCATCATTTTGAATATAAATATTTAAAATGTTTCTTTTAATTACCACAAGTTTCTAAATCACCATTTAAAAAATAATAAAATATTCAAAATTTAACAAATGACAAGTACTAACTATTAAAATATAATAAGAATTACAGTAATTATAATTTAAGAAAGTACAAGGCCCTCCATTTTTGTTTATTCCCTGTTTGTTGACCAGTTGCCCGAAATGAGGATGTCCCATCCCGAAGCTCATACAATTTGAGACCTCAACTTTATTAACAATTCCCATCGAGGGTTGATTAGACATATTTTCTAGATTTGAACAATTCATGCACCAACTATATTTCCATATGCATCCTCTAATCACCACATCCTTGACAATTATGTTATTAGTCCCTGTCGCAAGCACGACGAGGACTATAGTAATCAAAATGGTGGCATTAACATTAGGTTAACTTGGTCAATTTCTCCCCCATCATGTAGTCAGCATAGCTTCGACTATAGTTTTGATGAATTTTGCAACTTCATCATCTTATTTGGCCTCTTTGGAGGCAGACCATATATTATGTGAATTTTTTCGTGAATTTTTGTTTGTATATTTCCCGAGCATAAACTAATGTTGGCATTAGTTCCCCAACATGAAATGTTTGGTTGGTTTGCAATTTGGATATACCTCTTGTTACCTATGTCTTATATGTCTTTACAAGTTACGCGACATGCCACAAACATGCCAGTAGACCACATAGAGATCAGACCAGATGGCTCTATGCATAGTCACCAATGTTAGGCCTCCCGTGTCAACTTACAGGGCCATGTTGATTGCTCCAAGAGGGGTCTCGATGAGAGTGAGGCGGAGGAATCCGATGTTTACAAATAAAAATTAGAAGTTGTGCTACATTTTAAGAATCAACACCAAGCCTGTGAAGCTTCTCCCGAGAAATTCAGAAATAGTATTTGGACAACTGCTTTGGAGCGATGAGAAGCATGTTGTGCAACTGATTTGGAGAAATGAGAAGCATGTTGTGCAGAGCCTAGTATCAACTCTTATGCATGTATTACTTTTCTTTCATCACGCCTCAAACTTACAATCAGTATCAACTCCTATTCATGTATTATTTTTCTTTTAGCATCTTAAGCTACAAAAAAATAAAATGCAAAATTATTGTTAAGATCTCTTTGTGCTTATACAAATTTAAAGCAAAAAATTCAAATGCAAAACAGTTAAGATCTCTTTAAATTGTACAAATTTAAAACAAAAAACCATTTTAAATTGTAATTTTTATTTTCCTCACAGAATCGCACCAACTAAATTATTTTTGTTTTGCACCTACCCATCACCTAATTTAAATCAGACGGATCTACAAATATTCAACTGAGATCTTGAAATAAAATAGAAAAGTATGAAAGAAGTTAGTACCTGGTAAACTATTGTACTCAGGGCATGCTTGAAATGAGAAGCACAAACATAAACCCTAAAGGCCTGAACCACATGAGGCAACCAAATTTTCTCTGGTTGTTGCATGATCCTTACAAAGTAGAGGATACAAGTAACTTGTTGACAATGGTTTTGAGTGGGAAAAATGCCTTCTAACTCTCCTCCCCATTGGAAAAGATGAGACACTTGAGTCATCACCTATAGACAATAAGCCAACTGTACAGAGGAGAAATTGATGCCATGTTTGCTAAAGATTAACCACTACGTGACAGAGTATCAGACTAGTTGCACAAACCAAATTTGAAGTATGGTTTGCAATTGATACCAGAGATCACGATCATGTTGAGCATAGTCTACCATTGTCAATGAAGTTAACACTTCTATGCCTGGCTTGACCACTCCTGCTTGTCTGGATCATCCTTCGGTTGAGGGTAATCCTAGTGGGATAGCTTTTATCAATGAAAAAGGGGCCTATGAAGTTGATTTCATCAATGATAATGTATCCTAAGATATGAAATGTCCAGAGGATCAAGAACCAATTCAGAGAATGTGTGTGTGAACAAAAACTCGCTACAAGTGAAGTTGGTCATCCAAGAGAGCTCACCAACCTTGCATTGAAACGAAATGAGGTAGCACCTTGGGGGGGAAATGAGACAAGTGGCATTCATAAATGAAATGTGCAAGTCCATGCCGGTTTGTCTTTATATCTTTGACCACGTATATCACTTTCAATAACAATTAAAAAGTAATTAATAGACTATTGAACTTTTTTTATTTAGGAAATTATTAATTATCATTAAAACTTTTTTCTTGCCACCTAAACTAAATGATCCTAGAGAAGGCAGGGTCTTCAACATGCTCTCAAGAAAAAAAAACAGTTCCTCGTAACTCTAAGGCATTGCAAGATAGTAGCGTTGGCAAGGAAGAGGCTTGCAACCTCAAAGCATGAAAATATTTCCCTCCAGGTGGTGGTTTCCTAACTATTTGAATAGAAGCGGGTGGAGATTCCAAGTCACCTATCCACATGGACTCCCAACGAAACTTCTTTGACCAAATCCCAAACGCCGAAGAACTTATTGACATCACCATCATTGCGGAAAAAGAATTGGCGGGAAAGAATGGAGTTTCAAAACAACATATAGTTGAACAAGAAAATGGGCAAGAACATTATGCAGACCTATTATCAAAGGAAGTTATTCAATCTCGTAAGGGAAAACACAAGAACTGAAAGCCAATTAAGGCCCAAGATGATATCTAGAAATTAATATTAGGAGTTGACAATTTCTTAGACAATGTTGTTAGGCTAAAAAAGTGAGTCCTCATGGGTCGATGGGATATTTCCTCATACAATGGTGCGTAGATGAAAGAATGGACACAGAGAAGTTGGGTTTTCTCTTAGATTACAGGCCAAAATTCAACGCCCTTGTAAATGACTGGTTTGGTTTATATTTCTTGTCTGAGGAGGATGTAAACAAAATTTTGGAACTACCATGGGTTAAGGGTCGTGGCTTCTTAATCTTGCAGAAATGGAATATTGACTTTGATCATATTTTGGAACACCCAAAAAGAAAAATTGTCTGGGAAAAATTACCTGGCCTTCTGTTGGAACTCTGGTCAAAGAAGACTATCTCAGTGATTGCAAGTAAGATTGGTAAAGTCTATTATGTTGATGAGGGTTGTATCAAATTTCTAGACAAAAGGGCAGCCTGGTTCTTGGTGGAGGTTTATCTTTCAGATGGCCTTCCCCAAGCTATAGATATTTTCTGGGGCACTTTTTCAATTAGACAATAGTTTGATTTCTGGGGTATTCCTTTCATATGTATTGGGTGCAAAAACACTGGGCATCTAGTGGCCTCTTGTCCTCTTCGAATGAAGGAAGGTAGTAATGTGTTAGACTGGAAGTCTACTAGAGATAATAGATTTCCCTGTGGATAGAGTAATCTAGTGGGGTCTTATGGGTACTCTGATTCACCATTCCCTCAAGCTGCATCTCCCCACACATCGCCCATCCAATAGATCCTGCTCCCAAAGTTTTCTCAGCAGAAAAATTGGATGTTGGTTTCTATAGGGAAGGGACAAAATCAACTTCGAGAAGGGAAATCTCCTAAGTTACCGCCCCCCCAGCACGATTGGGCATATAGGTCACTTGGGAAAGTATCTCTACTTTCCCCAATTTGATTAAGGTATGATCTAACAACAGATACATCTCCTCTCTTTGTGGACGTTGATCTGGAATGTATTGTTGGAGCCTCTTCAATGAGTTTAGAACCCCTGTCAATTAAGAGGACATTTTTTCAGGATAAATGTAAAAAGAAACGCCAAGCACAGGGAATTGAAAATCCTCCCAACAAAATGAAAAATGAGACTAAGTACAGAAAGCTCTCACTATGTGGAGATGTGGGGGTTGAGTTGAATGATAACTTCTTTGAGACTTTGGAGGAGACTTTATATCCTCCCTTTGATCTAGGGCCTATCTCGGAGGGACACTTTATTGGGGGTAACAAAGATAGTCAAGACCTTAGAGTAGAGTTCCCTAACTCATCCTTCCTATGATGAAAATAATGTCCGTGAACATCAGGGGACTAGGATCTCCCCAAACTTCTAGATCCCTTATTTGTTGTATACAGTTAAAGACTCTGGACCTTATCCTTCTGCAGGAGACTATGATTCCAATGGACAAGACTTGTGAAATTCTGTTGAAAATGTGTCCTTAATGGATTTCTTGTGCCACTAACGCTACAGGTAATTTTGGAGGATTGGCAGCTTTTTGGAATCCAAAAAAATTCTCCTTCAAAGCATATAAATCAAAGGCTGGAATAATTTTAACTGGATATGTTCTCGAAATGAGTCATAGGATCAAAATCCTTAACATATACAGACCCTACTCTAATAGGAAATCATTCTAGGAAAAAATCGATAGAAGTGGCCTCCTAGACCTCGAACATTTGATTATTGTCGAGGACATGAACCTCAATATGGATGCCACTGAATGTTGGGGACATGAAGTGAGGTTGGATCCCTTGCTGGGTAATTCAAGGAATTATTCAACCAAAAATTGCTTAAGGACATTGCTCTTCATCCACTTTGTCCTTCATGGAGGAATGGGAGGTCCGGTGTTGAAGGGATCCCAAAAAGAATTGATCGATTCTTAATGCACTTGTGCTTGACCATGCAGATGGAAGATCTGGAAGCCTCATCCTTCTACTTTGAAGTCTCTGATCACCATGCTATTTCGATACAATGGACGGGTGCTCAGAATCGAAACTCCCTGCCTTTGAAATTTAATCACAAATGGATTGAAGAGCAGGATTTTAAGGACTTAGTTTCTCAGTCATGGAATCTTCCTACTAGTCCTGAATACATATCGAAAATGGAGTCCTTTAGTTGCAAAGTAAAGAGACTTAAAGGTAAATCCCGGGTCTGGATTAGAAATCACAGGGCGGCCCATTCAAAGGAATTGTTAAAGATTGAACAAGGTCTGGCTTCTTTTATGGATCCAACAATTCCTGATTTATTTTTTGACCATTAGAAAAAATCAATTTTGGAGCTCGCGGAAAAGAAAAACAAGATCCTCAAATCCTAAGAGGATGAATGACGCCTTTAGAGAAGGGCAGACTAGATCAAAGGAGGGACCAAAACATGAGATTTTTCCACATAACAACATCTAAACGTAAGGTTGCAAACACAATCTAGAAAATCAAGGATGTTGAAGGAATAAATATCTCCTCTCTTAAGGGAATTCAACAAGAGGTTTATAACTACTTCAAACTACACTTCAAATAACAGTTGGAGGACCATATCCTAGAAAAAGTTGAAATGGAAAACTTATATCCAAGATGTGTCAATGAGGAGGAAATCAGATTGATGGACTGTCGTGTTTTAGAAGAGGATTTCACCCAAACGATGAAAGAAACAGCCAACGATTGTAGCGCGGGGCCTGATGGTTGGCCTGTTGAATTATATATCTCTTTTTTCTATATCATGGGGCATGTGCTACTGCAAGTGGTAGAAGAATATTGTACTTCCGGATATATATCAGGTGTTATAAATGCTACCTTCCTTGCTTTAATTCCAAAGAAATCAAACTCTTGTTGCTTTTTAGAATTTATACCTATTTCTCTATGCAACTTTGTATACAAATTGATTTCTAAAATTATAGCTAACTGAGTTAAAAAAATCCTTTCTCCATATATATGTCCAGAGCAATTTGGTTTTCTTCCTAACAGAAAAATTCAAGATGTTGTTGCAATTGCCCAAGAGTGCATACACTCGATAAAATCAAACAAGCAAAAAACATGCCTCATGAAAATAGATCTTCTACAGGCATATGATCAAATAGATTGGGAATTCCTATGACTAATTCTTCATAAAATTGGTTTTCCCTTCCGGCATATGAGATGGATAATGGCTTGTGTGATGTCAGCATCAATGCTAGTTTTAATCAATGAGTTCCCTACATATTTCTTTAAAATAGGGTTTGAGACAAGGATGTGCTCTCTCCCCATTACTCTTTATCTTGGTAATGGACTCATTTAGTAGAAGTGTAAGTGTAGCTAAATTGAAGGGTAATATCTCTGGATGTAGGGCCTCTTCCACTATCTCAACTACTCACTTACTTTCTGTGGACAATGTCCTTGGTTTTGGAGTTGCTAAGCTTTATGAATGGGAAACTTTACATCAAATTTTAACTCAATTCGGAAGGGCCTCTAGACTTGTTATTAATAAAGATAAGACTGAGCTTATCGTTGATGGGGAGGATGTAGTGGTCAGCCAACAAATTGCAACCCTATTTGGGATTAAAACTATTTCTCTATCCTCCGGTTTCAAATATTTGGGTTGTTTCCTCAAGCCTGATAACTATATGAGTTTTGATTGGGAGTGGCTGGTTATTAAAATCCAGAAGAAGATGTCTCAATGGGATCATAGGTGGCTAACCCTTGGAGGAAGGGTGATCATGATAAAATCAGTCCTTCAAGGCATCTCCATGTTTTGGATGCACCTTTTTCTTGTGCCTTCGACAATAATCAACAAAATTAATGCTATTATTGCCAAGTTTCTGTGGTCTGGAATAGGAACTTCTAGAAAAAATCACTTGGTCAAGCTGGATTCAATCACTCACCCTTTAAATGCTAGTGGGTGGGGCATGAGGGATATGAAACGTTTCAATCTAGATCTTCTCACTTGTAATCTTTGGAGGGTTTTTAATGAGCAAGGTATTTGGAGTCAGATCCTTGATAAATACCTTGTGAAACAAATTTTAGAAGAATGGGTTGTTGCAGGAGCCCCATTCAAGAAGAGGAAATCATATATTTGGAACAAGTTGATGGCTACTAGATCTTAGTTTTGTGGAAACCTCAAGTGGCTTGTAGGTAACGGTGACAAGATCCTTATTGGACTGGATGTTATTAAAAGCATGCTTGGTGATCATACTCTATCCTCACAAATCATCCTTTCCCTTCACCATTTGGGTAATCGCCATCTAAGTGATCTTTAGCATCGGTGATTATAATATGTTGAAAACATTCCAAAGCCTTGATAGAAAGGGAAAATTTCTAGAAGATACATGGACTTCGGATTTCTTCTGTTTAAATTGGCGAGGACCTTTGCAATTTAGTATCAAATTTTATCCTTTTAAAAAGGGAAGAATCTGCTTTAAATGATTTGATTACTTTTCTATGAAAAGGATGTAACATGATAAACTGTAAATATGAAATTGAATTTCATCCATAGCCAAAGATGTCATGGCGATTTTTTTAAGATATAATGGTGTTCATGGATTTTCTGTTGAAAAAGAAATGGAAATAATGAAGAAAACAAGAAAGCTGAATAGCAACTGAATAGCCAAGACACGAAACTGAATGAATTAATAGGAACTTTTATTGAACAATGATTCTCCGTGTTTTATTTCATGGGCATTTGATAGTTTTATATCACCAACTATCATTACATAACTAATTTATTTGGTATACAACTGTCTATTTACATTTACCTAAAGTTACTAATTCGTTGTCAAACTAACAAACTCCACCTTGACAACAATTTTCCCATTCATCATCTTTCCTGCAAGCCAAGAGAAGCTAAACACCACCGCAGCTTCTCTACTGTAACTGGCTTTGTGAATATGTCTGCACAATTTTCTCGTGTATGGACCTTTTTAAGAGCTACTTTTCCGCCATCGATCACATGTCTCAGAAAATGATACCTTACATCAATGTGCTTGGTTCTGCTGTGATAGGCAGGGTTTGTAGCCAAGTGAATAGCGCTTTGACTGTCACAAAGTACATTCACTTTCTCTTGCGTCCTTCCAATCTCATCGAGCAGACCCTTTAACCAGATTGCTTCTTTACTGGCATCTGAAGCAGCTATATATTCAGCTTCGGTAGTGGACAACGCAACTGTTTCTTGAAGCTTTGACATCCAACTAATTGCTCCACCTGCAAGAGTAAAGACATAACCTGTAGTAGATATTCTTTTGTCCAAATCACCTGCATAGTCAGCATCTACATATCCGCAGACTGATCCTTCACTACCACTAAAGATGATGCAATGGTCACTTGTGCCTCTTAGATATCGAAGCACCCATTTCACTGTTTTCCAATGTTCTTTACCTGGATTTGCCATGAACCTACTGACAACTCCAACTGCATGTGAAATGTCAGGTCTTGTAGATACCATCGCATACATTAAGTTGCCTACAACGTTTGCATATGGTAGATGAGACATATACTGCTTTTCTTCATCAGCTCTAGGACTCAAAACCGAAGAAAGCTTAAAATGGGAAGCTAAAGGAACATTAACAGGTTTCACATTATTCATAGAGAACTTTTCAAGTACCTTCTCCACATACTTCTGTTGTGACAACCAAAGCTTACCATTTTTCTTGTCTCTGTGTATCTCCATGCCCAAGATATGTTTTGCTGCTCCAAGATCCTTCATATCAAATGTCCTAGAGAGTTGAGCCTTTAACCTGTTGATCTCTTCCATGCTTTTGCTTGCAATAAGCATATCGTCAACATACAAAGCTAAGATAATGAATATGTCATTGAAACTTTTGAAGTACACACAATGATCATACTCACTTCTTATAAAGTTCTGGCTCACCATGAAGGAATCAAACTTCTTGTACCATTGTCTGGGAGACTGCCTCAGACCATACAATGATTTCCTGAGCTTGCAAACTAATCTTCTGCTGCGACCTCGTACAAAACCTTCTAGTTGTTCCATATATATCTCTTCATTCAAATCACCATGTAGAAAAGTTGTTTTAACATCTAACTGTTCTAACTCAAGATTAAGCAACGCAGTTAGTGCCAACATAGTACGTATAGAAACAAGTTTTACAACTGGAGAAAAAATCTCATGAAATTCTATACCTTCAACCTGAGAATACCCTTTTGCTACCAGTCGCGCCTTATACCTTTCAATACTACCATCAACTTTCCGTTTCAGCTTGAAGACCCATTTACATCCAACAACACTTCTCCCTTCAGGAAGCTCTACAAGATCCCAGGGATTGTTCTTGGCTAAGGAGTCCATTTCTTCTTCCATAGCCATTTTCCATTTCTCGCTATCTGTATCATCTACTGCTTCCTCATAACAAGAAGGTTCCCCATCTTCAGTAATCAAAGCAAACGATGAAGCAGAATCTTCATACCGTTTGGGAGTTTTCCTTTCCCTTGTAGACCTTCTCAGAGCGACTGGTTCCTTCAGAAAATTGCACTCGTTCAGAAGCTTCAACGGCTTCCTTTGTGTCTTCAACACCTTTTTCTCCAGAAGTCTCTCCTTCCTTTCGACTGTCGCCGAAAGGTCTAGCCTCCAATTGAACTCGTTGACTCGGCGATACCTGTTCCTGTTCAATTCTTTCAACATTTGATTTTAACAAAGAGGATTCATCAAATGTTACATCTCTACTAATGACTATCTTCCGCAATGTAGGATCCCACAACCTATATCCTTTCACTGCATAGTCATACCCAACAAAGACATAACATTTCGACTTTGGATCTAATTTTGAACGCTGATTTTTCGGAATAAGAGAATAAGCATCACAGCCAAATATCCTCAAATGAGAATAGTCACAAGACTGACCTGTCCAAACTTCTTCAGGAATTTTACAATCAATTGCTGCTGAAGGTGATCTGTTAACTAAATAACAAGCAGTAGATACTGCTTCTGCCCACAACTCCTTTTGCAAGTTAGCATTGCTGATCATGCTTCTGGCTCTTTCCAAAAGAGTCTAATTCATACGCTCAGCAACACCATTTTGCTGAGGAGTATAAACAGCAGTTTTGTGTCTAACAATGCCCTCATCCTTACAGTATTGTTCAAATTCAACAGAAGTGAACTCACCACCATTGTCAGTTCTTAGACATTTAATAGATTTGCCTGTTCTTTTCTCTACCATTACTTTAAATTGTTTGAAGACATTTAATACATCAGCTTTCCTTTTAGCATATAGACCCAAACTCTACGGGAGTAATCATCAATGAACGTTAAAAAATACAATGCACCTCCATATGACACAACAGGGGAAGGCCCCCACAGATCAGAATGAATGTAGTCTAAAACATCTTTACTATTATGATTTCCAACTTTAAATCTCTGTTTACACTGTTTTCCATACACACAATGTTTATAGAAATCTAAATTCAAGGATTTCAGACCGGGAAGAGATTTACGTTTCATCAGTATATGAAGACCTTTCTCGCTCATATGACCCAAACGCTGATACCACAGACGAGTACCTGCTTCTTCCTTTTCTGATGCAACCACTGCTTCACTGACCTAAGTACTTCCTTTTAACCTGTAAAGATTTCCGACCTTTTATGCCTTCATAACCACAAGGGCTCCTTTAAAGACTTTCAAGACGCCATCTTGACCTGTAAACTTATAACCATCTGAATCCAACACTCCCAAAGAGATTAAATTTTTCTTCAAATCAGGTACATGTCTAACAATAGTTAATGTCCTAATTGTGTTATCATACATCTTAATCCTGATATCTCCCATCCCAACAGTCTGACATGACATATTGTTACCCATAAACACAGAACTACCGTTTACATTTTCATACGAGGTAAACCAATTTCTATGTGGGCACATGTGATGCGAAGCACCAGAGTCTAACAGCCAGCTATCAAAAATCTGAGAGACATTACATTCAGGTGAAGTTTCATCTATCATACATAATTCTTCAGCAGATAAAACTTCATCTATCATACCTGAATCGACCTTATTCGCTTCGTTCTTCGAGTTTTCGGATTCCTTCCGTTTCCAACAGTCCTTCTTCAAGTGTCCAACTTTACCGCAGTTCCAACATTTTGCCTTACACTTCTTGCCCTTCGATTTCGACCTGGAAGACCCCCTTGGTTTTTCTCCTCTTTCCTTTGAGCGTCCTCTAGCGACCATGGCTTTTGATGCAGCTGTTTTAGTGTTGGATTTCCTTCGTACTTCTTCAGACAGAAGAGCTCCCACGACTGATTCAAACTTCAAAGAATCAGCAGAGCTGAAGCTGATTGAAGTTACGAAGTGATCCCATGATTCAGGCAGAGAACACAGCAAGGTTATGGCTTTATCTTCTTCCTGTATTTTGACTTCCATATCTGTTAATTGACAAATTAGTGTATTAAAAACATTCAAATGTTCTGCAACGTTTGAACCTTCTTTCATTCGAAGACTGTATAACTGTCGTTTTAGATCAATTCTGTTGGTTAATGATTTTGTCATATAGAGGTTTTCAAGTTTTTCCCACAATCCTGACGCCGTAGTCTCTTCAACAATGCTGAAGAGAACTTCATCCGCTAGGCATAACCGGATGGTACTGAGAGCTCGGGCATCCAAGTCCTCCCAGTCTGAAGTATTCATGGTTGTAGGTTTCTTAGTTACCCCATCCAATGCCTTGTGCAACCCTTGTTGCACAAGCAGATCCTTAACCTTCAGTTTCCAAAGAGCAAAATTGCTCTTTCCGGTGAATTTCTCCACCTCGAACCTTGCATTCGACATCTTGGCCATTTTGTTCTTCTCCTAGGTTTCAGTCTTTCTAGGAATTATATATATAATTTTGTTAAAAGAAAATAATTCCCCAAATCAACAGGTTTTTTTTTTAAATTTCAAATCCTGTTTCCTTTCACCCTTTGTTTTTCACAAATTTCTGGAAAAGAAAAATAATTCTTGGATTTCTTTGAGTTGCTTTCCTCCAAACTTCAAATTTCTGAGAAAAATTCTCAAAAAAAAAAAAAATTACCCGGTTCCACACGCCAGGCAGCAAGCAAGCTCCTCCTCACGTTGTCACCGCAGAGAAGAAAAACAGCAATCTGCGTGTTGTCACGTGCTGATCCAACGCAGGTGGAAAATTCACCTCTGATCCAAACGCTCTGATCTCAGGCAGATTCATGCAGGTTTCAGCAGAAGTTTGAAACGCAGCAAGCAGGCTCCTCCTCACGCTATCACCGCAGAGAAGAAAAACAGCGATCTGCGTGTTGTCACGTGCTGATCCAACGCAGGTGGCAAATTCACCTCTGATCCAAACGCTCCGGTTCCACACGCCAGGCAGCAAACAGGCTCCTCCTCATGCTGTCACCGCAGAGAAGAAAAACAGCAATCTGCGTGCTGTCACGTGCTGATCCAACGTAGGTGGCAAATTCACCTCTAATCCAAACGCTATGATCTCAGGCAAATTCACGCAGGTTTTAGCAGAAGTTTGAAACGCCTCACACAGATACAGCTTCCACCAATCGCTCGGCCCCTTTTTTAATAGGCAGCAATCTGGCTCTTCTGACTCTTCACGCAGGGTTTTGGTCACGCAGCAGCACTGGAACGGTATGAATAACTTGACGCAGAGCACACGGCCCTTCACGCCTCGCTAGTCTTCACACAGCAACTTTCAGAACAAGTCTTGGACTCAGGCCTTCAACGCACAGCAACTTTCTTTCACGCCCAGGCTCACCGCCCTCGGAGCTCTGATACCATTTGTTGAAAAAGAAATGGAAATAATGAAGAAAACAAGAAAGCAATAACTGAATAGCAACTGAATAGCCAAGACACGAAACTGAATGAATTAATAGGAACTTTTATTGAACAATGATTCTCCGTGTTTTATTTCATGGGCATTTGATAGTTTTATATCACCAACTATCGTTACATAACTAATTTATTCGGTATACAACTGTCTATTTACATTTACCTAAAGTTACTAATTCGTTGTCAAACTAACATTTTCGTTGCCCTTTGTGCAATATTTTCATGGTAAATTTGACTTCAATCAAGATTTTGTAGTTCTCTTTTCGGATTCTTATTCTTAGGCATTGCTTTCAGGGTTCGAATTGTGATTATGTGATGTAATTTTTTAATTCCGACCTTTGTTAATGTTAATTTGATACTACTGGGATGAAATTTCAATTTTCAACTAACTGCAATTGTTCTTTAATTGTTTTTCTGCTTTTGGAAATGTGAAAACTTATAAATGTGAATTTCACAATATCCTTTAGCTTTTGCAAATGTGAATTGCTAATTGTTGCCAATGAGTTTCACTCACCATCTGTGGAATCTTTGTCATTTAAAACTACAAATGTGAATTGCTACCAATGAGTTTCACGCACCATCTGTGGAATCTTTGTCATTTGTCAATAATTTCTTTTACGTGAAAATTGTTATAGGTTTCTAATGAGTTTCACGCACCATCTGTGGAATCTTTGTCATTTGGCAATAATTTCTTTTACGTGAAAATTGTTATAGGTTTCTTTCTTGATTATAGAAATCCTTGTGAGTATATTATTAGCCTTTGCCTTGACAAATTGAGTCCAAATTTATAACATTTCATCAAAATTATTATACTATCATATACCTTTGTGGTTGCATTTTGTTGTATTTCATTTAAAAACTGGTACAGCTAGCTGCAGTCATTAAGGGCGATCACATTCTAAAAAGTTTTCCAGACGAAATTGGGAATCGTATGAATGCGACAGAGGAAAATGATTGTGTTGAAGATGCCGTGGAACGGTTTGTGGAAGCAAGTATGGAGGCCATCAAATTAGGAGCATCTGAATCGACCATTGTTGAGATGAGGCCTTCTCTTACGACAAGGAACCCCTGAGTCCTGACCATTACTAGACAAAACCCTTTGTTTTATTCCTGCATGTAATGTCAAAGTATGAAGGTAACGTCCTTTAGTTAGTTAGGGTCAGTACATGCATGTGGCCCATTTAGTCAGGGTGCAGGCCATTTTTTTATTCTGGAAAGTTGAGAGTTGTGTGGTTAATAGGTAGATCCAGTATATAAACACTGGTAGATGGCATCATGGTTGCAACATATCGCCAGAATACTATACAATTAAGTTGTCGTATTCCACTGATGTAACAACCCCATCATATTGCACTATAATTTTTATGTCAGTTTCTGCAACTAGATGGATTGATTCAATCTTCTGTAAATCCACTACATGATGTAATGTAGAACTGGAGGTCAAGTTTATATATTTACAGCTGAACCCTACCCCTGCCAGAAGAATATATGAGAAATGGAAAATGTGAAATTGGCGAGACTTCCAATGCAGAAGTCGAGGCCGCTTTTTATTTCAAGAAGATTACATAAAAATGTGAAATAGTGAATATGAAAGCCCGGGTTATGTAAGCTTGCTCACTATGAGCAATTTAGTGGAGCTTTTTGCCTTCCAAACCTAGTTAACACTAGCTAATCTTCTTACAAATTTAACGTTTACTGATTTTGTGCGTTAACACTGATTCATCTTCCTCTGCATGTACAGATCCACTCACTTTGTCCGGGGCCTGATGATTACTAGTTGTAAAAACTTACTCAGGTTTAAGGTTTTACAAATTGATTCTATTATATTCAGATCCTCTCTCTTTCTTGTGGACCTTGATAATTCAGATTTAAGGTTTTATGAATTGATTCCATTATACTGGGATCCTCAGTATTTCTTGTGGATCTTGACAATTCAAGGTGGTAAATCTTCGGTTTTCACTTATCATCAATTTTCTTGTTCTAAAAACTTATACATGCCACCGAGAGATTTTCTTGGTTATCTGTGAAATTGCTACCAACTCGCACCAATCGAATATTGCCATTTTGTTGACCAATTGTTGACAACATCACTTCTTGTTCGGTTTTGTTGCCACTATTGTTGTCCTTCCTCAAGAGTGGGTTCTGGTTCGGTTCTGTTTCTGGTTCTGGTTCTGGTTTTGTTGGCTTCTGTTTCTGGTTCTGTTGGGTTCTGGTTCTGGTTCGGTTTTGTTGCCACTAATTATTGTCCATCTTCTGATTCGGTTTTCTTGGAACTAATTGCAGTCTTTCATCAAGAGTGGGTTGCTGTAATGGTCATCGTACCTGGATGCACCCGTCTTCTGTTCGTTCGCATGGTTACAAAGGTAAATCCACATGTAATCTGTCTGAATATAGACCCTACTCATTTCAGTGTTTTATGCCTTTCAAGGTACCATTTTCAAGGCACCTCCTTCTTGAATGGCCACAATGGAGGCAAGTGTAATTATTGTCATGAATGATCCATGGCATGGCATAGCTTGGCATGGCTTGCATGTCTTGAATTATGAATGAATTAATATTGAGGCATGGCATGGCTTGGCTTGCATGTCTTGAATTAGGAATGAATTAATATTGATGCATGCCAAATATATTTGGCAGGAGCCGAGGGCAAAGTGATTCACAAAGTGTTTCTGTGAGATCAGTAGCAAGAAGCAGAAATGGAGCAATCCAGAGCCATAGTGTGTGACTTATCTCCCGTAGAGGTAATACAAATCCTTTTCCTTTACAAACCATAATTGCATTTACAATTTCTTTACTTGGCCCTTTCCTTCTCTGCGCGTGTTTGTATTTGCAATCTCTTTGCTTGGCTATTTCAGTTAAATCATATTGTAGTTTTTGTTTAGGGCTAAAATGAATCCTTATGTTGGTTTTGCATACAAGGAGCTTCGGCAACATTGTCATCTCAGAGTAATAAGAGGAAATCCAATTCAAAGATTAATAAGGAATCTAACTTATCTTCTCCAAGGTTTTTACCGGCTGTTGGGGCATATGTCATTCAATGTGTGAAATTATTTAAATGGAGATTCATTCCAAGCAAGGAACAATATGAAGTTATTCGACATTGGGCTTTTGCAGATCCAGCTGAATTCTCACAGGATCTATAGTAAAAGCTCAGATTTCAGTTACAGGTTTCTTTTTTGGTTATGGAACAGCATGAGTTTGGTTATGCTTGCCACTCAACCACCCGCTCCCTACCTCGCTCCCCGCTTAAGGCAGGGACTAGCTGCCATGCAGCTCATCTTGTTTGATCATCATATGGAATTCTTCGATTAAACAACTTCTCGGGGCCCTGCCTGGAAACGGGTATGCTGGTAGATTTTCTATTGACACGGATGCAGGAATTTGATAGGACCCAACATAATTACTTTGTTTCCAAATTGAATACTCAGTATTCAACCTAAATGGTCGACTGATTGGTTGTTCGCATCTTCCTGATTATCATTATCTGACGTTGGATTGAACAACTTAGAGCCCATTCTCGGAAATGGGCATGATGGTAGATTTTTAAGTGAAGAAGAGGCGGGAATTTGATATGAGCACAGGTAACTATTCTTTTGCCGAATTGAATAACTCAACCGAAACATGTCCATTATCGATGAAGTTATAGATTTAAAATGTATATATGCTATTTATTAATAATATTAAATATATTTATATAAATTTTACATCTCTATTTTTATTTTTATATTTTCGTTAATTTTTATTTAGCATGTTTTATATTTTTAATTTATTATTTTATGGTAATAGGAATAATATTAATAATGTATATAAGAATGATAAAATCTATTATAAATATTGAATCTTTATAGGATTATTAATCAAACTTAAATATAAAAATATAAGTCATAAGAATTATATAAGTTATAATTCTTATGAAAATAATTATTATTTTAATTTATAGGAGAATTTTTATTCATAGTTAATATTTATATTTTACATGTGTATGTTATATCTACTATTTATATTATATATATTTCACATTTTTATATTATATTATTATTCATATTATATACTTTATACATATTATATTTAGATTTATTTTTTTTAATTAGAAGTTCATTAATTAAATTCTTAAGTTTATATGTTATATTTAAGCTGTAAGGAATTTTGTTTGAGAGGAACTTCCCTCTTGGCTTTTTTTGTCCTGATTCTGGGCTTTGGATTATATGTTAGACCATTGGAAAATGTTCAGCCAAATCATGAAAAGGTAATTGGAAAGCAGAGAAGGTTATAGATCAGAGTGAGGTGCAATAGTTTATAATGATTACCATGGTTCATGATGTTCAGTTTTGTAACAGTTGGAATCATTCCTTTCTACTGTAATTGGAATGCATTTAACAAAATTGTTGCATCATTATCGTAACCATCGGTTGAGTCACATTAGTGTACCCTTTACATGAAAACCCATGCTATAAGCTAAATAGTTGTAGAGACTGAAAGTTTTTTCGCGATGCTCCGAGTCATTCAATTGTATAAAAAATTCAACCAAATCCAAAATGTAAAGGCCGAAAAGGCCATGAGATGTATCAATGCAATGGCCCATTTCATAAGGCCCTAATAATGTTGCTTGTTGGTCATAAAGGATATAGACAGCTTTCAAGGCCAAGCTTTATTTGAATCTTTGTAATCTTGAGAATGTAATCTAATCAAGTTTCCTATTTTTTCCATCCATGACCTATTGGGATAGAGTAAGTGCAAGTGGTGCCATTAGTACTGGAGCTCATAGGAGTGGAGTTATGGGAAGAGGAAGTGCAATTCATGAGTATGTTGTGGGATTGAGGATTGTAGTCCCTGCTCCTGCGCAAAAGGTTATGCAAAGGTTATAACCATTACAGAAGAAGAGAAGGAAAAATTCAGAGGTGTGATTTTGTATCGTGGGCTTTTGGGAGCAATTTTGCAAGCCCATGTTCAAGCCTTTAGTCAGTGTCGATTACTTTGGTGGATGACGATGGGTTTGAGAACGTGATACAAAAATTTTGTGAGAAATCGTGAATTTGGAGATGCATGGTGGTACCCTACACATAACAAGGTGCTTTTCATGGAGGTGGATCATGTGTATCCGTGTGTTGGTGGAGATGGTGTGAACAAAATGTCATGGTGTAGGCAACCCACAACTGTTGCCAAGCAGATTGGAGAAATGTGTGAGTATTTAGATTTGGTTAAGGTTTTTTTCACCTCTTTATTTTCATTGAGGTTGGTGAGGAGATGACAGTCTAACCAATGATTAAAAGTATTTGTTATTTTTGGGTTGGTAACAATATAAATTGTTATGAATTAATGAATTTCTTTTTTTTAATTTTTGAGATGGAATTAATTTATCATTTTTTATTGGTTTTAGTTAGATGATTGTAATATGACTTTAGTGGAGCCACACTAAAATGCAACATTAACAACCAATTAAAATTTTGCTTGTGGATGCCTAACGAGGTGAAACCTCTCTAGCAAGAGAAATTCTTTCTTAATATTGGTAGATGAATGAATCAAAAAATTCAAATCTAAACATGAATAAACAATTGTGAGGCATGGGTTTGTACAGATACCTATTCCATGATATGGCACAGAAAGAGTTACTTGATTGCAAAATATCAGAAGATAGTATTGCAACATTTGAAATTTTGTCACGTCTTCTCATAGCTAAACTTTTCCCTATCCATGCAACTACATTCATTGCTTGGATCTGCACTCCAATGTCATACTATTAACTTCATAAACTTCCACTTGATACAAGATCTTAGGAATCCACACTTATTTGACTTTAGAAAATTATAAATAGAGGTTGTATTTGTACCATTGATGTCAACTTTGTCAAATATTGGAACTCATTGTTGTATTTCTTACATGAAAAATTATTGATCTCCCCTTGGTCCATTCACCGTTCGTCACACATATTTCGCTTCTCTCCTTGGAGCTTGATGAATGGTTTAGGCACAGTGTGTGTTTACACTTCCATTTGCAAACATGAGGGGTTGCCTTTCAAGCACCCAGGGAACAATATTTCGTGGGAACAATTTATTTATGCATTTGATACATAATTGATTGTTAAATAAGAAATTTGGGCTGCCACATATTTGTATGCAAAGAACCAAGCCTTTAGTTGTGCTAATGGAAACGTGTATAAATGGAAACGCCTCTAGAGAATACTCGCAAAGAAATTTGATTGGGAACCATTACCATATGAGGGTGAAGGGTTCAGTCTGGTTGAAGTGATGAAAGACAAAATTTTGGTCTAGGATGCAATTGCCAATGAAAATAAGCTATTGGATTGAGCACTTGGGATGGAAGCTGCACATGCCTATGTTTTGAGTGGATTGTTGGATTGTATTACATTTAACATTAAGTTTTCCTTTCCACTCAAATTGGGCTATAGTTAGATCATATACCATATCACATATTCTTTCATATATTCTCTTCTTCCATATGCACTACCAACTTACGATGTTTTCTTTGCAACACCTAGTGCAAATGCTAGTTTAAAATGTCATGATTATAACCCACAGTGTTTAGAATAGACAATGATGGGGTTTACTCTTAAATCACTTCGTGATGTGAAGATCACCTCTTTGAAGCTTTGTGGGAAAAATCCAGTCATGTTAAGGGCTGGTGTGGCCCAGGTTGGGTGTAATCTTTGGATGATTTTGACAGCTTAGATGCCCCCAGGTCGTGATTTCTCAAGCCAAAGGCTAAGTTTGCAATCATCTCAAGACTCACACAACTTAGTAAACAAACAAACAAAACGTCATGATTATAAATATGAATTATTATTATTTAAATTTATTTTAATGTGATATGTACATTAAGATTTTTTCATGAAGAACATTCTTTGTAATTTCATTATAAAAATAAAATTTGAATACAAAAAATTAATTAATTTTATTTTTATTTATTAATTTTATTAATTTTTTAATTGAGACAATGTTATGCTTTACTATTATCATTTTGTTTATCTAATATTGCATTTTATTAATACTACAACATCTCTTCTATATGGAGCAACACTTCAATGTCTACAGACACTAAAACATCTATCCCCATACTATATTGTAGAACTCCTCTTAAATAATAAAAAATAATTACAGATCTCAATTAATCAAAAATAATTACGTAGAGAGACGTGTCCATTTTGGAATAGGGTTTATGAGGTTTTTATAATTTAATTTCCAATAACTATAGGTGAATATTCTAGCTTATTCTTAGCATTAATCACAAATCAAAGTTGAGATTTATCTCAAAGTAGTTATGTTCACTTTTAATTAGATTGATTAATTAAAAAAATGTCATATGAACAAGTGTAATATAAAATGACTTATGGTTTTTTGGGCATGTGGTATTGATAAGGCATGGTATTGACCACGGATTATATCTACAAATTAAGAATATCTAGGGTAAAGTGGGGGTGAATCTTCATAATTAAGAATTTTGTTAAATGTTTTTTAAAATGTATATATGTTTAACATCTACATATATATATATATATATATATATTTGAAATAAAGTTATAATTATTAGAAATATCAGCAATATTGAAACAGAGGCAAATCAATACTGAGCTCCTTTAAAACTTGTTAAGTTAATAACCTAGTATGCAAGAGATCATTAACAACAGTGCATCAAATTTACATGGAAAATTCAATAATTAGATTAAATTGATAAAATCATAATTTATCACATATACATGAGCAGATAACAATCTCCAAAATTTATGAGCTCCAACTCAAAGGAGGCTATAACCCCTTGGGATTTTTTCAACTACAAATAACAAGGAACACCAACTCCACTGGGTTTTCCTGCACCAACAAAAAGGAGGCTACAACCCCCTAGAACACAAGCTTTGTCCCAAAATTCCTTCCTTAAGTCTTCCTTCAAATCTCTTCAAATGTGTCCTTAATCCATTCTTCAAAACCTGAAAATCCCCCTGCACAATCAATGGGTCCATGACTCTTCAAATATGCTTCCAACCCTGCTCAAATTAGCCTTCAAGTATGCTCCAAGACTTCTTCAAAATGTGCTCCAAAACTCCTTCAAAAGTCTTCTCCAAAACAATATCAAATTGCTTCAATAAACCTCTAAGACAGGCTGAATATAGAGGTGTCACGGGAACGAAAATATGGTTCCCTCATAATTCTATCATAAGGCCAAATTTAGGTTACCTCATAGGCCTATTATAGGGCAAAAATCAAGTTACCTCAAAGGTCTATTATAGAGCCAAAATTAAGTTCTTTGTGGTTGGTTGCAGGGCTAAGATTTTTCCTAAAGCAAGCTGAGAAGGGTGCTATAAAGGACATGAGTTTATTCCAATGTTTTCTCCAGAAAAAATATTCTAAAGTTGATAAAATAAAACTCTCAGAAAACCCTAACCAGAATAAGAAAACAAGCTTTCAAAATTGTCCTTCAATTTACTTAACTCCTTGGTTCATGAGATATAAAATTTTCTTCAACAAGTTTGAATTTGCTTTGTCTTGCTTGACTAAATTACTTGGATGAATGGGAGAGGAGATGGCCTATTTATAGGCCTCATTGACCCTCAAACATGGCCGACTTGACAAGGTTAAAAGATTTAATCTTCATCTTGAAAAAATTATATCTCCTCAACCGAGAGGGTTATATGACAATCCATACCTCAATGGAAAGGTATCAGAAAGCACTATAAGGTGGTGTAATCCATTATTATGTTTTCTTTGATCCTATCCACCAAAATCTTGATTTACTTTATGGTTTTCTTATGGCATTCACCCTTTGGTGTCAATGACAATTTTTTTCCAAAAATCTCCCCCTTTGTCATTAATGTTAATACTCATGCTCCCCCTGTCTCCATGCTTCACCTCCTTTCTCTCCCCTTTGACATAAATGGCAGTGGGTAAATTATCCCTTTGGGTTTTCTCCCCTTGAATACAAGGCGCTCAACGAGACTTTTATCTTCTTACCCTTCCCTTCTTTGTTATCCTTAACACTCTTTTAGTTGGCTATGATTTTATTTTTCTCTTCTTGGTCGAGAATGTATATGTTGCTTGGTCTTCCTATAGATTTTACAACCAATATTCCTAATTCTTCTTCTCTAATTTCGTATTTAAGGGAATCAAACAAGACATTATACCCTTGACCATACATTTTTTTGACACTAAGAATATTGTGCTTCAAATCCTCAACCAACAAAACATTTGTTGATTTTAAATGTCCACTTCCAAGATTTACTACACCTTTTCCAAGTATCCTAACGGAGGAGTTATCTCTACATGCAACATTGTCGCTTTCTCTTTTTATGCTAAAAAAATATTTTGATTTGTTGTCATATGTGTCAAGCACCCATTGTCTATGTACCATTCATCTTCTTTATCTTCAGTAATCAACACTAGGTTGCAATATTCCATCTTTTTCTTTTCCCATAGTATAGTTGGCTTCTCTATTTCTATGATTGGAGCATTTTCTTTTATAAACCTACAATCTTGTGCCTTTTGAGCAATATTATTGCACTTGTAGCATACAATGTTTTGATTCATCAATGGTTCAAATGGATTATAGTTTATGTTAGTATATCAATGAATATTTCCTATTGTATGGTCATTTCTTACATATCCAAAATCATTCCTTCTTCTTCCATAATTGCATATTGTATTAATTTTGCAATGAAATGCTTTATGCCCAAAATTTCCACAAGAGTAATAATGACCAAGAAAAATATTTGCATACCTAGGAAAATAGGATTGCCATAATGATCGTCTGAAATTGTTCTGATTTGGAGGAGGTCCAATCCATTGCTGATATTTTTCCTTGATTTTATTGTTATCTCCTTTGTGATCGGAAACACCTCTAAATTATTTTTCAATATCTTCATTTAGAGGCTTGGAACATGTGTCCTCTTTGTTTGAAGATGCACCTATATAGGCAAGACTTGTTTTTATCACATGGTGATATTTGAGAGTTGAGGATGTTATCCAACACTTGCAAGCTCTAGAAAGTTCTTATTGAGCTTGTCAACTTCAACCCTCAATGACACAACTTCTTTTTCAAGATTCTTATAATCTTCTTATTTTTTCATCATTTCGATCTTCGTTACTTCCTCAACTCTTTTTGCTTCTTCAAGCTGCACCTTTAAAAAGATATTTTATTCATCACATTTTTCAAGTAGGCTTTTCAATTCTCTATTTTTGTTTCTTCGCTTTCCAGTTTCCTTTTCGCTATTCTTCAATTTATCTTTAAGAACTTAATCTTCCTATTTAGTTTCTGAATCATTTCTGAGTCCCCAAAAAGAATTTATTTTCATGTTTGGTTCTTCTGTTTCCTCATCAAAATCAATGATCTCTTTTTCAAAACTGACATCATGATCATTATTTTTGGTTTTGTGGGTTATGTCGAGAACTTCTCTTGCATCCCCTTCTTCGATATCACTCTCATTTGAAGAACTGTTGTATTCTTTAGAAAAATATTTTTCTTATGGAAACTTTTATTTTCCCCAAAAGGACATCTCTTAGCATAATGACTTATCTCCACAATTGAAACATTTAAAGGGTAACCTACTTTTGTGTTTTCTGGTTCCCCTTTTGAGCTTCCTAATGAAATTCACTCCTCTTCCATCTGAATCATTTCCCGGTGTTCCTTCTACCTTTAGTTCTTTGTTTCTTGTCTTCTTCATGGCTTTAAAGGTTTCTTCTATGTTTGACTATCCAACTTTAATGTCTATTCTCACTTAATATGCTACAAGGGTGCCATGTAATTCATCCATTTTTATTTTGTTCAATCCTCAATTTCTTCTATGGTAGATACTATGGTATTATGTCTCAAAGGAAGCGACCTTAGCTTCTTTTGTACAATCAAGGATTCTTTGACTTCTTTTCCTAATCCTTTGATGGCATTGACAACTTCATATACTCTAAGTAAATAAGATGTAATATTTTATATTTCATCCATTTTCATATTTTCAAACTATGCTCTATGACCTTGAAGCTTCACCTATTTGACTTTATCATTATTCATTTTTCATACAATATTCTAACTGATAATTAATTTTTATGATTTCTTACATTAATATTTTCTTGCATTCAAATTCATCATAAAGCAATTACACATAAGATCTCAATAGTAGAAGAAAAAATCCAATAGGATCATAAAGAGACATCAAAACAAGCGACTATAAGAATTTACCCTAGGAAAACCCATATGGTGGAAAAACCTAGCAACCTTTTCCTTAGAGAAATTCTTTAGTTAAGCAAGAGATACAATTGATGCTTCCTAATCAAAACAAAGTCAAATATACCAACAAGAAATCCCTAGTCAAACCTGGTCAAAGTGTCTTCAAATCAAGTCAAGATGTTACCTAAAAGTCTCGACCAACTCTACTTTATTAGGGCTAATTTTTGTCCTCCTCATAAACTAAAAAATCCCAAACTTACTGTGAGATATGCCCAGAAATTTGTCACACGTGCGAAGTCAAACTTGGAGATATCTTATTTTCTTCTTCCTTCTTGTTTTGTTTCTCCTTTTCTTGGATTAGAAGATGTTATTGCTTGAGGTTGAAAGGTATCAAGGAGAGGAGGTTGAATGGATATATATATATATATATATATATAGTTGCTACAACACCACCCAAAAAAATTTTCCAATACCCAAATTTTGGGTCCCCCTCTGCTTCTCAAATTTTCAATGATTATGTCTGCGTCATTAATTGATCAAATATTTCATGACCTGGATCCCATTAAACCCTATGGTTTCTCATGTTTATGAGGCACATTACACATTCTCATCATTTTTTCCATCATGGTATCCTTCTATCTAATGCATTAGGGTTTGAGAAATTGTTTCTTTACTCAAGTACCCTCAAGCTTTATATCCCCATGGTTGTTTGTGCAAATTATAGGCATGCATCATGTGTTGCTAATATTATTTTACCTTGGTCCTCTTTCTCTGATTTTCATCTTCAAGCTTGAGTCTTCATCTGGAAGCCATTGGAAATTAAACTCGATACCAAGGCAACCTAAGGATGTGACGAAAGTGTCAACAAATCTCTTAAAGTGCTACATTAAAGCTCATTTCCTCTTGATATATTGTACTATATTATTTTTTCATAAAATGACAAACACCAAAATAACGTAAAAAATTCATTAAGAATATCAAAGGTCATGAGGAAGTTGTATGGCTACTAGGGAAGATGAACAGTCAATTGGAAGTCAAAAGGTCATGAGGGAAGTCCAAGAGTCATAGGAGAAGGTGAAAGATCACCCTCCTCATTTCTATAAATGTAACCCCATGCCTCATTTAAAGGGACTTTTAACACTTATGCTAAACTAGTAATAGGATTGTTATTTTGTGCTTGAGGATCTGAAAGCATTCGCTCTTGGTAGCTTATAGGTGGAGGGATTATGAGGCTAGTGTTATGTTTTGAAGATGATATGAACTTCTCTCATCCCACTATTTGTTTTTGACGATCTTGTTGTACATATATTTTAATGGGTGACAGTATTAAAGAGAATCTTTCAATCCATGCATCGATTCTGATGCATTCCTCTATTAGTTATATTATCTGGTATTCCAATTATGTATGAATGTGTTTTTACATACCAATTACATGTTTATAAACTAATTCGTTCCATGTATCTTATTTATTGGCTTTGAATATACTCTCTTCATTCAATGTTGATGTTTGCAATTGATTTCTAGCAATTTCCCATTGTGTATGTCTTAGTTAGTCACAGTTATCTGATTCTTTCTCAAGGCATGTTCTTCGTCATTATGTTGTTGTTTTGTTCTTATATCATGTTTCACAAATTTTCAATGGAGAGGTCATCTCATCCTCATTCTTTTGACATATTACACGTGGCCTCACTTATTTTCACATTCGATATCCAAGAGAAAAACACACACACACACACATGATGGTAGTCATTATGGTATCCCAAATGGAGCTCTTATCCCAAATGATGTGAGGTCTAATTGGGACTTCATACCGGAGAGAATCCCTAGTTTTGGTGGATTATCCAACACTCTTAACACTTTCTTAGGAGGTTGAATAAGTTCCACAATAGGGTTGGGCTTACTTGACTTTCTTTAATGCCAAAATATCTAAAATTAAAAAATTCAATTTCTTCCTTTTATAGAAGGCAATAATAACATGTCTTTAAATTTATCGATACATATATTTGAAGGGCTAAATTATGCAATATGAAGACCGACCATAGCTATAAAAATCCAACACTCCCTCTTAGCTAAGGAGGCATTCATAATGACTTCTTCGGATGTTCTCTTATTGAAAAATGTCTCTAAGAAAGGGTTATAGCAATTCATCATTAGCATCAACATCATTCAATTACCATAATCTTGGTCATTCATTCTAACTCACGGTAAATCAACAACATCAACTAGTCACCATAACTCTAGCCAGCACGTCCAACCTGTGGTGCATCATTAACATCAACTAGTCACCATTATTTTGGTTGGCGCCTCTAACCCATGGTATACTCACTAGTTAATCTCTTTGACTTGTGGTGAAACCCTAGGGACACACTCAATCCATTTGAGTATTCTAGTCCCAAATAACAAAGGCCTCACTCTAGGGCATGATGCTAAATGGGCTCACTCAACATATCTAGAGAGTACTTTGAGCTTGATGTTGAAAGGCACCTACTCAACTGAGTAATTATGAGCCTCTGTGACCATTCTTTTGGTCAAACACTTGACTCAAGAAGAATTTTTGTCCTCTTCCAGACCAGTATTCTTAATCCTAGTCAGTATACTTGAACCAGGGAGAAGGATTATCCCTGAATGAGTTACAAGGAAAATTTTAGGGGTGAAATTTCGCTAGTTGGTTATTCTTTGGACATTTCTGGAAAAAATATTCTCCCATTTAGTTAAAAATTCGCCTATTTTTTACATGTATATGATTAAATAGATGATATTTGCTAAAAAAAATTACTTATTTTAATATTAAACTACATGTTTTTATTGAATATTTGCATAGATTCTATAGGTATGAATTTCCAAACCAGAATAATCACATATAATATTATAAATAGGAATAATATTTGAATCCTTAAAAAATACCCTTATGAGATAGCTATGTTGATGTGTAAATCCACTACCTATGGAAAGCATCTTGCATCAGCATCATGCTCAACAAGTCCTCATTTGGAGTAATTCACCAGTTATCCAAGTCGTCACTTGGAACCTAGTCAACCGTTATGACTTATGTTGAATCCTTAGGTTATTACCATTCCTGCATGCTAATTGAATGGTAAATCTCCTGCTTGATTCTAAAGGAACTCACTCACCCACCTGGGGAGCACTTCAGGACTTAATTCTCTCTAGACCATTCTCCCTAGCCACATTTTGTGGCCCCTGGTAAATACTTTGACCATATTTTGGCCTAGGGATAATTTATGCCTCTTGATGCAACAACATTGATACTCCCTATGACTAAGGGAAGCATTCTTAACCAATCTAAGCTTGTCCCTGAAGTATACAATCTTCTTTCTAGAACAAAGGCTTTGTTAGCAATGTTTCTTATTATAGAATAGTACAATAGTCACATTTCTTACCTATGTACCATGCTTGGTACTATATCTCACTATGCTTTGACTTGGAATCATGGTCATCACCTACACTTGATCAAACAATCATGCAAGTAGTTTATGAAGACATAGTGCTTCTCAACTTACTAACTACTTAGTTTTAATATACTTGACCTCTGTAGTACTGAGTGCAATAGATGTCTACTTCTTTCTCATCCAAGAAATCATAAAGGAGCCCAAACTAAAGCAATGTCATGATGAACTCTTCCTATCTTCTTCCCTCTCTACCAATCTAAATTTGTGTGTCCTTGCAGTTGTACTTCATTGTTTGCCCATTGTTTGAGACATATCTCAAACCATAACTGGTTGTGTGATCCAGATTTAAACAAGAACGCAACAAATTACAAAGATAACCATAAATACAGAGATGCAGTGGAAATAATACTTCATTTCATTAATGTAAAATACTGAAATATGCTTACAAACAGAAATGGAAATAAAACCAGCTAGGGTGATGGTAGCTTATCTCTGAGAAGAGATGTGGTGGCTACATGCCTCTGAATTTCCTTACAATGAGGCTCAAGGGCCTTTTTTTATTAAACAATAAGAGCAAACTCTAAACAACCAAAACCCTAACCCGAGGAGATGTAATACCAAGAATTTATGGGCCCCATTGGGGTGAGTTGGACAACCAACTTCCCAAGGTCGCGACTTGATCATATTATCTTTGTTTGATGTGCACGATAACCATTGAAAAGATCTCTCCTAGACTACGATGGAAAAGACGATTTTAGACATACAATCGTTGCCGATAGATTTCCAAAAAAGCGTCATTTAGGGCCTCAAAACAGATCCGAAAGTTTAGGACCTGAAAAAAATGCTAAAAATAGTAAATTGTGCTACAATTAAGGAAACTGAAAAATTTAAAGAAGCAATGGTGGGGGTCCAAGTGGAATTGGTGTGTGGCCACCAATATCCACCTGGATCATTCCTCCCCCCTTAGGAAGCAATGGTCCCCATTGCATTGAGTTCCTCCATGAGATGAGGAAACTTCTACAGAAACCTGGTCCCTGATGAGGAGTCGGCCTACTTTGACAACTCAATACAGTTGGATATTATGTTGGCGAGTGTGTTTGATCTATGTGTCCATGATCTGATAAGTTGCAGCTTGTTCCATGCAATCTGAATTTAATTCTATGGGTGTGAGTTGTTCTACAATGTCGGATGTGTCTAGTAATGGTGGAAAGTATGGCCGAAGGCGGTCCACATTGAAAACTAGGTGCAGGCCAAGGAATGGGGGAACGCTGAGCTCAAATGCATTATCTCCCACAGACTTGGTAATGGTGTAAGGACCATATCGGAGTGGTCTGAGTTTCCGATAAGCTCTAGTAAGGCGTTCTTTTTGCAAATGCAACCAGACTTTGTCGCCCACCTAAAACTTGTGTGGCACCCGATGTTGATCATGTCGCTTCTTGTACTTGTCATTTGATTTCTCTAGAATGTCATGGACCTGCTGGAAATATGTTGGATGTGCTCAATGAAGTTGTTTGCCTTATCTGTTTCGGACTGGACATGAGTTGAATCTGTGTGAGTAGCTGCAAATGGCATGGCCACATCAATGGGACATAGTGTCTAGAATCCCAAGCCCACCTGAAAAGGGTTGTGGCCAATCGAGCTGTGGAGAGCCCGGTTGTAGTTGTGCTGAACATAGGTGAGGCTCTCATCCCATGTGCATGGATGCTTTTAGTTGTACATGCACAGAATGTCTACGATCATCCTGTTGAAAACCTCTGTCTGGCCATCAGTTTGAGGATGGAAGGTTGTGGACTTAGTGATTTTGGTGTCCAGCATCGACCAGAGACTGGACCAAAATGTATTGAGGAACCTACTATCCCGATATGAGATGATAGACTGTGGGATCCCAAAGTGTACCCACACTCATTCAAAGAAGAGTTTAGCAGTGGCTTCTGCTAAGATATTCTTCTTGCAGGCCGCCATAATGGCCATCTTCGAGAACCTGTCAACGACCACAAAAACACAGTCATTTCCATGCTTAGTGGAAGGAAAGCCTGACATGTAATCCATGGAGATGGATTCCCAAGGTCGACTAGGGGTAGGCATCAGGGTATAGAGGCCTTTCTTCTTGATGTTCAGTTTGGCAATAGCGCAGGCAGTGCATGATCTGATGTACTTCTCGACATCTTGTCGAAGATTCGGCCAATAGAAATACTTCTACAGTACTGCCACCATTTTCTCGACCCTGAAATGCCCAGCAGCCCGATTGTAGTGTGCTTCCCAAATCATCTTGGCATGCTCACTTGAAGGAACACAAAGGTGACCCAAGTGGCATAACAGGGCATCCTGGAGGTGAAAATCTGGAACATGATGGCCCTCCAAGAGTGTCTGGTATGTGTGGACGAATTCTGGGTCGCTTTTGTAGAGAAGTGGCCAATCAGAAGTCTCATGCCCACAAGAGTTGAGCACGGTGGTTAATGCCAAGATCAGTGGTCGACTGAGGCAATCTACAACATTATTGGTGCTTCCCTTCTTATACTTGATATTCAAATGGAACTGTTGCAGGTATGTGGACCACTTCTAATGGTGATCATTCTACAATTTCCCTTGGGTTTGTATGAATTGCAGGGTTCGGTGGTCTGTGTGGATGACCGTTTCCTTCCACAAAATGTAATGCTTCCATTGTCGGTAGGCCTGCACAATGGAATACATATCTTTGTCATAAGTGGGATACTTCTGGACTGTGTCTGAAAGTGTCTCACTGTGATATGCCATTGGGTGCCCGTGTTGAGTAAGGACTGCCCCAATAGCATAATCAGAGGCATCTGTCTCGACTTCAAATGGTTGTTGCAAGTCTGGTAATGTGAGCACTGGTGCCGAGTAGAGGCGATCTTTCAACTCTGTGAATGCCTTCAATTGAGATTCAAACCAAAAGAATTTTTCTTTCGCTCCTCCCTTGGTGACTTGACTCAAGGGCCAAGTGATATGAGAAAAAACCAACATGAACCTGTTGTAGAAGTTGGCAAGACCTAGAAAGCTGTGAAGCTCTATCAAAGTGGTTGGAGATGGCCAATCCTGAATGACTTGGATCTTGGCTGGATCCACATGCGCCCCCTATTCATCAATAATGTATCCCAGATACTAAACCTGGGTCATGCCAAAAGTGCATTTCTCCAAATTGGCACATAACTTGTGTTGCCGCAGTGTTTGGAGAACCTGTCAGATGTGGTGGAGGTGCTCTTCCCAACTCTGGCTGAAGATCAGGATGTCATCCAAGTATAATACTACAAATGAGTTGGTGAATGGCCGCAAGATGTCATCCATTAGCCTCATGAAGGTTGCAGGAGCATTTGTCAATCTGAAAGGCATAACCAACCATTCGAAAAGGCCCTCCTTGGCTTTGAAGGCAGTCTTCCACACATCGGAGGGTTCGATTGGTACTTGTTGATATCCTGACTTCAAATCGATCTCGCTGAAATATTTTCCCCCTTCAGTTGGTCCAGGAGGTCATCAATCCATGGGATCAGGTACCTATTACGAACAGTGATCTTGTTCAGCACCCGATAGTCAATACAGAGTCTCCAAGTCCCATCCTTCTTTTGTACCAACATGATTGGGCTCCCACAGGGTGATGAACTCAAACGGATGTGACCTTTCTATAGCAGCTCCTGAATCTACCTCTTGATTTCATCATTCTCCAGAACGGAGCACCGATATATTGGTCCATTGGGCAGCGGTGCACCTGGGGTCAGATCGATGGAGTGCTTGACCTGACAGTGTAGAGTAACCCCTGTGGGGGAGGTGAAGATGTCCTTGTACTCCTCCATGACCTTGTCCATCTGTAGTTGTGTGGAGGGGCCCTGTCTGGAGGTCGTGGCCACCGTCTTCTTCCTTTCTTGAGGGCATATTATCAGGAAAACAAATTTCCAGTTTTGGAAATGAGCTTACTGCATTGTTTTGCAGTAACCAAAGAGATGGCAGCAGGCAGTGCTACCTCTGGTATCCTGTACAACTTATTTCCCAAGGTAATAATAACAACACGGGGCCTTGATTCATACACAACATGTCGCTTCCACAAGTATGGTTGTCCTAATAATACATCACAAACTTCAAGGGGAGCAATGTCACACAATACGTCATTCGTGAAGGGCTTGATGTTGTATGGAAGGTGACACTGTTGGCTCACATGAAGATCTCGTCCTTGGTGAAGCCACCTGATGGTGTACGATTGTGGATGTGTTGTGGTTGGTAAGCCCAAACTCTTCACGACCTCCGTCGAAATGAGGTTCTTTTAGCTCCCGCTGTCGATAATGAACTATAGCGGGGAGCCCTTTACCCACATCTAGGAGTGGAAGAAACGCTCCTCCTCCTCTGGATCTTCGGGTTCCTCCTTTTAGATCTTCATGGTGGCAACAATGGCATTGGGCTCCGCATCGATAATCTGCTTCCCTTTTTCATTTCCCTTGTCGAGTTCTGACTCAGAGTCGAAACATGCATCTAATTCTGAAACCTTTAGCTCGGCCACAGGTGACTACTTGGCCCAACACTCACTTGTGTTGTGAGTTATGCTCTTATGGAACTCACACCACTTTCTCGTGTCCTTTTTCAGCTTCGCGGTGCTGTTCTTTGCTTACAGCTTTGGCGGGTTGTCTTGGGCCGCCCCGCCTTGGCTTTGTCCTTTGTTCTGCAGTTTGGGGGCACCTTTCCCTTGCTTCGAATTCGTAGATCCAAAGTCTCGCTTCTTTTGTTTAAACTTTTGCTCGACCTTGATGGCATATCGGTATGATGTGCCAAGCGAGGAGATGTTCAGGAATTCTATTTCTTCCTGGATGTACTTGTGCAGGCAGCCATGGTATTTGAGTACCAAATGTTGCTCTGAATTCTTGATACCCAACTTTGTGTGAAGGTTATGGAAAATATTGGTAAAATCTGGCACGTCTTGGTCCCTTCCCTGCTGCAGTGTGGTCCATTTTATGTATTGATCCCCATAGTTTCCGACAGGGTAGTACTGCTCCTTGATGGCATCCCGGAATGAATTCCAAGTGGGTGGGCTGAAAACAGTGAGCTTGTACTTTCATCCTTCTACTCGTAATAGGTTTCCCACTAGTCCTTAACGTGGGGGGCTGCTTTGAGAAGAGTGAAAATAATCTTTTCCCGACTAGAAAAATCATGAACAAAAAAATAACCCTCTAGCAGATTTAACCATTTATCGACGGCATCTACGTCTATCTGACCCTCGAATATGGGGATTTCAAAATTAACTTGTACCTTAAACGATGTGGCATTTCTAGAGTAGCTGTTGGAAGCCAATGCGTCGCCCCTGGGTAGCCGCTGAAGGATCTGGGTAAAGTTGTCCATCATTGCGTTCCTTTGTCACTGAAGGGCTTCTTTGAGCAAGATTTTGATAGGATCTCCTGCCCCCTTGTCTTTCTTTTCATCCGCCATGGGAGGTTTTCGGGATTTGCGAGGCTAGTCTTGCAAAGGTTCGACCAGTTCAAGCCCTAACTCCTTATATCCCAACCTCGTTGGGGACATGCAAAGAAAAACAGAGAAAAAAAGCAAACTGCTCTGATACCACTGATCCCGATTTAGACAAGAATGCAACAAATTACAGAGATAACCATAAACACAGAGATGCAATGGAAATAATACTTCATTTCATTAATGTTAAACACAGAGATGCAATGGAAATAATACTTCATTTCATTAATGTAAAATACTAAAATATTCTTACAAACAGAAATGGAAATAAAACCAGCTAGGGCGATGGTAGCTTATCTCTGAGAAGAGATGTGGCGGCTACATGCCTCTGAACTGCCTTACAATGAGGTTCAAGGACCTTTTTATTATTGAACAATAAGAGCAAACACTAAACAACCAAAACCCTAACTCGAGGAGATGTAACACCAAGATTTTATGGGCCCCGTTGGGGTGAGTTGGGCAGCCAACTTCCCAGGGTCACGACTTGGTCATATTATCTCTGTTTGACGCGCATGATAACCCGTTGGAAAGATCTCTTTAGGACTACAACCAAAAAGACGATTTAGTCAACAATCACTAGCAGTAGATTTCCAAAAAAAATGTCGTTTAGGGGCTCAAAACGGCTCCGGAAGTTTAGGACCCGAAAAACTGCTAAAAATAGTAAATTGTGCTACAATTAAGGAAACTGAAAAACTGAAAGAAGCAATGGTGCAGGTCCAAGTGGAATTGGCTGGTGGCCACCAATATCCACCTAGATCATTGTGCTATAACTAATTATATCATGTTGGTATTTCAACACATGTTGAGCCACATGCCTTAACTCAGCCATAATTTGGTCAACTAATTTTTGGTTACCCTAACTAGGTGCTCTTTCTAAAACAAATCTTGTTATGGCAATCCTGGTTGATCCATCTTCCATTGTTGCTTTCTAGTTATTGTAGCATATTGTCTAGTTAGCCTAACAACCTTAATGATAGTACATCATCGCAAATATCATTGAGGGATCGTAATAGTATGCTTCAAGGAGGTGATGCATCAAATCTATATCCTTCATATTGAACTTAGAGGTCAACTCCCTCTGAAGCTAAGGCTCCCCTACTTCTCCCTCTATTACAAAAGAAAATATTTCTACCACAACTACTCCCTTTGTCAATTGGAGCAAATTTATTTTCATGATCCTCTCCCTCTTTCTAGTAGAACTCTCTAATCTTAAATCTCGCTTTCTGCTTCTATCTACTACTATATATTGTCAATCTATTTGGAAGTCACCACCAATTTCCTTTCAGAAAAATCAAGTTATACTTCAAATTTTTTGATATACCTACTTGCTCTAAGCTTGCATCTCATCTACTAAAATATATCTTAGCACAAATCATCGATTAGAGGAAGTCCTCTTGTCACAAGCTTTCCTTCGTTCTTCCACTACTTTCATCTATTTCCAGAGCCTTGGTAGCCTTTACTATGTACATGCAATCCTCACTAGGATACCATGGAAGAAAAATTAAAACTGAGCAAAGGAAATAAAGAAAAGAAGCTAACTAATAGTAAAAAAAACAACAACAATAATCAAGGAATAGAGATATAAAGTACATATATTTTGAGGCTTATAGGGAAATGTTAGCTCCCTCTTGATCTTGGCCTTCTTGATTCCATATTGTAAATTTATCAATGTTGTCCTCATTATTAGCATGATGTCATTATTTCCTTGCATGAGCTAAGGTTTCTTCTTTGAGTAGAAACATTAATCTAGGTCTAGCTCTAGGGTATGGTCTTCTAGTCTACTAGGGCTAACAAACCATAGAATTTTCATTTACATATTTACAAGACTTTTTCATCTGCAAAATTTATTTTCCATATAAAAATGTTCAGCATATATGATGAAATTAATCATGTCATCAATTGATGTCAATCGAATGCATCAAGATCATGGATCTTCCAATGAGTTGTCATTATCAAGAAAAATATGATAGACCCACAACATATTTGGTTATTACTTCTTTACTATCAATGATATTCTAGCAACCATGTATTCTCAGCTAAACTTTGATTTCGATCCTTTTAATCCAAGTAGCATATACTTCATCATAATAAGAACACTTCTAATTTTTCAAGTGACTCTTTTTTCTCAAGATGACTTTGGTCTCTAATATTGAAGATGAACTCGACCTCTTCTTCATTGAAATCTTGTCATGTCAAAAGTTAAAAAAATGGAATCAATACGTCAAGGGATTGTAGCTTCAAACATCCTTCTCTTGAACACATATAACATTTTCAAAGAAGAACATAGGTTTGATATATCATACTTAAAACGTTCAACACATGTATATAGATCACATAATTCCTTCAACTAGCCTTGTCTTGCTATGAGCCACAATCTGAATTATGATGATTTCATGCTATAGATTAGTAAGTGTATCTAACAATATTTTCTTGCACAAACGTAACCGAACTTGTAGGTGAAGGGACACCTTCAATAATTGTTCTTAATGGTTTCTTTAAGGATCCCTTAATGTATGGCAACAAATCAGATCATTTGATATAGTCTTATGATCTAACTAAGAAGTAGATCACAATATTGTTTAATTTTTCATGAAACAACTTTGATACCATCTTATCAACCAAGCATATTCATTGACATGTCATATTTAGTGATCATTTCCTCTAGTTAAAGTCTATAAGAATGCTTTCAAATTAAAACTTTTGATCAAACAAAATCATTGTAAGTGAATTTAGTGATGATACATACCTTACATTCCAAGCATCAAACCTCAAATTTTGGAAACTTATTTATATCTTTGCTTGGCCTTTCTACTCCTAGATATCATACTCATCATTGAACATCTCAAAATTGTGATGTGATTTGCATGGAAACTTTATGCAATAGAATCCTTCAAACTATGAACTAAACAATAGGTCTTGCATATTTTATCAATCATAGTAGTTGTTAGCACTCCAGGAAACTCTCCTAGGTTGTAGCTCAGAGATGCCTAGTAACATATAAATCTTCAATATCGTTCTCTGAACTATTGGAATGGATTGGGGTTTGGATCAAGTTAGATGACTGTTTCAACTCTGTTTTCACTCAAGACATGCATGAACACCCTCAGCTTGACAAGGCTTTCGACCACTAATGCTCAATAGTTTATAGATTCAATGAATAGATGGAGAATCCTAACTCTACCAGAAGATACATAAACACATATGAATGGCTAGCTACAGAAAGTAATTAAGCTTGCAAATCTAATTTATCAACGCAGAGATAAGATGATAGTTATCTGGCATTAGACACAGAAGAAAACATGAATAACCTATTCAAGTGCAAGCTTGGAACAGAGGAGAAGATGGCAGTTGAACATGTAACAACAAAAGAAGCTTGTATTACTGGAATGAAAATGAGACACTGGGAGGAACATCGTATCCACAGTCTCCAAATGTTGAACCCCTATTGCTTCAAACTTTCAGCCATTTATAGGCTTTTTACTATACTCTCAAACTCTCTAAATCTCGAGATGTCTTAATCTATCCCCTCTGTCTTCTAACTACTTGATGCCATAACTAGACAAACATGAGCTCAGAGAGCTTTGTTTCTAACAAACACGGTAATCAAATTCTAGTAATTTCGTCGTGTTGTCAGGTGGTTCGCTCGTGCCAGCAATGTTCCATGATCATTTCTGTTGGTTCGGCTGCATTGTGTTGTTGCCTTTTCCTCTTTCGACCATGCATTTTGTTATTTCAATTCAACCGTCTAACTGTCAAAAACATTGACAAAGCCAAAAAAATTCCTCCCCTGGTGACTAGTGGGAAGTGGGGTACAAGGGCACGTGGATCGTTGGATGGTGTGGGTTGACGGTCGGGATGTTGGTCAGGCGGCGGAGGATGAAATATGGTGATCGTGAACAAAGGTTGTTGGATCAGGAGGAATGGGCAGAGGAGATCAATCGTCGGAGGCTTGAAGTCATGGCAAGAGTGGAATAAGTCTGAACCGTCAGATCTTAGATGGGTAGATCGAATAGCTATCAAGCGGAGGAGGTACTCGAAGGATAACGCCCGAGAGCAGTTTACTCAAGTGGAAATGGTTTATATCGAGCGGTCATCGGGTGGTAAGTGGTAAAGGTCGGAGCCTTCTCGATACCATTCATTGAGCGCCATGTAGCAGTGGAGGAGAGGGAGGAAACTGCTTTATTGGGTGGGTATCCCTCTCTCTTGTTTGCCTGAGTGATATGCGCGATAGCTGTTAGATCTAGCGGAAATGATCTAACGGTAGTGATTGGTCGAAGTGGGTGAGCATATAACATTGGTCGGATGAAGTGTGGACCATATGGGAACCTCTCCACGACAAAAAATAGACCATTTCCATCCTTTAGTCTTCAAAATAGCAGCACTGCACCTCAGGGCTAACACTGGCTCCTTTTGGGGATTAAAGCCTCCCTGTGAGGTTTCAAGAACTATAGACTACTACCTTTCCAGCAAAAACCAAAACAAACTTATTTCCTAGTGTTCCATTGGGCAAGGAGATTATTTTCATAGAAAACAAAAACTAAAAAAAAAACTATTACAATGTTTAGGCCTTAAAGCCTCATATGAAGTAAAGTTTCAAAAACCGCCCATTGACTGGGCCATCAAAAACACCTTCCCCCTCCAAATTGTGCAGAATGAAAGTATTGTTCATCTGAACTTGAGCAATGACAAATAGTCTCGTCCATAAGGCATCAAATTTACCATGGTTGCCCTTCTTTTCCTTCAATGCATCCCATTTGAGAACCCAGTCACCAACCTGAAAACTGTCCATTTTGCCTTTCTCTCAAAGGTTTCTTTGATCTTCTTCTGATGAATCCTTTACTTCTCAACCAGTTGTTCTTTGATCTGCTGTAATTCAACCAAGTTGCTCATTCTCCTCACCATGTCATTCTCTTCATCATGTTCTTCTTGCAATAATTTGGCCACAGGGAGAATCAGCTGGATAAGAAAAACAGCATCAGTGCCATAAACCAGCTTAAATGGACAATTTCCTATGGACTTCTTATTGGTAACTCTGTCAGCCCACAATGCAAACTTCAACTTGGAATCCCAACTCTTTTTGTTGTCCTCCAACAGTTTTTTGATTATCTTTACAAGACTCTTGTTAGATGATTATTCCAGGCCATTACCTTGAGGATAATATGAGGTAAAATGCACCAATTGAATGCCCATGGATTCACACATGTCCACCAATTCTTTGCCTTGAAAGTTGTTGCATTATCAGTGACTAGTTTGGTTGGGCAACCAAATCTAGTGAAAATATTCTCATTCAAGAACTTTATGATAACCTAATGATTAGCATTTTTAGTGGGTATAGCCTCAATCCATTTGGTGAAATAATCAATGGCTACCAAGATCCATTTGTGTTGGCCACTTGGAATGTGGATTGATCTCATCTATGAAGTCCAAGCCCCACTGCTGGAAGGGACCATTGGCATGTACTGGCTTCAGGGCAGAGATTTTAGCTGTTGTCTTCCTACAAACCTCTAACATTTGTCACAAGACTTCACAAAAAAAAACACATCAGAGAACATAGTACGCCAATAATACTCAGCTCTCAGGATCTTGTGGGTTGTGGCTTCCAATAATGATGCCCTCCACAGATGCTAGAATGGAATTGGTGCATGACTTCCACAGATTGTCCTTTGTCTAGACATCTCAAGAGGATCCCTGATGGGTCTCTCCAATAAAGCAAGTTTTTATTAATGCAGAATTTGGTTGATATGAGCTTAATGGCCCGGGCTTGACTTGAGCTATGCCTTGGAGGGACTTCTAGCTTCTGCAAAAAATGAACTACACTAGAATACCATTCACAGGTGGCTAGATTTTCAGCCAAAGACTGATTCTGCTCTTGCTCTTCTGCTGCTTCCTCTGTCTGCTCACCACCTAAATTTGAACCCATGCAATTGATGTCTAACAAACTGCAATTTTCCTCAACCATAAGCTTAGCCAAGCCCTGGCCTTTGACAAGCTTGGTGGCCTTCACATCTATGTTGAACTCTATGAATTTTGCAATCCATTTAACTCTATTTCCATTAACATCTGGCTGAGTTAGGACATCTTTTACTGAGGCTGAAGGTACATATGCAACCACTTTGGAATGAAAAATATAAATTCTAAATGCCTTTAAATATTTTATGAGAGCATAAGCTTGTTTTTCAGTAAGTTCATATATTAGTTCAGCATCCCTCAGAGTTTTGTTGAAAAAGGCCACAGGGTGCTCTACACCTTCATCATTTTTTTGCAATAGAACTGCTGCAAGTGTATCATAAGAGGCAAAAGAGAAGATATAAAACTCCGTGGTATAATCTAGGCTTATTAGAGTGGGAGCTTCCATGATAGCTTGTTTGATGGCTTCAAAAGAGCTTCTTGCACCATCTGTTCATTTTATTTTTGATCCTTTCTTCAGCATGGAAGTGATTTGATTCACTAGCTCTGCAAAGTTTGGAATAAACCTCCTGACAAAGTTAATCTTACCCAGGAAAGATTGAATGTCCCTTTTTGACCTTGGGATGGATAATGTCTAAACTGCTTGAACTCTTTCTGGATCGATCTTCACACCTTCAGCAAAAACAATATGTCCTAGAAATTTGCCTTCTTCTAGAGAAAACTGTGACCTCTTTGGGTTCATAGAAATTCCAAACCATCTACACTTTAGAAACACCCTCTTCAAATGCTACAAATGGTTCTTGTGACTGCTGGAAAGACTATTATGTCATCAAGGTAAATAAGGACAAACTTTTCCTTCTGTCCCACAAAGGCTATGTCCATGGCCCTCTGAAAAGTAGCCCTAGCATTCATCAGTCCAAAAGGCATCTTGGAGTACATGAAAGTGCCCCAGGGAATAGTGAAGGTGGTCTTTTCCTGATCTTCTGGATGTACAACAACCTGATTGTAACCTGAAAATCCATCTAAGAAAGACATGACTCTAGCCCCTGAAACTTTTTTCAACAAGTGTTCCATCTTAAGCAGGGGGTAGTTGTCTTTTTTAGAGCATTTGTTCAGATTCCTGAGGTCAACACAAAGCCTGATTTCTCCATTCTTCTTTCTTACTACCACAAGGTTAGCTATCCAGTTTGAATATCTTAGGGGAACTATGATCTTGGCATCCAACAGCTTCTTGATTTCCTTTTCAATCAAAGGCAATAAGAGAGGGTTGATAGGTCTTAATTTCTGCTTAAAATGGATGGTGTTCTTCTCCAGTGGAATATTATGCTGAATGATGTTGGTGTCATAGGTCCTAAGGTCATTATACTTCCAAGCAAAAATATCAAAAAATTGTTTCATCAGGGTGCAATACTCAGAACTTTGGGCAGAAGACATGTGAGTTGACATATTTATGTACTTTGGATGGGTTGGACTCCCTACATTATGTCTATGAACTGCAGACTCATTTTCTTTTTTGGCAGGCTTATAAGGTACATCATTATGATCAAATAGCTTCTCTAGGGGCACCAATCCTTTGGGTATATGGTTACTAGGCAGCTAAACAATGCTATCCTGACCAATCTCATCCTTTAGCTTGGACTGGTTGCATTCTTCAATGGTTTCATTTTCTTGGTCAATGTGCATTTCAGAAAATTCATCAATGACTTGTAAAAACCTATTAATTTCATCATCATCTTCAAAAACTTTCCAGTATTTGACATTTTCAGGCAGAGATGGTCTATATTTCACCTGAACTTCATAAGTCAATTTAGGAGGCAAAGGAGGAATAAACATGCTAGCAGACACAGCAAGGGAATCAGCAAGTTGGTTCTTCATTCTAGGGATGTAAGAAATGCTGAAACTATTAAAAGAACCCTTGAGCTTCCATACCTCATCTCTGTATGCTTTCAGCCTTGGATGCTTTGCTTGGAAAGTTTTGTTCACCTAGTGAATGATAAGGTCTGAATCTCCAAACACCTTCAGACCTTTGATTCCCATTTCTTTAGCAACATTTAAGCCCAATATCAAATCTTCGTACTCTACTATGTTATTTGTGGCCTGAAAAGTTAACTTGAAAGATAAACGAATGCATTCTTGTGTGGGGGACACAAGGACTACACCTGCCCCTGTAGCTTCCTTAGAGCAAGCTCCATCAAAGAACATGTCCCAAATTTGTGGGCCTTCTTCCTCTGTGATCTAGCAAACCAGTTTCCTAAGTTGCATGGAGGCCAACTGGGATTCTTCAATCTGAAGAATACAGGCTCCAAAATTAGTGTTGACAGCATAGATGGGATGATTAGTGGGATTCCTTTCATCACTGATGATATAAGCCAACTGAGCTTCTCTTTATAATCTCCTACTCTCACCTCCAAAAACTAGGATAGTAGCATAGGACAAATCATTTTGCAATGTTCCACCTAATCTCTTGATCCAACCTCTATAAAGCAACATGCCAAACTTGGGGGGTACATCTGCCACCACAATATCCATCATCATGCTCTTCATGGGCAGTGAGACAAGGTGATGGCTAGGTCTTTCATTAATCCCAAACATTTCACTTTTCTAGAGTCAAAAGAAAACAGGTCATGGTAAGACTTGGTAATGTCAAGACCCAACTCATCCATGACAGCCTTGGGCATTAGATTATGGCTAGCTCCTGTGTCCAGAAGGCAGTTGTGAAGGATTTTGTCATGAATATTCAAAGAGACTTAGAATGATGGGGAGTTGTCATCACAATTTTCAATCATTAGGATGAGAACAACAATTGTTTTGTCATCTTGCAGATTTACATAGTCAGTGGAGGCTTGGATGGCTTTAGGCTCAAGGGCCTCAAGGATAGATCTCTTGAAGGACTCATTCTTCACTAGTTCAATCAGAGGTATAAGTATGCTTAGCTTCTGAATTTCTGATTCAAAACTGAAAGGAGAAGGAGACTTGTCAAGGCCTCTTACCTCGTGAGCTGGAGCTTTGAGGATGATGGGATCAATTGCCGGTTGCTTCTGCTTATTAGCTTGCTGTATTGCAGGGACAATAGCTCTTCGAATAGGAGTTTCCTTGGCATTATTCATCTTCGACCTCAAATCATATCTGTGTTGATCATCAGTTTTCAGAACAACTCCACCATCCCACTCTTGGTTGATCTGGTCATTGAATAATGACTTTTCATAGGTAGCTAAGGTCAAAAAGGAGGCACTGCCTTTGTCTTCCAAACAATGGATCTCATCATCTTCTTCAAACCGCTCTTCTTCCATGACTACATTCTGGAAAGGGGTCTTCACCCTTTGGTCTTCATTGGCATCTTTGCTTCTTTGTAGAATCTACAACTACTCATTAGCTCTTCTATATGGATTTGGATTTCTAGGAGCAAAGGTATTAGGAAATCTTCCTTTCCCAGGGTGTTTCTCAACCTTTAATTTGGAGATTTCAGAGGCTAATGACTCTATCATCTTGGTCATTTTATCTATCTTGGGATCTGAAGATGATGAAGGTTCACCCCTCTATCTCCTTCTATCAACATTCCCCTTGAGCTTCTCTGCACCCATGATGTTGGAATCTACTTCCAAGGCTGCATCCTGCATATCAGCTAAGGTAGTACATCGTCTCTCCCTCAACAATAGACAGAAGTCATAATGAAAGGCACTAGCATAGGTGAGTTTAGCAGAGGTAGTGTTGGGTTTTACTTCAGCTGGTATCTTGTTGTACATGCGGTTAAACCTCTTATTAAAATCAGACAACAACTCACCATTTTCCCTCTTTAAGTTCCCAAACTCGATTTGGTAGTAAAGTAGATCCTTCTTATCCCCCCAATGCTTTAGGAATGCATCATCTAAAGCCTCGATATCTTCTATAGACCTTGGGGTCAATTCTTTGAACCATTTTCTAGCCTCTCCATCTAGACTTTGGACAAAGACTCTCATCCATACATTAACTTCACTAATGTCCAGGTTATCAGCATAGCTATAGAATGATTCAAGATGTTCCTCAGCTGTAACACCTTCAGTCCCAGTGAACTTAGGCATATACTTCTGATATTCTCTAGTAGGCATGGCATTCAAAGGAGTGGGCAGTATTATAGGTCCATACCTAGCAGCTATGATTCTTTCCATTTTGGTAGGTGCTTGTGGCGCTGCCATAGCTGTGGTGGCTATAAGGGTACTGGAAGTCTGAATGACAGAGGGTTGAGGAGCGAGTGATAGGGCTAAAGGAGTATGATGGATAGGAGGAGAGGCTTCCTTTGGGCATACAACGAAAGAAGAACCTAAAGAATAAGGAGCTCTATGAATCTCTGAGATTTTTTCTTCATTGCTAGTATTAGATTCTATACTCTCAACATGTATTTGTTCTATTACAAGATTTTCTTGAAGAGATATAGAATATTGTTTAAAGCTACTTGAACCTGATGCTCCTTTCTGCAACGCCTCTCTTTCTTTGATGATTTTTTTAAGGTCAGGTATTGGGTCAGCTCGTTGCTTCTGAGGATTTCTCTGAGTATGCCTCACAAACTGAGCCAGAACTATGAAGTGGAGACGCCAAGAGGTTCATCCTCCAGTAGAGTCGCCAGATAGATGACTACAACCCAAATAGTGTCCAGGTTTTGTCTATCATCAAAGCTGGATCTGTGTCGTCCCCTAGGGAAGTTGAGCTTCAGCGTTCTCTCCCCAATAACAGCGCCAATTTATGTTAGCACTTCAGGAAACTCTCCTAGGTTGTAGCTCAGAGATGCCTGGTAACATATAAATCTTTAATATCGTTCTCTGAACTATTGGAATGGATTGGGGTTTGGATCAAGTCAGATGATTGTTTCAACTCTGTTTTCACTCAAGACATGCATGAACACCCTCAGCTTGACAAGGCTTTCGACCATTAATGCTCAATAGTTTATAGATTCAATGAATAGATGGAGAATCCTGACTGTACCAGCAGATACATACATAAACACATATGAATGGCTAGCTACAGAAAGTAAATGAAGATTGCAAATCTAATTTATCAACATTGAGATAAGATGACAGTTATCTGGCATTAGACACAGAAGAAAACATGAATAACCTATTCAAGTGCAAGCTTAGAACAGAGGAGAAGATGGCAATTGAACATGTAACAGCAAAAGAAGCTTGTATTACTGGAATGAAGATGAGACACTAGGAGGAATAGAGTATCCATAGTCTCCAAAATTTGAACCCCTATTACTTTGAACTTTCAACCATTTATAGGCTTTTTACAATACTCTCGAACTCTCTGAGGCTCGAGATGTCTTAATCTATCCCCTCTGTCTTCTAACTACTTGATGCCATAACTAAACAAACATGAGCTCAGAGAGCTCTATTTCTAACAAGCACAGTAATCAAATTATGGTAATTTCGCTGCACTATCAGGTGGTTCGCTCGTGCCAGCAATGTTCCATGATCATTTATGTTGCTTCGGTTGCATCGTGCTGTTGTTTTTTCCCCTTTCGGCCATGCATTCCGTTATTTCAGTTCAACTATCTGACTGTCAAAAACACTGACAAAGCCAACAAAATTCCTCCCCGGGTGACTGGTGGGAAGTGAGGTACGGGGGCACGTGGGTCGTTGGATGGTGTGGATTGACAGTCGGGATGTTGGTCAGGTGGCGGAGCATGAACTATGGTGATCATGAATGAGGGCAGTTGGATCGGGAGGAATGGGTGGAGGAGATCAATTGTTGGAGGCTTGAAGTCGAGGCAGGAGCGGAATAAGTCTGAGCCGTCAGATCTTAGATGGGTAGATCGAATAGCTATCGGGCGGAGGAGGTGCTCGAAGGATAACGCCCGGGAGCGGTTTACTCAATCGGAAATGGTTTATACCGGGCAGTCATCAGGCGATAAGTGGTAAAGGTCGAAGCTCGCTTGATTCCATTCATCGAGCGCCACATAGCAGCAGAGGAGAGAGAGGAAACCACTTTATCGGGTGGGTATCCCTCTCTCTTGTTTGCCTGAGTGATATGCGCGATAGCCATTAGATCTGGCGTAAATGATCTAACAGTGGTGATTGGTCGAAGCAGGTGAGCGTATAACATTGGTCGGATGAAGTGTGGATTGTATGGGAACTTCCCCATGACAGCAGAATAGACCATTTCCCTCCCTTAGTATTCAAAATAACAGCACTGCACCTCAGGGCTAACAGTAGCCATAATTAATCTTCCAAGAGAACTTAAGTATGTGATACTTCAAACTTGCCAGTATTGCTAAAGCATCAGTTCAATGTCTTTCACAATATAATGGTTAAAGAAAAAATTAATAAATCTTATGTACAATTGGTTGTTAGAGAGAGATATTTCTTATGGCTACTTTTTGAGTCTCCTCGGACTACTGCAACAAGTATTGAGGCCTTTTTGGCCCTCTGTGACAGACTATGAGGCCTCCTCGTCCTACTGAAATAGGTTGAGGCCTTTTGGCCTATTTTTAAGATATATTAAGGACTTTGACCTTCTTCACAAATGATCTCAAACATACCTCAAAGTGGATCATAATCTTATCTTCTAGTAATATGAATCTTGGCTCCATAAGAAGGGATATTATTAACAACAAAATGACACTTTACCCTTCCCTGAAGTCATTTAGTCCTTTTGAGATTAAACTAGGTATTTGACCCTTTTATTCTTTAGCTCATTGCAATTAGACAGATCTAGGCTTCATCCCTTTTTCAACTAGAATAGTACTATGGTTTCTAGGGCTGATGACAGAATAATCCCTAGAGGTTATCTTGAAGTAGACTAGCTTCTTTTCAAGGCTACCCTTTCATCCAAGATTTGATACCATGCTTACTTTTCATAGGATCTTCTAACTGATAATTAATTCTTATGATTCTTACATTAATTTTTCTTACATTCAAATTCATCATAAAGAAATTACAAAGAATATCTCAATATCAGAAACAAAAATCCAGTAGGATCATATAGAGACAACAAAACAAGACACAAAATAATTTACCCTTAGAAAACCCACATGGGAGAAAAACCCAACAACCATTTCCTTAGATAAATTATTTAGCTCCACAAGAGATACAACCGATCTTTTCTAGTCAAAATGAATCCAAACATACCAGCATGAAATCCCGTGTTAATCCTAGTCAAAGTGTCTTCAAATCAATTCAAGATGTTGCCCAAACACAATTTTGGCCTCCTCATAAACTCAAACAACTCAGACCTATTTTCATATATGCCTAGAAATTTGTCACATGTGGGAAGTCAAACTTGGAGAGAGAAATACTTCTTCTTATCTTCATCCTTCTTGTTTTGTTTCTCCTTTGCTTCGATAAGATGTTATTGGTTAAGGTCATATATATATATATATATATATATATTATTCTTAGGAGGTTGAATGGGTGCCACAGTAGGGCTAGGCCAACTTGACTTCTTTAATGCCAAAATATTAAAAAAAAAAAGAAATCAAATTCTTTCTTTTAAAAAAAGACATGGAGAAAATGTCTTGAAATTTATCCGTACATATATTTAAAGGTATAAATTATACAATGTGAAGATCAAAATGGGATCGATGACATATGAGGAGTATATGACCAAGTTCTTGGAGCTTTTGAGGTATTAGCATATATTAAAGATGAGAAGGCTAAAGTTAAAAGATTTATCAGTGGATTGCCATTAGTATTTAGAGATCGTATTGAGTATGATGAGCCTCGACCACATGATGAAGTTATTAGGAAATTTAAACATTGTTATGAGCAGTCAAAACGTAAGAATGAATCTCAACAAGGATGGAAAGGGAAAGATTAAAGAAAAGGTAAATGGCATCCGAAAAGAACAAGGCCTCAAAATGCATAAGAGAAAGAGAATGTTGCATCACATAAGAAGTTCAATGCAACTAGCAAGGACATGGGTCACAACAACATAATAGTGGTGATGGTACAAGATGTTCAGAGTGTTGGACATGAGGTAAGGAGCATATTAAAAGGGATTGTCCATAGAATCAGGGTGGTAGGCCTTAGATCTATAGTGCACATGAGGCATAGACTATTGGGGATGTCAGACAGAGCATTCCTTGTATTTATCCAGCGTTGGATAACAGACAAATAAATCATTAAGCATCTATCATTGAGATGGTCGGTAAGTTTTGTGATCAAATTGTTTCTACTTTTATTGATCCTCGATCTAATTATAGTTATGTTAACCCTGACTTGGTGGATAAGTGTGGTTTGAATAAAGAAGGTCATGCAGAATCTTGGTTAGTGTAGTTGGCTTCAAGTACCAAGAAGAGAGTTCATCATTGGGTAAGAGTTTGTGCATTTGAGTTGAATGGTATGCCTACATCAACAAATTTGAATGTATTACCATTGGGGTCATATGGTATGATTTTGGGTATGGATTGGCTATATCCTCACAGGAATACGGTAGACTGTTATGACAAGGTTATTGAGCGCTTGGATGATAATGGAGAACATATAATTTTATAGGGTAAGAAGAAGGAAACATTAGTTAGGATGGTGAGAGCTATGCAAGAAAAATGCAGTCGCGGAAAAGGGTGTGTGTTATTTGCAGTGCATATTTCTAGTGATAAAGGTAAGGAGGATGAGGATGCGGGGATATTGAGCAGGTGCTCAATCTTACAGTAGTTTCAAGATGTGTTTCCAGTAGATATTTCAGAGTTTCCACCCACAGAGAAGTGGACTTCTCCATTGAGTTGGTACTAGGGGTAACACCAGCATCAAAGGCACCGTACGAAATGAGCACTGCAAAGTTAGTAGAGATGAAGTTGTAGTTGAAGGAAATGCTTGACAAGGGATACATTAGGCCAAGTGTATCACTGTGGGGTGCACCAGTATTGTTTGTGAAGAAGAAGGATGGTACTCTCAGGTTGTGCATTGATTACAGGAAGTTGAACAAGTTGACCATGAAGAACAAGTATATGTTGTCGAGGGTTTGATCAACTAAAGGGATAAGCAGTGTTCTCAAAGATTGATTTGAGATCCAGATATCATCAAGTACGCATCAAGGAAGAGGATATTTATAAGATATATTTCCAGACCAGGTATGGGCATTATGAGTTTTTTGTAGTTCCATTTGGTTTGACTAATGCTCCAACTACCTTTATGTGCTTGATGAATAGTGTGTTGCATCCTTATTTGGACAAGTTTGTTATTGTATTCATTGATGACATCTTGATATATTCTAAGAATGAAGAAGAACATGCCGAGCATTTAGCAACAATGTTGAAATTACTACGAGAGTATCAATTGTATGCCAAGCTCAGTAAATGTGGTTTCTTTCAAACAAAGGTACATTACTTGGGGCATGTGGTCTCTAAGGAAGACATAATAGTGAATCTAGAGAAGATAAGGTATACCATGGAGTGGGAAGCTCCTAGAAACGTGGATAAGGTAAGATCATTTATGGGGTTAGCAGGGTATTATAGGAGATTCATTAGGAACTTCTCTTGGATTGCATAACCTATTATGTCACTACAGAGGAAAGGTAAGAAATTTGAATGGACAGAGGAATGTGTAGTCAATTTTGAACAGTTGAAGCAGTTGTTGACAAATGCTCCAGTGTTAAACATTGCAGATCTGGACAAATAGTTTGTACTGTGTACAGATGCTTGCAAGAGACGGCTTGGTGGCGTCCTTATGTAGGACGGACAAGTAGTGTGCTATGAGTCATGGAAATTGAATGAGCACAAGCAAAACTATCTAACACATGTTATTGAGTTAGCAATGATCATTCATGTGTTGAATATGTGGAGGCACTATCTTCTTGACAAGAGGTTTGTATTGATGAGTGATCATAATGGGTTGAGATACTTGTTTAACCAGCCGAACCTGAATGTCAGGCAAGCTAGATGGTTGGCCATGATTAATGAGTTCAATTTTGAGATTAGGTACATCAAGGGAAATGAGAACATGGTTGCATATGCTCAAAACGGCTCTAGAAGTTTAGGACCCGAAAAATTGCTAAAAGTAGTAAATTGTGCTACAATTCAGGAAACTGAAAAATTGAAAGAAGCAAGGGGTCCAAGCGGAATTGGCGGGTGGCCACCAATATCCACCTGGATCATTGTGCTATAACTAATTTTATCATGTTGGTATTTCAACACATGTTGAGCCACACACCTTAACTCAGCCATAATTTGGTCAACTACTTTTTGGTTACCCTAACTAGGAGCTCTTTCTAAAACAAATCTTGTTATGGCAATCCTGGTTGCTCCATCTTCCATTGTTGCTTTCTATTTATTGTATCATATCGTCTAGTTAGCCTAACAATCTTAATGATAGTACATCATCCCAAAAGTCATTGAGGGATCACAATAGTATGCTTCAAGGAGGTGATGCATCAAATCTATGTCCTTCATATCGAACTTAGAGGTCAACTCCCTCTGAAGCTAAGGCTCGCCTACTTCTCCCTCTATTACAAAAGAAAATATTTCTACCACAACTACTCCCTTTGTCAACTGGAGCAAATTTATTTTCATGATCCTCTCCCTCTTTCTCGTAGAACTCTCTAATCTTAAATCTCGCTCTATGCTTCTATCTACTACTAGATATTTTCAATCTATTTGGAAGTCGCCACCAATTTCCTTTCAGAAAAATCAAGTTATACTTCAAATTTGTTGATATACCTACTTGCTTTGAGCTTGCATCTCATCTACTAAAATATATCTTAGCACAAATCATCGATTAGAGGAAGTCCTCTTGTCACAAGCTTTCCTTCGTTCTTCCACTACTTTCATCTACTACCAAAGCCTTGGTAGCCTTTAATATGTACATGCAATCCTCACTAGGATACCATGGAAGAAAAATTAAATCTGAGCAAAGGAAATAAAGAAAAGAAGCTAACCAATAGTAAAAAAACAACAACAATAATCAAGGAATAGAGATATAAAGTACGTATATTTTGAGGCTTATAGGGAAATGTCAGCGCCCTCTTGATCTTGGCCTTCTTGATTCCATATTGTAAATTTATCAACGTTGTCCTCATTATTAGCATGATGTCATTATTTCCTTGCATGAGCTAAGGTTTCTTCTTTGAGTAGAAAATTAATCTAGGTATAACTCTAGGGTATGGTCTTCTAGTCTGCTAGGGTTAACAAACCCTAGAATTTTCATTTACATATTTATCAGACTTTTTCATTTCAAAAAATTATTTTCCATATAAAAATGTTTAGCATATATGATGAAATTCATCATGTCATCAATTGATCTCAGTGGAATGCGTCAAGATCATGGATCTTCCAATGAGTTGTCACTATAAAGAAAAATATGATAGACCCACAACATATTTGGTTATTACTTCTTTACTATAAATGATATTCTAGCAACCATGTATTCTCAGCTAAACTTTGATTTTGATCTTTTTAGTCCAAGTAGCATATACTTCATCATAATAAGAACACTTCTAATGCTACAAGTGACTCTTTTTTCTCAAGATGACTTTGGTCTCTAATATTGAATATGAACTCAACCTCTTCTTCATTGAAATCTTGTCATTTCAAAAGTTATAAAAAATGGAATCAATACTTCAAGGGATTGTAGCTTCAAGCATCCTTCTCTTGAACACATATAACATTTTCAAAGAAGAACATAGGTTTGATATATCATACTTAAAATGTTCAACACATGTATATAGATCACATAATTCCTACAACTAGCCTTGTCTTGCTATGAGCCACAATCTAAATTATGATGATTTCATGCTACGGGTTAGTAAGTGTCTCTAACAATATTTTCTTGCACAAACATAACCAAACTTGTAGGTGAAGGGACACCTTCAATAATTGTTCTTAATGGTTTCTTTAAGGATCCCTTACTGTATGGCAACAAATCAGATCATTTGATGCAATCTTATGATCTAACTAAGAAGTAGATCACAATATTGTTTAATTTTTCATGAAAGAACTTTAATACAGCCTTATCAACCAAGCATATTCATTGACATGTCGTATTTAGTGATCATTTCCTCTAGTTAAAGTCTAAAAAAATGCTTTCAAATTAAAACTTTTGATCAAACAAAATCATTGTAAGTGAATTGAGTGATGATACATACCTTACATTCCAAGCATCAAACCTCAAATTTTGGAAACTTATCTATAGCTTTGCTTGGCCTTTCTACTCCCAGACATCATACTCATCATTGAACATCTCAAAATTGTGATGTGATTTGCATGGAAACTTTATGCAATAGAATCCTTCAAACTATGAACTAAACAATAGGTCTTGCATATTTTATCAATCATAGTAGCCATAATTAATCTTCCACGAGAACTTAAGTATGAGATACTTCAAACTTGCTATTATTTCTAAAGCATCAGTCCAATGTCTTTCACAATATAATGGTTAAAAAAAAATTAATAAATCTTATGTACAATTGGTTGTTAGATAGAGATACTTCTTATGGCTACTTTTTGAGTCTCCTCGGACTAATGCAATAGGTGTTGAGGCCTTTTTGGCCCTCTATGACAGACTATGAGGCCTCCTTGGCCTACTGAAAAGGTTTAGGCCTTTTGGCCTATTTTTAAGATATATTAAGGACTTTGACCTTCTTCACAGATGATCTCAAACATACCTCAAAGTGGATCATAATCTTATCTTCTAGTAATATGAATCTTGGCTCCATAAGAAGGGATATTATTAAAAACAAAATGACACTTTACCCTTCCCTAAAGTCATTCATTCCTTTTGAGATTAAACTAGGTATTCGACCCTTTTATTCTTTAGCTCATTGCAATTAGACAAATCTAGGCTTCATCCCTTTTTCAACTAGAATAGTACTAGGGCTTTTAGGGCTAATGACAAAATAATCCCTAGAGGTTATCTTGAAGTAGACTGGCTTCTTTTCAAGGCTACCCTTTCACCCAAGATTTGATACCATGCTTACTTTTCATAGGATCTTCTAACTGATAGTTAATTCTTATGATTCTTACATTCAGATTCATCATAAAGAAATTACAAAGAATATCTCAATAGTAGAAACAAAAATTCAGTAGGATCATACAGAGACAGCAAAAGAAGACACAATAATTTACCCTTAGAAAACCCACATGGGAGAAAAACCCATCAACCATTTCCTTAGATAAATTATTTAGCTCAACAAGAGATACAACTGATCTTTTCTAGCCAAAATGAAGTTGTAACATCCCCAAAATAAAAACATGTAATTAATTAGATTAATCATGAGGTCTATAATCAACACGCAATTTATCAACTAATTAACATCAAATTTCAAAAATATGAGTAGAGACAACTTACCTGTGGCGATGATGTTTCTCACTTGTGATTTCAAGGTTGAACGCCAGTTGAATTTTGCTAACTGCAACAAATTCTTGGTGACGACTCTCCACCCAACCGTAGGCTCAATTGCACAAAATCTTGCTACAACTGGCCACTCCCGAGCCCTCAATCAACTTACTACTGCCAGGGATCCTTTGTCTCACAAAATGGATGATGGAATCATGGAATGATGGAATGCCTCTCACCTTCCTCCTCATCTATTAAATAAAGCAAACATTGGAAGGGGAACCACATGCACATACTCCATGTGTCAACATGCAACTTTACTGCTTTCTTGTTTTATTCTTTTGTTTTTACTTTTTGATATCTTTACTGATTTTTACCGCTTCCTTGTTTTATTTCTTTTGTTTTTACTTTTTGATAGCTTTACTGATTTTTACTATTTTTCTGTTTATTCTTATTTATATTTATTTAGAGCATGTAATTAATTTATTATTTTATTATTATTTATTTACTATTACTATTTTTTATTTATTGTTTATTATTTATTTAATATTATATTATATTATTTATTATTTATTATTATATTATATTATTTATTATTTATTATTAAGGGACATTACATACAAACATACCAACATGAAATCCCCTGGTAATCCTAGTCAAAGTGTCTTCAAATCAATTCAAGATGTTGCCCAAACTCAATTTTGGCCTCCTAAACTCAAGCAACTCAGACCTGTTTTCATATATGCCTAGAAATTTGTCACATGTGGGAAGTCAAACTTGGAGAGAGAAATACTTCTTCTTATCTTCATCCTTCTTGTTTTGTTTCTCCTTTGCTTCGATAAGAAGATGTTATTGCTTAAGGTCATATATAAAGAAGTTCAATGCAGCTAGCAGGGACATGGGTCACAACAACATAATAGAGGTGATGATACAAGACAGTTGGAGTGTTAGACATGTGGTAAGGAGCATCTTAAAAGGGATTGTCCATAGAATCAGGGTGGTAGGCCTCAGATCTATAGTGCACATGAGGCACAGACTGTTGGGGATGTCGGGCAGAGCATTCCTTGTATTTATGCAGCGTTGGATAATAGACAGATAAATCATCAAGCATCTATCATTGAGATGGTCAGTAATTTTTGTGATCAAATTATTTCTACTTTGATTGATCCTGGATCTAATTATAGTTATGTTAACGCTGACTTGGTGGATAAGTGTGGTTTGAATAAAGAAGTGCATGCAAAATCTTGGTTAGTGTAGTTGGCTTCAAGTGCCAAGAAGAGAATTCATCATTGGGTAAGAGTTTGTGCATTTGAGTTGAATGGTATGCCTACATCAATAAATTTTAATGTATTGCCATTGGGGTCATATGGTATGATTTTGGGTATGGATTGGTTATATCCTCACAAGAATATGGTAGACTGTTATGATAAGGTTATTGAGTGCTTTGATGATAATGGAGAGCATATAATTTTATAGGGTAAGAAGAAGCAAACATCAGTTAGGATGGTGACAGCTATGCAGGAAAAATGCAGTCACAAAAAAGGGTGTGTGTTATTTGTAGTGCATATTTCTAGTGATAAAGGTAAGGAGGATGAGGATGCGGGGATATTGAGCAAGTGCTCGATCTTACAGTAGTTTCAAGATGTGTTTCCAATAGAGATTTCAGAGTTGCCACCACAGAGAAGTGGACTTCTCCATTGAGTTGGTACCAGGGGTAGCACTAGCATCAAAAGCACTGTATGGAATGAGCACTACAAAGTTAGTAGTGATGAAGTTGTGGTTGAAGGAAATGCTTGACAAGGGATACATTAGGCCAAGTGGATCACTGTGGGGTGCACCAGTATTGTTTGTGAAGAAGAAGGATGGTACTCTCAAGTTGTGCATTGATTATAGGAGGTTGAACAAGTTGACCATCAAGAACAAGTATATGTTGTCGAGGATTGATGACTTATTTGATCGGCTAAAGGGATAAGCAGTGTTCTCGAAGATTGATTTGAGATCCAGATATCATCAAGTACACATCAAGGAAGAGGATATTTATAAGATATATTTCCGAACCAGGTATGGGCATTATGAGTTTGTTGTAGTTCCATTTGGTTTGACTAATGCTCCAACTACCTTTATGTGCTTGATGGATAGTGTGTTGCATCCTTATTTGGACAAGTTTGTTATTGTATTCATTGATGACATATTGATATATTCTAAGAATGAAGAAGAACATGCCGAGCATTTAGCAGCAATGTTGAAATTACTACAAGAGTATTACTTGTATGCCAAGCTTAGTAAAAGTGGTTTCTTTCAAACAGAGGTACATTACTTGGGGCATGTGGTCTCTAAAGAAGACATAACAGTGAATCTAAAGAAGATAAGGGATACAATGGAGTGGGAAGCTCCTAGAAACGTGGATAAGGTAAGATCATTTATGGGGTTAGCAGGGTATTTTAGGAGATTCATTAGGAACTTCTCTCGGATTGCATAACATATTATGTCACTACAGAGGAAAGGTAAGAAATTTGAATGGATAGAGGAATGTGTAGTCAGTTTTGAATAGTTAAAGCAGTTGTTGACAAATGCTCCAGTGTTAAATATTGCAGATCCGGACAAATAGTTTGTAGTGTGCACAGATGCTTGCAAGAGATGGCTTGGTGGAGTCCATATGTAGGAGGGACATGTAGTGTGCTATGAGTCATGGAAATTGAATGAGCACAAGCAGAACTATGTAACACATGCTATTGAGTTAGCAATGATCATTCATGTGTTGAATATGTGGAGGCACTATCTTCTTGACATGAGGTTTGTATTGATGAGTGATCATAGTGGGTTGAGATACTTGTTTGACCAGCCGAACCTGAATGTCAGGCAAGCTAGATGGTTGGCCACGATCAATGAGTTCAATTTTGAGATTAGGTACATCAAGGGAAATGAGAACATGGTTGCATATGCTCTTAGCAAGAATATATCGGTAAATCACATTGCAACTATGAGTTCTTATGAGACAGACCTACATGATCGAATTTTACAAGCAAGACAGCAGGATGGCAAGTATAGAGAGCTTAGGCATAGGTTACAATAGAGTATAGGTACATGTACAGGTGCACAAGATGTGGAATATCATCTCTCAACATATGGTTTGATCAAATTTAGGGACATAATATATGTGCCAAACAATAGTGAGCTCAAGAAGCTTATCTTGAGGGAGTTTCATGCGAAACCATATTCAGGTCACCCAAGATACAAAAATACATTCATATCAATGAAGAAGTTTTGTTATCGGTCTAATCTAAAGAAGGAGGTGGCATAGTTTGTTGCTATATGTTTGGAATGTCAACAGGTAAAGGCAAAGTGCAAGCATCCAGGTGGACTACTACATCCGATTTTGATTCCAGAGTGGAAATGGGATGTCATTTCAATGAATTCCATTACAAGTTTGCCGAGGAGATCTAGACAACACGATTCCATCATGGTTGTGGTGGAAAAGTTGACTAAGGTAGCACACTTCGTTCCAGTGAAGGCTACGTATTCAACTAGTGATGTGGCAAAAGTGTTCATCACAGATGTGGTCAGATTGCATGGTGTCCCAAAGAATATTGTGTCAAACACAGATGCTAAGTTCACTTCCAAGTTTTGATAGGAGTTGTTTGTAGGTTTGGGACAGAGTTGGACTTCAGCACAACTTGTCATCCATAGAAAAATGGATAGACAGAGAGGGTCAACAACATATTGCAGGACATGTTGAGGATGTATGTGGTGCATCAACAAAGGAGATGGGAAGAGTAACTTCCATTGGTCAAGTTTGCTTACAACAATGGTTACGAGGAATCATTGAGGATGAGTTTGCTTGAGGCATTGTATGGATGAAGTTGTAATACTCCCATCAGTTGGAGTGATTCGGTGACCAGGGTATTGATTGGACCGAACATGTTAGCAGAAATGGAACAGGAAATGCAGGTAATAAAAAATAATCTAAAGGCAGCATAAGACATACATAAAAGCTATGCAGATCGGAACAGGTTGTTTAAGGAGTTTCAGGTTGGGGAACAAGTGTACTTGCGCGTCAAGCCCATGGAGAGATCCTTGCAGATTGGATCATGTGCCAAGCTGGAACCTCAATTTTGTGGACCTTTCAAGATTCTTGAAAGGATTACACCAATAGCCTATCGACTTGCACTGCCTCTAACAATGAAAGTCCATGATGTTTTCCATGTGTCATTTCTTAAGAAGTATGTTAAAGATGTTGATCATGTGATTGACTAGTTTGTATTGCAGGTGGAGCTAGATGGGGAATTCCAGCTGTCACCTCAGTGCATATTGCAGAGAAATATTCTCATGCTCTAGGACTGAGCAATCGAACAGGTTAAAGTGCAGTGGAAGAACTTTGTGCTTGATGAAGCTACATGGGAGATGGCAGATCAGATGCGAGTTATGTATCCTTCTCTATTCGCTGGTTGAGTGAATGTTTTTGGTATATGTACATGTGTATACGGATGTAAATGCTGCCATGAGCTATGTTATAAAGCTCCAATAAGTGATATGGGTTTCATGTCATTATGGTTGTTGAGAAGGTAAATCCCCTCTACGGATAGAGGCGATCCCTACTAGCCCAACAGGGGTCTAGCAACAATCACACAATGCTGCCACGCATGTTCCTAGTTACAATTAGACAAGAAGTAAAGAGCACCTACTTGGATTCCTGCGCTGTCGTTTGTCGAGGTGATGTTTCCCTTGCTCCTTCGCTTCAGCTGGTCATAGTCTTCCGCGATCCTCGCGAACGGACACCTGTACACACGAAGGGAAAGCAAACGCAAGCGTGAAATCTAGTAAAAGTAACTATATGCCAGTCAGAAAAGACATAATTCACATTTATCCATTGCATAAACAAACGAGAATGGAACAATAATAGCAGTCATCTATTATTAATCAGAATAGAGAAGAGTACAACCAAATGTTCTGACGTCGATAAACTTCTCAGGAGGGATCAGTCAGCATGTATCTCAAGCATTCACCTTTGAGGATGGTTCTCCCAAGACAAACTAGTCTCTCTCTCTCACACAAATGTCACAAACAAACTTCCCAAAGCAATCAATCACTTCCACTCCTAACACACCACACCTATAGCAGCAATCTGAGCACTACAAGCTCTTGTATAATCCAAGCTAAGTCTAGCTATTTTCTAACTAACTGCTCATGGTAATGGTGGAAGTTTATATAGGAGAAGGAGTCTCCTAAAAAGGTGGAAGGATGAGCTTATCTTCAAGGGGAGTAGTTGCAAAAGGTCGAACAGACATGCCATAGAAGGGAGTCGACATTCACAAAGCTAACAACCAAGCCTGGAGAGATCTGGAAGGCTGGTTGTTTGAACAAATTCGCCCAAACTGGATCAGCGCGGATTATATGGAGACTTCCGCGCTGTCAGCACATGACAACAACTGAACAAGCCATGTCAGCGCGGAAGGACACGTGAAAGCCGCGCTGTGCGTCATCGCGGAAAAGTGATGTTCTTCCGCGATGGCAGCGCACGAAATAGACGGTGGGGCGCTGGTCATCGCGGTTATTTTAGGAACAGACGCGCTGATGCACAAAACTTTGGAAAAATGGGTTTTTAGCCAGTTCAGGGATCAAACACTTAGTGATTGTGACTTCTTGGACACAGCAGGGTGACTGACAGGAAGGCAGTGATAAATTACTGTGTAACAGATGCCCCCTAAAGCATGAAGACCGAGAGAGTGGGAGGGGTGAAATGCTTTACAACACACGCCGAACTGAAACACCACCAGGAAGTACCGAAAAATCTCTGACAATCATGTACACGCAGTCTAGGTATGGGCGCAGCCATCCAAAAGACATGCAAGACTAGTCTATGGTATGGACGCAGCCACCCAGTTAAAGAGACCATAATAAAGACAAGGTATGGTCGCAGCCATCCATGAAGACTCAGGTATGGGCGCAGCCATCCATCGATGAGTCATGTAATGATCATCCACAAAATCGCAGCCTGGACCACAGTGAGCAAGGATCCAGGGTCTTGCGCTCCATCTCGACCCGAACAGAGTACAGGTCCACACATGTGAATACAGGGGTTGGAGTCGAACATGTATGAACATCGCCTGATTACCGGTCAATGATGAGAACCGTTAACAGACGCGAGAGGTACCACCAATAATGACAATGGCCCTCAAGGTACTATAGGTACAATCCGTAGCGTGTGAATCAATGAGTTGGTGTCGAACACCCACGGAATCATTCGATCGTAGGTCAATGATGTAAACCTTGCGTCGAACACGAGGAACCTGCCATTGAGGCATGCAGGCTCCAAGGCACCTGGAAGGAGTCTCTAAGTCACTTTCTCGGATAATGAGTTGAAGTCGACGAGAAGTGGCCTTGATCGAAGGTGGGCCATAATGATTCCCACATCAGCGACACGAGACAGAGGTATAATAATTTGTGATGAGATAGCGAACGAGGTTGCTTTGTGGCAGAGGACAACTTCTCTTGAACACATAACGGCACTATAACGGATTTGGCAGTACTTGACATCAAATGAGCTGCGGGTAGGATGATGATGGCAATAAACAGATGAGAGGTCAAATAGGATGTCCCAAACCCATGGAGGTTAGCGAAAACGAGATGAGATGACCCCACCCAGACACGAAACAGCGGAGTGCCGTGTTCAAGAGCGACGTACTGCCGAGACGACTGTAATCAAAGTTCCGTTTTCCCCACCTTTGCAGGCAGGTACCCCGATTATTTTTGGACGACAAGCTTGACGGGGGTAACATATGCTTGATGTGTGTCATGTTGACAATATCCGATGTCATTGAGTGTTTAACGAGCCTGACAAAGGAAAAACTCGGCTTCTTTTCTTGTTTCGAGAGTCTGAAAAGAATGCGGAAAAGGAGGCTCCAGGGGGGTCCTTTTTCGTACAGTTGTGTCTCTCGAGCCCGAAAAAGTATAAAACTGTGCTCGAAAGAACCGCCCGGTCATTACAACCGAGGAGTACTTTTCATAAATAGTGTCGCCGACCGGAAAAAGTAAAAAAGTGGTCGAAGACACGTCGTTTTAGAGCCAATATCGAGCGCGAAACGACAAGCACCCGGCGATCTTTTTGGTTTAACGGTCGGAAAAAGAGCTTAAAAACGACCGCCTTTCGTTCCCTTTAACGAGCTGAAAGGGAGCTCGGCCATCTTCTCTTGTTTTAACGTCGGAGAAGAGCTTAGAGACGACACTTTGGGAATCACATGAATCGTGGACTGTCATGACCAAGCTGCGATACCTGTACCTGCACAAGGGCACTACCCGCATAAATCCATTCGATATACGTAAAAACATTTTGAAACATGCTTGAAAACAGAACCAAGGCTAGTTTTATGGCAAAAAATGGTAAAAACCCAAAAAATATGGTAATTTAGGAGTTTTTACTATAAATAGGGGGGGGTAATAAGTCATTTTTACCATTTTACTATTTGGAGTGCGAAGAACGTGGAGAAGCCAAAAGTTGACGGAGCGATTTCCAGCCCATCCGGAGACCATTTTCAGATCTGCTTCTTCCAGGTAGGTTCCCGTTCCTTTGCCCTGCATTCTGGTTCATTTTAGGAGTTTTTTAACGGTCGGATAGGCCCAATTGGGCATTTTTTATTTGCATGGGTGCGCCCTCGGTCAGCGCGGAAATTGCCCACGGGGTCGCGCTGATCGAAAAATAGGCAATGTAACCAACTTCGGGTCAGCGCGGAAAAGGCGTGTTCTTCCGCGCTGACCTCGCATTTTTAACAAAGAGCTGCCATTGTCAGCGCGGCTGTTTCTAAAACAGTCGCGCTGGCGCGGAAAAATTTTGTTTTTTTGAAAATGAACGTGAATTTTTACCTGGAAGCACTTCTGACCGGTTTTATTGTTCATGCAGGACATCATGGCTTTTCAATGGCAAGAGAGAGTTCACGATGTGGAGGATGTGGCTGCTTGGGGAGACGTAAATTGTTGCAACGCCATGCGGGCGTGTGGATTCATGAAATTCTTCCTGACGCCGCGCCTAAGGGCCCAACATGATTTGCTGGAGCTGCTGATCAGGGCATGGAACCCGGTGGACCAAAAATTCACCATCCGCGGTCACGACATCGAGTTCGATCATATGGACATCTTCTTCTTGACTGGGCTGTCGCGCCGAGGTGGGAGGCCCATCCTAGAGGGGCAGCGACCTAGCGGTGGTACCCTGGATGACTTAATGGCTGAGGTTTGCCCAGGGGCAGTAAAGACGCGGAGTGGGAAGTGCTCGATCCCCACAGTGAGAGACATAGTGTTGCGCACCATCCTGTTCATGGTGACCCGGGCAGCGGGCAGCATGGCGAACCATGAGGCGTCCAAGACTCATCTCCTATTAGCCCTCGAGTGTCTCGAGCCTACCGTGTTCGACTGGTGCACTGCAGTGTGCAACAATATGAAAAGGCAGTTGAGCAACTGCCGTCGCGGAGAGACGAAGCAGTTCGGGTATGGATCGATCCTGGTCCCGCTTATTCTGGAGCGAGTACCAGCCATGCGGCTGCAGTCTATGGCTGTGGATGCCCCCAGAGATCCTCGAGAGACGAGGGCCACTCGATGGGCTCGGATTATGCCACGTGGGGGTGGCGGCCGACCACATAGCTGGGGGGTATACTTCAGAGACTGGTTGGACCAACAGGAGATCTTCGTACAGGATTGGCCATATGCAGGGATGGATTTCCGCAATGATCCTGACTTGGTGCTGCCTCCGGGTGAACAGTGGGATGATGCAGGTATGACACTTTTTGTCTTTTTGAGTTTTGTATATTTTTTTTTATCATGTACATGTCCTAATAAATGTCTTGTCACGCAGATGTAGGGCCTACTAGACCGATTGGCCTGGCTGTCACGGCACGGAGAGAGGGCCCAGGAGCCGGAGTTTTGGCCTTAGCCCCTCCAGAGGCCAACACGCCAGAGGTTGTGGCTCGCAACCTTGAGGGGTTGCTGGAGGGGGGACCGGATTTCCAGGGGGTTGAGGAGGTCCCTGTGGAGCATCAGATCCACACAGTGGGTGTGGAACCCAGAGTGCACCGCCTTCTGAGGCGGGTAGCACGAGCGGCCGTGTACTACAGAGAGCACCACCCAGCCGATTAGTCACCTAGGTTTTATTTCCACTGTTTATTTTGAGACATTATGACTCGGATGTATTGAGATTTTTGGACACGTACTTCTATTTTTGAGCGCCTCAGTGCGCCACACGATATATATATATATACATACCGGTTTTTGGATGAGTCGTTGTTACATGTGATGACGTGTTATCTTGTGTTATGCGTTTGTTCAGTACAATTTGTGATCTTATGTATGGATTCGCATGACACTCGACTCATGGATTTTATATATTTAATGCAAGCTTAAAAACACACGTGCAAACTATGCTTGGAATGATTTATTTACATATGCTTATGGTCTTACTATGCTGTTCTTTCCTTCTTTGTATGATGTTTATCTGTTTCGCAAATGTCTGTCTAATACACGATTTGCCAATGCATCAGTCAACGTATTTAATCGTCTTGGAATATGCTGATAAGTAATGAAATCAAAACTCCGTTCTAACAATCTCACACGTAGGTATAACCTTAATATGCGCTGGTCTCTGACGGAATATTGCCTGTTCAGTTGATGGACCACCAACTGGGAGTCCAGGTTTACCACTAGCTCTCGGATGCCGAGGTCAACTGCTTCGGCAAGCAATTCTATTACAGCACTGTACTCGGCAACATTGTTAGTGGTACGACCTAGGCACACACCCTGTAGGTTTATCAACTCCCCGTGAGGATCGTAGATCACCCACGCTGCCGAAGACAAATTACAAGTACTACGGCAGGCACCATCAGCGAAACCAACATAAGGAGTACGAGACATCTGCGCAGGAAAGAGAAAGCATAATAAGGGGCAAAAACACGCCTTCACACCAAAGCGAAAGAAACTCATGCAGTAAAAACTCAAAAACACACGTATATACAAAGTGACTGTGAGCAGTTATGCATAGTACTTCTTCAGATAGAGCCCATTTCGGGGCTTGTCAAGAGGATTCCCTTCATAATCAATCAACTCATATGCGCCTTTTTGTAAAACACGTTTCACGATGTAGGGGCCTAACCACATGGATTCGAGTTTTCCTGCCCCCAGCTTATCTTTAGCTTGATCGTAGAGCAGTACTAAATCTCCCTCAACAAAGGAACGAGGATGAATATTCTGATCGAAGTGAGCCTTGACTCTCTTCTTCTGTGCTTCAATAGCCAGAGAGGCCAAACGACGAGTCTCGTCTAACCGTTCTAGGTAAAGAAGTCGTTCCTCCACCGAAGTGGTGTTGGGAAGCAACTCGACAGCTAATTTTAATGAAGGGATTTCACATTCGACGGGAAGGGTAGCCTCCAGTCCATAGACCAGTTGAAACGGGGTGAAACCGGTGGCATCCTTCACAGAAGTCCGGTAGGCCCACAAGGCTGGGAAAAGCATTAGATGCCAGTTTGACTTGTGCGTATTGACGGTGCGTTGAAGCATGGTGATCAAGACTTTGTTCACAGCTTCAACTTGACCGTTAGATTGAGGATAGTAGGGTGACGAACTATCTTGACGTAAGCCTAACTGGTTTGTTAACTCCGTCATCATATGATTTCGGAAATGCTTTCCGTGATCTGTAACGATAGCCTGAGGGACTCCGAAGCGAGTGATGATATGATTGAATAGAAACTGCGCCGCTGTGTGACCGTCTTCGTTTAATGTAGCCATTGCTTCGGCCCACTTGGTGAAATAATCCACGGCAACGATAATGTACCCATGCCCCCCGGCCGAACGAGGGTTACAGGACGTATAATCGATGCCCCATTTGGCAAATGGACCTACGGTGACAACAGGGTGCAGTGGTGCAACAGGTGCACGCATCTTCCGGTGGTAAACCTGGCATTCATGGCATGCGCGTACAGCAAGGATACAATCCTTGAATATAGAAGGCCAGAAATAACCAGCGCGGAGGATCTTTTGAGCGGTAGCGTATCCGGACATGTGGCCACCACAAGCGCCGGAGTGGCAGTCATTCATGACTCGCTCAGCTTCCTCGAGAGTTAAGCATCGGCGAAGAAGGGAATCGACGCCGAGGCGGTACAGGGTGTCGCCCAAAATGCGATACGGTTGAGCCTGATGACGTATCCGTCGTCGGGCTTCCTTTGATGTATTAGGACGAAACGAAGACGTTTGTAAATATACAATGATGTCCCCGTACCATGGGTCGAGAGTGCTGATGAGAAAGAGTGTTTCATCCGGAATTTGCTCCTCTGAATGAGATGGTGCAGATTGAGATGGTAAGGAACAGAGCAGTTCAGCAAAGACCAGTGATTTCTTGGACTTGGCGGCAGTAAATTCCAAGTCGAACTCTTGGAGGATTACGATCCACTTCGAGTATTTGCCCCCCAGCAACTGACGTGATAAAATATAGGTCATGGGGTTGCAGTCGGAGATCACGGTCGTCGTGCGCAATAGGATGTAATGACGGAAACGTTGGACGGCACATACAGCAGCCAATGCCAACTTTTCGACATATGCATAGCGAGTCTCCGTATCAAGGAGGTTGCGACTAAGATAGTATACAACGTGCTCTGAGCCGTCGTCATCATCTTGCACTAAAACCATGCCGATGGTGGTATCGGCGGCGGCCAGATAAAGGGTGTAGTCACGGTGGTAATTTGGAGGTCTTAGGAGCGGAGCTGAGACCAGAAGGTCTTTAAGATGCTCAAAAGATTGCTGAGCGATAGCGTCCCAATGAAAGGGCGTGTCTCGCTTTAGTAATCGCGTGAAACCCTTGGCCACCTCGGCATAATTTGGGATGAATCGTCTGAGAAAATTAGCTTTTCCCTGCAAGCTTTGTAATTGCTGTAGAGTGGCAGGGGGAGGAAGATTCACAATGGCCTCGACTTTAAGGGGATCCAAACGGATGCCTTCTCGGGAGACGATAAACCCGAGTAGTCGGCCAGATTCCACGCAGAAGACACACTTATGCGGATTGAGTCGAATACGGTAGTGTCGACAGCGAAGGAAGATTTCGCGTAAATGAGATGGATGGTCTTGACGTTTAGCTGAGTGAGCGGGTAGATCATCCAGGTAAGGTTGTACGATGTTTCGGATATCATGGAAAGCATACGACATCGCACGCTGGAAAGTGGCACCGGCATTTTTAAGACCGAAAGGTAGCTTCTTGTAAGCGAAGGTGCCCCAAGGACAAATGAAAGCGGTCTTGTGCTGGTCTCCGGGGGCTATGTTGATCTGGTTGTAACCAGAAAAGCCGTCCATAAACGAATAAATTTCGCTTCCTGCGCAATCATCGATAAGCTGATCAATGAAAGGCGTAGGGAAGTTATCTTTTGGACAGGCGCGATTGATATCGCGATAGTCAACACAAACCCGAATAGTGCCCTGTTTTTTATTGACAGGAACTATATTAGATACCCATTCTGTGAGGGGAATGGCATAAATGAAACCAGCTCGAAAAAGCTTTTCAACTTCGGCCTTGATGGCTGCAGCCTTTCGAGGGTGCACCGGGCGTAAACGCTGACGAACAGGCTTAGCCCCGGGATAGGTAGGGATTTCGTGCTCCACGATACTGGGGTCAATGCCGGGCATTTCTTCGTAAGACCATGCGAAAACATCACGAAATTCACGAAATAGATCTGTGTAGATTTGAATTTCCTCGGGAGTACATGTGACTCCAATATGAATATTTTCGACAACTCCTGTTTTGACAGAGATGTCGATAGCCAAAGTTTGTGTAATGTTACCCATGTTCCCTTCCGAGGACACTTGATATAACTGGATAGGTGTTTGGAGAGGGATATGTGGGAGACATGAAGCAAACTTTCCGAGACACGTGGCCATTTCCGAATAGGGAGGGAGGAACGAAGAGCGATGGTGGTGATCAAACCAAGGGAGCTCTTCGGGAGACATAGTCTCGATAATAGCCTCGTCGGATGGGAATGATTCTTTCAGGGGGTCCGAGGTGGCCTTCTCTCCCAACCAGGGGAAGGTTTGAGGTGAATCGGGAACGCTGCTTGGAAAAGCAGGTCCGGAGGTTGAAGCCGATGCAGCAACTATTTCGATGTAGTTGAGCTCGGCTGGGCTCAACGGCATCATCTCGCCCCATGAGTCTTCTTGATTCACGGGAGGGAGAACCCATGGATCAGAATGCGTCCTGATCATGTTAACGGAGGCGAGATTTGGAGGTGGGAGGGGAAAGACTCCCATCAAGGAGGGATCTTTAAATAATCCGGCACCCACGCTCTCGAGCGATTTGAAGGTATGCTCCACGAATGGTACATTCCCTTCAGAAGAGGAAGCAAAAAAGGACAGCTGGTCCACCGTGACGATTTTTCCTTGATGGGGAAAGCGAACGACACGGAATAAAGAGGAAGCCACGGCCTGCATGGCATAAGTCCAGCTTCGTCCTAGAAGGAGGTTGTAAGTGAGATTAGCGTCAACGACTTCAACCTCGACTTCTACAGTTTTCCCTTCTAAAGAGATAGGTAAACGCGGGAGGATACCAAGTGGACGAGATTCTCTTCCATCGAACGCTTCTAGGGTGGTGGGAGACTGGCTCAGAGCAGGCGAACCAAGAGCCTTCCAACAAGCAACCGACATGATGCAGGTTGAGGCTCCTTCATCAATGACAGTACGGTGAATCGTCTTGCCTTTGATGAGAACTTGTATAAGGAAGGCCACCTGATGAGGTAATCTCTGCGTGAAACCTTCGAGGTCGAAAGAAATGAGATCCGAATCTGCCGGGTCGATGCCACCAATTGCTGATAGCAGGGACTTCCTCTGGGAGGGGCAGCTCTGGAGGACTTCTAACGCGGACATAGCAGACGGAGCCTGAGCTAAGTCCTCGACAATGCTATAATGCTGTGCGGCACGAGCATTGGGGTTATAAGATGACTTCCTGAGTACACCTTTGGGAGGGGGTCGGGGGATCGTCTCGGTGCTGGGCCGTTCAATGTGAAGAGGGCCAGAACTAGACGCGGGAGCGCTGGAGGGGATCTCCGGCTCCTTCCCGGCTGAAGATGGATATTCTTTCGTTCGAGTCGTGACGTGGACAGGGATGGTTCCTGCCATGAATACTTGAGAACCGAACGAGGAAGAGGATTGAGAAGGGTCGGCCACCTGATGCGTCTGCTGGGATGGGAAAGGCTCTTTAAGGACGGCGGGGGACCCTGAAGCACCTTTTAAAAGCCGACTAACCTCGGACCGCCTAGGGCAGTCCTTGGTGTAGTGATCCTCCTCGCAAATGAGGCAGGGATACTTAGGCTTCCGCTTGGCCCCGTCCTCGGTGGGAGGTTTAGGAGAATTTTGCTTAGGTTGTCCGGATTTTTCTTTGGCCTTTCCTTTCTTTTTGCCTTTCGAGGATTTGTCTGCCGCGGTGGACTGAACGGCATTTACCTCGGAGGTATTCCCAGGAATAGATGGGCTCTGAGAAGCATTCTCGTTAGAGGCGTTTTGTTTCTGCTTCCCAGAGTTTGCGGTTGATTTCTTACTTGGTGAATTTACGGAGCCAATAACTCCATCCACAGACGGTTTCGGTGGAGCTTTGGTTTGTCCGTGCCTCGGGGCATCTGGCAAATAGTCATACAAAGTACCTGACTGAGAATATACCAAGTCAAGGTATTGAGCTCGCGCAATCGCTTGCTCTTCAGTTACACACGCCCCCATTGCAATATCTTTGGCAATTTTAGGAACAAAGGACGTGGTAAACCAGTCGGTCAGGAGTTGATCGGGAATCCAAAATTTAATCAAACGACGGCGCCTTCTCCATTCATGTATATGATCAGAGATGTGCGTTGCCGTATCCTGTTTTAGAGACGTGAGCAAATGGGTCCCAGTCTCGTACCGAATGGGTAACTGAAAATGAGTAAGAAAGGCCATAGCCAACGAGTTAAAGTCTGAAAACATACCGCGATGAAGTTCGATGTACCATTTTGCGGCTGAACCAGTGAGGGTCCTCTGGAAGAGGCGCAGTCGGATAGAATCATCAAGCCATGAGTTAGATGAACACCAGAGGTGATAGGTCATTACGTGGGCTTGAGGATCCTCTCCAGCTTTGCCGTCGAACTTTGGACAGTCACCTGGTATTTTGGTCGGAACCGGTGGCCACCATGAGTTATGCAAAATAGGATCATTTGTTAACTTGGACACATCGGGAAGCTCCAACGTAGCCAAAAATGGTAGCTGCGGGTTGAAGGACATCTGTGGCTGAGGGTTCGAGGCGATATTAGGGTTCCACCCAGATTGGGGTTGCCCCCACGAACTTTGTCCAGACGGACCTGGCCCGAAAGGACCGGCCGCATAGGAATTTTGTCCCGACGGACCTGGTCCGAAAGGACCTGGCACATAGGGAGTTTGTCCGTAGGAGTTTTGTCCGTGTGCGGACGACTGTCCCTGTGTTTGCCCCCCAGCTCCCCATGAATTAGCAGCTTGCCCACCAGGTTGACCATATTGATAATTTTGATAGGGAGTGACCTGTGGTCGCTGATAATTTTGGTAAGGAGCATACTGATTTTGCCCCTGGGGTTGCTGGTAGCCATGTGACTGCTGGGTCGCATACGGAGCCTGGTAGGCAGGCTGCGTTTGATATGGAGGTTGATAACCTGTTTGAGTCTGAGGCCCAGAGTATTGTCCTTGAACCGGTTGAGGTTGGACTACACGTCCCGAAGGTTGACTTGGTCGGATTCGAGATGGACCTGGTTGGCCAGCAGGATAGCCTTGCTGAACGCCAGGTTGTCCATGTGCCACCAAGGGCTGTCTTCGCGGAACGGGTGGTCGAATTGGTTGGATAGCTGGTTGACGCTGAGGCTGGCCAGCTTGTCCAGGTTGACGGTGAGGGTAGACCCCGGGTTGATTTGGCTGTATAGACGGTTGGCCCGTTTGTCCCCCACTGTAACCGGGTTGGGAAGAGGGTTGGGCTTGCTGTACGGCAGGCTGCCCTCTTTGGTATATAGGCTGGGCAGAGGGTTGCCCCCCTTGCCCAGAAGGGTTTGCGTTTCGAGGGGTAGGTGGGCCCTGTTGAATATAGGGTTGTCCACCCTGGCCATAAGGATACCCTTGCTGGACGGCTGGTTGATTTGAGGGATTGTAAACTGAGCCAGTTGGTCCAGGGGGGTACCCTGGCTGGAAACCAAGCTGATCTTGAAAAGATGGTTGCTCTGGCTGCCCAGTAGGTTGATTCTGATATGGGTATGGCGGACCTCCCATGTCCATAGGTTGTTCCTGGTAAGGTTGACCTTGTGGGTGCCCAGATTGTCCTGGGTCAGGCAGGCCGTATAATGGTTGCCCTTGAGGGGGCTGCACGTAGAATGACGGGTCCTGATTGGGTGGTCCTATGGGCTGCCGAGGAGGGTCTCGGTTTCCAAAGTACTTAGTAGTGTGGTCATACCTGACATTCAAAGATTCCTCGTTCTCTTCGAAGGGGTGACGAGGGAGACCTGAGATTTCCTCAAGGAACTCACCATTTGCATCGAAGAAGAAAACAGGACCATCGTAATCTGGGTCTGTTATAGGTTCCCCATAAGCATCATACGGTCCTGATCCTGGAATGCCTCCAACAAAAGAACCAGCTTGAGGAACTTCAGACGAGGGAATCGGCGCAGCACTGACGACCGGAGTCGAACGTGCTACACAAACAGTAGGTTGAGCGGGAACTGAGGTGACGATCGGGTTGAGTTCTGAGGTGAGGGGTGGGAAAAGAGGCTGTGAAACAAAAGGGCCAATCGAGGCCGCGAGAGAAGGATCCCATATGGTGGTAGAAGTTGTTCTAGCATCATACCTATCCCTTAGCGATTGATATCGTGGAGGGAGGGGAGATGAAGACGGGATCGGGGTCTCAATGTCTGTGACCGCGGGTGTCTCGATGTCTGTGACTGCGGGTGTCTCACCCGTGCTGGAAGCTGCCCCCTCCATTGGAGATGACATACCTAAAGGGGTACGGGGGGTTTGGGGGGTATCCCAATCTTCTTCCCAGACGGGATTCCAATCCTCCAAGTAATCTGGGTTGCCTGGGGACCGTATGTTAATAGGCTGGATACTCGGAACAATGGGAAGAGTACCGCCTTCAACTGGTACCTCGGGAGCAACAGGGGATTGAGAACCTAAGTCACTTGTACCGGGAGGTGATGGGTCAGCCAGGATGACCAGACCCCTTAGAACTCTTAAAGGAAAACTATCGATAAAAGCCTACTCAAAACTATCGCACACAAGACCTAAAAAGGAGATGTTATCGTGGCCAAATTAATTTTTTAAGACGCAAGGACCAAACTTGACCTTTTCATATTTCAGGAGTCGAGAAAAGGACAAAGATGACTCCAGTCTCCTTCGAATGTTTAATGAGCACGAAGTGACAAGACGCTCACAGGCACCTTTTCGTTTAGGGAGTCCGAAAAGGATCAAAAGTGACTGCTCTGGAACTCTAGGTAGAGGGTGTGCCAAACTCTTCGCAAAACCACAGAATACTTTTTAGGGTACGGGTGGTCAATCTTCGTGAATGCTGTGTTCACTGCATTGCGAATTGTAGGGCGGCCGACTCGGCTTCCTATGGATAAAGGATAAAAGCCTAGTGGGGTCTCCCTATATACTCGACGGTACGTGGGAGCGCAGTCCGTATTAGACCACTATCGAGTCACAGAAGGAGGAATCACCCAACCTAATGTGAAACAACAGTGACTATTTTTTAAGACGCCGGAACACGTCTCTAACCTAGACCTCTAAATATTTGCGTTTAGTTCCAATGCGTTTTTAGATTCATTTGGTTCATTTTATAGTTGATCTTGAGATTAAGTTTCGATTTCAAGCTCTATCGTATGTTCGCTCACAATTACTTAGATGCAATCTATATGCAAAAGAATTTCGTTTCATTTGATGAATTCTAGCTATGAGAGGGCAAAGAATTTTTTAAACAAAACGAAAACAAACAAACAAGTAGCTAAATGCAACTAAAGCGAGGAAAGGAAACTTTTCTTTTGAAAATGGAAATCAATGAAATGTTCTTTTCCTTCTCGAATTTTAAAATAAGCTACTAATTCATTTTCTTTTAGTGACATAACACACCTAAAGGAATTTGGAGGAACTTGAACACCAAGTAAACTACTTAATGAGAGCACACGAAGTTCCCAAAACACTCAACCAAAGTCTCGAAATCAAAAGGAAACAAGGCAATGCACGAGCTATGTGATCTAAGCTCTGCAAAACAAGCAAGGATTGCAAGCAAGGAGGAAGCGGAAAAGATCACTTGGAAGCACAAACCAATACACTCTAACAATCACTGAAAAAATGCGAAAAGCGAGTCTAGAACGAGCTGGTCAATCAAGCAAACAGGGATCCTTGCGGGAGGCTTGACACACACACGGCCGCTAGATGTCCTAGGGTTCAGAGCGTGAAATCAAATAGAGAAAAGCAAACATCCGATGGACCAGAGTTGCAACCAGTCAATTAGAGACTCAAACACAATCCAGTAATCGCGAAAGTCAGGACGAAAACGTGAACCAAGCAGCTAGAAGGGAAGTTGTTTGCAAACTTAAAACCAAGCAAAACGAAACCCTATGGAGTTGAGCTTCGTAATCAAACAGTTCAAAGTTCAGAGAGTGAAAAACAAGTCATCAGACAAGTGGGGAGAAGCAGGGAAAGTCACAGCAAGAGGTTCAGGAGGTCAAATTGGACAAAAAAAAGTTTTTCAGGCTCAGCGCGGGTAGCCTTCAGCAACTTTGCGCTGACAGGGGGAGGCCTTCAGCAACTTTGCGACGTCAGCGCGGAAAGTCAGGGAAAAAGCGCGCTGCCCTAGGACAAACGAGGTCAGCGCGGATATAAGACACACAGACGCGATGACCGAAATCGCAAAGAAGAGGGGGCGCGATGTCAGCGCGGAAGAACACGAATAAAGCGCGCTGCCCTTGAAAACGAGGTCAGCGCGACTGTTAGACGTACAGGCGCGATGAAGAGAAAACCAAAAGAACAGGGCCGCGATGTCAGCGCGACTGTTCCGAAATAAAACGCGCTGGGAGTAAAAAACAAGGAAAACCAAAACAAAAACTTCCCAAACCAAAGGCAGGAGCTTTTAAATAATAAAGACGCTTTCCAGGAACACCCAGAAAGTTCATAAGCCACAAAAGACAATCCCAAAAACCCACAAAGAGATCAATCAAAGCCAAACACAAAAGTGGACTCAAAAAACAAAAAGGCTGATCCCCAGCGGAGTCGCCAAATTGTTGAGAAGGTAAATCCCCTCTACGGATAGAGGCGATCCCTACTAGCCCAACAGGGGTCTAGCAACAATCACACAATGCTGCCACGCATGTTCCTAGTTACAATTAGACAAGAAGTAAAGAGCACCTACTTGGATTCCTGCGCTGTCGTTTGTCGAGGTGATGTTTCCCTTGCTCCTTCGCTTCAGCTGGTCATAGTCTTCCGCGATCCTCGCGAACGGACACCTGTACACACGAAGGGAAAGCAAACGCAAGCGTGAAATCTAGTAAAAGTAACTATATGCCAGTCAGAAAAGACATAATTCACATTTATCCATTGCATAAACAAACGAGAATGGAACAATAATAGCAGTCATCTATTATTAATCAGAATAGAGAAGAGTACAACCAAATGTTCTGACGTCGATAAACTTCTCAGGAGGGATCAGTCAGCATGTATCTCAAGCATTCACCTTTGAGGATGGTTCTCCCAAGACAAACTAGTCTCTCTCTCTCACACAAATGTCACAAACAAACTTCCCAAAGCAATCAATCACTTCCACTCCTAACACACCACACCTATAGCAGCAATCTGAGCACTACAAGCTCTTGTATAATCCAAGCTAAGTCTAGCTATTTTCTAACTAGCTGCTCATGGTAATGGTGGAAGTTTATATAGGAGAAGGAGTCTCCTAAAAAGGTGGAAGGATGAGCTTATCTTCAAGGGGAGTAGTTGCAAAAGGTCGAACAGACATGCCATAGAAGGGAGTCGACATTCACAAAGCTAACAACCAAGCCTGGAGAGATCTGGAAGGCTGGTTGTTTGAACAAATTCGCCCAAACTGGATCAGCGCGGATTATATGGAGACTTCCGCGCTGTCAGCACATGACAACAACTGAACAAGCCATGTCAGCGCGGAAGGACACGTGAAAGCCGCGCTGTGCGTCATCGCGGAAAAGTGATGTTCTTCCGCGATGGCAGCGCACGAAATAGACGGTGGGGCGCTGGTCATCGCGGTTATTTTAGGAACAGACGCGCTGATGCACAAAACTTTGGAAAAATGGGTTTTTAGCCAGTTCAGGGATCAAACACTTAGTGATTGTGACTTCTTGGACACAGCAGGGTGACTGACAGGAAGGCAGTGATAAATTACTGTGTAACAATGGTCGTCACATTGTTATGATGTCATGTTGGGTTGCTTCTGAGTAAGTTGATCATTGTAAATACTGCAACGAGCTATGTTATAAAGCTCCATGGGCAATATTTTTGCTTTCAATAGTCTTGTTGGTTGTAGGTGTCCTTAAACACCGAGGATGGTGTTCCCCTAAGGGGAGGGTTCTATAACAGCCCTGGTGAAATTCAATGTAATAAAAGTTAATAAAGGCAAAATAATAACCACGGTTATGGGACACTTATTCCAAGTTGAATGTTGGAAAAAAACATCCTAGTGTGGGTTTTCATTTTGGTAATTATGGCTAAGGAAATTAGAAAAGGAAATGGCAAAGGATTTGGAAAGGAAAAGTGGCATTTATTGGCATTTATTTACGAAAATAATGGAAATTAGTAGAAAAGGAAGGTGAAAGGTCACAGATTTGCATGAGGAGGAAAATAATGGAAAATTGAAGAAAATAGAGGCCTCATTGATGAAAAGGCTTATGAGGATCAATTAGTACCTTTTTTCAGTTCAATTTTGGAGCTCTCTCTCTATTCTCTCTCTCTCACACTCTTGGACACTTATAGTTTTATTGGATCACTTCAACTATGGATCAGTAAAGGCAAAGAAGGAAAAGGGGAAGCAAAGATCAAGCAAGGAAGAGTAGGATCAAGCAGCTACAATGGGTTTACTGGTAGGTATAGATTTTCATGTGTGATTTCCTTGCTAGATTTGGCATGCATGGTTATGCATGGGTGTTCTTGGTTCTCTTGCTCTCATTGGCATGGGTTTTTCTAGGTGTGAAAATGTTCTCCAGCCTTGCCTTGCCATTTCCGGATAGCCATGGTGTGATGGGGTTCTCATGTTTTGGTTAAGTTGGATTGTTGGATGAATTTGAAATTGAGTGAGGTGGATCTATGAATGAAAGAACACATGGCCTAGTGATCCCTGAACCAGATTGTGGATTGTGGTAAATCCATTGGCCTAGTAACCCCTGAACCAGACTGTGGGTTGCGGTAAAGCCAAGTATTGTATGCCTTTATGAGCCTAGGAATCCTCGACCAGTGAATGGCAGGATATATGATTGTTGGCTTGTTGGGGCCTGACCCAGGTTCAAAGTTAGTTAGCCAAAAAAATCCCTGTACTACTGGCCCTTTTGGCAACAGTCCGCGAAGCACGGACTGAGGTATCACCGGAAGTAGTATGGGAGGGTGCTAGAACTAGGTTTCTGCACCCTGGAGATGTCTGATGAGTTCGACTAGTCCATTGTTTGTCCCTGCGCGCAGGTGGCTTCATGCACCTTCCGTCCCTTACAGCCTGATACCCTGCCTTCGCGCAACCCTAACCAGGAGGTTGTGCCATGTTTTGCACTATTACCTGAGATCGTATTTATCTCCCAATATCAATTAAGCACCTTCGCCTACTTAACTGTCTTAAGTTATATTTAACAATATAAAACATTCATACAGGTTCGCGCAGTAACTAAACAGTATACTCGTGAATTATATTCAATCATGCATTAAACCAGAGAAAGATACACAGAATTATAGCAAAACTTCTCTTTATTGATTCTTCCAATGATTACAGACTCGACCTGCCCTGCACACTCAGCTGCAGGGGTCCGTGCACCTCAGTTGTGGACTACTAGGCCTTTGCGCACTCAGTTGTAGAGCCTTCTCCTACTCTACGACCCACAGACACACTTTACACTTCGACTTAATCACTTAGACTTCTCATTCGTTATTCCCTATTAGTTATCTTTTACACTTAGAGCCTAGCTCTATTTATACAATCCCATGGTCCGCAAACCATGGATAGGTCTATCCCACTAACACTACATTATAGAAACTAGCGTGGACAACCCTATGACTCTATCATACTTTTGTGCTCCACCCCCACAATTCGCGGAGCTTTTACAACAAGATTCGGTCAAAACTTGGGCTTTAAGCCCCAAAACATGCCTTGGGGGGGCATTCCATGCCCAACAGGCCCCCAACACAAACATTGTGACTCGCCCTCGAGTCAATTTGATAGCGCAGAGATCTTTGCGCGGAGTCCCTCCAACTGTTCTCGAACTGCGGCAAGGTTAGAAGCACATTGAGCCGCTGCTTGCTGGATCTGCTGCATATGTTGTTCTGAAACCTCTGTATTATAACTGCTTCTCTACATCTGTGCCGATATCCCCTACATTTGCATATAGTCCCGCACTTTTGTCTGGATCCTTGGAGCGTGAAGACTATGCTTCTGCCAGTTAGTCAGATAGTTGGGCCACCTGTGTAGGGCTTCAAGCGGCTACCATTCACTTTGCCTGGGAAAGGCTTTCCATTTAGTTTGACTAGCTATACCACGCCTCCATCTGTGACCTCCTTAACAACGTATGGTCCCAGCCAATGCATTTTGAACTTTGCCAGGAATTTATCAAACTTACTGTCATACAGTATCACTAAATCATTCGCCTTGAAGGTGTGCAACTTAATATGGTGATCGTGTCAGGCCTTCTCACGCTGCTTTTGCACCTGCTAATGAAAGCCAGCTAGGAACCGTTCCTCCTCAATTTCTTCCAACTGTGCGGGCCTTTCTTCTAGGGCTTCGCGGTCTGTCATACCTATGATCGCTGTTATGCACAAACTAGGTACAATATACTCCATTGGCATGACAACTTCCATGCCATAAACTAACTGGAAAGTTGTCTGTCTCGTTAGTTTCTTGCATGTTGTCCTATAAGCCCATAGTACTACAGGTACGCGTAGGTCCCAATCGTGCCGCTGCGCGTTGCATACTTTGGTTAGTGCAGTCTCCAATATTTTGTTAAATGTTTCTACTATCCCATTAGCTTGTCGGTGATACGATGTGCTTTTCTGATGATACACCTGGAACTCTTATGTTAGTGCACTGATGGTTTCGTTTAGGAAATGTGTACTGCGATCACTCATTAAGATTTTCGGACAGCCAAATCGAGTCAGCACGTGTTCAAACAGAAACTTTGCAACTGTGGTGGCCGTGCAGTCTTTGACCAGCTACGCTTCCGCCCAATGAGTCAAGTACTCCGTCGCGGTGATGATGTATAGCGCGCCCATTTTTCCCTAAGGTTTGATAGGTCCTACAAAGTCGATTGCCCACTTTTCGAAGGGCTACAACGTCATTTGCAGATTCAAAGGCATCTCGTCCCTCCGCAATGGTTTACCTGTCCTTTGACATATATCACAGGCCTTGCAGCGTGCTTTTGAACCCCGGTGAAGGGTTGGCCACCACAACCCTGCAAGAAGAATCTTTTGCGCGATCGCTCGTCCTGCATAGTGTCCTCCTGCAGTGCCCTCATGTGCTTCCATGAGGATCTAACTTCGTTCAAATTCAGGTACGTACCTTCACAGTATCTCATCATTTCCCATTTTGTATAGGTGCCTCGCGATGACAGAAAAATCAGTCGTGCACACCACCAGTTCCTTATTCTGCTGGACGAAGTATTCCTTTGGCATAACCCCTGTTGTCAGAAAGTGGATTATATCTTCAAAGTGTCTGTCCCCAATGCGCACAACAAAGAGCTTTACGTTAGGTAATCCTTCCTCCAAACTAGTTGGTTCCTCGCCCGTCTCAATACGCGACAAGTGATCCAGTCCTACGTTCAGGTGTCCAGGCTTTACCACGACCTCATAGTCATACTCTTGGAACAATAAGAGCCATCTGGATATGCGCCCCCCCAACAAAGGCTTTTTGACCAAGTATTTTAGCACGGAATGGTCTGTATACATCTTGAAAAGTCCTCCTAGCAAATAGTGTTGGTAATTTTGGAGTGCATACACCATAGCCAACCCCTTGCACTCAGTTGTGGAATAGTTTTTTTCTGCTTTGGACAACCTGTGACTTGCAAACGCGATAGGGTGATCCAAGCCCTCTCCGCCTTCTTGTGTGAGCACTGCTCCCAACGCCATACATGACGCATCCACATGGACATGAAACTCCACATCCCATTTCGGGAAGACCAGGATTGGGGTGGAGGCCAGTTTCTCTTTTAGTACATCCAGGCTCTTCATGCAATCATCATTCTAGCAGAACGTGACATCCTTTTTCAATAGTTTCTCCATCAGCGCGGTGATCTAGGCATAGCTTTTGATGAACTTCCTGTAGTACCCCGTATGTCCCAAGGTAGCGCACAACTTTTTAACACTTCGCAGTGCTTCCAAATTCAGAATTACTGCAATCTTCATGGGGTATACCATTAGTCCCTGTTTGTAGACCACATGTCCCAACAAGTTCCCAAAGGGAACAAGGAACATACACTTTTTGAGATTCAGTGTGATTTGGTGTCGTCGACAAGTATCCAACATCAAGCTAAGCTCTCTACATGGTGCTTAACCAATCTAAATACAGTCCAATCATCCAGATAGACCTCCAGGAATTTGTGGATATACTCTTTGAGTGCTACAACAACTATGCGTGAAAATATGGTCGGCATGTTCTTTAACCCAAATGGCATAACTGTGTATTGAAAGCAGCCCCACTCAGTCATGAAGGTGGTCTTGCTCCTATCTTCTGACACGATTGTGATCTGGTGGTACCCTGAAAACCCATCAATAAACGAATATGCTTCTTGCCTGTCGACATTTTCCAATACTTTGTCTGTGAACGGGGTCAGGAATGGGTCGTGCACACAAGCATCATTCAATTTCCTAAGGTCCACGCATATTCTTATCTCACCCTTCTGCTTCTTCTCCTGTACTACCATAGGGCTTACCTAATCAAATTCTTCCATTGGCTCAATGATTCCCGCTGCAAACATTTTGTCTAGTTCTATGCGAACCTTTTCCTTGTATTTCGGATTTGAGCGGTAAGGCCTCTGCTTAACCGGTTTCGCATCGGGTTTTTGGGTGATCTTCATCATCCCTAAATCACCAACGATCCCCTTTAAGTCCATGATCTTGGTCGGGAATAGGTCTTGGTACTCACGAAGTAACTCAACGACCTTATCCACCGTGGCGTCATCCCAGTAGTTGTCGAGCGTTGCATACTTCAGTTTAGCCTCCGTACCAATGTTTACCGGCGCGGTAATGTCAGGGTCTTCAATCAATGGCCCTTGAACCTCGCGATAACCTTCAGTTTCTGGAATGTTAACTTTGCGCAGATCTTCATCATCTTCTTCAATGTTTACGTTGTAACACTCCAGCACGTAGCTCAGCTGGGTCGCCCATTCAAGTTGAAGCACTTCCATTGGCTCCTGGGGTATTTTAAAGATAGCTGATTTTACTGGTTGTAGTGCATCATCAACAATATCCAACCAACGATCCTCAAACGTGAAGGTTAACAGGAATCCTTCGCGCAAGATATCCCATTTGTTCGTGCCATGGCAGAGCTCCGTTTCTATATACCAATTCATGGGTATAATATCCAGGGTATGACAAAACAGGTGCACCCACTTAGGTTGGGGCTCTTCCCCATAGACCTTTGTCCATTTCGCGAGGTATGCACACGGATCATCCCATCTATCATACTTGTCTTTTAACCACATCTGAGGCTTCCCAAATCATAGGCGCATCATCCTTCGATAGTCGCACCAATCCTCAAAATTCTTCTAGTGCGTACCCCACCACCTTGTGGGCGTAGCCCGCAATACCCATTTCAGAGCGTCAAAACGTTGTTGTTCCGACACTTCTCTTTCAAATTTGTTTAGGAACTCCTCCACTTCACCTAACCTGTCGTACGTAGGAAGATATCTTCTCTCTGTTGTTACACATCGCAGCGATCCCATCATCATGTTACAGTTGAGTGTGGTTACCTCGTGTAGCCGGTTCTGCCATCATTCTATCTCTTCGTCAGAATTTGATGTACATGAGCTTTCACACTCACATGAGATTCAGCCATCCGAGGTTGGATTTACCCAATCTTGCTCTTGCATAGTTATCTCATAGATGAAGTCTAGATCATCGTCATTTTCGTAGTCGCGCACGGGCTCTGTGTAGCACGATCCTTCCGCAGGGTCTAAAGGTACCACTATGCGCATTGACTTTTTCTCAAAATCATCTTGCGCTTCTTTAGATTTATCACTCCATTCATGTCAATGGCCCAATCTATTCCCAGTAGCGTGGGGTAGGGATTGTTGTCATCAACAATCTCTATTACTTTGAAATCTGCTAGCATGCTCGCTCCTTTGATATCTATTATGATTCCCTAAAATCTCCCCATAGGTAGGATCTTTTGTTGGTTTGCCATTCGTAGTTGAATAAGAGACCATTGCAGTGCATGTATGCTCATGCGCTCCCATGTCTGCTTCGGCAAGACGTTCGCATCTGATCCTAGATCCAGAATCACTTGGTCCATCTTGTATTCCCCGATTTGCGCTATCAATCTCATCTCCCTTCCTGTTCACGTCGTGTGCTTCCTAAGCTTCCGAACTGTGCGAAGTTCTCCTGGTGCGGTCCCGGCGCATCTGGTTATGAGTTCTTGCTGCTGCGCAATAGATTCATGCATGTTTCTAAGAACGTAGTGAGCATCGATGGGTCCATTTCCGGCTCTAGTTTGTCTTTACTTCCTGAAGTGGAGGCATCCGCAAAGCTCCTCTTAGCTTCCATGAAGGTCTCGTTAGCGCGCTCTAAATAAAATTTTGGTTCCTTCGTTGGGCCTTGTGAACCCATGCACTTTCTTTAGGCTGCTTGCCTTTGTCATCCCCTATCGTAGTACCACTCTGAAGCACGATATCTACATTAGGGTCTTCCTCATGTGGCTCAGACCTCATCATTTGTAGGTTCTGAGTCAGAGGAGGTTGAAGTGCTCCTTTATCGCGCAACCTTGCTATCAGTGTGGGACAGTCCTCCATCTCATGATCAAACTGCATACAATATTAGCATGATGGTCTCGTTGGATTTGTACAATCGCGGGCATAATGCCCCAACCCTCCGCAATTGTAACATATCAGCTGTCTATGACCTCTTCCTAGTCCCATTCCCCCTCGGCCTCGTCTGCGCCCTTGAAATCCAGTGCGCGCCATTCCTACGTTTTTATCGAGGCATCGTGTTTTGGCCTGAACTCTGTAGATAGGAGTCTGATCCATCATCAGCTCATAACTTCTACAGGTGTGCTCATCATGGCCTACTGATCTATAGAAATTACAGAACAACTGCTGGGAATTCTGCGTATACTTCTATAGTAGATGGTAGTTATCTGTAGCATGTTTTCCTCCTATCTAAAAAATCGCGCACCATAACACATGTGCCGCGCTTGGCCCTACTTATGCCTCTGGTCTCAATGGCATTGGTCCTCCTCTCGCGAGTTAATTCGCGAACACCAGGCAGTGGTTCTTATCATTCCCCTGGCCCTTGCACTTTACGCACCATACCTCGTCGTGCACTTCTAGATGAGCCATCCTGTCTTATTTCAAACTTCGCATCTCAAGGCACAAGTTTTTCAACTGCGCGTGAATCTGCTGGACTCCCAGGTTAGGATCTTGTATCAGAGTCTCGTGCAATCTCATCGTGACCTCCAAGGCCTTAGCCTGAGTGGTTAGCCTTTGTTGTGATAACGCGTTCCATAGATGTGGTGTTAACGATGCTACAAACCATTCACATTGTTGCCCATCTGTTAAGGTCATGTTCGCTTCACAAATTGTGCACTTTAGTCTTTGATCCAAATCCCACAGGTTTTCGCCTGGTAGCATTGTGATTTGATTGAATCCAATAATCGATTATGCCTCCGATTTTGGCCTGCTAAATTCTTTGTTTAGTGCAACTTGGATATTCGCTATCCCCGCATTCGGATTGTCATTGGAATGCTTAATGTACCAGGTTGGCGCGTGATCCTACAGAGTGCTGACCAATGTTTCCTTCTTTATATTGTCGTGCGTGACACCCTGTGCTTCCCATACAACTTTTACCATGAACCAAAATTGGTTCGGATCTTCATTCCCTACTCCCTTGAACACTGGTAGCATTATTGCGTTGGCCATACTGCTTCGTGGTGGTGGCGGAGGTTGGATGGGCGAAGTCGGGGGTGAAGACAGTGAAATTGGTGGTGGTGTGGGTGCGGGTGGTATGCGCGGAATTCTTTGCCTTATCCGATTGATCGCACTTCTTGGCAAGACCTTTGCGAGCTCTTCTTCGCCTCCTCGCAGAGGTGAAATCAAGGAGCTAGTCTCTAGTTCTGTGCTACCTTCGTTTCTGTAGATTCTCCCACTTCGCGTAGCCCCAAACATCAATTTATTCGCATAACCCGCTTTTCACATAGTAGCATTTTAATCTAAGTGTTCAAAGATTTAACGTAATTACCTCGCGATCCCTTGAGGAAGCGTCGTTCTGCCTCGCTATAGCTGACTAAAGTATCTATCATGAATTCGGTGATGAATCCTCCTATGATTCGATCGAGCCAGTGATTGACAGTACGCACGATATTATCTTCCGATGCTTCTAGTCTGCGCACCAATTCTGGAGTCCACACAATAGGCTTGTAGAGTTTACACCTTCCTTGGGTATCTACTAGCTTCGCAATCCACTCGTACAACTCAGTGGGGAAGGATGAAAATAAAATTTTGTGGATCTCTATGTATAAGTAATAGTCTAACCACTCTTCCTTTGACAATCGCGGATTCCTGTTTTCCTGCACCGTGAACTCGTGAATCTTTCTGTCCAACCACTCTTCAATTCCTTTCTTTGTTGGATTCCAATGATACGACATCAGACATCTCTATTTAGATCCCGGTCCCGGCAACAAAACCATTTGTTTGCTTATTGGGGCCTGATCGAGGTTCAAAGTTAGTTAGCCAAACAAATCCCTGTATTACTGGCCCTTTCGGCAACAGTCCACGAAGCGTGGATTGAGGTCTCACCCAAAGTAGTATGGGAGGGTGCTAGAACCAGGTTTCCATACCCTGGAGATGTTTGATGAGTTCGACTGGTCCACTGTTTTTCCCTGCGTGCAGGTGGCTTCGTGCACCTTCCGTCCCTCGCGGCCTGATACCCTACCTTCGCGCAACCCTAATCAGGGGGCTGTGCCACGTTTTGCACTATTACCCAAGATATTATTTATCTTCCAGTATCAATTAAGCACCTTCGCCTACTTAATTGTATTAAGTTATATTTAACAATATAAAAAATTCATACAAGTTCGCGCAGTAAATAAACAGTATACTCATGAATTATATTCAATCATGTATTAAACCATAGAAAGATACATAGAATTATAGCAAAACTTCTCTTTGTTGATTCTTCCAATGATTACAGATTCGACCTACCTTGTGCACTCAGTTGCAGGGGTCCGCGCACTCAGCTGCGAACTACTAGGCCTCTGCGCAATCAGCTGCAGAGCCTTCTCCTACTCTACAACCCATAGACACACTTTACACTTCGACTCAATCACTTAGACTTCTCATTCGTTATTCCCTATTAGTTATCTTTTACACTTAGAGCCTCGCTCCATTTATACAATCCCATGGTCCGCGGACCATGGGTAGGTCTATCCCACTGACATTACATTACATAAACTAGGATGGACAACCCTATGATTCTATCATACTTTCACGCCCCGTGCCCACAATTCGCAAAGCTTTTACAACAAGATTCGGTCAAAACTTGGGCTTTAAGCCCCAAAACATGCCTTGGGGGGGATTCCATGCCCAACAACGGTAAATCCTAAAGGTGGTTTCCCTTGATTAGGCCTAGGAATCAGTAATCGATGAATGGCGGGATATAGCTGGAGGGTGGTGTCTCGATTATGGCCTAGTGATCCCTGTATCATATTGTGGATTGCAATAAAGCCTAGAGACTAGAAGACAGGAAAATTCCTCACGGTGTAGGTGGAGAAATATGGTGGCATCCATGCTTATTTATGGCCTAGTTATCCAGTGAGGATTGTGGTAAAGCCTGGTTCTATTAGGGTGAGGTGGTTTAGCCTCAGGAAGCCATGGGTGATTTTCTTTGGTTTTGAGTCCCATATTCATGCTTGGAATATGTCATAAGGGTGATTGGATGAAGAGAGATTTGGTTTAGCCTATCTATGGTCAGGTGGAACATGGAAGTCCCAAACTTGGTTGGATTTTGCATTCATTAATAAGAGTTCATTTCCTTGGTATTTTATGTGCAAATATATTGGTTAATATGTGGCATTTATGGTTGTTGTATCCTCATTATTTCTATTGTTTATAAGCTGGTTATGAGTATGTTTTATGACAGTGATGATGTCTGAATCTCATAATGTTTTGATTTATAAATGAATGAAAAATGAATATATGACCTAATAGATGATAATGTAGCTAATGTGATAAGGTGTCAATGCTTCTTAGCGATCCTCAGATATGTATGAGACCCCTATGCTCAGATCTTTTATTATGAACTGTAGAATGCATATTTGTGATATGTTTGATGAAATGTCTGTCATGGCTAGTTCATGAAGTTTTGGGTAGTGGCTTGAGTCTTGGGCCTAAAAAGTGGCACAAAATCTAGGGTCACTAGCACAAAACTTGCTAGAAAAACCCATAGTCATTGGCTTGCCCTTGTTGTGGAGCGTCTGGAGGCCCAAAGTTGCATGCATGCCTTATCATGAGAGCATCCGGGGCTCTAGGCAGCAAAAAGGTAAGTTGCTTCAGGGGTTAAGCACCTGGAAGGGTTGGTTGGCTCCTGGAGGTACTGTGGCATGTGTGAAGGTTCAAATCGGTTTTGTTTTGCCAGTTTCACTTCCTTAACTATACCTAGGGAGTTGAATCACATCATAGTAGCCTCTCATCACATGTTTAACCCAGTGGATCGGGTAGCTTGGGTAAATGTGGGAGGAGGGTGTTACATCAGTTAATTGCTGCAACACTTGCAAACTACTTCAGAAAATATGCATCACACAACCCTCACACAACTTGCATACTCTTCTCCACTCTCACACTCACACAACACATAAAAAAAGTCAATCCAATATTCTCACAAAATATATGTCAAATTATCCTCAATAATCTTCAAAATGATACCCAGTTTTAGCCCCAAGGGTTAGCTCAATCGGTCAAGCCGGGGCCTCGCCAATGGGAGGTCACAGGGTCGAAACCCGAAAGCCCTTGGGGTTAGGTCTGTGATGGTTGAGGGGTGTGACCCCCTTCGGGTGGGGTCCACCCTAGAGACTTTCGATCCTGGACGTAGCGGACCACTGACCATGGTATCCGTGAACCAGAAGTGAAAAAAAGAAAAAAAAAAAATTCTTCAAAACGATACCACAGACATATACCATGGTTATATCAATACCCAAGACACTTGTACCATGGTAATATCCAAGCCAAAACCATGGGAAAATACCATGATTATGCCAATACTTAAGACACATGTACCATGGTAATCTCCAAACCAATACCACAGGAAAATACCATGGTTATGCTAATACTAATTACACATGTGCCATGGTAATTTCCAAACCAATACCATGGGAAAATACCATAGTTATGTCAATACCAAGGACACCTATACCATGGTAATATACAAACTAATACCATAGACAAATACCATGGTTATGTCAATACCAAGACTATTTGTACCAAGGTAATATCTCAGGGCAACCTACTCCACAAACATATCAATACCATGGTAATGCCAATACGAAGAATACATGTACCATGGTAATACTCTACTCATGAAAGTATGCAAGATGCGTAAGTAAACCAGAGAAAATGCTCAAACTACAACACAATCATCTACAATAGATCTAGATACATAAAACACCATCTAGTGTCTACACTAACACCTGCAACCAATCATGCAATCAAGCAAACACCTATACCAAACTAAGCATATGCATCCACATACAATGAGTTGCATCTCATGCTACCATCATGCTACCAAGTTGACATCAATGCCAACCAACAACACTACAACACAACACCAATGCCAACAACAGGGGGCATCTCTATATAAGTCCTCTTGAGCTAGAAAAATTGTTTGAAGGAGAGCCATTGATTAAAATTGAGAAATTTGCTGAAGTGACACAACCCATAATCCAGTTGGTAGTCTCCAACCCCAAACCTATTTGAAGAAGGATTAAACGAAGAAAGGTCAAGTTTACTTTGTCAAAGGCCTTATTCAGATCCATCTTAAGCACTAAGGCTTAGAGTTTTTTAGACTGAATTGAATGGAGGACTTCTTGAGCAATACCGGTAACATTGTGGATCTGCCTATTGGTCAGGAAACCAAATTGGTTAGAGGAGATCTTCTCAGCAAGAAACGACTTGATCCTACTGGAGATAATTTATGGGCTTATAAATCAAGTTGCACAAAGAAATGGGTCTGAAATCTAATAAGGTCTTAATATTGGAGCTTTTAGTAATTAGGGCTATGAATGTTGAATTAATAGCTCTAAAGACTCTTCCCAATCTTCCAGATTCCTCTACCATATTGCAGAGATTAGGTCCCATCAAATCAAAGAAGGAAAGAAAAAGTTCAACAGTCCAACCATCGGGACTTGGACTCTTATCCTTGGTGAAATGTTTCAGCACCTCTTTTATTTCCTCAAGGGACACTGAGCCACCAATTCTGACAACATCCTCAATATTGAAGAATCTCGGGAAATTACGAATGATGTGGAGCTGTGAGCTAATAGAGGAAGCACCCAAATCACTAAATAGAGAGGAAAAATGAGAGGAAGCAACTGCTTTGAGATCATGTTGAGAAGTGAAGATCTTGGCCTCCTCCAATTCCAACTCCCAAATAGAATTAATGTTCCTTTGTGATCTGCATACTTATGAAAAAATTGTTATTGTCGTCGCTGTTCTTGATCTAGGTAGCCCTAATTTTTAATCTCCAAGACTCTTCCTCCATCTTTAAAATCTGCATTTTTCTAGCTTCTTTAGAACACATTCTCTGGATAATTTCAAGTGGGAAATAAAAGTCAGAAAAATCTAGAGAGATTTTTTCATATTCAGCTTCCAGGTTCATCAATTCCTCCCTTTAATCCTTTTTCTTTTTCTTCTCCCATTTCACCACTGCCTTTTTAAGATTTGAAAGTTTGTGAACCATAGACTTCATAGTTGAGAGAATAGGACCATTTGAACTGAAATGCCCGACATGCTTCACCAACTCTCGGAAATAATCTAATTCTAAACAAGAATGATTAAAGTTAAAGGGATATTTGTGAATATGGTTATCAAAGTCCATTTCTAGGAGGATTGGGAGGTGATATGATAGTTTATCATGCACGATCCAATATCTATATCTCTCCATTTTATTTTCCAACTGGTCAGCTAGAAGGAACCTATCCAAACACTTTGCATCCCCTTCTTCACCAATCCTTCCATTTCTCTAAGTAGGAGCTAATGGAAATGGGGCAACATCTCAGATGTTGTTACAAAGCTACATCTTTGAAAAGTATGGGGTCATAGGGTCAGAGCGGGCTCGTGGACCCCATGATTCACCATAAGATATAGTAAAAATTAGATCACTAATTAATATAAGGGATCCAAGAGCAATCCACTAGCTTGGACCTTGTCCCAGAAGTCTTTCATTTCTCCATAGGCATCATAGAAATTTATTAGCTTGATCAAGTGAGGGAAATATTTTACAAGCCCTTCCAAAATGATTCCAACAAAAGAGGAAAAAACCTGAAAAGAGGCAACATCTAGGCCCCAGATAGAAAGTAGTCCTCTAGACAAACCAAAGGAGTCCATGGCATAGGAGTACCAACCCAAACACAAGGATCTGGTAGCTTCTCTAGCTTTCTCCCCCAGGACCATTGTCTCTTACAACAAAACGATAGTTGGTTTGAATTTTTGAATCAACCTTCCAAGGGAAATGATTTTAGAGGATCGCCCCACTCCTCTAATATTAAGAGATATGATAATCATTATGAAGTGGCCGTGGAGGGCTGTTGCACTCTAAGGACCTTGGAAATAATATCTCTGTCAGTAAGAGGGGGGAGACTGAGTCCTCCATTAATATCTTCAGAAGGGGCTCCATCCCTGGCTAGTGCTTTGTTGTTCTATTTCTTTTTTCTGATGATTACATTTTGGAAACAATTATTATCTATAAAAAAGGGGTTAATAGAAGAAACCCCTCAGAATGTAGGGATGGGGGACAAGTTGAGGATATCTTTGTAAGATAAGATATTGGACTAACAATTTGTTCGAGGAGTAATCGATGTTTGCTCTATTATAGAAACAAGTATATTTTCCAGAAAAAGAACGGCTGCAGAACAAGAATAATAATAAAAAAAACACAACCAAAAAAAATCCAAACAATTCATTATACTTAAGAACATTATAACTCCAATAAATTTCAATATTACTTTATAATTCAACATTATAACTCCAATAAAACTTCAATATTACTTTATACTTCACCATCAATAATTGTGTATTTTATATGTATACATATTACAATTAGAGAGATCATTCTTCCATCAATTCCTCTCTGAATATATATGGTAAAATTTTCACATCTAATGTTTTAAAAATTAAATAAATTTCAGTATGTATGGATTTTAAAAACACTACTAAAATTTAACCACTGTCCGGGATGGTGCTTCTACCAGTTCGTCTCTTGTTTAAAATTGATATAAATCGTCTTAAACCCTCACTGAAAACTATAAACCCTATATAAATAGGGTAAGGAAGGGCTCCGCGATTTTTTCTGAAACAAATCTCTCAGAAAGGTATTCTCTCGAACCCACAAGCCCAAGTGCCTGCACGCCGAAGCCGTGGCCGAAGATGAAGTCAGAAAAAAGAATCGCCAACTTTATCATGTTGTTGGCGGAGCAGCTGTACACACAGTTCTCTACCCAAGAGTTAGAGGAAGCCCTCTTATCTTCAGCAACAACACTTGAAAAACTACTGATATCCTCCATAGAAAACCTTCCGAAATCATCTCTTAAGAAAAACCTCGTCCACCATGATCGTCTTCCCCAATTACTTCAACTCCTCCGTCAACACCTTCAAGCCCTCCAAACCGCAGAACCCCAGAAGTCATCATTCCAGTCGGAGGAGGACCGCAGCAAAACCCTTAAAGAAGCAGTTGACAAATTTGTAAAGGATTTTCGCGACGGAACCCTAGAAACCCTTAAGTCCCGCCAAATCTTAGGCCGTTTATTGCAGGTAAATGACGATTCCCCTCTCGAGCTCATATGGTCTTTTGCTGCTGTTCATTTAACGGAATCAAGACCGCTAGCTGCTGATTCTGGAGTCCTCGTCTCAGAAACTCCATCGGATGGCGGCAATGCAGAAATTCTAGCGGAGGACGTTGGTTCTCGAATCTCCATCGCAAAAGGCCTATTTCAGTGCTTTACAGCATGCACAGCGGGGAGAAGTTGCAGTGGCTCCACGTCAATAGCTGCTTTGGTTCCCATGATCGTTATATTATCCGAAGCAGTCAAGGAATTCTCAGAGCAATCCAACAGCAAGCCTCTGAATAAATCAGAAAAAAAAACTTTGAAGAACCTGAAGAATTTAGTGGCAGAAGTACTTGGTTATGTAGCTATCTGTGGGCGTAAGAACCGCGGTTTTTTTCCATTGAATCTGCCGAGGTCCCTCTCCTGCTGCATTGCTTTGCTGGAGTTTCTCAAAGTCCGGAGGACGGGAAAAGACTCAGAGCGTTCTTTTGAAAGAGACATGGAGGAGTTTTTCCCGTTGACATCACCATCGATCCAGGCGGCTTTGCTGGATGAAGACTGCAATGTTGAATATTTTGCTAGTGTGGTCATCCTGGAGACCACTCTATTGCGATTGGTTGTCGAGGTGATTGATTGGCGAAGGTCATTGAAGCGCCAAGAAAGTTGTGGTTCTGCGGCTAAATACGGTGAACTTCGTCAAAATTTGAAGATTTTGACAGTCAATTGCATCGCTACTGCAAAAAATCAATCTTTCTTTGGTAGGTATCTAACGCCTGCTATTTGCTATTTCGAGTGTTCTGTATTATTCCACACCCATAACAATAATCATTGTTAGGGAGAGCTAGTTTATAAGATATTATCGGCATTAAAGGTTATGGTAATCCTAAAACTATTTTTTGGGTGTAAGTCCCTGAATTGATATGATATCATCCTTTCTCTCTCTGATATTAACATTGTGAGTAATTAGTATCATTCCTCGTAGGTCTTTTGTTACTAATCTACAATTATGACATCATGTCGTGTAAACCTTTTAGCTACTAAGTAGGAGAACTTGACATAATGCTAAGTAGGGGAACTTATGGTTGTTTATTTATGTAATACTAAGTAGGAGAGCCAACAAAAGCTTGGTTGTGTAACGTTTCAGCTACTTATTCCGCAAATGTTGCCCTTTTTTCCCTTTCGTTTCTCAACTTCAGTTCCATTTCTTGTTGTTCCCCATACCAAGTAGGAGAGCTAACATGGTTTACAGTGAGTTAGCTACTTTCTCTGTTGTTTTTTTTTCTAGGTCATCATTTTTCTTTTTCAAGTTCCACATTCTTCGTAAAATCTACAGCTTCTGACAAATGATGATGCTTCCTACTACTACACCAAGTGGGTTTGTGATTTTGTTTTGATATTCCTTCGGGGGGATTATTGAAAGGTTTGACATCCTAAAATCTTCACTTTGAGAAATAAGTTGTGAAGTGACCATACTCGAGGCTACCCGCTCATAATGCAGTTTTTTGCTTCTAAACCTTGCTCATTATCTTGATCATGATATCTTCTGGCAAGCCATTTCCATGATAGCATGATATCTTTAGTTTTTGCAAAGTCCACCTCTACATGCAACCTTGCATATGTTATGATATGTCCACTGCCAGTTTTAACGGAGAAAAAATGAAAGCTGCTGATAACATTCACGTTGGAGGCCAGAGACTTTAGGTCCCCACAGATGTAAAGGTAGACTGGGGAAATCCACATTAGAGCTGGAGATAAAAAGATGGAAAAGGTGTTGAAGAATGCAGACCAAGGTTTCATTCCTGTGTATCCCATAAAGGCCTGACATGGAGGTACTATCTTTGTTCTCGTCAGAGTCAAATTCCACTATGAAGAACCTGCTATGATGAAAGTACGTACGTATAGTCTTCCTCATGGAGAAGAGTCTTTTAAACCGGAGAGATCCATGTATGGATATCCATGAAACGGGGACAAATGCCATTCATGCAAGAGATTAAGACCAACAAGGTTTGAGGATTGTTGCCTGATCCTCGGCTTCCAAGGATTGAAAAGAAGAGGCACCAAAGAGTTGGTAAGGTGAGCTCAGTGATTCTATGTTTTTTTGCTAATCAATATAAAATGGTAGGCCATAAAGAGAGCATGGGGGTGGGCTTGTTTCTGTAATATGTGCATGCAGGTCATGATCTCCTGGTCCTTTACATTCAACTCCTACCTCTAGGTCCCCATGGCTACCTTAATGTGTTAGATCAACAGATAGGAATGGACCCTTGTCATGGTATTGAATGAAGTCTGTCAGATTTGAACTTTAACCAAGGATGTGAAACCCCTTATCCCCATTGCTAATCCCAAGCTTGTTAGGTATATATTCATGTATACTGGTAATAGAAAAGAGTTAGTTACATAAATATGACATATCTAACCCACCATAATCGTATGCAGATCCATCATTATCCTAAGACAATAGATTCAGAGAGTCTAGTCTTCTTTTCATGATATCAAGGCAATTAAAAGAAACCATTGAATAACCAAGCTGTAAAGATGGATGATATATCTCAAAAAACCCTGAAGCCTTGTGACTCTCTGGAAATTTCAATTGAATACCATATATGTAATATCACCGTTGCATAAGGACAACGGAAGATTCTTGTTGGTATGCAAATTATAGGCTGGAATGTGTAAAACATAGTGCTAACTTATGGGCTAACGGGTAAATCATTTTATAGGCTGGAATGTGTAAAACATAGTGCTAACTTACGGGCTAATGGGTAAATCATTTTATCCAAAACAACTTATTAAAGTTTAGTTTGATCCTTGAATATCAAGATTTCTTTTAAACTCAAGAGGCAGATTCTTCAATTTGAAGAGCAGAAAGGCATCTCATACTGCACTTATAGTGGTCACTAACAACAGAGAAATAATAATTTTCTATAACCGATAATCCTACAAGAATGGTGGCCGAGAATTATAGTTTTACTTCTGTGCCCATTCTTAAATGATACGGCCTTTCAAATGTGACTATCAATAATAATTAGTTATTTATTGACATTCGTAGCATTACATTACTTATATAGTAGTACAGCTAACTCTTTCATCAGATATAATCATATATGGCAGAAAGAGCAGGTCTGGCCAGATCGTTTAGGGCAAGATATTAAAAGAAAACATAAATGTAAAACATTGAAAATAAATGCCAAACATATTAGACAATGCGAGTCAAAATGAGCAAGATGGATGACATAATAGCAGATTGATGTTGATATTGTGAAAAGCAAAATTAACTTGTCATTGGTGGTTTACTGGGTAGGTGAAAGTGAGTTGTTGTCACTACCCCCACCAAGGTTCATGTCTTTCTAATGACATGTTCTCCACTTGTGTTTGTGCTGGTGCTTGTGCTTGCAAATGTGGTTGGGAGTTAGGACTAGGTGCAAGTTCTGGTCTATTTTATTGGAATAAATACCACCTCTACTTGAAAGTTGAAGGTATCTATATTGTAATTAAATGTTGTAAGCCACCTTCATTTATTGAGTATGCTCTTAGAGTCTTATATTGAGAATTTGATTGCTTTCCTCATTAGAATATGTGAGAAGAATCGTTAAAAAATCAACTTACAAAAAGTGGTTTGGAGAAAATTTGATGGCACTAATTTCCTGCCTTTCAAAGCAAAGGACGTTACTACCTTTTTATAGCTTTTCCATTCATTACTTAATATTATCATCTGGTTAACCTACTAAAGTAATCAATGCTTTAGGGAGATCACATATCATATCAGGACAGTCTTTTATATGACTGAAATTAGGATGCCATGACTAACATATTAGGCCTTTGGATTTAGTGACTTGGGAGTCTGGACATTATGACAAAAAAATTGCCACATAACACTAGTGTCACATTAGATGTGTTGTGTGGCAATTGTGGAGTGAGGTCCTTTATTTAAAAGATTCTATTCCTCTTGTACAGACGTTCAAAGATTCTGGAATACAATACAATTAAAGCAAAACTCTTCCGGATAAGTCACGTCAAGTTTTTGGATCAGCGCGTTTCAAACCCCTACTGAGGTTCATCATCTTCCTGCAAAACTCTTCCGGATAAATCACATCAAGTTTTAGGATTGTCGCGTTTCAAACCCCTACTGAGGTTCATCATCAGGAAGATGAAGAACCTCAGTAGGGGTTTGGAACGTGCCGATCCTAAAACTTGATGTGATTTATCCGGAAGAGTTTTGATTTAACTGTATTGTATTCCAGAACCTTTGAACGTCTGTACAAGAGGAATAGAATCTTTTAAATAAAGGACCTCACTCCACAATTGCCACAAAAACACATCTAATGTGACATTAACGTTATGTGGCAATTTTTTTTTGTCATAATGTCCAGTTCCTGATGATGAACCTCAGTAGGGGTTCGAAACGTATCGATCCTAAAACTTGATGTGATTTATCCGGAAGAGTTTTGCTTTAGTTATGAATCACAGAAGCCTCCATTCTCAGACAATACATATTGTTGAACAAGTTTCAGAAGTACAACATTCAGTCTTTCTCATTTGGCTCCATCATTATACGTGGCAGTCTTTCAAGTCTTTGAAAACAGCTTTTGCTATTTGAATATAAGTCAAATAGTAAGACTTAAAAGCGTTGACATTTCTTAAGTCCAATAGTAAGACTTAAAAGCGTTGACATTTCTTGATAGCAATTTACGAGGAAGATTATTTTCAATTGCCTTTTTCTTTTTAAATTGTTGAGTTGTATTGAAATGATTGCATTCTTGTATTTCCATTGTTTAAATAAAATGTAGGCATCAAATATTATAGGGAAAGAGGCTTTCAATTTGCTATGGGAAAAAATGGCAAAAAAGAGCCTATAATAGTGCTTTAGAGAATGCCAGAGTCTGAAATCTGGTTTAAATGAAGGCTGACACTGTAGGTGAATTTTCAGTGGTTCAAATTATTATTTTTTTTTACTAGTTTTTCGATTATTTTGGCGTGGCAAGTTTGCCTCCCCACCTGGGAAAATATAAATATTGTAGCTAGCTTTCAACGTTCAAATCATCATCCCCAAGCTTAGGAGTGAGCAGGGGTATTTATTGTACTAAAGCCTCTCGAACTTGAACTGGGCCTCAGCTGTTATCACAGGTAGAGGGCCATTGGAGAGACCTGAACCCTGGTGGGGTGCAATCACAACAACCATCTTTCACCAACTTTACAAGCCACTGATGGCAGTAGTTCAAATATCTAGAATATAAAATGATAGTGTTGTTACATAAAGTTTAAATAATCTGTAACCTTTTATCACCATACATTCATTTCAGCAGCATAAATTGTTGTATTCAAACCTTGTCATGTGGACAATAAACAAGTTCAATGACTTTATTTCATCAAGCAATTATATATGGAGCTGAGTTGATCAAGTTTTTGGAATTCAGAAAACTATTATTCATAACCTGAATGAAGATGCTTGTGTTCATTTGTTGTGTTAAAGGTACGGTAAAGCAGATATTACAAACTTTAAATACTATTTGTTTTTGGTTTCAGATATTCTCTTGGAGCTGCTACTAGAAAAAAAACTACCTATTACCTCCTTCCTGGTTAGTACTTCCCATGTGGTGATCATTGCAAATATATTTTTAACTTTCTTTGTTCATAATGCAGATATAGATGGATCTGAAAGTTGTTAACAACACTCATTGTCGAGTTAGGTTTTAATCTTCTAACTTCTTTTCTGTAAACAATCATAAAGGGATTTACAAACTTGTCTTATTCACAATTTCTTGTCTCAATGAACTCAGAGTCAAGACGAGGAGATCTTGTTGAGAGGTGTGCTTTATGAGGTAACAACATTGGTTAATTATGCCTTTTTGGGTCAACGTGGAGAAAATCAAACAAATGAGGCAAATTCCGGGGATAAAATCAACAAAATTTTCTTAAATAGAATGGTTGTAGCTCATCAAGCTGTTCAATTATTCAGGTGAGCCTAATAAGGGAATGCATGCAGGAACAGCTAAACTTGAAGTTTATGTTCTCTTATCAATGCCTTTTCAATATCAAGGGTGTTGTGATATTTACAGGTCACTAGGGGAACGCAGCCGTGCAGTGTCCTTTTCGAAAGCTTATTCAAACGTTCCTGTCCCTTCTGAATTATTGAAATGGCTCAATAGGCAGGAGAGCCAACCAAAGCAGCCTCAAGCGTTAAGTCAGAATCCCCAGGCTGTTATTGGTAAGTTGCTTTTCAATTTCATATCTGGCATTATGACACTTTTGCAACTAGTCGGTCTAAATATAGCTTTTTTGGCATGTGCTTCAAATCCCACTAATTTCTTACAAACATGGCTACCTTTCTTTTAGAGATCTTTTCCCAAATTTACTTATTATAATTTTTTTTTTCCTTTTGTCTGATTTATACTGTCGTCGACCATTGTTTTAATATGATAGATTTTTTGCTCCAAAGCCGTGTTTGGCTATTAACCCATGCTGTTCTTTTTCTTGTTTCTGATGCTTTAGGGCGGCTTGTCAATTTGGAAGACGAGCAGAAGTTAACGCAGATTGTGAATAAGCACTCTGTGTTTAGTAGTTCGAACAGTTTACCTGCTGAGAGGGCTGAGTCAAATGAACCAACTCTTGGCATGTCATCTCGTGTAAAAAGTTCAGCAGAGATTGAAGATGACCTCTTTTTTGTAGACAAAAAAGGTGAAAGTGATGCGGTGAAGGAAGATGAAAAACAATCTATGGGAAAGTCTTTTATACGAGCTGCTCGTAATATGGCTGGCACAGAAAATGACGGGAAGAGAAAGAAAACTAAGAAGCAGGAAATTCGCTTTCAAAGGCATATACAACTTGATGATCCTACAAACAAAAGGACACTTCCTGAATCAGGCTCTGATTTTAGCATGAGCGAAGAGAGTGATTTAGAGGTGGAAGGCTTGAGTAATACGCCAAAAAAGTCAAGGATTGAGACAGAAAATCTTGCTGTAGATTAATTGCCAGATTCAGATGTGTGTATTTTTGGGCATTAAAGTCTGGAGAAGTCTTTACGGTGAAGGGCTCTTCACTCTGGAGGAAATGACCGATCATGGAGTTGACCTGCAGGGAATGACATTTTGCAGCGATGCAAAATGGAAGTTTTGCGTGATATCCTTTGAAATATTCAATTGGGCATGTTGTACTAATGAAGTTTGTATTGGCAAAAAGGATGGAAGGTCTTATGTGAGAAAATATTTATATGTCAGGTCGATTACAACATTGTTTTGTGCTGATACTTCGCCCCAATTCTTCCATCCTGTTCTTAGCGAGGAATGGTTAGTTCGGCTGAAATAGATATACGTTCTGTTTCTATAAGCCTAATGTTTGAAGTGTTTGATTTTCTTCATTGTTGTCACTCACTAGATTAGGGTGGTTGTCTAAGTTGCAGGAAACTCGCTCACTGTCGTTAGAATTAGCCTGAAATGTTCCAAGCTTGCGTCTGACAAGCTTGGGATTTTTGTTTTTATGTTTTGTCGTTCCATTCTTCTTATCCTTTCCTTTGAATTTGCCTAATAATTTATTATAAAAACTATTTTTAACTTAATTATACATTTTGAGTTTTTTAAATTCCCTATAGGCAAGGCCACAATTTTGAATTTTGCTCTAACGGTGAATTTCTTGCTGGAATCCAGTGAAAAGATCTTTAAGAAATCGGACTGTGGGAGTGTTTAAATTGTTTTGTTGATGGTAGAAATGTATTCAGCACTATCGAGAAACCTGGGGCACCCAAAATCCTGAAGTTTGACAGCTGTAATCTAGATTTTCAAAAATTTTCACCAGATATTCTCAAAATCATACGGGAATTTCTATTACTTCTGGGCATAATTGTGATCTGTTTAGACTACCCATTTCCTAAATGTTTGGGAAGGTGTTCCATTCTTGTTTTGAAGAACCGTACTTGTTTAGAGGTTGTTGCTCAAGTTAGCTGTCTAACCTATAAAATTGAAACTGTTTAAACTATTTTGGTCATTCCCGAGACTCCAAATATGAGCTGCTGCTTTCACTTCAAGAATGATAATATTTGCTGTGACACAAACCCTTGTTTTGACGTCCTGCTGGTGCTTTATGTTATTGCGTCTAGAGGTGTTCTACCATCTTGCTGTTGCTTTATATTATTGTGTCCACGAGTATTCTAAAATTTAGTATAGAATTTAATACGAGGTGCTTTATGTTATTGCGTCTAGAGGTGTTCTACCATCTTGCTGTTGCTTTATATTATTGTGTCCACGAGTATTCTAAAATTTAGTATAGAATTTAATACGAGGAGCTGTTATAGCGTTGGTAGGTAAATAAAAAATAAAAAATATAATATCATAAAAATAAAAAATAGAAAATTTAGTATAGAATTTAATATGAGGAGCTGTTATAGCGTTGGTAGGTAAATAAAAAATAAAAAATATAATATCATAAAAATTAAAAATAGAAAATTCAATTTATTATATTATATATTTAATTTTTGTTTTCATAATTAAATTAAATTAATAAGTTTATAAAATTTAATATTTGGATTATATTTTTTTTATAAGTTTTGTTCTAATTCTATAGCATGTGCAGAATAATACATTTTTCTATAAGATATTTACTTTTTTGCTGATTTTTCAAATTGATGATGGAGTGATAGCCCTGTCACTACAATTAAAGCTCCGTACTCTTTACGAACTTTTATCGATGGGAAGAGACCTAGTATAACTTTTATCGATGGGAAGAGACGTAGTATAAGAGAAATCACAAGAACAAGTACATTAATGAATGGATAGAGAGTGATTCCTAGAGCCTATTCACAAGAGAGACTCAATTATATGGCTTATTTGCTCGAGAAGTAAGACGATATGCTCTCTAGGAAGGGCTAGGAGGATTCTCGAGGCTAAGGTTTGGGAATATATCTAACAAAGATGATTCCTAGGCCTGGAAATCCTTATGAAGAATTGGTCTTTGTGTGATCTTTGTGGAATTGGCGTCAATAGATTGTGGGACAACACAAAACCAAGTAGACCCAAAATTAAGTTAAGGGTATGAAGTTGATCACCCAATGAGGGGCTTGACCTAATTAGGGAAGATAAGAGGATTCAAGGACATTTTCTTTGAGGTTTGAATTCAATGATCCCAATGAGGACACTAACTAAGGGAAACTTAAGGCGAGAAATGGTCCTTCAGCTAGGGCTTGTTATATCTCGAGGTCCCACTTGCTATATCTTGAGATCCCATCGTCGGATTTGCTTCAAATTGGGAAGGCTTCTAGAGCAAACCTCAACGTAGTTGTGGACCAAAAATCTAAGTGTTTAGATGACTAGAATGTGAGAGAAGTGATGTCCTAGATGACCTATGAATGCTAGGTCTAGAAAGAAGAGGAGAGGTGAAAGAAATAAGCGTTGAAAATGATCACCAATGGAAGATTAGTACTTGTCTTTTGGGAGAGATGGAGTCGAGGAGAATTTATGGTTTGGGAAGAATTCATCCAATCAAGGAGGCCTTCAACAACTTCACATGACATTTAGAGCATGAGAACAATTGCTGCAAGGACTTTTTACTTTGGTTTGCAATAAATGATGATTTATCGAGATGTATTTAACATAAATTATCTCTAGGAATATTCACCCATTCATACATGGCCCATGACATGATGCAATGCTATAAAAGATTAAATTTCCACAATTTTGCATTAGAAAAATATTAAATTTCAGCCTAGTATAGCGAAAATCCCAACAACATTCATGTGACAAAAGTAAATAACAAGAATAGCATTAAAAGAACACTTACATGTAAGAATGAGTATATCCAATCATCAAGATATGCCAACAAAGAAGCTCCAAGAAAAATGAAAGGGATCCAAACATCAAAATTTATCCATTCATTCAAATTCGTCCTCCAAGAAAGATAATGAAATTCTCTCAAGAGATAACCTAATCCAAGTGATGATGAGAGAATGAATCAACTCTCATCTATTTATTTAATGTCTAATGAGTTCGATTTAGCTAAATTGGCTTGATTGAGCCCCTAAAATAAAATAATGTGCATAATAGTAATATTTTTGGTGACAAATCCATCCAATAGCTCAATAATACATGAATAAGCCTCTCAAGAGGGTCGAATAATCAATAAAGTGAGTCGTTGGGCTTTTGCGGAGGCTTACCGTTAATTTGAAGATAACAGTGGTATGTTCTATGCTTAGAGCAATTTTACTTCAATTTTCTTTATTAGCCCAATATCGTATCTAGTATATGAATCATATCAACATGATAGTAAAATGAAAATAGAACATAAAACAATAACACTAGAAGACAAGCCAACACACGAGGACACAAGATATGGCACCAGCTAGGACAAACTCCAATGTGGGGAAATCCTTTATCAATTCTTATAATTCTTCAAAAGTTCAGCACAGAGAGTACAATTTACAATATTCACTTGCCCAAACTGATCAGTCAAAACAACAGAAACATAAAGCCCTAACCAGAAAGTCAATGTTGGTCAATAGGGTTGAAATTGACCTCCAAAATAGCTCGGTCAACTTTGGTCATCTCGGCCTCCAACAACAAGATAATGTAGCGCAAAATAGTTTGAAAATAACCGATCAAATTTGGTCAACAAAAGCCAATGCATCAACTTGAATCAGGGTTTTCAACCTTGGTCAATGCAGGGGTCAAATTGCCTAAGTTTCTGTGCCCAGAGCAATGGTCTACCCAAACAAAAGTCTCCCTCACAAAATCAAAGTCAAATAGGGTCAATGTTGGTCAAAGTCAGCCTTCTGAAATTTCGGTCTCTTGAAATTTCGGCATCCCGAAATTTCGGTCAAATCTGGTTAACACAATAGCTAGAAAAGATAGTGATCCTTTCGCACGTGTGGAATGAGAGAGAGGGCCATAAATCCGTACCCAATTAAGATTCGAGAGAAAGATGAATGAGATGAGATGCCAAAATGAGGAAAAGACACTTTGTATTTATATGCAATGTTGAAGGCTGGGGGAGGCTAATATAATCGGTGGTTGACTTTGACAATTTGTCCATAATCAAAATAAATTCATAACTTCATTTGTACATGTCAGAATGGGATGATCTTTAGATCAATCCTACACCTCTTAGAAAGAGGAATCCAAGAAAAATATCAGTTGCCTCATAAAAGCTATCCAAAGTGATGTTTGGCCCTAGTTGCCAAATTTAACACTCCCTCTCAACTAGGGAGAACATCACCTACCAAACTGTCTGACAATCTGTATCATCCCTGTCATTGCAATGCTTTGCTTTGCCGAACCATTAAGAAAGAAGAAATAATTGAGAATGTATCATGCCATTCTCAGTGTCCAACAACAGAGTGTGTCATGCCACTCTTAGCTGACCCACAGTCAGTTTCCATTGATCCCAAATCAATATCAACATCCTAGCATAGGGAGTACGGTAGTACACGATGAGTCCATCGGTAGTACTATGGTCCCTATCTTCATTTCCCTACTCATTGGCTAGATGAGAGGTATTTCCCATGAGTCCCGGATTGCATGGGTAGGATTTGCCGACAGGATAAGGTGAATAATTTATCTTGCTCATATGCCATAAGGGATGGTGAACCACTCAGCCTATGCATATGCCACCATGGGGTATCATAGGGGAAGGTGAACCATTCACCCTGTACACAACGCACCACTAGGAGAGGGGTGAGTCACCCTATGGTCGCTCATCGCTCCAAGAAGTACCCCAAGCCCCTGGAGTTCCCAAAGCTCACTATCCATCTCATACAGGACCCTCATAATGGTCTCTTCACAACTCCAAGTCATTAATAGAAGGTTAAGAATTTGACCTTCCCGAGGGGGTTTGTAAGAATATCGACGACTTGCTCATTGGTCTCAATATGATGGAGCCTTATTCCTCCCCGCTGTACCATATCTCGTCTAAAGTGGTACTTGATATCAATATGCTTGGAGCGATCATGAAACACAAGATTCTCAGAAAGACGAATCCCACTCTGGTTGTCACAGAAGATCACAGTGGTATCCAGCACATGTCCAAACAACTCACTAAAGAGCTTCCTCAACCAGACAACTTCACAGGAGGCCAAACTAGCAGCAATGTATTCAGCCTCAGCAGTGCTTAAAGCAACTGATTTCTGCTTCCTCCTCATCCATGATATTGAAATAGAACCTAGAGAGAAACAACATCCTGATGTGCTTTTGCGATCCACCACACTGCCAACCTAGTCTACATCAAAGTAACCATGGAGCCTCACATTCCCGACAGTGTATCTCAGTCCATAAGTGATTGTGCCTCAGAGATATCTCAAAAGTTTCTTGGCAGCAATCCAATATATATGATGAGTTCGACCATAAATTGACTCAATGTGTTCATTGCAAAACATATGTGTGGACGAGATTTCACCAAGAACATTAGGGCCCTTACGAGTTGATGATACTCAGAAGGATTTCCCAAATCGGGCCTGACAACACTTCTGCATAACTTTTTGAAGTTAAGTTCCATCAGAGTAGTCACGGACTTGCAGCCCACCATCCCAAATCTTTCAAGTAGCTTCACAACATATTTTCTTTGAGAAAAGAAAATCTCCCCTGGCTTTTGCCATACCTCCAACCCTAGGAAGTAATGCATCAATCCTAGGTCCTTCATATCAAATTTAGAAGCCAACTCTCTCTTACATTAATGAATAAGAGGGTCTGCACCTGTCAGAAAGAGATCGTCCACATAGAGTACCAAGATGAGAGGTCTATCATTCTCAACCTTAAAGTAAAGGTTCGGATCATCTTCACTTCTTGTAAATCCCAGCTTCATCAGATAGCTATTGATCGTCTCATACCAAGCTCGGGGTGTTTGCTTCAACCCATAGAGGGCTTTCTTCAACTTGCATACATGTGTCTAACGATCTTGAACTTCAAATCCCTCAAGTAGTTCCACATAGACTTCCTCTTTAAGTGAACCATACAAGAAGGCAGTCTTGACATCCATCTGGTGTAGATTCCATCATTATGAGGCAATAAGGGCTATAATCGAACGAATGGTGGTGTAGCGAGCAACGGGTGCAAACATCTCATCATAATCTACACGTTCTTTTTGAGAGAAGTTTCGAGCAACAAATCTGGCCTTGAACTTCTCAGCACTTCCATCAACTCCATGCTTGATTTTGTAGAGGCATTTCGAGGTGACAACGGATTTGTTCTTGGTTCTAGAGACTACATCCTAGACATCATTCTTCATAACTGACTCATACTCTTCGTTCATTGCATCCTTCCAAACTTGGTGTTTGGCAGTGTCTTCGAATGTGCAAGGTTCAGATTGAACAATGGTGCTCATAGCAGTTAAGTACCCTTGGTACCTATTCAGTTTCTTGCTTTCACGAAATGTCCCCCAAGGTGCAACATTTCTCTCGACATCTTCGAGAGTCTCCCTAAGCCATGGGGGTCTCCTTTTGGAAGAGGAGGGCTCATGAGGGGGTGGATCAATGGGATCCATTGGTCCTTCCGCATCAAGCATCTGTTTATCCTGCGGTTTTCCCTACTTTCCGGAATATACTTCTTTGTCCTTCCTTGGAATAGGAAGGTTGCTAATCTTCCTAAGGGCAACATCCTCATCGAAGGTGACATCATGACTCAACTCTACTTCTCTTTGAATAAGCACGTAGATTCTATATGTCTTAGTTTCACTGTAGCCCACAAAAGTTCCTTTCTTCCCAGATGCCTCCAATTTACTTCTCTTTTCTTTTGACACATGAAAGTATACGGGACTACCAAAAATTTTAAAATGAAAAACATCAAGTTTCTTACCGATGAAAACTTCTTTGGGAGTTTTGAAGTCCAATGTTTGATGAGGGCATCGATTTTGAATGTACACAACAGTGTTGGCAACTTCTCTCCATAGGAACTTTGGAAGTCCTTGATCATGAAACATGGTACAAGTGATTTCTATAATGGAACGATTCTTCCTTTCAACAACACCATTTTGCTCAGGAGTATACGCAGTAGTAGTCTCCCTCTTAATGCCAGCTTCCCTGCGATAGTCATTGAATTCATTTGACTCATACTCGGTTCCATTATCGGTGCTCAATATCTTGATCTTCTTTACTGTTTGATTTTCCACCAAGGCTTTGAGAATATTTCGTCCTTCTTCAAGAAATATATCCAAGTTTTGCGAGAGAAGTCATCCACAAAGACAACGCAATATAAATATCCTCCTAATGATGTCACAGGCAACATACCAGATAGATTAGAATGAACCAATTGCAAAATGTCCATGGTCTTGCATCCACAAAGACAACATAATATAAATATCCTCCTAGTGATGTCACATGCAACATACCATATAGATCAGAATGAACCAATTGCAAAATGTTTGTGGTCTTGCTATCACTTGAGGGGAATGGCCCCCTTGTATGTTTTCCCTCAGCGCATCCCTGACATACACCTTCATGCTCTATTTTGAATTCGGGCATATCTGTAACTATCTTCTTTGCATCAGGTAGAGCCTTATAGTGAAGATGAGCAAACCTACGGTGCCATAGTTCGGATTGAAGAGATGTGTTGCAAGACATGGCTCCCAGTGGATTTCCTCCAACTTGATATAAATTGTCAACCATGAATCCAAGAGTAAATGCTTCTTTGAAATTTCTTTTCCACACACGTACCTTTCCATCGATGAATGCCACCTTGAATTCTTTGTCTTCCATTGCCAAGATAGACACTAGATTCTTCTTTAGATCAGATACATATATTTATTCTTGAAGATGAACAATGTTACCTTGATTCAATTGAAGGGTAACATTCCCAACTCCCTTCACGGGAGAGGTGGCATTGTCTCCAAGGATAATTTCCAAATTTGTATCATTCTCTATCAAATTTGAAAGAACTTCCTTGCCCCTGGTGAAGTGCCTTGAGGCACCACTATCAATCAACCAATTTCCCAAAGTATTCAGAGGAGAGGCAGCAGAGAGGGCAGATATAAGATGCAATTCATTTTGCTTAGAATTTACAACATTAGACTCATCATATCTAGAGTTTTTTGTTCTTTTATAAGCTCGATCATTTTCAAGTTGAGTAGCGGAAGCATTCATTTTGCTTTTGTTGTTGAACCTACCATTCCTTTGATTGTTGTTGTTGCCTCTAGAATGATTGTGATCATCATCATGAGATGTGTCCCTTCTATTGGGACACTCCGACCAAACTTGTTGCAAACAGAAACATCTTCCCTTCCTTCCATTTTTGAATCTCGGTCTTCCTTGACTGTGCTTTTTTGAACTTGCATTGTTCTTTCTCTTGGCATGAGCGGAGAATGCGATAGGATTATTCCTATTTGAAGGCATCTCCAATTCCATCATCCTTATTTCTTCTTGAGAACATCTAGTCAACAATTCTTCAAAACCTAGAATTCTGTCGTTATTGAGAATAATAGTGTTGAACACATTCCATCTGGGGAGGACGACTTCCAAGGGCAATGAGAGGGAGCTCCTTGTCAGCAATAGCTTCACCAATCAAAAGTTATTTTTTGATCTCGTTAATCCTCATGAAGTAGGATTGAATATTCTCACCTTTTCCCTTCTTTATATCCTTCAGCTTGTTCTTGAGGAAAAGAATTTGATTTCCATTGCTAGATTTGAACACGCCAACCAACCTGTCATATATCTCCTTTGATGTATTCAAATCAGAGATGTAAAAAACTAAGTGCTTATGAAAAGAATCCCTGATGATCTTCTTAGCTTTGACTTCACCCTTCTTGTACATTGTCTTAACAACAACCAGTGCATTTGAAGGAGGTTCTAGAATCTTTCCCTGCACATAATCCACAACATTTTTCTCTTCTAAAGTCAAATCAAGAGACATTTTCCATGCATGATAATCAAACTTATCATGAAGCTTATCATCAGAGTTGAAGTAGGATGTGGAGGCCATTGAGACTTGTTCTTGATCAATGATTGCTCCTCTTAGTGATTGCTCTTTAGTCTTGCTTGGGCTTTGTCTTCACCTCAGCTCTGATACCATGTTAATTTTAGGATAATAATGGTATGTTCAATGCATAGAGCAATTTTACTTCAATTTTCTCTATTAGCCCAAATCATATCTAGTATATGAATCACATCAACATGATAGTAAAAAGCAAATAGAACATAAACAATAACAGTAGAAGAGAAGCCAACACAAGAGGACACAAGATATGGCACCAGCCAGGAACAAACCCCAATGTGGGGAAACCCTTGATCAATTCTTCTTATAATTCTTCAACAGTTTAGCGGAGAGAGAGAGTACAACTTACAATATTCACTTACCCAAACTGATCAGTCAAAACAACAGAAACAGAAAGCCCTAACCAAAAAGTCAATGCTGGTCAATCGCGCTGAAATTGACCTCCAAAACAGCTCCGTCAACCTTGGTTAACTCGAACTCCAACAAGAAGATAATGTAGCCCAAAACACTCCGAAAATAACTAGTCAACTTTGGTCAACAAAAGTCAATGGAACAACTTGAATTAGGGTAGTCAACGCAGGGGTCAAACTGCGTTGGTTTTTGTGCCAGAACAGTGGCTTGCCCAAATAGAAGTCTCCCTTACAAAACCGAAGTCAAACAGGGTCAACGCTGGTCAAAGTCAGCCCCCTGAAATTTCAGTCTCCTGAAATTTCAGCCCCCTGAAATTTTGGCCCCTTGAAATTTCGGTCAAATCTGGTCAATGCAACAACTAGGAAAGACAGTCTTCCTTTCGTACGTGTGGAGAGAGAGAGGCCCAGAAATACATACCCAATCAAGATGAGAGAGAGAAAGATGAATTAGATGAGATGCTAAAATGAGGAGGAGGCACCTTGTATTCATATGCAACGTTGAAGGCTGGAGACAAGGCTAATTTGATGACTGACTGACCTTGACAATTTGTCTATAATCAAAATAAATTCATAACTTCGTTTGTACATGTTAGAATGGGATGATCTTTAGATCAATCCTAAACCTCTTAGAAAGAGGAATCCAAGAAAAATACCAACTGCCTCATAAGAGCTGTCCAAAGTGATGTTTGGCCCTAGTTGCTAAATTTAACTCTTATTGAAGTCCAAGGGATGCATTGATAAAGAAATAGACTCCAAACATAGTGGACAAGGGGTTGGCCCCAAGAAAGAACCTGTGGTGCACCCAAGTGGGTGTAGGGGCACAAGGGAAACCTCATGGGCCTCCAAATGGATCGAATATGTCTGTTGATTGTCTGTAAGGGCTAGGACGATGACATAAGCCTTCCCTCTACAGCGGGAGGCATCCTTTGGACCCTGGAGCATCTGCCAATTGTTTGGTGCAATTGTGGAGCCGAGTGGGCATGGTGGACAGGTGCATCATCCTCATCCAAAATTGTGGAACACGAGCAATCAATGAACGTCATTGGAGATTCATGAAGTAATCTCTGCTATGGTGGAGGCCTATGGCTCGCAACGCCCACCCTACAAGTCCTAATATGGCCCTCTGGAGGGCTAGGACTCCATATAGAGAGAGCTAGTCCCAAATGGAGACCCACCTGCAATCCTGCATAAGATCCAATGTGTCCCTTTGCCCTCTAATACAACAAATCATCATAATAATCAAGTAATAAAGCTTACAAGTCATGAAACCAATGGGGCACTTCATGGTGGCATGCCTTTCCATAGTAGGTTTTGGTATGTACAAGGTGGCATGCCCTTCCAACTAGGTTTTGGTATGTACAAGTGTCTCCAAACTCAATAGGAGGTTAACCAAGGACCCTATTAGGTGGTTTCAACTTCTAAAGGGGGTGACATGTCCATGGTATATCCCTCAAATGGTAGGTGAAAAATGATATAATAATGGAGCAGAGGGGATCAGGGGATTCATTCAGCGCACATGTTATGGTACAAGAACAACTATAATGAGGGAAGCCCGCACCTAGGTATATTAGTGGAGGAGGGAGAAAATCGTGGTACATGAGTTACCCAGACCTTTGTTTTTTCAAACTTCTTCATATGCCTTTTTCGTTTGATTGATTTTTCTTCATAACTGCTTGGGGCTCTAGGGTATGAGACCATGATGTGTATACCCCCTTAAGGTGGGGCAATTCATAGCCCACCAAGGGTTAGGACAATCATGGGTTCCTTAATGAGGGAGGGGGCTCATCTAGGGCCCATAGGAACCAGTGTGATAGCCATAGATAAGGAGTAGAGCTCATGTTTGGCTTTTGCCCACATGCTAAAATTGCATGTCCCGACCATCTTTTGCATTTTGTGGTACATTTCCTGTTGAGTGGCCAAATCATGTATTTTCTTTCTTTTTTAGCTGCATCAACCTCCGAGGCATTGTTCTAGGCCCGACCCAAGGTGTGGACAAGGGGAGGGGGAGACTAATCCAATGTGGACTCAGAGGACACATGTGGACCTAGATGGGAAAATATATGAATGGGGATAAAATGAGTGGAATGAGAGTGATGTAAGTGGTATCAGGAAGCGGGACCACACAACCAAAATCAAGGTTTCCCATGTAGTGTCAACCCAAAGCCAAATGGTCATTAAAGGAGATCCCACGAGACTGGAATACAATGGTAACCATGAAATCAGGTAGTGGATACAAGAATACAAGCCTAACCCACACTTTTCACCAAATCCCCCCCAATAATCCATGTCCAAAAGTTCCCATGACAAGTAAGGAAAATTACTCAACTATACCAATGAAAAGCCATACCTTTGGGGTTGGGAGGCCCACCTTCAAACATACATTCATGAAAAGTGGTCGAGGGACGACATGGCTAGCTCAGGTGGCAGAAACAATGGCACATTGAGCTATTTGGTGGCTACTGGTTGCCGACTAAGGACCATCCAGGAGAAATTTTTTCTCCTATACACAGTACCCATAGGTGGTGGGTAACATCTTGCTCCAATTTGGACATGATCTACTGGAAAGTGTGCAAAGCTACTCGAATGGGAGGTCATGAGAACACCAACAATCTCTTGGTATCACAGATGTTACCTGCACATATCAAAGACCAAGCACACAGGGAAACATGTTTTTGTGGCATGTTATGGTTACCCATGCTTAGTATTAGGTCGTAAAAATCAACAAGAAAATAAAAATATGCAAATTTAATCTCAATGCAACTAATCCATTTTGAGAATATCATATGATGTTAGTTCTAATGAGAAAGTCAACATGAAATGTATCTTACCCTAACATGCATATAATACAATGTTAGTATTAAATGAAATCATAAAGCTAATGCAAACGACATATCATCATATCAATATACATATGCTTGCCAATATAATTACTCATATAATAAATCCCAAAGCGAATGTTGACACAATCACATAGAGGATGAAGCGGGTGGGAGGTGGGAAAATATGATCTCTATTCGAGGTAACGAGAAGCCCTAGGAAAATAAGTCAATCTAGAAGTGTGAGGCTTTCCATCTAAGTACACAATGGTGGAATGAATGATCATTCTCAAGAATTCCCTATTGCAATCATTGCTCATAATATTATGCTTTCTGGACGCCACAAGATCATGATGGGAGGGGAACGGAATGTGAGGAAAGGAAGGAGTGAAACAAATAGGTTGCTCAAAGGGATGGTCACCTTGGAGAGCGGAGGTCATTGATAAATCATAATCTCAAGGGTGTGTTCAAGGAGATAAACTATATTAAAAGAGGGGCTCTTCCGTGAAATTATACTCAGCACGGGGAAGGGCTCATGATCACTTGATATCATATGACAAGGGGTGAGGAAATCAGTTATGGATGACTCAAAATGATGAACAAGAAGGAAATATGACATGGAAGGTGAGATATTGTATTCAATGGGGATCACTTCCTAAAAATCATATTCTAAAGGCTCGAGTGATTTGGACATACTCCCAAAATCACAAGGAAGACAGGTAGGAGCAAGGGCCCTATCAATTCCCTCATCATTAGTATCAAAGATAGGGTTTTCCTGGAAAGGAAAATCAATTATTTCCAATTGCCATCTTTCATGCAAGGGAAAATAGCGATCCTCCTTCCCAAGGGTATTCATGGATATGTCATCATAAATAAAGGGAAGACCAATCCCAACTTCATCCTCCCTGTCAGTATCATAAATGGGAGCACAATCAAATTAAGGACCAACAATTTCCCATTTCTCCTTTTCAATATGAAAGTAATCTCTAATATCAACTTCCAAGGGGCTAATGGGATTACCTTCCCCAAGGTTCTTAAAATGGTGTTATCAAGAGTAAGGTTAGCCTCAACTTCACTTTCCATACCTCCCCAACATGTTTTCTCAAAATCATCATTTTATTATATGGACCCAAGGGGGAATTGTCTTCCCATTCATCACTTAGATTCTTAAGGTCTTGATGATGCTCGATGAAGGCTTCCCCTTGAATGATTAATGCAGAGCATACTTGAAAATGTCTAAGAAAGCCGTCAATGAACTCCTCAATAGATGAGATGCTCCTAGGTTCGTGATTTTGCAACCATGAGCTATGACCATAGAGAGAACTCATGAGCAACAACATAAAAACATCCTGGTGGACCACTTTCTCCTTTGAAGTATGTGCATTAAATATTTCCACATGGTCAATTACGGAGAGTGGGTCACCATCAAACACGTGTACCCCACACACCATCCTTCCTGTGACATTATTGGGGTGCCCAAGGATGCTAGCGATGTCCAAGTGGGAAAATCATCAAAGAAATACATCCTATTGATATATACAAGTAAATTATGTAGGAGTCACCAGGGTGAATTTAAATATGCCTAGAAAAATGCTTGCTCCACCCTACACGTATCAACTTTAAAGTTAAATGAAAAACTAGGGCTTCGTTCTTCCAATGGAGTTGCGGAGAATGATATATCAATGATATCGTAAAGGAAACAAGATACGTCTCCTGTCCCCCATAACAATGCCAAAATGTTACGGCTCAAACTAGCAGGGGTCATAGGAGAGGATCCTATAGAGCAACTACTAAGTTGAGGGAAACAATGGAGCGATAACTCATTGTCACCTCAGGTAAGGCCCCCGACTCTTTACGAACTTTCACCGATGGGAGGAGTCCCGGTATATGAGGAACACAGGAATGCATTATCAATGATAAAAGAGGGAGTGATTTCCAAGGCCTATTCACAAGGGAGACTCAATTATATCACTTTCTTGCTCGGGAAGCAAGGTGATATATTTCCAAAACCTAGCCTCGAGAATCCTCTTAGCCCTTCCTAGAGAGCATGTCACCTTGCTTCCCAAGCAAGAAAGCCATATAATTTGAGTCCCTCTTGTGAATAGGCCCTAGGAATCAGTCCCTATCTTATCATTGATCATACATTCTTGTGATTCTTCATATACGAGGACTCCTCCCATCAATGAAAGTCAATAAAGAGTAGGGAGTCTACGTTGAGGTGACAGTGGTGTTGTACAATTAGTGGTGTCTTGATGGCTAGTAGTTGTGTTAGTGTTGGCATTGATGTCAACCATGGTCAACATGATGATTGATGTCAACCAGGGTCAACGTGATGATTGATGTCAACCAAGGTCAACATGATGATTGGGAGTCCAGAAGAAATCCCATGGCAACTGCAGGCTTCATGTAGAGAATCATCATAGTAGCAGGCTTACTGGAGAAGCCATAAAATGATGACTATGATGGTTGGGAGTTCAACATTTCAGGCACAAGAAGAAGAGTCAAGGGGAAAAGAGTGAAGAGAGTTTGCAACCATCTTAGAGGTAGCAGATGGGCTCAAAGCCTACATCGGACCATCTCCATTAGAAAGTCATCTGAAAGAGATTCTAACGATGTGTGAAAGTTTAAAAATGGATTCCTAGATCAAAAGTTATGGTCTGCCGAAGTTTAGAGACTTGAAGTCCTAAGAAGGTTGAAATATCGAAGGTCAGCATATCGGGACTAGATATCGGAACCTCGAAGACTAGAATATCAGAGCATTGAAGCAGGCCGGATTGCAACCTCAGAGCAGATGATATCAAAGACTGAGATATGAGAGGTCATTAGAATATCATAGGTGTGGGATATCGGAATATCAGAACTTCTTAACATTGGTATTTTAAGAAGTTAAGATATCCAGCAAGGCCTATATTGCTAAAAGCGTCGATCAATGCTAAACAAAGTTAACAAAGTAATTGATGCAAAACCAAGACATATCAGGACTCTTATTTCTCCTCTCGTAGGACACATGGCAACATGTTAGTGGGCCTGAGAAACTGAAGTGGCTAGTGACGTTAGCATATCGGAGGATAAGAACATCGTAACTCTTGTGCAAATGATGGTTGAGAAGTTACGATAAAGGGGGATCTGATATTACCTAGTACATGGTCGTATGGAGATTAAAGGGACTAAGGGCTGAACAAAGGGAGCTAAGGATATCGGGATTGAGTAATATCGTAACATCTTGTCTGTTGAAGTTACGATGCAGAAGGGCTTCAGTATAGCGCTAAACCAACGGTCACAGGTCTCGGTCCTATGAGAAAGGAAATGCCAAAGGAGCTAAGGAAAAGGGGGCCAAGGATATTGGAGTAGTGCAATGTCGTAAGATTTCGCCTGTGTAAGTTACGATATGTTGGGTTTCAATGAAGCAGTATAGTGAGGTTAATGGATGATTTAGTTGGCAGCTAAAGAATTAAATGCAGATCGATGGAGTTGGTTGTCTGAGTTAGCTGAATATACAAAAGGCTCTAAGACAAGGCAACGGGGATGACTGTTCACAGAGAAGAACTGAAGAAGTGGAGAAAGCAATCAGTTGTTTTGCATATACGTCTGGTAGACTTAAATGAGGAACATAGTGGCCATTCTTGAGTGCTGTCAAGCTCTCTGGGGCAATAAATAGGGATGGAAGTCACCGTAGAGTGTGTAGGCCGCCTGGGATTAAATTCTCAGTATGGAAATCCACACAGGAATTAAGTGGAGAACTCGAAAGCCCATCTCTGCATTTAATACTATGACAAAGTTAAATCAATAGACACAACATCAACAGAAGGAGCCATGCCGAAGTACACTTGGATAGTACAGACATAGGCAACAAAGACAGGTTGGTGTAGTGTGCATCAGTAGATCAAAACCATCGATTGCCATCGATCAATGTGAGGAGTAGAGCATATTGTTGAAGTGCTAAGGAGTGAGAGGAGACAGAGAGGTCTAAGCACGAAGAACAGTGAGGGAGTGTTGGTGCAATGAGAGAGGAGTTGTTGCTGTGAGAAGAACAATGAGGGCAAAGGTGAAGAGTATGCAACAGAGAGCCTGTGTGAGAGGAGGCAGAGTGCTGAGGATATGTTGTTATGAGAAACAAGCAAATAGAAGTTGCATGAGACCAAAGGGACTCTGTGGAACAACAGTGGACTGAAAGCAGAAGTTGAGTTTGCAACCAACCATATTGGTATTTTACTTGTAATATATATGCCTCTGTTTTTAGTTTGAAAATTGTATGAAATAGTAGAACAGTGGCAAGAGTAGGTTGGTGCCTGCATTCATAAGAGGTTGGTGCCTCTTGGAAAGTTGGTGCTTGCTAATCTAAGGGGGTCAGTGCCTCCTGTGAGTGGGTGCTCACAAACAAACAAATGTAATTAAGTAGGTGTTTAATTTACATCATAAACAAATAACAATTTGGTGGTTTTTTCCCTCTGGGTTTCCACATGAAAACACTGTCAAATGTGTGTGCTGCTCATGTGATTGGTTGTATGAACATGAATGTTTAAACTTGTTGCTCACTTCCTTTATGAATGAATTCTCTCACAAGTAACATAATATAAAAAATGATTGTAAGCATATTTGAAAAGGAAAAAAATCTCACTATCACTGATTCACCCCCCCCTCTCAGTGATTCCTTATACCAACAATTGGTATCAGATCCAAGTTCCTTCAGGAACAGTTTAACCACTAGAAGGTAGATCTATAAGGAATTATGTCTAAGCAAGAGACTCAAGAGGCTTTCTCAAGTAGAATACCAATATTTGATGGGACAAACTATGCTTTTTGAAAAGTAAGAATGGAAGCGTATCTTATGTCCCTAGGAGTAGATGTTTGGACTTCAGTGCTAGTAGACTACAATGTCCCCGATATTCCTCCCACTGATGCAGATGGTAAAAGATTATATGGAAATAATTCTAAAGCCAAAAATGCCATTATCTTTGGTCTTAGTAATTCAGAACTTGTATAAGTTATGCACTGTAAGTATGATAAGGAAGTATGGGTAAAGCTTAACCAAAGTCATGAAGGAGATGACAAAGTCAAGCAGGCAAAACTTCAAACCTTTCGAATGAGGTTTGAGAGCTTGAGAATGAGTGACAATGAAAGAATAGTAGAATAATTCCTCAGAGTTGATGAAGTAACCAATATGATTAGAGGACTTGGAGAAGAGATCAAGGAAGAGATGATTGTTCAGAAAATATTAAGATCTTTGCCCATGAGATTTAATGCCAAAGTCTCAACTATTGAAGAAATGACTAATTTAAAGGATCTCAAGATGGACCAGCTACATGGTACTCTCACAACCTATGAGATGAGAGTAGTTAGAGAAAATTTTGAACTTAAGGAAGCAATATTCAAAGTATCCAAAAATGCCAAGGAGCACAAAGATCATCAAGCTTGTTTCAACTGTGAATCTGATCAGGAGTTGGCTCAATTAGCTAGGAAATTGAAGCGTGGCTCAGGAAAATATAAAGGGAAGTTTCCCTTTAAATGTTTTGACTATGGAAGAGTTGGAAATTTTTCGTCCAAATGCCCTTATAAAGAAAAGGCTGAAAAGGAAGATGATCAGAAATTTGGAAACAAGTCTCAGAAACATTAGAAGAAAAATATCTATAAGAAAAAGGGGTTCTACTCCAAAGAAGATAGCTCAACACCAGAGTCAGACAATGAAAACTCTTCGGAGGATGATTCAGATAAGTATTTACTTATGGATTTTGGAACAAACTCCAAGAGACAAAGTATTATTGATTTTGAAGAGGAAGAAAAAGAAGTAGTGAACCTTGAAGGAAAACTCGTCAGTGCCCTTGATGAGCTAAATAAAGCTTTGATTAGAAATTTGGAAACAAGTCTCAGAAACATCAGAAGAAAAAGATCTATAAGAAAATGGGGTTCTACTCCAAAGAAGACAGCTCAACACCAGTGTCCGACAATGAAAACTCTTCGGAGGATGATTCATATAAGTATTTACTTATGGCTTTTGGAACAAACTCCAAGAGACAAAGTATTATGGATTTTGAAGAGGAAGACGAAGAAGGAGTAGTGAACCTTGAAGGGAAACTCATCAATGCCCTTGATGAGCTAAAGAAAGCAAGGAAGAAGAATAAACAATTGAAGGAACAACTACATCGTGCTAAAGAAGGTATGTATAACTTTGATAATGAGGAGTTTGCGTATCAAAAAGAAAAACTTGAAGAAATGATCAAAATCAAAGATAGTTTAGTCCTTCTACTGGAAGAAAAACAAGAAACATGTGAGAAACTAGAAGAAGAGAACAAACAATTAAAACAAGAATTGCTTAAGCTAAGGAAGGAAACGATCTCAAAGACATGCAAAGATGATATTCTATCTTTGAAAGTTAAATTGGAAGAGGTTAAACAAAAGGAAGAGGTTCTTTGAGACTTGATCCAGGAATGGGAAGAGAAATGCTAGAGTCTTGAAGCAAAGGTTGTCTCTCTAAGAAATGATCTTGAAAAATGAAAACCGAGAAGGGTTTGAATGTAAAATTTGCAAAAGCCACAAGGAAACTAGATCAGATTCTAAATAGCCAAAGGCCTTCAGGAGTCAAAACAGGTCTGGGATACTCAAAGAAACAAGAATCTTCTATGGAGAAGATCAAGTTCAGGCCCGCACGATTCTAAGAACCACAGATCTATGTGAGGAAACATCAAGGAAGAATCGATGTAGACAAAATAGTAGCAGGGCAAAGAGGAGATCATCAATGGAGAACAAATCTATTAGCCAGAAAACCAAGGTACCTTCATGCACAATCTCATAAGACCTCCAACAATAGGCATGCCTATTTTTTTATGGTCATTGTTATAAGTGTCATATATTTGGACATAAAGCTGTTGATTGTAGAAGGATGAAAGTTGAAAGAGATGAAAGTCCTAGATATAACAAATATTAGAATTTTAGATCTCAAAACTCCTATAAGAGATCAAAACTTCTTCTCTCCCTTGCTAAGCAAAGTAGACTGCTTCAAATGCAACAATTTTGAGCACAACAAGTGAGTGCAAAAGCATGTTTGAATATCTGTCTAAGTCATAGAATATTAGACAGTCATCTATCCAAAAGGATAAGGGGAGTTGGAAACGAAATATTAAAAAGAGCATGCAATGTGGACTCACTCTATCAACCCATAATCAAGAAACATATGGTATGTGGATAGTGGTTGTTCCGAACACATGACTAGGAATAAAAGTAATTTTTTGTCGCTAAAAGAAAAGGACAGAGGAAACAATGTTACCTTTGGAAACAATGCTCGAGTAAGAATCAAGGGTAAAGCCATAGTTAGTTTTGATCAAAAGATAAAAGCACAAAATGTGCTATATGTGGAAGGTCTCAAGCACAATCTTCTTAGTGTTATCCAAATATGTGATGATGGCTATGATGTGATATTTCGATCCAAATATTGTGAGATCCGCAACATGAAGAATGGAAATTTGGTGGGAAAAGCAATCAGAACTCACAATAATGTATATGTGTTTGATGATACTAGAGTTAACTACTATTTAAGTGAAACGAATGAGGCATGATTGTGGCACAAGAGGCTTGGGCATATGAATTTTGATAGTTTGATAAAATTTATCAAGATGCGAGCTGTAAGTGGATTACCAAGACTATTAAGGTTCAATAACTCAATCTGCAAATCATGTTAGTTTGGCAAGTAGACTAGGACTCATTTCAAGTCAAAAGAGTTCTCCTTATCCAAACCACTGGAGCTCATTCACACAGATATTTGTGGCCCAACTAGAGCAAAAACCTCAGAAGGAGAAATGTATTTCATGCTGCTCATTGATGATTTTACCAGGGCCACTTGGATTGTGCTCTTAAAAGAAAAGTCAGAAACATTCAAGCACTTTAAGAAATTTAAAGCTCAAGTAGAAAATGAGAAATACTTAAAGATAAAATGCTTAATATTAGACAAAGGAAGAGAGTACACTTCAAGAGAGTTGGAATAATTCTTTGAAGAGCGCGACACGAGAAGACAATACTTAGCAGTTGGAACTCCACAACAAAATGGAGTGGTGGAGAGAAGAATGAAACAATCCAGGAAATAGCCAGAGCAATTTTGGATGAAGCATATGTGTCTCACATCTTCTGGGGAGAAGCAACACCAGAAACAATGTATATGTCAAACAAAAATCAACTCAAGCCTAATAGTAATAAAACTCCCTATCATTTATGGAAAGGAAGCCCTGCTTTAGTTAAACACCTCAAGGTGTTTGGAAGCAAGTGCTTCATAAAAAAGAATGATAAGAATCCTGGAAAGTTTGACTTACGCGCTGATGAGGGAATATTGCTCGGGTACTCTGCTTGAAGTAAATGATATAAGTGTTACAACAAGATGACAAAAAAGATTGAGGATTGCATTGATGTGATAGTAGATGTAATAGCTTCATAACCTGAGTCCTCTAAAAAGAAATATGAACTCAGATGATGAAGAAAATTCAGATATGAGATTCGTAGATTTGGAAGAAACAAATTCAGATAGTGAAAGTGAGGAAGCAAACACAACTCCAAGGACAAAGACACCTTCTAGGTATGTATAGAAAGAACACCCTAAGAGTCAAATACTTGGATATCAAAGACATGGTGTCCAAACCAAGAGAAAACTTGTTGGTAATACAAGTTATGCAAGTATGACTCTGTTTTCATAGATTGAACCCAAGAATCTCAACCAAGCAAGTGAAGACAAGTTTTGGGTGAAAGCTACGAATAAAGAACTTGACCAGATTGAAAACAATGACACTTGGGAGCTTGTTCCAAGGCCTAGAGAGAAAACTGTTATTAGACCCAAATGGGTTTTGAAAAACAAGATGAATGAGTAGGGTCAAGTAATCAAGAACAAAGCTCGACTGGTTTGCAAAGGGTATGCCCAAATAGGAGGGGTAGATTTCGATGAAACCGTTGCACCAATAACACAACTGGAAGTTGTCAAAATCTTTCTTGCTTTTCCCTGCCATAAAAATCAAGGTATATTAGATGGATGTGAACTCTGCATTTCTCAATGGAGATTTGGAAGAAGAATTTTATATTGAGCAGCCAGAAGAATTTATACTCACCACAGATGAAGGTTTCGTATGTAAGTTGAAGAAGGCTCTATATGGACTGAAATAAGCTCCTAGAGCTTGGTACGAAAAGCTGAACAAATACCTTTAGCGAACATGATTTAAGAAAGGATCAATCGACAATAATTAACACATAAATTTTGAATGTGATCATCTACTAATTGTAGTAGTGTATGTGGATGATATAAGCTTTGGCAGTGACATGGAACAATTTGGGCATCAATTCACAAAATGTATACAGACAAAGTTCGAAATGTCCATGATCAGAGAAATCTCATTCTTCCTGGGTTTGCAAATCTCCCAGTCTCCATAAGGAGTCTTTATATCCCAATCCAAATATCTCAAGGAAACTCTAAAGAAATTTGTGCTCAAAGACTGCAAGCAAGTTAGTACACCTATGACTATAGGCTGAAAATTGTGCAAAGAATATGGAACATCACTAGTAAATGAGACTGAATACAGTTCCATGATAGGAATCTTGTTGTATCTTACAACTTTGAGGCCATACATCATGCACGCTATGGGTCTTGTGGCCAGATTTCAGGGTTTCCCATGTGAAAGTCATGTTGTTGCTGTCAAAAGAATTTTCAAATATCTTCAAGGATAAACAAAATATGGATTGCGGTATGCTAAGAGAAAATAATTTGAGTTGAAGGCGTACACTGATGCAGATTGGCTGAAAATCTTGATGACAGGAAAAACACCTTTGGTGAAACTTTCTTCTTGGGGAAATGCTTGGTGTCATGGGTCAACAAGAAACAAGCCTTCATTTCTTTATCGACTGCTGAAGCAGAGTATATTGTTGTTGCTACCTGTTGTACATAGATTCTATGGATGAAGAATACTTTAAAAGATATTCAAGTAGAGCTCACTGATCCTATTCTAATTATGTGTGACAATACAAGTGCCATCAACATCTCCAAAAATCCAGTCATGCATTCAAAGACTAAGCATATTCCTATCAAGTTCCATTTCTTGAGGGAACAAGTTGCAACCAATATTGTCAGACTTGAATATGTGGCCACTAAAGAGCAACTTGCAGATATCTTTACTAAGCCACTGACAAGAGAACCATTTGAATATCTCAGGCAACATATAGGAGTTGTGACTCCTCCTTCCAAATGACTTCATTTTAGTAGGTGGTGGCAACTACTCAACATGTGGGATCCATGAAAGAGTAGGTTGCAATGGTTCAGGGGGAAGAAATATTCTTTGCCATTGATGCCAAAGGGGGAGAAGATTACTAGGGCATCAAAGAATACCATGCCTAGCCTAAGGGGGAGCTTATGGTGTTGCCATCAATGCCAAAGGGGGAGATTGTTGGACAATTGGTGGTGTCTGGATGGCTAGTGGCTATGTTAGTGTTGGAATTGATGTCAACCAAGGTCAACATGATGATTGGGAGTCTAGAAGGAATCCCATGGTAGTTGTAGGCTTCATGTAGAGAATCATCATAGTAGTGGGTTTACTAGATAAGCCATAAAATGATGACTATGATGGTTGGGAGTTCAACATTTCATGCACAAGAAGAAGAGTCAAGGAGAAAAGAGTGGCAAAGATTTTACAACCATCTTAGAGGTAACATATGGGATCAAAGCCTACATCAGACCCTCTCCATTGGAAAGTCATATGAAAAAGAGTTGTCCAACGGTGTGTGAAAGTTTAAAAATGGACTCCTTGAAAAAATTTATGGTCTGCCGAATTTCAGGGACTTGAAGTCCTAGGAAGGTTGAAATATCAGAGGTCAGCGTATCGAAACCAGATATCGGAACCCCAAAGACTAGAATATCATAGCGTCAGAGCAAATGATATCAGAGACTAAGATATCAGAGGTCATCGAAATATCAGAGGTCTGGGATATTGGAATATCATAGCTTCTTAACAATGGTATTTAAGAAGTTACGATATCCAGCAGGGCCAATATTGCTAAAAGTGCCTAGGAATGCCAAGCAAAGTTTAAAAAAGAATTGATGCAAACCAAGACATATCAAAACTCTTTCTCTCTCCTCCCATAGGACACATGGTAGCATGTCAGTGGGCCCGAGAAACTGAAGTGGCTAGTGACGTTAGCATATTGGAAGTTAGAATATCGAAGGATAAGAACATTGTGACCCCTGTGAAAATGATGGTTGAGAAGTTACAATAAAGGGGGCTCCGATATTGCCTGGCACATGGTCGTATGGAGATTAAAGGGACCAAGAACTGAATAAAGGGAGCTAAGGATATCAAGACTGATTAATATCGTAACATCTTGTTTGTTGAAGTTACGATACAAAAGGGCTTTGATATAGTGCTAAACCGACAATCACGGGTCTCAGTCCTATGAGAAAGGAAATGCCAAAGGAGCTAAAGGAAAAGGGGGCCAAGATATCAGAGCAATGCAATATCATAACATTCCGCCTGTGTAAGTTAAAATATGTTGGGTTCCGATGAATTAGTACAATAAGCTTAACGAGTGGTTGATTTGGTTGCTGAAGAATTAAATGCAGATTGACGAAGTTGGTTGTTTGAGTTAGCTGAATCTGCAAAAGGCTCTGAGACAAGGCAACGAGGACGACAATTCATAGAGAAAAATTGAAGAAGTGGAGAAAGTAATCAATTGTTTTGTGTACATGTCTAGTAGAGTTAAATGAGTAACATAATGGCCATTCCTGAGTGTTGTCAAGCTCTCTGGAGCAATAAATAAGGATGGAAGTCACGGTAGAGTGTGCAGGTCATCTCAGATTAAATTCTTAGTATGGAAATCCACACAGGAAGTCAATGGAGAACTCGAAATCCCATCTTTGTATTTAATACTATGACAAAGTTCAATCGGGAGATGCAACAACAATAGAAGGAGCCATGCCGAAGTACACTTAGAAAGTATGGACACAGACAACAGAGATAGGTTGGTGCAGTGTGCATCAATGGATCAGAACCATCAATTTCTATCGAGAAATGTGGGGAGTAGAGCATATTGTTGAAGTGCCGAGGAGTGAAAGATATGAGAGGAGACATAGAGGTCTAAGCACGAAGAGTAGTAAGAGAGTGTTGGTGCAGCAAGAGCAACATTGTTGCTGTGAGAAGAATAACGAGGGCAGAGCTAAAGAGTGTGCAACAAAGAGCCTGTGTGAGAGAAGGCAGAGTGCTGAGGATATGTTGTTGTGAGAAACAAGAAAAGAGCAGCTGCATGAGACCAAAGAGACTCTATGGAACAAAAATGGACTGAGAGAAGAAGTTGAGTTTGCAACCAACCATATTGGTATTTTACTTGTAATATATATGCCTCTGTTTTTAGTTTGAAAATTATATGAAATAGTAGAACAATGGCAAGATCAGGTTGGTGTTTGCATTCAAAAGAGGTTGGTGCCTCTTTGCAAGTTGGCGCTTGCTAACTTAAGGGGGTCAATGCCTCCTTTGAGTGAGTGCTCACAAACAAACAAATGTAATTAAGTAGGTGCTTAATTTACATCATAAACAAACAAAAATTTGGTGGTTTCTTTCCTCTAGGTTTCCACGTGAAAACACTGTGTTAAATGTGTATGATGCTCATGTGATTGGTTGTATGAACATGAATGTTTAATTCTATCACAAGTAACAAAATATAAAAATGGTCTGTAAGCATATTTGAAAAGGAAAAGAATCTCACTATTACTGATTCACGCCCCCTTAGTAATTCCTTATACCAACAAGTGGGTTATTGATTCATTGTTGCCCTCGAGCTAGTAGTCTCTCTATAGGATCCCCTCCCAGGACCCCTGCTAGTTTGAGCGATAACAATGCCATTTCTATCATTGAATAATTACATAGAAAATTTCAATTGTAAATGCAACGGAAACAATATAGATCATAGAAAGACAACCATGCACAATAAGAAATATATATTTTTCACTTGGGAAACCCAACCTCTGGAGAAAATCCAACATTTTTTTCTCGAGGAAAAATTATCTTTCATCAAGGCTTATAAATTAGAAATTTGTGTTGATAATCCCAGTCAAATATCAATCAAACTTGTTCAAACAATGATTGGTCAAACTAGTAAAAAAATAGAAGTTAATTCTGGTCAACAACTTGGTCTAACTTTGGTTTGGTAAAATTTGGCCCTATAGTGGTCAACTCGCATGTGTGATCAAACTCTGTTATTAAATGCTTGGTTAAACAACTTAGTCTACTTTTAGTTAAAACTAGTCAAAGAAACTCAATCAATTCTTCACGTGTGGTTGTCAAAGATTGTTCCAAACTTGGTCTACTTTCACATGTGCTGCTAACAAGAGAGATAAAATGATAAAAATGATCTCTAGCAACAAATTTCCTTAGATGAATTTCTTCTCCACTAGAAACAATGTTCATATATTTTCTCCTCACAAGTTTGTTTATTTATATAGATATTTAATGTTGAGTAGACCCCATTAAGCAACCCCTTATCACAAGGAGACCCTTCACAAATGGAGCCTACATGTAAACTCAACATTATACTAGAATTGTTTACCCCACTATTGGGTGAAAAACCCCAATCAATAAAAAATTCAAATTTTCTCTATAAAAATAGATCACTCCATTTTGGAGCTATTAATGTGAGTCATTGTGGGCCAATCTCTCCTGGCCAAATCAACATTGCCCCATGGGAGAAGTATTTCCCCTAGGCCATTCGCCTTTATCCAAATTAATATAGCCCCATGGGTGAATGTACCATTCTCCCCTAGTCAAATCAACATGATCCTATGAGAGAATGTTTACCTAATGCTGTAAAAACATCAACATTCCCTTTTAGTGAGGGAGATATTCTATATCACGTCAAGCTTGTTTTAGAAGTATGGAAACTCCCCCCTAGAGAGAAGCTTGGTGAGAATGTCCATAATTTGTTCGTTTGTGGATATGTATTAGAGCTTCATTGCTCCTTTATGCACCATGTTTCGGATGAAGTGATATTTGATTTCAATGTGCTTCGACCTATCACGTAATACTAGATTCTCTGAAAGCTTGACACAACTTTGATTATTGCAATATATCAGGGTTGTCTGTAGTTTATGATCAAATAGCTCTGCAAGTAGCTTCTATAGCCACGCTACTTGATTTGCGGCATTGGTTGCGATATACTTCGCCTTTGCTGTATTGAATGTGAAGGAAGTATACTTCCTGTTAAACTAGGATATGATAGATGATCCCAAGTTGATGCATCACCTCGAGTTGCTCTTTTTGTCCTCTACACTCCCAGCGCAATCAAAATTAGTATATTCCTGTAGTGTCACGCCACCTAAGACATATATCAGATCATATCCAACTATACCATGTAAGTATCTCAACACATGCTTCATTCCAAACCAATGTACATGCCTCAAGTCAACCATATACTAGCTTAGAGTGTTCATTGCAAAGAAAATAGTTGCCCTAGTGTTAACCAGGTACATTAAGGATATGATCAACTACCTGTACATATTGGGATCCACCAAATCTGAATCTGAAGTGGAATCACTCAACTTCTTTAGATTGGTTACCATAGGTGTAGCCATGGACTTACAATCCATCATACTGAATCTTCACAAGATCTGAATTGTGTATGCCCCTTATCCAAAGAAGATCTCACTAGGTCTTTGCCACACCTCCAATCCCAAGAAATAATGTATCAAGCCAAGATCCTTCATCTTGAAATCTAAAGCCAACTCCCTCTTGCACCTAACAATGAGTGTATTTGCACCAATAAGGAAAAGGATCTAATTAATTGCCTATACATATTGGGATCCACCAAATTTGAATCTAAAGCAAAATCACCCAGCTTCTTCAAATTGGGCACCATAGGTGTAGCCATGGACTTGCAATCCATCATATTGAATTTTCGTAAAGATCTGAATTGTGTGCTTCCTTTGTCTAAAGAATGTCTCACTAGGTCTTTATCACACCTCCAATCCAAGAAATAATGTGTCAAGCAAGGATCTTTCATCTCGAACTCCAAAGCTAACTCTCTCTCTTTTTTAGGAAAGAAAAAATTAACACTTCCTATTAAATTAAAAAGATGTTTACATATGTCATGCATATAACATACGTGCCAATTTAATCCCCATAGAACATATGAATGGTAACAAGATACAGGGCATGCACACCCCTCAAAGAAACCCCATAGAGAGCTCAAAATACAACAAAACAATGGTCATCCACACATTATTTTAGCACCGATGTAAGATACTATGACCAAAAAAATAACATGCCAGAAAATACTCAGAATGGAAAGATAAAAAAACGCGGGAAGATACTTTGACCGATAAGACCATATAACACATGGAGATACTCTGGTCGACAAGTCAAAACCTTTGACAGGCTTGAAAACAAATATAAGCATGCCGACCTTAAAAAAACACGAGTAGGCACAGGTCACCCTGGTAGCCAACAAACATGGAGCCCAAAAGGGTGGGAAGCCAACTCCCTCTTGCACTTAACAATGAGCCTCTTTTCCCTAGTAAGTAACAATTCATTAACATACAAAACCAAGATCAAAGGATCACCATGAACAACCTTGTAGTAAAGGTTAGGATCCACATCACTCTTAGTGAAGCCCATGCTCATTAAGTATCCATCAATATTGGAATACCATGCCCTAGGAGTCTACTTGAGTCTGTACAAGGCCTTTTTCAATTTGCAAACATGGAACTCCTTCCCATGTATCACAAATCCCCGAGGTTTCTCTATGTACACTTCCTCTCTAATAAAACCATTGAAGAACATAGTATTTACATCCATTTGATGTAAACTCCAACTCATAATTGAAGCAATAGAAACAATAGCCTTGATGTAAGTGTACCCAACGACTAGAGAAAAAGTCTCCTCATAGTCCGGTCTCTCTCTCTTGGAGAACCCTCTCGCAACAAACCTTGCTTTGTACTTATGTTTCATGCTTGTTCTTATAGATCCACTTAGAAGTCACCACTGACTTCTCCCTGGGTCTTGGAACTATCTCCCACACATCATTCTTCATAATGGAATGATACTTGTCCATCATGGCATCCTTACAAACTTGCTAGCCTATTTCCTCTTCATAATTGAAAGTCTTGGAATCAATGACGTGACTCATCAATGCCATATAACTCGAAAACCTTTGTGGTCATATGCTCTCCCTTAAAGTACCTCTAGGAGCTGCATGCCTCTTTTCATCATGCAAAGTTTCACAAAGCCATGATGGCCTCTTCCTGGTATCGACAACTTCTCTAGGCAGGTCCACTAGCTCTACTAGCTCTACTAACTCTTCCTTATAGTTTAACGAATGAACAATTGAACTAAAGGAATCACCCACATCCTTTGAATCCTCTTTCTCCTCACTATCAATCTCCATGTGAGACTCTCTAGACCTTCTAAAGGCTACCTCCTCATCAAAAGTAACATCCCGATTGTCCTCAATCTGATGTTGCCTTGGAATGTAGATTTTGTAGGTCTTTGAAGTCTCGTTGTATCCCACAAAAGTACCCTTCTTCCTAGAAGGTTCTATCTTCTTCCTCTTCTCCTTGGGCACACGAATGTATATTGAACAACCAAATATCCTCAAATCACTGACCTTTGGCTTCACTCTTGTGAATGCCTGATGAGGAATCTTGTCCTCCAATATTTGATGAGGACTCTTGTTCTGAACATAAATTGTTGTGATGGATGCCTCTGCCCATAATGACATGGGTAAATTCTGATCATGAATCATTGCCTTAGAGGCCTCTACAATGAACTTGTATTTCTTTTCTACAAACTCATTTTGCTAAGGGTGGTAAGGAACTATCCACTTCCTTCTGAGCCCTGCCTCCTTGTAGAAATCATTGAAGTGTACTTGGAAGTATATTCTCCTCCATTATTTGACCTCAAAACCTTGATCTTCCTTCCTGTCAAGTTCTCTATCCGAGATTTGAACTCCTGTAACTTGTTGAAGACTTCATCCTTGGTCTTCATAAGGTAGATCCATGTATTCCAGGAGAAATCATCAATGAATGTCACATAATAAAAGAAACCACCCAAAGATGATACTGCCATCGGTCCACATACATCTAAATGCACTAGATCCAAGATCCCCTTGGACCTACTATCACTGCTTAGAAAATATCCTTGGCATTATTTTTAAGTGCACAACCCCTGCAAACAACCTCATGCTTTATTTGTAGCTTTGGAAGACCTGTAACCATCTTCCTCAATGCTGACAAAGCCGTATAATGTAAGTGAACAAATCTCCAATTCCATAAATCACATAAAATGATACTATCATGTATGAATTCCCTAACAATATGTATAGTTCTCCCTCTCGAGCACCAATCACTCTCACTGAGTCTATGCTTGAACCCTTCGACCATACACGAACCTAACCATCAACAAATGCGACTCTATAATCTCTATCCTCCAATGTTAAAATAGATAGCATGTTCTTCTTCAATCCCGATACAAACAAAACATCTCTCATGTGTAGATAATATTCAAAGTTGAGTTGAAACAATGTTGTCCCAACTCCTTTCACTGCATACTTGGAATTATCTCCAAGTTCCACCTGAAATGCTAAATCCTTGTCTATCAAATCCATGGGAAAATATCATGAACCTATCATGTGCCTAGAAGCACCACCTGTACACCAACCAAACATCACTATGTAATAGTGTATGTAAGAGTGGAGACAAAGAAGTATTCTTTCCGAAGTTAATCTGTAATCTCATCAAGCTTAGATTCCTTAGACTTCTTCTGCGGTAAATTCTCATCATCATCATCTACATCGACTATTGATACATGCTGCTTTCCTTTCATTTTCTTCTGAGAACACTAGCAAACATAATGTCCAAATGTATGGCATTTGAAACACTTGATATTTGAAAGATCCTTCTTTTGATGATCTTGAATTGGAGCTGGTTTTCCACCTAAATTCTTACCAAAATTTCTTTTTCCTTTTCCATTCCTTGAGTGCGCTGCAAGGGCTTGAGTTTCATCATCCTAAGGTCTTTGCAAGTTGTTCTTCGACAACAATTTGGCCTCCTTTTTTACATAATCATTCCAAAGTTGATATAACTTGGGCAGATCAGCTTGTGCACAAATACCCTGTACAAATGGATCCCATGAAGAAGGAAATCCATTAGGAGTCACTGTAACAAGATTTGCATCATCAATGGTATCTCCAATGGATTTAAGTTGGTCTCTCAAATTGGAAACTCTCATGAGATAAGTGGCAGCTGAATCTGATCTAGACATCATGATACAACATAACTTATGTCTCAGGGCTAATTTTCTACTAGTGTTCTTTATCCCACCAAGGCATTAAACATCTCTTTGACAATATTCAACTCAACAACACGCAGAATCAAATGGTCCTTGATGGAATCTATCAAAATCCTCTTAGCCTTTGCTTCATTATTCTTATCTCTGAATTTCTCCTCACCTCCCTCTGGATCTGAGATATTTTCCCTTACATTATCCTGAATATCATTTTCTTCCAAGATAAGAAGAATTTTGGTCTTCTAAGATCTGAAATTTGTAGCACCATCCAACCTATCCTCCACTCTGAGAATGGGAACCATATTGACAAAAGAATTGAGAGTAATACAAGTTGCCTGAATACTGAAATATGAGGTGAATATATGGTTGATATTTCAACAAATCTCTAACACCATGTTGAAATTCTATGGCTTGTGCAGTAGAATACATTTTTTTAGAAGATAATTACTTCGTAATGTTTTTCCACGCATTATTTCATGCCACTGCTATCACTAAATAATTACATTCATAAAATATCAACGACAAATGCAACGGAAATAATAAATATCATAGAAAGACAACCATGCACAATAGAGACAATGTTTTTCACCTAGAAAATCCAACCATTTTTTCTTAATGAGAAATTGTCTTTCAATAATTTTTACAAATAAGAAACTTGTCTAGAAATTTGTGCCAATATTCTAAGTCAAATACCTTTCAAACTTGGTCAAACACCTGTTGGTCAAACCATTCAAAATAGAAGTCAGTGTTGGTCAACGCCCTAGTCAAATTTCCTTGCAACCAAACTTTGGCTTTGCCAAATTCAACCTTGCAGTCAAATTGGCCCTCTGGTCAACAATCAATAGCCCTGTGGTCAAACTTGCATGTGTGGTCAAACTTTGTGGCCAAATAGCATAATCAAAGTTTGGTCAAATAGCTCGGTCAACCTTCAATCAATATTGGTCAATCCTCCACATGTGTGGTTGTCAAAGGTTGGTTAAAACTCGGTCTATTTTTACATGTGTGGCTATAACAAGAGAGATATAGAAATGATAAAGATGATCTCCAACAATATATTTCTCTGTGGATGAATTTATCCTCCACTAGAAAAGATTCAATGAGCTTGCTATGTTCATTTATTTTATCCTCACAATTATTTCTATTTATATAGAGCTCAAATGTTGAGTAGATCCCATTAGGCAACCCCTGATCACAAGGAGACCCTTCACAAATGGAGCTTATATGCCAATTCAACATTGGACTGGAATTGTTTACCCCACTATTGGGTGAAAAACCCAATCAATAAACACTTCAAACCTACTTTATAAAAATAGATTACTCCATTTCGGAGCTAGCAATGTGTTACCATTGTAGGCCAATCTCCCCTAGCCAAATCAACATGGCTCCATGGTAGAATGCTTGCCAGATGTTGCAAAAACATCAACAAACTTCTTCTATTTACAGACATAAATAATCAACATTATACATATCACATTAAAAAATTATAAAAATGTCAAAAGAAAATGCTAAATTAAATTTATATATATGTAATTATATGTATTAAGATTTTAATAAAATAATAAATAAGAATATTTCAATATATAAATATGTAAGAGTTATGAATATAAAAAATATTGATAAGAATCAATATTTATCTTAACTCTAGATTTACTAAATGTTTAAGAGGAATCAAATCTTTTAACGTGTAAACTTTTCTTCAAGTTTTGAACTTTAAAATTAGTTTGCATGTTGAATATTTGATCCCTCTCTATGCTTGGTAGATCTGAAGTGAACATGGATCTATGCTAGTAAAATAACTACTTCAACTAGTGGTTAAATTGATACTTATCGGCATTTATTTATTTTTTAAAACATTAGATGCGAAAAAGTTTGCTTATATTCTCTTGAAAATGCAACAAGAAAATCCTAATTTAATTTTGTCCTTGAATTAAATTGTAATTCCACATCTAATGATAACTTGTAATAGTTGACTAAGTTAATTTGACTTAGTTGGCTCAATTAATTCGAGTTGAGAGTCTAACTAGAGTTATGTAGAGTGTCTCCTAGTTTTTAGGAGCCCCGATTGAGTTTCTTTTGAGTTGTAATTATTTAATTCAGTTTCACTAAGTTAAATTTAGTTAAACTAGTTCCAACTCATGGAGGAATTAGTGGGAGATCCAATAGTGGGGTGTAACCAATGTCGATCAACCGTAAACTAAAGATTCACTCATAATTAAATCATGCATATCAAATCAGAGAAAGACCTAGTTGATATTGGAGTTCAGGGACAATGTACTATCATTTGTATAATCATTTGAATTGTACATGTGGTGCATGCAATCGGAGGAAGGCCTATGAGGATTGCATAGTTCATATTTGTTGAATTTCTCAATTAAATATGGGCTAATTTTGTTGGGTCCCTATAATACTAGTAATTACCCCATTACTATTGTAGTTGCATCCCTTATTAATATTGTTGTGCCCCTATTATCCCCATATTGTTATTACTAAGCCCCATAGAATCCCTCTATTGTTATTTTTGTGGCTTTATATTATTATTGTTAGGTCGGCTGGGTTATATTGTGACTCCTTAGACTCCTATATATAAAAAGGAGGTTTTGTCATTTGAATCATCGAAGAATTGTTCATTTATGTAATGTAAAGGAGGTTGCCCCCTCAAAAAGGCTAAATTCTAAGGCGTTGATCTATCTTTTCTATCTTTTCTTGAGTTGGTTTCATAACATTTGGTATCAGAGCTTTGGATTCTAAGGTTTCGCTGCTCCAAACAGGTCACCGTGGAATTTTCACTATAACTTTTTTTCTGCGACATTTCAGAAGTTGAAAAAAAACCCATTTGAGAAGAAATTGAACTGAACCTCGAGTCCGAATTTCAGAGCTTTTCGCGCTATATTTGCGGAGATATGATCTGAGAAAGTTGGTCTTTTTGCAGACTCCTGAATTACATTCCAAACAGGTGACCTAGGGAAAATCGCCATAACTTTCTATCTGGGGATCGGATTGAAATTTCGTAAGAAGGTACAGAAAGATGACGGACTGTAGTTTCTTGTATGCATTTTTTTAGATCCAAAGGCAGAAACAGTGACTCATGGCACGTCGTACAAGTTCGCTCTACTGAACTAGTCTATAATCAAGTCACTGTGGGAGATTTTGCATAACTCTTCCTTGGAGAATCCAATTTGGGTTAGAATTGTGGCATTGGAAAGAGGACATAGAGGGCTACTGCAGATCACAAATTCAGAACTAGATAATTAGAAAGTACAGAGATACATCAGAGGCAATATCGAGCTCCTACAAAGTGAAAAAAGGTGTGTAGATTTTCTTAAATTTTTACTTAAGCTTGGTTTGAAAATTTATTTTGAAGGAATTCAAAGGGCATAGTAGAGCATTATTATCGGCAACTGATGCCCCGAGGAAAGAAAATGCAAACACCTAGTAATCAACCTGAAAGCTCTAGCATGACTCATGAAGAAGAAGAAGAAATGCTACATGATATATCAAAATTACAAGAACAAGTGCAACAAATGTCACTGTCACAAAAGCTAATAGAAGCTAAGATAAATGGTGTGGAAGCTAAGATATATGGAATGGAAGCTAAGATGGACAACTTAAAGATAGATTTGAACACAAATTTGAAGACATACATGGCAGATTTGAAGACAGATTTGACAAATTTTCTACAAGAAATACTTACCAATGGTAAAAAGGTAGTAAAGGAAACTCATGATGCGAACAAAAGAAATGTTAATCATGATTTCTTAGACTCTAATGTGGGATCGAAAACCCACCATATTCCAAAAATTGATATGAGGAAGTTTGATGGCAAGGATCCCGCAACATGGATATTACAAATGGAGCAATTTTTTGATCTCAATAATGTGCAAAACACACAAAAAGTACGTATTGCAACTTTATATTTGCACCAAATCAGTTTGTATGGTATCAATGGATTTTATCTCGTAAACAAATTATCACTTGGGCAATTTTTACGGAAGAATTGATAGCACATTATGAGGATACAAAAAGCAACACTTTTTTTAGCCAATTGATAAGTCTCAAACAAAAGGGTTCAATAATGGAGCACATTGAGGAGTTCCAAAAATTGAACATAAGGGTAAAAGATATTCTAGAGGAGCATAGGATTGATGTGTTCATAGGGACTTTAAAGGATAATATCCAACATGATGTTCGCCTTTGGGAACCTGATTCATTAGAGAAGGCATTCAAGTTAGCAAGAAAAATGGAAAGCAAAATTATGGCAACCAGGAAGCATACCACTCACAAATATAAAGATGGAAGTGTGGTTGCTCCTAGTCTTCCACAACCTATAAGGTTGACACCACAACAATTGGAAGAAAAAAGAGAAAAAGGGATTTGTTACAGTTGTGATAGCAAATACACTAAAGGTCATAAGTGTGCTGAGAAGAAATTATTCTACATAGATTGTGAAGAGGAAGAAGAAAAGGAGCAAGAAAGGTCAAAAGAAGAGTATATACTCTAGGAACAAAGCCTAGATAAAGAAGAAATGAATCTGACCATATCTTGTAATGTATTGGCGAGAATTACCACTCCTCAAACCATCAAGATAGAAGGACAAATCAAGAAGAAAAAGGTACTAGTGTTGATTGATTCAGGAAGTACCCACAATTTTATTCATTGTAAGGTAGCGAAAGAATTGAATTGCTTCTTATACCCAGCACTAGAGTGTCAAGTGATGGTTGCAAATGGAGGAACAATAAATTGCTCTAGAAAGTGCCATAATATCAAGCTATCCATGGGAGAATATGTATTGACTAGCCCAATGCTTTCCATTCCAATGGGAGGTGCTGATGTTGTACTAGGAGTCCAATGGCTACAATCCTTGGGTACAATAGCTTTTAATTTTCAAGAACTTTTCATGAAATTTTCCGTGGAAGGAAAGGAAGTTTAATTAAGGGGTATTGCAGGGAAACTGGGAAAGATAATTAGCTCTAATGGTATGACAAAACTTCTAAAAAAGGAACAAAGGGGTGTAATTGCACAATTATGTTCGCTAGATGTTTCCACATTGGAATCATCTATTTCTCCAGATCTCCAAAAAGTCTTAGACAATCATTCCAAGGTATTTGAGACTCCCAAAGGTCTCCCACCTATTCGTTATCATGATCATGCTATTCATTTGATTCCAGGAAGTGTTCCTCCAAACATCAGGCCGTACAGATATGCCTATGCCCAAAAGAGTGAAATTGAACGTATGGTTGCAGAAATGCTAGAGGCTGGTATAATTCAACCGAGTCAAAGTTCTTTCTCTGCTCCAGTAGTATTGGTGCACAAGAAGGATGGATCATGGCGCATGTGTCTGGATTATAGGGAGCTCAACAAGCTCACTATTAAAGATAAGTTTCCCATTTCTGTCATTGATGAATTACTGGATGAATTGCATGGATCAATTTACTTCACCAAGTTGGATCTTCGTTTAGGATATCATCAAATCAGAATGAAGATTGAAGACATTCCGAAAACATTATTTAGAACTCATGAGGGTCATTTCAAGGTTTGATGAATTCCATTTTCAAACCATTCCTTAGAAAATTTGTGTTAGTATTTTTTGATGATATACTAATCTACAGCAAGTCTTGGAAGGATCATGTTGAACATGTTGACAGGGTGCTACAACTATTGGAGGAGAAACAATTATATGCAAAAAAATCCAAATGTTTCTTTGGAGTACAAGAGGTGGAATATCTGGGTCATATTGTATCTCATGAAGGAGTTAAGGTAGACCCTAGAAAAATTAAAGCCATTAAGGAATGGAAAATCCCCACATCCATAAAGCATCTGTGAGGATTTCTTGGGTTGACAGGGTATTATCGCAAGTTTGTTAAGAATTATGGGAGAATAGCAGCACCTCTAACAACATTATTGAAGAAAGATGCATTTTCATGGACTCCAGAAGCAACAAAGGCCTTCGAACATCTTAAAGAGGCAATGTGCCAAGCACTGGTCTTAGCTACACCGGACTTCACAAAAACCTTTATTGTGGAATGTGATGCTTCAGGAAATGGAATTGGTGCTGTTTTAATGCAAGATGAAAGACCCATTGCTTTTGAAAGTCGTCCAATCAAGGGAAAGTTTTTACACAAAGCTATTTATGAGAAGGAAATGTTGGCAATACTCCATGCACTTAAGAAATGGTAACCCTACCTAATGGGAAGACACTTCAAGGTAAAAACGGATCATGATAGCCTTAAATACTTTTTAGAACAAAGATTATCCTCTGAAGAGCAACAAAAGTGGGTCACAAAGATGTTGGGTTATGACTTTGAAATCATCTACAAAAAAGGGAAGCAAAATGTGGTGGCAGATGCACTCTCAAGAAAGGATGAGGATGTGGAAGCATTTTTGTGTGCCATTTCTATTATCCAACCAGATTGGATAAATGAAGCAAGGGAGGAATGGAAGAATGACGAAGAAGTGTGGGCACTTATTCGAAAGTTACAACAAGATTCCAGTATGTTTGATACATTTAGTTGGCAAAATGATTCTTTATGGTACAAAGATCGCTTATACCTCTGTAAGAATTCCCAACTAAAACAAAAGATTCTTATGGAATTGCACACTTCTCCCTTAGGAGGGCACTCAGGATTTTTAAAAACTTACCACAGGGTTAAGAAGGAATTTTTTTGGGATGGCCTTAAATCGGATATTCAAAAGTTTGTGGCGGAATGTTTGGTTTGCCAACAAAATAAAGTTGAAACAATTAAGACACCGGGTCTATTACAACCTTTATCCATTCCAAGCCAACGTTGGGAGGAGGTTTCAATGGATTTTATCACAGGTTTACCCAAGTCTGAGGGAAAGAGTGTCATCATGGTGGTAGTTGACAGACTTACCAAGTATGCACACTTTTGTGCATTATCACATCCATTTAAAGCCAGTACGTTTCTACTGCATTTATGGAAACAATTCAAAAGCTACATGGAAACCCAAAGATTATTGTAAGTGACAGAGATCCCATTTTCACTGGAAATTTTTGGACATAATTATTTTCTTGTCTTGGTACTCAGTTAGCTCATAGCTCATCTTATCATCCTCAATCTGATGGGAAAACTGAGATAGTAAACAAATGTTTGGAAGGATATCTTCGTTTCTTTGTATCTGATAAACAGACACAATGGGTCAAATGGTTGCCTCTGGCTGAATGGTGGTATAACACTTCCTTCCATACAGCAACAAAAATCACCCCATTTATGGCACTTTATGGATATTAGCCACCATCCATCACATCATATTTAAGAGAAAATTCTAAAGTTCAAGCAGTGGAACATCACATCGAACATCAACAACAAGTCCTCCAACTCTTAAAGGATAACCTCGTGTTGGCACAGAATAGAATGAAACAACAGGCAGATCAACATCGCAGCGAAAGAAGTTTTGATGTAGGTGATTGGGTATTCCTACGAATACAACCATATAAGCAAATGTCCCTCAAGCAAGCTAAGAAGGATAATAAATTATCACCAAAGTATTATGGTCCGTACAAGGTGTTGCAAAAGATTGGTACTATGGCATACAAATTGGAGCTTCCTGCAGCTTCTCGATTGCACCCAGTTTTCCATGTTTCATGTTTAAAGAAGGTTATAGGCGACAAGCTCCTAGTTCAAACAATATTGCAGAACTTGATGAGGAAGGAAAAATTATATTGGAACCGGAAGCAGTCACAGAAACAAGAACTCGACAGCTACGAAATCGATCAATTTCAGAGTATCTTATCAAGTGGAAGAACTTATCTGCTGAAGATTCCACATGGGAGGATGAGAATTTTATACAAAAGCATCCAGAACTACTCAAGTGTTGAGGACAACACTTTTTTGAAGGAGAGGGGCATGTTGGGTCCCTATAATACTAGTAATTACCCCATTACTATTGTAGTTGCATCCCTTATTAATATTGTTGTGCCCCTATTATCTCCATATTGTTATTACTGTGCCCCATAGAATCCCTCTATTGTTATTTTTGTGGCTTTATATTATTATTCTTAGGTCGGCTGGGTTACATTGTGACTCCTTAGACTCCTATATATAGAAAGGAGGTTTTTTCATTTGAATCATCGAAGAATTTTTCATTTATGTAATGTAAAGGAGGTTGCCCCCTCGAAGAGGCTAAATTCTAAGGTGTTGATCTATCTTTTCTATCTTTTCTTGAGCTGGTTTCATAACAAATTCTCTAGGAAATTGCGGAAGGAAATGAGAGCTTGGCAGGTAGAAGAATTGGCTACGTATTGGCTTGAGCTTGTCTAGGAAGAAATGAAATAGATAGAAATAGTGAAAAGGATTCTCAGGCTTGAGAAAAACATTGTAGTATTCTCATATTTTCTGATTAATGCAATTTACATATAGCATGGGTTTTTAGATGTGGCTTTCCCCAGAAAATAATTGTGTTATGTGTGATTGAATTATTTCTCTTTTATGCATCGTCAATTCATTGATCGTGTATTGTTTCTGTTGATGAGTAGAGTATATTGAAGTCAATTTTTTTAGTATATTACAATATGAAGTTTGAATCTACAAGGAATTTCTACATGGTATCAGGAGATTTTCTTATGGGCAAGTGAAGGAGGATTCTTCTGGGCAAGTGAAGGAGATTATTCTGGGGTCAGCAAAGAAATATTCTTCTAGAGACAATGAAGGAAGGTTTCTTTTGGGGTCAACAAAGGAAGGATTCTTCTGGGGAATTTGTTTTGGTTACAGAAGAAGAAGGACCAAAGGCATCAAGTGAAGATCAAAGGGAAGCAGTATAGGGACTAGGGTTTTTGATCTAGAGACTGAGATTCTCTAGAGATAGCCGAGAAGAGCAGTGTGGAGACTAGAGACCGAGATTATCTAGAGATAGCCGAGAACCACAATGTGGCAACTAGAGATTGAGATTCTCTAGGGGAAGCGGAGAAGAATCAATGTGAAGGATAGAGACCGAGTTTCTCTAGAAGGAGTCGAGGAGAGCAATTTGAGATCAAGAATAAAGTTGAGAAAGAGAAGAGGCAAAGCGTTAAGGTTAGTGACAAGCTTCTTGGGAGGATACTAGAGTCGAGGGTCTTTGTCATGGTCTTGGTACCCATCAATTGAAGATCTAGAAGAATAATTTTGATCAGGTTTTCCTCTCAAGAGGTGAGAGGTTTTGGCCCTGACTGACAAGCCTACATACTGTGTCACTTGTCTTTATTGTGCATATTGGTAATTGCCTTGATGAAAAAAGCATGATAATCACATAACGAAGAAGATACTACAAGCTAAGAAGTAAAAGTTTATCAGAAAGCAATTATCAAGTAGAGAAATCTTTTAACTATTCATGCCCTAGATTTCTCAACATGGTATCAGCTTAGGTGCTGAAGTCAAAAAGGGGCATTCAATCAAGAAGATATCAAGCATTGGAAGAAGGATTGTAATAGATTCAAGGGCTACCAAGGTCAAGATCTTAAAAACCCTAGATCGAAGAAATCTACACCAGCAAGAGTCTTGAAACCATCTTCAAGAAAGAAGGAAGACTAAATCATTCAAGGAGTATCGTGAATCAAGCTCTCTCTCATCAATCTCTCAAGAAGAAAATCCTCTATCAACATCAAGATTAAGAAGGAAGCAAGCATCAATTTCTCAAGTAAGTCTATGACTATATCTGATAATAACAAAATGCCTTTTTTCAAGGAAAGCAATAAATTGGTTGGGGCTGCAAATTTCCTTACATGGAAGAAAAGGACATACCTAAATCTTATTGAGAATGAGGTCATGGATCACATCAAAGGATTGATAACTCAATCTATAAAGGAATATACTCAAGCACATGCTAGATTCATGAAGGGAGAAGTGAGAACCCAGATAATTATTATAGAATCTATAAAAGAGTCTCTAATCCCATATATGTCAAAGTTGGTGTTATGAAACCAGCTCACAAAAAGATAGAAAAGAGAGATCCACGCCTTAGAATTCAGCCTCTTCGAGGGGGCAACCTCCTTTACATTACATAAATGAACAATTCTTGGATGATACAAATGACAAAACCTCCTTTCTATATATAGGAGTCTAGGGAGTCACAATATAATCCAGCTGACCTAACAATAATAATATAAAGCCACAAAAATAACAATAGAGGGATTCTATGGGGCACAGAAATAACAATATGGGGGTAATAGGGGCACAACAATATAAATAAGGGGTATAACTACAATAGTAATGGGGTAATCACTAGTATTATAGGGACCCAACATGCCCCTCTCCTTCAAAAAAGTGTTGTCCTCAACGCTTGAGTAGTTCTGGATACTTCTGCATAAAATTCTCATCCTCCCATGTGGAATCTTCAGCGGATAAGTTCTTCCACTTGATAAGATACTCTGAAATTGATCGATTTCGTAGCTGTCGAGTTCTTGTTTCTGTGACTGCTTCCGGTTCCAATATAATTTTTCCTTCCTCGTCAAGTTCTGGCAATATTGTTTGAATTGGGAGCTTGTCACCTATAACCTTCTTTAAACATGAAACATGGAAAACTGGGTGCAATCGAGAAGCTGCAGGAAGCTCCAATTTGTATGCCATAGTACCAATCTTTTGCAACACCTTGTACGGACCATAATACTTTGGTGATAATTTATTATCCTTCTTAGCTTGCTTTAGGGACATTTGCTTATATGGTTGTAGCCGTAGGAATACCCAATCACCTACATCAAAACTTCTTTCACTGCGATGTTGATCTGCCTGTTGTTTCATTCTATTTTGTGCCAACACGAGGTTATCCTTTAAGAGTTGGAGGACTTGTTGTTGATGTTCGATGTGATGTTCCACTGCCTGAACCTTAGAATTTTCTCTTAAATATGATGTGATGGATGGTGGTTGATACCCATAAAGTGCCATAAATGGGGTCATTTTTGTTGCTGTATGGAAGGAAGTGTTATACCACCATTCAGCCAGAGGCAACCATTTGACCCATTGTGTCTGTTTATCAGATACAAAGCAACGAAGATATCCTTCCAAACATTTGTTTACTATCTCAGTTTGCCCATCAGATTGAGGATGATAAGATGAGCTATGAGCTAACTGAGTACCAAGACAAGAAAATAATTCTGTCCAAAAATTTCCAGTGAAAATGGGATCTCTGTCACTTACAATAATCTTTGGGTTTCCATGTAGCTTTTGAACTGTTTCCATAAATGCAGTAGAAACTGTACTGGCTTTAAATGGATGTGATAATGCACAAAAGTGTGCATACTTGGTAAGTCTGTCAACTACCACCATGATGACACTCTTTCCCTCAGACTTGGGTAAACCTGTGATAAAATCCATTGAAACCTCCTCCCAACGTTGGCTTGGAATGGATAAAGGTTGTAATAGACCCGGTGTCTTAATTGTTTCAACTTTATTTTGTTGGCAAACCAAACATTCCGCCACAAACTTTTGAATATCTGATTTAAGGCCATCCCAAAAAAATTCCTTCTTAACCCTGTGGTAAGTTTTTAAAAATCCTGAGTGCCCTCCTAAGGGAGAAGTGTGCAATTCCATAAGAATCTTTTGTTTTAGCTGGGAATTCTTACAGAGGTATAAGCGATCTTTGTACCATAACGAATCATTTTGCCAGCTAAATGTATCAGAAGTACTGGAATCTTGTTGTAGCTTTCGAATAAGTGCCCACACTTCTTCGTCATTCTTCCATTCCTCCCTTGCTTCGTTTATCCAATCTGGTTGGATAATAGAAATGGCACACAACAATGCTTCCACATCCTCATCCTTTCTTGAGAGTGCATCTGCCACCACATTTTGCTTCCCTTTTTTGTAGATGATTTCAAAGTCATAACCCAACATCTTTGTGACCCACTTTTGTTGCTCTTCAGAGGATAATCTTTGTTCTAAAAAGTATTTAAGGCTATCATGATCCGTTTTTACCTTGAAGTGTCTTCCCATTAGGTAGGGTCGCCATTTCTTAAGTGCATGGAGTATTGCCAACATTTCCTTCTCATAAATAGCTTTGCTTAAAAACTTTCCCTTGATTGGACGACTTTCAAAAGCAATGGGTCTTTCATCTTGCATTAGAACAGCACCAATTCCATTTCCTGAAGCATCACATTCCACAATAAAGGTTTTTGTGAAGTCCGGTGTAGCTAAGACCGGTGCTTGGCACATTGCCTCTTTAAGATGTTCAAAGGCCTTTGTTGCTTCCGGAGTCCATGAAAATGAATCTTTCTTCAATAATGTTGTTAGAGGTGCTGCTATTCTCCCATAATTCTTAACAAACTTGCGATAATACCCTGTCAACCCAAGAAATCCTCGCAGATGCTTTATGGATGTGGGGATTTTCCATTCCTTAATGGCTTTAATTTTGCTAGGGTCTACCTTAACTCCTTCATGAGATACAATATGACCCAAATATTCCACCTCCTGGACTCCAAAGAAACATTTGGATCTTTTTGCATATAATTGTTTCTCCTCCAATAGTTGTAGCACCCTGTCAACATGTTCAACATGATCCTTCCAAGACTTGCTGTAGATTAGTATATCATCAAAAAATACTAACACAAATTTTCTAAGGAATGGTTTGAAAATTGAATTCATCAAACCTTGAAATGTTGAAGGTGCATTGGTAAGGCCAAAAGGCATGACCAAAAATTCATAATGACCCTCATGAGTTCTAAATGCCGTTTTCGGAATGTCTTCAATCTTCATTCTGATTTGATGATATCCTGAACGAAGATCCAACTTGGTGAAGTAAATTGATCCATGCAATTCATCCAGTAATTCATCAATGACAGGAATGGGGAACTTATCTTTAATAGTGAGCTTGTTGAGCTCCCTATAATCCGGACACATGCGCCATGATCCATCCTTCTTGTGCACCAATACTACTGGAGCTGAGAAAGAACTTTGACTCGGTTGAATTATACCAGCCTCTAGCATTTCTGCAACCATACGTTCAATTTCACTTTTTTGGACATAGGGATATCTGTACGGCCTGATGTTTGGAGGAACACTTCCTGGAATCAGATGAATAGCATGATCATGATCACGCATAGGTGGGAGACCTTTGGGAGTCTCAAATACCTTGGAATGATTGTCCAGGACTTTTTGGAGATCTGGAGAAATAGATGATTCCAATGTGGAAACATCTAGCGAACATAATTGTGCAATTACACCTCTTTGCTCCTTTTTTAGAAGCTTTGTCATGCCATTAGAGCTGATTATCTTTCCTGGTTTCCCTGCAATACCCCTTAATTCAACTTCCTTTCCTTCCACAGAAAATTTCATGAAAAGTTCTTGAAAATTAAAAGCTATTGTACCCAAGGATTGTAGCCATTGGACTCCTAGTACAACATCAGCACCTCCCATTGGAATGGAAAGCATTGGGCTAGTCAATACATATTCTCCCATGGATAGCTTGATATTATGGCACTTTCCAGAACAATTTATTGTTCCTCCATTTGCAATCATCACTTGACACTCTGGTGCTGGATATAGGAAGCAATTCAATTCTTTTGCTACCCTACAATGAATAAAATTGTGGGTGCTTCCTGAATCAATCAACACTATTACCTTTTTCTTCTTGATTTGTCCTTCTATCTTGATGGTTTGAGGAGTGGTAATTCCCGCCAATGCATTACAAGATATGGTCGGATTTATTTGTTCTTCATCTAGGCTTTGTTCCTGGAATATATCCTCTTCTTTTGACCTTTCTTGCTCCTTTTCTTCTTCCTCTTCACAATCTATGTAGAATAATTTCTTCTCAGCACACTTATGACCTTTTGTGTATTTGCTATCACAATTGTAACAAAGCCCTTTTGCTCTTTTTTCTTCCAATTGTTGTGGTGTCAACCTTGTAGGTTGTGGAAGACTATGGGCAACAACACTTCCGTCTTTATAGTTGTGAATGGTATGCTTCCTAGTTGCCATAATTTTGCTTTCCATTTTTCTTGCTAACCTGAATGCCTTCTCTAATGAATCAGGTTCCCAAAGGCGCACATCATGTTGGATATTATCCTTTAAAGACCCTATGAACACATCAATCCTATGCTCCTCTGGAATATCTTTTACCCTTATGTTCAATTTTTGGAACTCCTCAATGTGCTCCATTATTGAACCCTTTTGTTTGAGACTTATCAATTGGCTAAAAAAAGTGTTGCTTTTTGTATCCTCATAATGTGCTATCAATTCTTCCGTAAAAATTGCCCAAGTGATAAATTGTTTACGAGAACAAAGCCATTGATACCATACAAACTGATTTGGTTCCAAATATAAAGTTGCCATACGTACCTTTTGTGTGTTTTGCACATTATTGAGATCGAAGAATTGCTCCATCTGTAATATCCATGTGGCGGGATCCTTGCCATCAAACTTCCTCATATCGATTTTTGGAACATGGTGAGTCTTCGATCCAACATTAGAGTCTATGGAATCATTATTAACATTTCTTTTATTCTCATCATGAGTTTCCTTTACTACCTTTTCACCATTAGTGACCCTTTCTTGTAGCAACTTCTTCAATTCATCCATCTTATCATCCATGCCATCAAATTTAGCGTCAATCTTAGCTTCCATGCCATCCATCTTAGCGTGACATTTGTTGCACTTGTTCTTGTAATTTTGATATATCATGTAGCATTTCTTCCTCTTCTTCATGAGTCATGCTAGAGCTTTCAGGTTCCTTACTAGGTGTTTGCATTTTCTTTCCTCGGGGCATCAGTTACCGATAATAAAGTTTTACTATGCCCTTTGAATCCGTTGAACCAAGCTTACACAAAAATTAAAAAAAAACTACACACCTTTTTTCACTTTATAGAAGCCTGATATTGAATCTGATGTATCTCTGTAATTTCGGATCCTCCAATTCTGAAATTGCTACCTGTAGTAGCCTTCTACGTCCTCTTTCCAATGCCACAAGTCTGAGCCAAATTGGATTCTCCAAGGAAGAGTTATGTGAAATCTCCCACAGTGACTTGCTTTTAGACTGGTTCAGTAGAGCGAACTTGTACGACGTGCCACGAGTCACTGTTTCAACCTTTGAATCTGAAACACACACACAAGAAACTACAGTCCGTCCTCTTTCTGTACCTTTTTACGAAATTTCAATCCGATCCTCAGAGAGAGAGTTATGACGATTTTCCCCAGGTCACCTGTTTTGAATGTAATTCAGGAGTCTGCAAAAAGACCAACTTCCTCAGATCATATCTCCGTAAATATCGCGCGAAAAGCTCTGAAATTCGGACCCAAGGTTCAGCGCCAATTCTTCTCAAATGGGTTTTTTTTGCGACTTCTGAAACGTCACAGAAAAAAAGTTATAGCGAAAATGCCACGATGACCTGTTTGGAGCAGCGAAACCCTAGAATCCAAAGCTCTGATACCAAATGTTATGAAACCAGCTCACAAAAAGATAGAAAAGAGAGATCCACGCCTTAGAATTCAGCCTCTTCGAGGGGGCAACCTCCTTTACATTACATAAATGAACAATTCTTGGATGATACAAATGAAAAAACCTCCTTTCTATATATAGGAGTCTAAGGAGTCACAATATAATCCAGCCGACCTAACAATAATAATATAAAGCCACAAAAATAACAATAGAGGGATTCTATGGGGCACAGAAATAACAATATGGGGGTAATAGGGGCACAACAATATAAATAAGGGGTATAACTACAATAGTAATGGGGTAATCACTAGTATTATAGGGACCCAACAGTTGGAGACTGCAAAAGCAATATATGGAAAACTGGTAGAGTTGTTTTCACTAAGCACTATTGGAGATGTAATCTCATTAAGACAATACATCTACAAATTGAAGATATCCAAGGAAGATGGAATAGCCTCATACATCATGAAGATATCAGAAATTTGAGATCAACTACAAGAGCTGGGAGAAGTCATGTCTAATAGAGAGATGACCATATTGGTACTGAATGCACTACCGGAAGAATGGGGTAACTTCACTTCAAGTTTATATGGGAAGAAAGAGACTACTCCATTTCAAGATCTATGGTCACTTTTTAAGATCGAAGAAATCAGAATGGAGGCAAGAGATGAAGTAGGACTAAATGAGAAAAGTCAAGCATATGCTACCATGACAAGAATAAAAGGAAAATTTGGAAAGTTTGGTCCTCCAAAGAAAAGGAAGAACATGGATAAGATAAGATGCTATGGTTGTCAGGAACTCGGGCACTATAGAAGGGATTGTCCAAAACGTAATAAGGAAAAGAGGGATAGGGAAGAAGCTTGTATTACTGAGGAAGTGAAATAATCCGAGACAAAGAAGCTTCAGAAGGTAGAAGTGAAAGATCTCTACTATGACTGAGATGATCTTCTTCACTAGAAGTTACTTTTCATTTGTAATTTATAAATAGGAAGCAATGTAAATAAGATAGGATGCAACATATTAGAAAATAGTTCTGTAATAGAAACATTAGAAGTAAGAGCTCTTGACATGGGAAGCAAAAAGGATGTCTGGAATAAATTTTATTAATTACAAAGAATGTGAGCTCTCAGAAATCTCATTAAAACATCAATTGATACTTATATAAATAAGTAGAGGTCATAATCATCTGGGATCATCATACAATAGTCAATAAGGAAACATTTGTCGGGTGAGGATATGAAAGATCCTCAAGTTTCTCTGTTGGAATCCTCATCAAAGGATTCACCTATCTAAAAGGAAAGTAAGAGTTTCATTAGGAATTCCAACTCATGGGATTCAAGGGATGATGGTATGATTATATAATAGGAAAGCGGGTCTAAAGGATAAATTTATTTCATTCAAATGAATCTGCTACAGGAAGTCATGATGATTGAAAGGAAATATGAGGTATGTATGCGTATGTAGGATATTATGAAAGTCATGTCATATGGTTGCAGATAATATGGATCACTATTTCCATCTTGGGAAACATGATCAAAAGAAAAAGGGAGATCCTCCTCCGAAAGATTACTGAAAGGCATAAGTCACACTAGATGAAATCAACATAATATGTTTTGATATGAATCATAAAGGAGCTGACTACAATTAAGGAATTTTGATTGGAAGCTCCTGAAAATGAAGTGTGTGAAAATATGCAACAAAGGTAGAAGGCATTCAATATCCAAAACCAAGAAGAGTTGAATAGAATATATCCCAGAAAGATATAAAGACTTTGATAGGGGTCAGAAAAAGATGGAGACCCTTGACAATGAATATATTTGGGAAATGTGTCAACATGTATGCAGGATGATGATACCTACAAGAAGATGCCATGAAGAAAGACAATCATAAAGTTAATCTTGATTTAAGTGTTCATTTCTTATTTTTTAACTAATATTTGGATGGGCTTATGTAGGATTGCCAAAGAGAAGATATGTGGATGACTTCTAGGAAGACCATATATAAGGATGTAAGACTCTTCCGGAAAATATGGCATGAAGAAAGTAGCATGACATGAAGAAAAGCCAGATGGAAAACTGATGGATCACTTTCTGATGAAATGAGGACATGGCTAACTCATGGATGAAAAATGATGGATGGTCTGTGCCCTATGAATAAGTCCCCCAAATATGAAGACTCCATGGCGAAGAATAAATTCATGACATCGAAGGAAGGAGCTCTTCAAGCAGCTGGTTGTTCCATGATCTCCACATGAGGAGCTACTGTAGGTCCCTAGTTAAGACTGAAACATGAAAAGAAGATTAATACTTGGATGAAACTTGGAAATTCCTAAGCCAAGAGGGAGCTTAGGTACATTCATTTTGTAGGAATTAATACATTCCTTATTAGAATATGTCCTCCCTATTTGAGAGGGAGAGATAGATATGTCATTTTGGTGTTCAACTGGGAAGACAAAATGGAGGATTGGGTAATCATTTGGCATCCTATACTCTTTGAGGATGAGATAGGGCATCCAATAGAAGAGTATTTGTGGAGGACCGATATTCTTTGAGGGTTGGGGAGTCCAAGGTAAGAATAGTCCTCATGGAGCACACCCAGATTACCTAGGTAGGGAATTTTCTGAGAAATACAATGATGAGAGTGTCTATAAATCATTGGTCTTGCCAGCATTGAGCTCAGATCCTGTGGAGAGATGGAGCTGTTAGTCAATGCCTTGCTATGTAACAATGCTGATTGATATGATGCTATACAAATGGGTTACCAATCTGAATTATTCTTATGAGAAATTATTCAAATTGAGAAAGTCCAAGTACCATTATGAATACCTCCCTAGTTAAGAGGAAGCGTTGAAAAGTGTAACTAGGTTCGGTCTTCTTAATGAAATGCAATTATGATTTTATGTAATGTGATGCAAAGAAGAAAAATAAATTTATTGTATTTCTTGCTTCATGGGTTTCATGAGCAAGCGATTCTATTTTTGAGTCAAGACTCCCATTGAGAGTCTTTAGGAATTATTTGTCATCTAGTCATAAAATGATAGAGTCATTGTCATGTAATGAAGTCATGTTACACTTTGTATAGAGTCACACTTGTCTATGTAAAGTATCCTCCAAGACCTTGTCACTTATCCTCTTCAAGTTGGCCTACCATGATGGAAGAAAATGCTAGAATAAGTCGGCCTAAACACTTGTCATTATGTTGGACTAAAGGACATGTAATGAAGTGTATATATAGCCACACTCGGCCTCACTAGAGGGAAAGAAACTCAACATACATTCGGTGAAGAAGTGAAAAGAAGAAGGCTACACAGAGAAGTGCGAAGAAGTGATAGGAGAGTTTATTCTGGGCAAGTGGAGGAGGATTCTTCTGGGCAAGCGAAGGATATTCTTTTGGGGTCAGAAAATAAAGGTTCTTCTGGGGATAACGAAGGAAGGTTTCATCTAGGGACAACGAAGGAAGGTTTCTTCTAGAGTTAGCGAAGGAAGGATTCTTCCGTGGCATTTGTTTTGGGTACAAAAGAAGAAGGATTGAAGGCATCAAGTGAAGATCAAAGAGAAGCAATATAAATACTAGGGTTTATGATCTAGAGACTGAGATTCTCTAGAGATCGCTGAGAAGAGTAGTGTGGAGACTAGAGACCGAGATTCTCTAGGGGAAGCCGAGAAGAAGCAACGTGAAGGATAGAGACCGAGTTTCTCTAGAAGGATCCAAGGAGAGTAGTTCGAGATCAAGAAGAAAGTCGAGAAAGAGGAGAGGCAGAGCATCAAGGTTAGTGACAAGGTTCTTGGGAGGATACTAGAGTTAAGGGTCTTTGTCATGGTACTGGTACTCATCAATTGAATATCTAGAAGAAGAATTTTGATCGGGTTTTCCTCTCAAGAGGTGAGAGCTTTTGGCCCCGGCTGACAAGCCTACATACTGTGTCTCTTGTCTTTTATTGTACATATTGGTAACTGTCTTGATGAAAAGAACACAATAATAACATAACGAAGAAAATACTATAAGCTAAGAAATAAAAGTATATCACAAAACAATTATCAAGCAGATAAATCTTTTAACTATTCATGCCCTAGATTTCTCAACAGAAATTACTATAGAAGAGGAGAACACAAGTTCATATTTTGCAGGAGAAATCAAATTTGTAGTATCATACTTCAGAGCTAGCAGGATGTCGTTCTATGGATTGGGACTCGAATTCCCTTGAGGGTAGTTCGAACTATATTTCTTGGAAGGAAAGGATGGAGGCAGTGTTAGAAGGCAACATTATTAAGGAATTCATAGACAAAGATATTCCTATGCCAATCGATGCTCAGGACCTGGTAAAGTGGAGAAAGTGTGTGGCAAAGGTGAGAAGGATTATCCTAGAATGAGTTAAAGATCATATTGTCTCAAAAATCCATGGTAAGGAAAATCCATTTGCAATTTGGAAGGCCTTGACATACATGTTTCAAAAAAATAGTGACCATAAGAAGCTGACACTAAAGGACAAGCTCAGAAAGATCAATATGGATAAAGGTGACTCAATACTGAAGTAATTGATCAAGTCCACCCAATGCCGGGATGAGATTGGAAGAGTGGGTGTTATAGTTTCTGAGTACAATCTAGGGAGTCTATCACTTCCAAGACTTTCCAGGAGCTGGCATAGCTACCAAGACTCAGTTAGTGGGAGGGAGAAGCTACAAAGTGGGAGTGACTATGGTCTGACTGGGTGCAAGAAGAGATTTGGCGGAACATCAGAGATGAATCCTCATCCAAGCATGATGATGAGGAGAACCGTGCCTTAGCTAAAAAGGCGAATAAAGGGAAGGGGAAGTCATCCCATTCCAAATTAGATTCCAGTCAGGGAAAAAAGAAGAAGGACATGTCAAAGATTAAATGTTTTCATTGTCACGAGTTGGGAAACTATGCCACAAAATGTCCGCACAAGAAGGCCGGTAATAAGCCCTTAGGAGGAGTGGCAGGTGAAGCTCTTGCCTCACAATTCAAGCATTATTTCACCCTCATTGCTTGCATGGTGATCTTGGTGATGGGTAGTGTGTGGTACTTGGATATTAGAGCCTCATTCCATATGACCAGCAACAAAGAGTTCTCTAGTGACTTGGAGGAGAAGGACCTCCGATGCACATCGAGATGGGAGATGATGGGAGGTATAGTGTGACCAAGATTAGTACTATTACCTTTTAAAGGGAGTCCTCTCACATTAAAATATGTAAGAATTTGGTTTCATTTGCCATGTTAGAGGGCTGTGGCTATGATGTGATATTTAACAAAGGAAATGATTTCCTTTATCACATAGCCTTAGGACAGGGGAAGCGGATCGGGGTTCAGGTGAAGAACCTCTACAAATTGGATGTAGAAGATTGCGCTACTTTGAGAAAAAAAGCAAAGAAGGTGCAAAGCCAAGACATTGGTGAGTTGTGGAATAAAATATTGGGTCATTTGCACCACAAAGCTTTAAAGATCATGCATCGAATTTCTACAGGACTTCCCAAGGGTGCACTAGAGCAGAGAGACACATGCAAATGCTGTACATTGGGGAAGTACACCAAAGTTTCCTTTCATGATAAAGACAGTCGAGAGAAAGTGATCTTTGATAGAGTTCACTCAGATGTGTGTGGACCGTTCTCAACATCATCCACGACCAAGCACAAGTATTATGTAATATTTGCTGATGATTTTTCTCGTAAGTGCTGGATTTTCTTCATGCAAAATAAAAATTAGACATTCGCTAAATTTTGTGAATTTAAACAACTTTTTGAGAAATATACTGGCAGAAAAGTTAACGGTCTCATAATTGATAAGAGTGGAGAATATGTGTCGAATGAATTCAAGAACTTCTATGCATCATAAGGCATTCAACGAGAGTTAATAGAACCTCATAAACCACAACAAAATGGGGTGGCTGAAAGGAAGAACAAAAGTATTGTGGGAGCTGAACGAGTGATGTTACATAATTAGGGCCTACTATTGCACTTATGGGCTAAAGCATGCAACACAACTGTTTATTTGCAGAACAAAATCCCTCATCGAATTCTTAGGATGAGTACACTGGAAGAAGTTTTTTTAGGTAAGAAACCAGGTGTGGCGCACTTCAAGATATTTTGTTCATCAATCTACTATCATGTTACCAAGGATGCACGTAAAAATCTAGAGCCAAAAACTGAGTTGGGCATATTTTTGGGGTACAATGATACACTTCACAAGTATTAGGTGTACCTCCCATCCAACGTGATGACAGTGGTTCGTAGAGATGTGAAGTTCGATGAAGAGAAGACCATGAGATGTTCTGTTGAGAGGGAGCTTCAGTTACATGCAAATGAGGAGATTTTAACTCCAAAGGAGGAACCTCAGGATGATGTGGAGCAACCACATGCAGAGGATAAAAGAGCGGAAGCAACCACTCATGAAGAGACTTCTAGAGATGGAAGGAAGAGCACTAGAGAGGCTAAAATATTGATGCATGATGCTAGAGAGAATGTGGGAGCACCCACATCACAACACAGGCAGAGGAGATCACCGGACTGGTACACTAGCTACATGGCTTTGATGAGCGAGAGTTTAGAGGTTGATTCATCCTCAGTCGAGGAAGCAGTGCAACAACCAGTATGGGTTGATGCGATGGTTGAGGAGTATGACTCCATTATCAGAAACATTGTTTGGGAAGTGGTCCCAAGGCCAACATACAAGTCAGTGGTGAGTTTCATATGCATTTACAAAGTGAAGGAAGCAACAAATTGGAGTGTGGAGAAACACAAGGCCATATTTGTGGCCAGAGGGTTCTCTCAGGTGGAGGGAATTGATTATGATGAGACCTTTGGTCCAGTAGCAAGGTACTCTTCAATCAAATCTATTCTAACACTGTCAGCGTAGATGGGATGGAAGATACATTAGATGGATGTGAAGACAACATTCCTCAACGGTATGATTGAGGAATAGGTGTATATTGAGCAGTCAGAAGGTTTTGAGACCTTCAACAGAGAGTCACATGTGTGCAAATTAAAGAAAGCATTGCATGGACTAAAACAAGCACCCCATGCTTGGTATACTAGGATTGAAAACTATTTCACCAGGTTGGGATTCACCAAAAGTGAAGCATATGTGAACCTTTACCATATTGTGGTTGAAGGTAAATTGTTGGTTATAATATTATATGTTGATGATTTGATTCTAACAAGTGACGAGAAGTTGATAAAATCTTGGAAAGAGGATCTTGCAAGAGAATTCGAGATGAAGGACCTAGGGCTCATGCATTAATTTCTTGGTATGGAAGTATGGCAAGGAGATGAGTAACTGTTTGTCTCTCAAGGAAATTTTTCCAATGAGATACTAAAGAAGTTCCACATGGAGAGCAAAAAACCCATGGAGACTCCTCTAGCAGGTAATTGGATGAAGGAAGATGCTACTTCAGGCGAAGTAGTGGAGGTTTCTATTTATAGACAACTTGTGGGTTCACTTATGTATTCGGTGAACACACGATTGGACATGTGTTTGCAGTTAACTAAATTATTCAAGCCATGTTTAATCCAACCAAACTTTATTGGAATAAAACTAAACATGTGCTGAGATACCTCAAAGGCACCACTCAGTTTGGCCTTTGGTACAGACGTACATAGGGAGTGAAGCTTCAAGGCTTCATAGATGTAGATTGGGCAGGGAGTCCATCCAATAGAAAGAGCACATCAGGGGGAATCTTCAGTATTGGTTCAAAAACAGTTTCTTGGTACAACAGGAAGTAAAGATCAGTTGCACTCAGTTCAACAGAAGAAGAGTACATGGCTACTAGTCAAGCAACTTGTTATGCTATCTGGATGAGGAAGATCCTTTTTGGGTTATTTGGTCAACATGTGGATCCTACAATGATTTACTATTACATTTAGAGTTGTATCAAACTCTATGAGAATCCAAATTTTCATGATCAGTCCAAGCATATCGACATCTGGTATCACCATCTGGAAGATTGTGTGCAGAGGAGAATCATGTTGATGGAGTACATTCCTACAGAGGAGTAGGATGCAGATATTTTGACAAAGGCATTTCCAAGATTCAAATTCGAGTTTCACAGAGGTAGGGTCATGGTAGCAGATAACCCCTTTCTTGTTGAGAGGGAGTGTTGAAAATTCAACCAAAAAATCCTAATTTAATTTTGTCCTTGAATTAAATTAAGAATTAAATTAGGAATTAAATTGTAATTCCACATCTCATGACAACTTGTAATAGTTAGCTAAGTTAATTTGACTTAGTCTGATCAATTAATTTGAATTGAGAGTCTAACTAGAGTCATGTAGAGTGTATCCTACTTTTTAGGAGCCCTGGTTGAGTTTATTTTGAGTTGTAATTATTTAATTCAATTTAACTGAGTTAAATTTAGTTAAACTAGTTCCAACTAATGAAGGAATTAATGGGAGATCCAGTAGTGGGGTGTAACCTACAGTAGTGAGTTGTAACCAACACCAGTCAACCACTGAACTGAAGATTCACCCATAATTAACTCATGCATGTCAGATCAAAGAAAGACCCAGTTGAGATTGGAGTTTAGGGACAATGTACTATCAATTGTATAATCATACGAATTGTACAGGTGGTGCATGCAATCAGAGGAATACCTGTCAAGATCACGCAATTCATATTTGTGGAGTTTCCCAATTAAATATGGGCTAATTCCCTAAGAAATTGTACAAGGAAATAGGAGCTTGGCAGACAACAAAATTGGCTAAGTATTGGCTTGAGATTGTCTAGGAAGTACTGAGATAGATATAGATAGTGCAGAGGTTTCTCAGGCTTAAGCAAAGCATTGTAGTATTCTCATAGTTTTGGATTAATGATATATACAGATACCAGGGGTTTTTAGTTGTGGATTTCCCTAGAAAATCATTGTGTTATGTGTGATTGAATTCTTTCTCTTTTACGCATCATGATTTCATCGCTCATATATTGTTTCCGCTGATGAGTAGAGTAGATTCAAGTCAATTGTCTTAGCATATTACAATGTGCAATTTGAATCTACAAGGAATTTCTACGTATTCATTTTTATATATACATATATATTTTCAGATCAATGTGAAGTTTAGATTAGGGCTAATTCAAATATTGGATGGAAGAACAATCTATCTATTGAAACTTCATTAGAACTATCATGTTATGGAGTAAAATGATAAGTTTCACATTGTCTTACTGTAGTTTGAACGAATCATTATAATAATGCCTCCTTGAATACCATGGAACAATGATTATTCCAATTCAAGTGGCAAATACACTCCATTAATTAAGGTGTGAACCAGTTAACAAAAGTCACTAGCCTATTTGTGGACTTGAAAACCATGTGTTGTACACTGTCCAAGGGATGCACATGACATGAAATTGCATGTCAAATTTCAATAAATCTCAACTTCCAATTGTGTCAAGTTAAGGCCTAGATAGTGTGAGAAGAAAAGAAACCATGTTGAAGAAAGATGAATCAAGAATGTTGTATGCATGCCTACCAATAAAGACAATTTCAAGTAGAACCAAAGTGGTCACCCATTGCATAATGACATGCACATGAGTTGCAACATGATAATTCTTGAACAATGAATTCAATTTAAATCTCAAATACATCCTTAGAGTATTTTTCTCTCTCCTTATGAATTGTAATTGAGGATGCTACAACCTAAACGATGAAACGATGAAGGTCTGAACATGGCATCGTTGGTTTATTTCATCATTGGGGACTCATCTTCTCTGTAGGTTGTAGCTATTTTGGCATCATTGCATGTATCATACTTAATGTTGGCAGATTGTGTTAGTTTCAGTCGTCGCAGCTTGTTACGAGGGATCAAAATGAGCTCTTACTATGTCTGGTTTTCAGAGATGTTTTGCACACGAGTTTCAGTGCAAATCATATCCTAAGAATGTTCATCAGAAGAAGCTCAGAAAAATCTTTCCAACGGTATATCACACTCCCAAGACCGGCTCCCGGATCAGAAGATATGATCGAAATGAATGATTGATTCTTGGTTATGCATTTTTTGAGGTCATTTGCCGCACACAGGGACAAGTTTACTACAAAATCAATTTCTGAAGTAATGGACATGCATTTTATAAAAGAGAAAGATGTTTTTGTCCATCACATACCAAATAACAAAAATTTCCTTCAGTTTATGCACAAGTGTTACTATGTGGGAGATATGCAGTGATATTTGAAACCTACATTAAAACAAAACAAATTTTGCAGTTGTTTTACTGTTTTAGTCATTTTAGTGCGGTGCCATTTTACAAAAATGGAAAGTAATTTTGAGAAACCCAAAGAGATTTTTGCTAACCACGAGCCACATAACAAAAACCTATTTCAGTTTATTCACAGGTGTCATGAATTGGAATATTTGACTAGATCTTTACAGCTCATTTTTACAGATTTAAATTTTTAATGATTTTCTGTTTTAGAGATGATTTTGTGGCACAGATTTCGAGCAACTGGAAACGAATTTCCAAAATTTGAGAGAGGTTTTTCTCCAACATGACCTTATATACAAAAACCTCTTTCAGTTTTGTAACAGGTGCTATGGTTCAGGAGATACGAGTTCATATTTGACACCTAATTTCAGAAATTCGGTCCAAATTTAATGTAACTGATTCTATTTTGAAGAAGATGGTTGAGCTCAATTCCCTTAGTACAGGGATGAGAAAATTGTATATATTTTATGAATTTCAGAGTGTAATGGTTCGATTTTGGCAGCAGAGAGGTTGCTTGGCACTGTGTAATTTTTTTTGAATATCATTTTAATAAAACAGTTTTCTGCCCTTTGGACCTGGGATTCATCATGGTGCTTAAATGTCTAGCATGTTTTCCATGTAACTCACTTACATATTTTGTTTTTTCTGCCTTGTTACAACATTATCTAAGTGATATGTTAGGATTTCTTCTGTAACGATGCTCCTTTCATAATGATTTTGCTGTTAGTTGTAACGATTGTCTTCGCAAAATTCATCCTTTGCTAGATGCTCTGTTGAGCAACCTCGTGATCCTCTTTCGTCTAAAGTTTCTGCTGCAGATCCATCCCCTGTTTGATGCCTACAGGGCAGCGAGCTTTCTCCCCTCTATTCTTCTCACATTCACAATCTTTACCTGGCTAAACATGGCACTTAATTTGCCCCAAGTTTGCCGGCAGAAAATGGCATCGACTCCATAGTCCAAATCATCCTTTCTCTTGCTGTTTTGACCCAAACTTTTCAAACAAATCCCCACACTCCATAGCTAGCCTAAGATTTTCTTTATTGCAACCACACCTTGTTGGCAAAGAGAGAGACCTCTCTGGTCTGGCAGGGCTAGATGCCAAACCTAAAGCTTGGTCCGTGGTTACCACAGAATTGCCTTTTCTCAGCTTTGAGGTGCATTCTGAGTGCTAACAGATTGATCATGTACTTGGTGATTTTATAAGAGGAATGGAGGCATAAAAGGAATTTGGAACAAAAACTCAACCACTCCCAGTTTGCATTACTTTTATAAAACTTCAAGCCTACAAATTCCTCTCCTTTATCCTCATGAATTTTGTGGATCATTTTTTCTTGTGCTAGAACCCATCATCCCTCGACACGTATAGTTAAAACATGGATCAATCTTTTTCAAAAATTAATTTCAAAGACAATGAATTCATCATATATTTGCATATACAGCGTTTGGTATATTTGGAATTCTATAAAATTTGGTAAGTTAGCTTAATAGGTAGTAACTCCATTGGGGTTTCCATGAAAAATACATATTTGAGAATTTATTATATGCACATACAGGGTTTTGACCTTTTCCACATTGTTCAATTGTTAAAACATTTTCTATTTCTTGTAGTTTGAAGTGTCATTGTTGCAAGTAGCTTGAAATGCACTATGTATATATAGAAACTTCACACAGTTTGACTTTTGAAATGCACCAAACAAAAGTTAGACTTCCTTTTATGTCTTAAATTATTCTCAATACAATTACCAAGCATATGATGAATCTGCATACAATTACCAAGTATATGATGAATATGCTAGCATTAAGCATTGACATATGCAATGATGTTAAGAGGTACAAACCTTTTGTCAAGTTTTGCGCTCACAAATAAGTTTTCATTTTAAGATATTTAATTACTCTTAATGCTTGATAGATGCAGGAGTTAAATGGATTTATCATAGTTCTTAATAATAACAATAATATTTAAATAAAATTTCACATTTTTATATATTAAAAAAAATCTTATTTTTATTTTTATTAAAACAATGATCCATGTAGTTTAATGTATATGAATTTGGAAATTTTCTTTGACATGTTTTGATCCATTTGGATCTGGATCCAAAACTAGCTACAACTCACAATATAATGCACAATTAACATTGCAACCAAATATACTATTCTCTTTGCAGGTTCTTAGTAGTCCTATTTGCATGTTGTGTTCTTGGCTGAAGTTGTAGAAGGTACACCATGAGGGAGTTGACAACCATCATTCTCACAAAGTTAGTAGATCGTGAATGCAACTTCTGGTAGATTGGTGAAGATAAAATATTGTGGTAAAATGCATGAAAATTGAATAAGGAGCATTTTAGCTTCCAAGTCATTTTTGACAAATAGACCTAGGGTCTTGAAATTTACCAAGGGAGTGGGTTCTCTAATTTTATAATTATTTAAATTATTAAATGAAATTCAAGAAGTGTATCATAATCTAAAAATCTGAATAGATAGGATTAGTTAAGTGAGAATTCCTTGAGAGACTGCAGGGAATATCTTAACATGGTCTTAGAATAAGATTGGCATGATTTTAGGATCAAATCTATATTATTCCTTAGTTTATTAATCATTGTAATCCTACAGGCTAAGAGAGGGGGAAGAATGGAGGCATACTGTGAGCAGCCATTTTAATGAAGATCAAACCACCGAGAAAGGTTGTCATAGTGTTGTGTAATGTAATACATCTTAACGAAATAGCCGAGTGAGGCTTATGTAAAGAAAAAGAAAGCTTGTTTCTATATGAACCATGGAATTACTATGTATGATTTCTGTGTGTACGATGAGATTGTTTAAGTGGTTTCACCAGTCTATGGTATCCATTTGATATTGAGCTTGAAGATCATAGTTTATACGGGTCTCAGAGGACGCTGAGAAAGAACCAGGAATCCTTCCATGAATTCCATTAGATTGAAGTAGAGAGTTACGAGGAGGATTGAAGAAACAAATATCAAGAGATGTAACCTGTATAATATCGAGGCCAAGGTAGAGAACCTAGATTGAATCCATTGTTGGCTTAATTATAGAGTATTGAAATGCTAACAAGTAGGATTGTGCAACTCTGCGTACATGCTAAGTTAGAGAAGGAATTGGGACTGTGAGAAGCGTAGTCACATGAGACTGAATAGGCCTCGAAGGAACGCCCATAGACTGGATCAAGAACTATACAATTATTTAGCCTTGGTCGAGCTTTAAACTTATTCAACTTAGTTGGGCAGTTGTGAACAAGTTAATAAACTGGAGATGGGACAAATACCCCAACTCATGACCAAGCGTAGTACAACAAAATAAAATCAAAGTCTAGTAGTTAGGCCTCGAATTCAGTCAGCGTTGTTAGGCCATTGGTGTATTATGGAACGAAGCGTTTAACCTCGACTCTTGACCACCGACAGTTTTAGTGCATTGTAATAAATTTATTTTGTTGACAATAGATTTGAGTGTGTATGGGCAGGTTATAAGGAAGAGTTTTTTCTGCAAGTTGGAGATTTAGATCTGAAAAAGAAAGCACAAAGAATCGAGTATGAAGAAGAAAATTTCACCCAGGAGAAAAGTTGGGAAGAACTGTCAATAACAATTGAGAGAAGCTAGAATTCAGAATTTTGCAACTGCAAATAGAAGGAGTTGACAATTATAAAAGAAATTGAAGGTTTTGTACATCAGACACCCAAATTCTAGTTATTGTATGAGAATTATTAATGACAGTTTGAAATAGGTTTGAGGAGACTGATAGTAGATAAAGTACTGTGACCGAAATTTCAACGTACAAGCTGTGGTAGAGGAAGTTCTTAAGTGAAGAGTTGCATAGTAGAGGCGGCCTTGCAAGCAGTAAGCAAAAAAGAAATCAAAAGTGCTTGAAGGAAGCAGAGCTATGAAGATGAGATAAGGTAAGGATAAGCATCATAATTTAAAGTGGAATTAAGTGTTTGACTTGTAAGTGATAATGGATAGGGAGCAAGGAAATTACCTCAGGTGTTGATTGCTTATTGGCATGGTGATGCGAATGATGAGTTAGAGTACATAGTCAAATAATCATGTGCAAACAAAGATCAATGACAATGTACAAAGGAACTTAGAATAAGTTTGATAAATTTGAGAATATTCCAGTCGAAGGAGTAAAAGATGGAAGGAATGTGGGAAGATGGGATCATGAAATAGATCTTACAAGTAATGGATTTCATGATTTGAATCAACTGTGGTTAGGAATCATTTGTGATTGCAGATAGAAGTAAAGGAAGAATTGGTGTAGCCATTACAACTAGAGGAGTTGTGACAAAAGAAAAGAGCATGTGAGGCTCTTAACAGAAAAAGTTTGTGGCAAAGAACCCTACAACCAAGAAGTTGTAAACAAATTTTTAACCGAAGGAGGAGGAGAAGTGAATCTTCTCAAGAGAAGGTGAAAGTATAAAAGCCTAGAAGAGTAGAGAAAGCTCGGAAGGTTCCAAAGAAGAAGGGACCAATGTTACCAAAAAGCCAAGTTTAGGGAATAAAAGCTTGGTGAGTTTATATCTGGTGGAAATCGAGACAATGTAGGAAGGTTATAGAATAGATATTTGTACCAATAAATGAAGGTTTTCGACATTGTTTGCATAAAAAATAACTTCGGGAAATTTTTGAATTTAGAATAGTGATTAAATTGGATTAAGAACATCTCATAAAATCAACCCAGACAAGCTGAGAGGAGGTTTAAAACTAACCAATGTGGAGTAAATAAATAAATAACCAATGTTAATTGATAATTTGAGGAGGTTTAAAACTAACCAATGTGGAGTAAATAAATAAATAACCAATGTTAATTGATAATTTGTTGGAGTAATCTGGGAAAGGTTCAAGTTCAATTCTAGTTGCTGCCACAATACCAAGAGTATATAAGACAAATCAATTCTAGTTGTTTCCACTCTAACACCAATAGTATATCCAACAACCTATAAGCCATATATACCAATAATTTATGACTTAGCAAGAGCTGAGATTCCACGAGGGTGGGGGAGCCTATCAATGCATACAAGCTGAGAAGAGGGTTAAAACTAACCAATGTGGGAAAAAAAATAATAACCATTGTTAATTGGTAATTTGTTGGAGTAATTTGGGCGAGGTTCAAGATCAATTCTAGCCCCTGCCACTCTAAAACCAAGAGTATATCCAACAACTTGCAAGAAAGATATACTAGGAATTTATGACTTAACAACAACCAAGATTCCACGAGAGTGAGGGAGCCTACTCCTTGAGCCTTATCACAATGGACCAAAGATGTCCCCGGTAGGATTTGAAATCAGGTAGAAGGTATAATACCCCATTATGGAAAAAACTTGGTTTTTCCACAAGGAGACTTTATAGATACCTGTAAGAGTGGATGAGACTTTACAGATACCTTTAAGAGTTGAGTTATGACTGACCCCATGACAAGTTGATTTGTTGAACCGAAGATATCTATATTGTGGGGAAATTTTATATCTGTTTCATAAAACTAAACGAAATATGATCACGTTTTGTTCGACCCTATTCTTGTTAACTAATCCTTCTGGATTATTTTTGTACAATAGTAATTGGTTGTTACTTTTCCTTTTCCGTTAATAAGTTACCAAGAGAGAACTGTCTCATACCTACTTTACATATGTATAAATGTATGCTTTCAGTTTCAATAATTCATTTTTTTTATTGTCGTGTTTATTTACAGGCCTGTCTACAGTGGTATCAGGGCACCGATGAAGTTATGAAATCCACGTTTTGATGAATTCAACATCTTGATAGAGAATGCTCGTGATCAATGCATGACGAACTTGGAGAATTGACATGAACTCAAGTTTGACAATGGAGGACGTGTTTCTGAGAAAAGTTGTCCAGTGACTCATCTACGTTCTATGGGTATGCTTTTCATGCTCTCTCCATGTAGAAACTTAGTTTGCACATATATAAAATACTAGGTTCGATGTGCATTGTTAGCAAATATGGTTTTGAGGGGATTCTTAATTGAGCACAATCCTTCCAATAGTAGAAATTGAGTTCTAACCTATCTACGAATGTGTTTTCTAACTTGAATGAGATTAATTATAGTCATAAGTACCTCCTCTACCCTTGACAACATATAAATCCTTGTATCCTCTATCCTGTGCTAAGTTCCCATTAAATCAACTTTTGCGCCCTTTTCTGCAGATCGCTCCACACTAGACTTGATTAGGTTTTGGCATAGATACTCCTTCCTAATGATTGATAATTCCATTTGTTAACTGAATACAAATATAGTTTTTAAAATTGGAGTGGGTTCGACCCCGTTCAAAATGTGTGGCTTTGGATGGTGAGTACAACTAATGAACTTCCCTTTTGAATCTATAATATTATTGTTTCATGACTCCTAGTTGTTGAAAATTGTGTAACTAAGTTCGGTCTTCATAAGTATGAAATGTATTTTGATTTTTGTAAATTATAAAGTGAAAGAAAAATTATTATTATTATTTTGGAGCATGGGTTTCATGCTCAAGGTATTTTATTTTATAATTCAAGCACCCATTGAGTGTTTCTAGGGTTTGTCCTAGGTCAATAAGTCAAAAGAGTCATTGCCATAAGTTGAAGATCCCACTAGGCACATTGTAACTTGTAAAGAAAATAAATTTCTTCTTTAAAAGTGATGCAGGAGCATCTGGACTTAGCCAACAATGTGAAGGTCTGTTTACATGTTGTGGCTAAACAAGTTGAATTTCACTGACCTGAGTGGTCAAAAGTTAGTTTTAACGAGAGGGTTGGATCTCTCAAGAAAATGATCTATATTTCATTATTGTAATAAGTAGAAATTGTCTTATTTTAGATTCAGGGATAAGTTGTTAGCATAAGTGTGTGATAGAGATTGAAAATAGAGATTGAGTTGTTAGAATGATTAAAATAGAAGATTGAGTTGTTAAGCACAGTTAGAGTGGGATTCAATTCATAAAAAGAAGAAAATGTAATGTAGACGGATTGGCAGAGATGAGAGAGGATTGAGCGAAGCGAGAGTCGAGTAATAGAGCGAGGATTTCCAGATTGAAATAGGGGTCTTTTAAATTGTTGTAATCGAGCCAGAGGGTGAGACTCTGTAACCATTATTGTAATAAATAATTGATGCCGTGTGTGATTATATATCGATTCTGTGGAAACTCTCGTTTTGCCTCTGTTTATTTGCATTCAGAACAAATAAAGCACTCTTCTCTGTTTTATGCTTTATGTTATAAAACTCAAAGTTCAATGGAAATTGCAGTCCTTAGTGTTAATAACAGTGGTTGAAGCTCGCTTAAATCCCAGCCGTTGATCTAAGTTCCAACCAATGGTGCGAAATCCTGCCGACTGTTGGATTATCCCATATCGCATTGCAATATTTTTTCACAAGGGGCGGACCTTAGGCCTTAATGAATTGCGATTTGCAATCGCCGATATATCACATTGCATCGAAACATTCCAACGACAGTTGAATAGACCTCAGGCCTTAAGACCTTGTGATGTGCGATCGCTGATCCATCGCATTGAAATATTTCATTGGAAAGGAAACATGCCTTGATCATTGGGAAACTGTGATATGCGATGGGCGATGCGATCATTGATTAAATCGTGTCACAATGATTCAAAGGTGGAAGCACCAAGTCCCAAGCCCTTGCAATTGCGATATGATGTGGACTATCGGATCAATGTGTTATGATCTATGGTACAACACTTCCAATCGGTTCTATTAAAAAGTGAAATATCTGTTGTCGGGCTTGTTTAAAAGGAAATCAGGGTAGCGCAGTGGAAGGTTGGAATATAAAGGGAAAGGAAAACGCGGGGCCGATTGTTGAGAATTCTTAAATCAATTGGAGCTCTGTGTCATTTGTGGTATCAAAGCAGAGATTAGGGTTGATTGCAGTAAACATGCCGCCGAGGAGAGGAGCTGGCATAGGTCGAGGAAGACCTGAAGGAAATGCAGATTTTCTGGAGGAGATCCGGAGTCTGCGTACGAGGATGGAAACAATTGAGACTACTCAGAGAAGAACACCTGCTGAAGGGGATGATAGTGCTAAAGAAGAATCTTCTGAGGAAGAAGAAGAAGAGGAAAATGAAACTACCAGAGTTATTAAGATGTTGGCGAAAGTAGGAGGAAAACCAAAGGTGGAAATTCCTACGTATGAAGGGAGTCTCAATGCAGAAGAGCTAATGGATTGGATCAATTCATTAGACAAATATTTTGACTATGAAGAGGACGCTGACGACAAAAAGAAGGTGAAATTTGCAGTTACTAGATTGAAGGGTCATGCAGCTATTTGGTGGGATGAACTACATACATCCAGAAGGAGGAAATGAAAGTCCAAGATCAAGAAATGGGACAAAATGGTGAGTAAAGTGAAAGCTAAATTCATGCCTAAAGACTATCAGTTAAATCTTTTTAAACAGTTACATGATTTAAGGCAAAAAGGAATGTCTATTAAAGAGTACATAGAAGAATTTTATAGATTGAGTATTAGAGCAGGACATGCAGAGGATGATATGGAGAAGGTAGCCAGATATATCAATGGCTTAAGATATGACATACAGGATGAGATCAACTTGCTGAGTCTGAAGAACATTGAAGATGCCTATCAAGCAGGTTTGAAGGCAGAAGAGAAGATGCTAAGAAAACAAAATCAGAGGAATAGAGGAAGAAGCTCAGTAAGAGGTAGGGGAACTACCAGACCAAGGAGATAGCAACATCAGCATGAACCAGGCAGTTCAAGTAGTAGACCACCATAGAGGTGAGATTTTAATAGAGGAAGATTTGCACCTAGAGGAAGAGGCTGAGGAAGAGATATTCAGTGTTACAATTGTGGAGAATGGGGACATGGATCATGGGAATATCCTCATAATAAACCAACAAGTCAGAGGAATGTGAATGTGGCTGAGGCAAAGCTAGAAGCACCTCGAATTATGGAAAAGGAAGAACCCCCTGAAATAGGAGAATCCTTGTTGTTGAAAAGGGTGTTACTTAAGGTAGAGAAAGAGATTGAAGAACTAACACAGAGGAAGAGTTTATTCATAACTACATGTAAATCCAAAGGTAAGTTTTGGAAAGTGATAATTAACAGTGGAAGCACTAAGAACCTTGTTTCTACAGAGATGGTGGACAAGCTAGGATTAGCGAAGACAGTACACCCTACTCCTTACAAAGTGTCATGGTTGCAAAAAGGACATCAGATTATTGTGACAGAACAATGCAAGGTATAGATACAGATTGGTACGTATAAGGATGTAATATTATGTGATGTAATGCCAATGGATATATGCCATGTATTGTTGGGAAGGCCATGGCAGTTTGATCGGAAAGCTATTCATGATGGAAGGAAAAACACTTATACTCCGGAGAAGGATGGAAATAAACATACACTGCTGCCATTGAAGGATGACACTGATAAAGGAGCGTCTGGAAATAGTCTTATGCTGATGAGTAGAAAGGAGCTATTGCAAGAGGTTGGAAAGGTGAAGAAATGCATTTTGCTGTCATAGGGAGACCTAAGGTAATTTTAACTTCCACAAACTTAGATGATTTACCTGAAGAAATCAAAACTCTGTTAGATGATTCCACTGATATTATTGTGGATGAGTTGCCAAATGCATTGCCACCAATCAGGAGTATTAGTCATCATATTGATCTAATACCAGGAGCAAGTTTGCCAAAAAAAACAGCGTACAAATTAACTCCTCAAGAGAATGCAGAAGTTGGAAGACAAGTGCAAGAACTGATAGACGAGGGACTAATCAGAGAGAGTATTAGTCCATGTGCTGTACCAATAGTACTCAGTCCAAAGAAAGGAGGTGAATGGCGTATGTGTACAGATTTCAAAGCCATAAACAAGATCACTATCAAGTATAGATTTCCTTTGCCACGCATGGATGATTTGATGGATTGTTTGAGTGGGTCAAAGTATTTTAGTAAAATAGATATGAAGAGTGGATATCATCAAATAAGAATTAGAGAAGGAGACGAAAGGAAGACTGTATTTAAAACAAATAGTGGGGTTTATGAGTGGTTAGTGATGCATTTTGGACTCACTAATGTACCTAGCACGTTCATGAGATTGATGAATGAATTCCTGAAAGGAATATGCAGGCAAGTTTGTTATTGTTTATCTTGATGATATTCTAGTTTTTAATAAAAGCAAAGAAGAACATCTAGAGCATCGTAAATTGGTTTTAAGAACTCTGCAGAAAGAGAAACTACTGATAAATATGAAGAAATGTAGTTTCATGAGAGAAGAATTAATTTACTTGGGATTTGTAGTTTCTAAAGAAGGATTGAAAATTGATCCAGAGAAAGTCCAAGCAATTTGGAACTGGCATATTCCCAGGAATATATTTGAGGTAAGAGGCTTTCATGGTCTTGCAAGTTTTTATAGAAAGTTTATCAGAGGTTTTAGTCAGATTTGTGCACCAATTATTGAAACAATTAAGGAGACTAATCAACCATTCAAGTGGACAGAAGCAGCGGACATGAATTTTAAGTTGCTAAAGAGGAAAATCACAGAGAAACCAGTTTTAGCCTTACCCAATTTTGCAAAAGTATTTCAAGTTGAAACCGATGCTAGTGGAGTTGCAATTGGCATAGTTTTGAGTCAGGAACAGAGACCGATAGCGTACTTCAGTGAGAAATTGAATGAAGCAAAGAAGAAGTATTCTTCTTACGATAAAGAGTTTGATGCTATTATACAAACTTTAAAGAAATGGAGACATTATTAGCTGCTAAAGGAGTTTATGCTGCATTCTAACAATCAAGCATTACGGTTCATAAACAACCAGCCGAAATTGAACCAGAAACATGCCAAGTGGGTAGAATTTTTGCAGAGCTTTACTTTTGTGATAAAACACACAAGTGGTAAGTTGAAAAAAGTCGTTGATGCTTTAAGCAGGGTAAGTTTTATTGTGCAAGAATTAAAAGTTGGTGTTGTAGGATTTGAAGAAATGATTGAAATGTACAAAGATGACGCAGATTTCAAAGACATTTATACAACAGTACAAAATCCGATAGTTCATAATAGAAGTCAGTGGTTATATTATCTTATCCAAGGAGGTTTATTGTTTAAAGTAAACAAGTTGTGTATTCCCAAATGTTCTATGAGGGAGAACATAATAAAGGAGAAACATAGTGGAGGATTATTTGGTCACTTTGGACAGGACAAAACCTTTTCTCAGGTGAATGCTTTCTATTATTGGCCAAAAATGCAAACTGATGTTAAGAGATTTGTTGAGAAGTGCAAGATATGTCAACATGCTAAAGGGAGAAGCCAGAATACGGGATTGTACCATCCATTGCCAATACCAAACCGACCATGGGATGCAGTTAGCATGGATTTTGTTTCTGGATTACCTAAAACTCTAAGAGGGAATGATTCTATTTATGTTGTGGTAGATAGATTTTCCAAGATGGCACATTTCATTGCTTGTAAGAAGACTGGTGATGCAACACATATAGCTAATCTATTTTTTTTCTCGGAAATTGTAAGATTACATGGATTGCCTGTAAGTATTGTTTCTAATAGAGATACAAAGTTTGTAGGGCATTTCTAGAGAAATCTTTGGAAGAAACTAGGAGCTAACCTCAGTTTCAGTTCAACATACCATCCTTAAATAGATGGATAGACCGAAGTAGTAAACAGGAGCTTGGGAAACATATTGAGAAGTTTAGTGTATCAAAATCCTAAGCAATGGGATTTAGCACTAGCTCAGGCTGAGTTTGCTTATAATGACACTCCAAACTGAAGTACTGGAAGGAGTCCATTTCAGATTATTTTTGGGATGAATCCGAGAGGTGTGTATGAGCTTTGAAATTTGGGTAAACAGGAGACAAGAAGTACAAAAGCTGAAGAGTTTGCAGAGCAGATGCAAAGACTAAAAGAAGATGTCAAAGGTAGATTATAGGAAAGCAGTGGCAAATACAAATAGAGAGCAGATATGAAAAGAAGAGAGAAAGAATTCCAAGTGGGAGATTTAGTGATGGTCTATTTGAGAAAAGAAAGATTTCCTGCTAAGACTTATAATAAACTAAAAATGAAAAAGATAGGACCATGTAGAATTGTAAGGAAGTTTTCAGCTAATGCTTATGAAATTGAATTGCCAAAAGGGATTGGAATATCACCTATCTTCAATGTTGCAGATTTGTATCCATACAAAGAGATAGAGACAGAGCTACATGGGGAAACTATAGAAGATGAAGTTCAAATTTTGAACTAGGAAGAACAAATGCCAAAGACAACTAAGAAAGAAGTGGAAGCTGTTTTGGAGAAAAGAGTATCCAAAAGAACTAGAGGACAAATTTATTTTCAATATCTAGTTAAATGGAAAGGACAACCAGTGGAGGATGCTAGCTGGTTGACAACAACAGAGTTGCAGAAGTATGGAGTAAGCCCTGAAAGTATGAGGGATGATTCTTTTCTTCCCCAGGAGTCTGATGCAGGAGCATCTGGACTTAGCCAGCAATGTGAATGTCTGTTCACATGTTGTGGCTAAACGAGTTGAATTTCACTGACCTGAGTAGTCAAAAGTCAGTTTTAACAAGAGGGTTGGATCTCTCAAGAAAATGATATGTATTTCATTATTGTAATAAGTAAAAATTATCTTATTTTAGCTTTAGGGATAAGTTGTTAGCATAAATGTGTGATAGAGCTTGAAAATAGAGATTGAGTTGTTAAGCACAATTAAAGTGGGATTTGATTCATAAAAAGAAGAAAATGTAATGTAGACGGATTGGCAAAGATGAGAGAGGATTGAGTGAAGCGAGAGTCGAATAATAGAGCGAGTATTTCCAGATTGAAACATGGGTCTTTTAAATTGTTGTAATCGAACCAGAGGGTAAGACTCTGTAACCATTATTGTAATAAATAATTGATGATGTGTATGATTATATATCGATTCTGTGGAAACTCTCGTTTTGCCTCTGTTTATTTGCATTCAAAACAAATAAATCACTCTTCTCTGTTTTAAGCTTTATGTTATAAAACTCAGAGTTCAACAGAAATCGTAGTCCTTAGTGTTAATAATAGTGGTTGAAGCCCGCTTAAATCCCAGTTGTTGATCTAAGTTCTAACCAACGGTGCAAAATCCCACCAACCGTTGGATTATCCCATATTGCATCACAATATTTGTTCACAAGGGGCGGATCTTAGGCCTTAACAAATTGTGATTCGCCGATATATCGCATCGCAACATTCCAACAATAGTTGAATAGACCTAAGGCCTTAAGACCCTGCGATGTGCGATCACCGATCCATCGCATCGCAATATTTCATTGGAAAGGGAGCAGGCCTTGAGCATTAGGAAACTACGATATGCGATGGGCGATACGATCATTGATTAGATCGAATCGCAATGATTCAAAGGTGGAAGTACCAAGTCCCAAGCCCTTGCGATTGCGATATACTGTGGACCGTCGGATCAATGTGTTATGATCTACGGTACAATACTTCCAATTGATTCTATTAAAAAGTGAAATATTTGTTGTCGGGCTTGTTTAAAGGAAATCAGAGTAGCGCAGCGGAAGGCTAGAATATAAAGGGAAAGGCAAACACGGGGCCGATTGTTGAGAATTCTTAAATCAATTGGAGCTCTGTGTCAAAAAGTGTTAGAATACCCTCTACGACCAAGTTGGCCTGGCAGCTGGTAATTTGGCCTAAAGGAAGAGTCACATCCACCCTTGAAGAGCTTATAAATAGAATATGACTCGTCTTACTTGAAGCACACTCACTCACCACTCATTCTAGTGAAGGAAGAGGAAGAAGGAAGAAATGAAGAAGAAGGAGGACGAAGGAGACTTATGTTTGGGCTAATATTCTCTTCACATGCTAAAGAGGACTATGGTTTCTACAACAAACCTAGGGCATCCATCTACAAGTTCAATCTTGGAGAAAGGGAGGCAAAGAGGTCAAGCAAAGGTCACTCTCAAGCTCCAGAATTTAGGGAAAGGCAAGTGAAGGTCAGAGGAGAGAAGAAGATCGAAGTTCCCACATGTGGCAGCAATAGCTGCAGGGAGGCCTAAATTTCAAATCTGTAGTAGGAGACCGAAAATCTTGCAGAAGAAGGTCGAAAAGGTTCTACTGGAAGAGATTTGACTAGATCAAAGTTGGCACATCATCTGAAGAGGTTGTTCTTGGTCTTGGTTTCAGTCTTAAGGTCATGGAATTCATCAGTTGAAAAATCTGTTGACACCTAATCTTCATGATTGGGGAATTTGTAAAATAAATAAATCAGGAATGTGAACAGTCATCGAAAGATGAACTGAACAATCACTCCTAATGTATAAAACAATAACATACCTATGGAATAAACACACCAATCAGTTTTTCTGCCTTTGGAGAGTTACTGCCTGCCCTGACATGGTATCAGAGCCAGTTCTAAAAATAGTTGTAACTCCCTTATCTCTGCCACTGCCTCTGTCCTGAAATGCTCTGCCTCCATTGCATTGCATTCACCTGATTACTCTGTCCTGAGCGCTGCCTCTGTCCTGCGTCTCAACGATGTTGATTCTCTGCGCATGAATGTGTCGGTTATACCTTGACTGGTTGCATCGAACGATTGAGTGGAAGCTGGTTGAAGTATCACCGTTAAAGCGTATCTCTTCCCATACCGCCCGGTCGATACCACGTTTGTAATATGTAACTGCGTTTTATCACACTGTCCAGCTTACCAAACGGGTGCTCTGTTGATTGTTTTCACTGCCTCTCCACACCGTATACCGCTGACAAAGGCTCTGTTGATTGTTTTCGCTGCCTCTCCACACAATTTCTGTAAATCATTCAGTTGGATCTATCCATCCATAGCGTGGAACAGATACTGAAATGCCGTAGCCTCATCACGCATCCTCGTTTCAGCGCAATGCTCGGCTCAGCTATGCAAGATAAAGCCCACAATCCCCGGCTCATGGTACCTGCGTGCCCGCGCACCGAATCCCTACACTATACCTTGCTGCCATTACGTTGAATCCCGCTGCGTTGAAACCCTCTCTGGTTAATACCTCCTTGCTCCACAAATCGCCCGACTCCCAGTATACCACATTGTTTCGGTAATATTGGAAAGCGTATCTCTTCAGGCCACATGCAGAGAGAGGCGTGTTGAGCTTCTGACTGAAACTCATCTGTTCATTCCATTGAATTCTATCGCCAATAATGGAGGTTGGTTGGCTATGGATTATGAATTCTATCGCCAATGATGGAGGTTGGTCGGCTATGTATTAGCCCTCTGCACGCTCCCACAATCAGATATTCAACTGATAGCATAAATAAATGATGCCAACTTCATAATCTGAATGATATGACTCGTATCTTGTTTTTGTTCACGATTTCTTGATAAATATATTCAATCAGACAGATCCGTGGCCGCTGATAGCAGATTGCGAGATCAAGGTTAAAATAATGGTTTAGTATTATCGTTTTGAACTTTGAATGCGTTTTGAACTGTCTTGGATCTACTAAGAAAATGAGTTCTAGATTGTGATTTCCCTTTGCTTTGAAGGCAGCAAGCGTTCAACGGATTAGTTCGCAATTAGGGTAAAATTTGTTGAAAAATTAAAATGGCTTATTTTCTGGCAAAATTTTGAACAGAAAAATCAGCAGAAATTAAAGTGCCCAGCATAGTGTTTTAAAAGTATCGTTCCTCTCTGCTCTCAGTATATGTATATTGACCAGCATATGTTTTGAATGCGCTGTCCCATTAAACTATATATATATATATTGACCAGCGTTGAGTTTTGAATGCGTTTTGGACGCTGTTTGAATAAGTTTTGGATGCGTTTTGGACGCTGTTTGAATAGTCTGTACATATGTAATATGGTGGATATATTATATGAGGATCTTTGGAGGGATTTGAAGAAACAGTACATAAAAGTATTTGAAATCTTTTTGCCCTTTTGAGTACAATTTCACTGTATATCAGCAGAAGTATTTTTTTCTATCAGCAGAAGTTTTTTTTTACAGAATGCATTCAATCATCTCTATGGTAGGAATAGTTCTCACTAGCAAGGAGAACTATCCTGAATGGTCCCTGATGATAAAACACACCCTCATCTTCAATGAGTTGTGGAAAGGAGTGTGTTTCGGAGAAGGAGACAATGACCCAGTACAGCCTACATCAGACAAAGAGCTCGTCATTTGGGATAACAAGAACAACAAAGCATATGCATTAATCGCAGCATCTGCAAATGAAGAAGTAAGTCGCCATATTTCATCATATTCAACTGCCTTTGAAGCTTTACAAAAGCTCAAAGAACTCTATGACTCACATTCTACACTTGAAGTTGTTTAGCTCATGATTAAACTCTTCACTCTTGAACTGAAAAATAATGATCCTCTTGCTCTTGCATCTGAAGTAAAATCCATAATGCATGATATCAAATCCACTAAGGTTGAGCTGGATATCCCTCTTATTTCTTTTCTCAAGGCACTCTATCCTACTTACTCCAATTATCTTGAGTCTTTACAAGCAAATGGAAATCTTAAAGATATAACCTTTGACTCTCTTGTGAAAAAGTTTGCTGAAAGAGAGAAGGCCTTTGGAAAGAAGACAATCCCTGAATCTTCTGAAGAGACTGTTTGCCTTGCTCATAAAGCAAAGCATCTTGCTCAAGATTCTACAAGAGGAAGAGGTGGATGAAGAGGAAGAGGAAGATACTTCAGAGGCAGGGGGGGCATACATTCTCAAGGATAAAAAGCAGATCTGCATTGCATTCGCTGCAAACGAAATGGATCACATGATGCTTCTACATGCAAGCTACCATGGGACAAAATTGAGCAGAAAAGAAACCAACAGAAAGGTAAAACTGATGATACAGACAAAGGTAAAGCACCTGAATCCGCTCACTATATTGAGGCACAATGTAACATTGGAGTAAATGAAGATTTGTTTAATGCTTCACTTGCTTCTTCGAAAAATGATTGGTTGCTTGATTCAGGAGCAACTTGTCATATGACTCATAGGAAAGATTTTTTTGAAGATTTCACTGACAATGTTGATGGAGCAGTATACTTTGCAGATCAGTCAAAAATCAAGCCATCAGGGCTTGGCACAATCAGGCTTAAACTGCTTGGTCTTCCAGACTTTCTTCTGGATCATGTTCTATATCTCCCACAGCTCAAGAGAAACTTGCTGTCCTTGGTCCACATCCACCAGCAAGGTCACTCCATTCATATGTTTGATGGCAAGCTTGAGGTAAGAAAAGCTTCTGACCACTCACTTGTCATGAGGGGAATAGAAGAAGAAAGGCTTCTCAAACTGCAAGGAACCTCTGCTCATGCACAACATTTCTCATATATTTCTCATCATGAAGAAGGTACACTTCCATCAAGTTTATTATGGCATGCTAGATTTGGACATTTAAACTGTGACAGTCTCCACTTATTGAAGAAAAATGGTGTTGCTGGTTTCCCTACAATTCCTAGGAAACATAAGCAATGTGATGCTTGCATTCTAGGAAAGCATAGCAAACAGTCTTTTCATGATTCACATTCAAGAGCACATAGGAAGCTTGAACTCATTCATTCAGATTTATGTGGTCCAATGCCTGTTCCTTCTGCAAATGGAAATAAATATATCATGACATTTATTGATGATTACACCAGAATGTGTTGGGTTTATTTATTGAAGAACAAATCTGATGCCTTTCAAACATTCAAGAATTTTCATAAATGGATTGAAAATGATGCACAATCTCATATTGGGTCTATTCGCACTGATAATGGAAAAGAATATACATCAAATGAATTTGAACACTATCTTCGCCAACATGGGATCAAACATCAAACAACCGTGCCTTATAATCCCCAACAGAATGGTGTAGCTGATAGAATGAATAGAACAATCTTGAATATGAGACGATCCATGCTTTTCTTCAAAAATGTAATGATAATGTTTTGGGCTGATGCTGTTCTATGTGCTGCATATACAAAGAATAGATGTCCATCTAATGCTATAAGAAACAAGACTCCTTATGAATTGTGGTATGGACATGTTCCTTCGGTAAAACATCTCAGGATCTTTGGTTCCACCTGTTATGCTTTGATACCAAAGGTACATAGAAACAAACTTGGTGCTAGAAGTCGTAAGTGTATCTTCCTGGGGTATTCAAACACCTCCAAAGCATACCGTCTCTATGATGAAGTAAATAAAAAGTTTGTTGTATCTAGAGATGTAATTTTTCTTGAATCATCCAAATCTGACAATGTTGTTGAGCGGCAACTTGATCGCTTGGATAGATTCGCAAAAACGAAATCATTTCAAGAATTTGATAATCAGATTCCACATCTTGAAGGGGGGATTCCTATACTAGATCAACATGTGGAATCTTCTTCTGAAGAACAATCTCCCCTGCATGAAACTCCAACAACGGATGATGCTTTAAGTGATGTAATTGATAGAATTGGGAGACTCAATCTTGATTCAGTCCCAACTCAATCAATAGAGCAGCCTGGACCATCTCAGAAAGGTCCCCCAAAGTGGCTAACAAAGACACTTGAAAGTGTTCATCCTGATGAAATTGGAAAAACAGGAACCAGAAATTCAAACCGACAAAATGGAGGTGATGTAGATGACTCTAATTCACCTATTGATATGGATGTTACTTATGATTGTGAATTGAACTTGTCTACAGATTTTGAACCAACTTCCTTCAAAGAAGCTGCTTCTCATAATGAATGGAAAGAAGCGATGAAAAAGGAGTATGATGCTCTCATAAAGAATGGCACTTGGAAGCTGGTTGATCCTCCATTTGGAACCAAACCAATTGGCTGCAAGTGGGTCTACAAGAACAAGTACAAAGCTGATGGCTCACTTGACAAGCACAAAGCTAGGCTTGTGGCAAAAGGCTTTGCACAGAAAGAATGGGTCGATTATGAGGAAACTTTTGCCCCCACAGCAAAATGGGCCACCATCCGGACACTCTTTGCACTAGCTACTCAGAACGATTGGAAAGTCCATCAAATGGATGTAAAAACTGCGTTCTTGAATGGGGATCTAAAAGAGAATGTTTTTATGTCCCAACCTGAAGGATTTGCTGTGAAAGGACATGAACATAAAGTATGCAAACTTGTGAAGTCCTTGTATGGCCTCAAACAAGCACCGCGAGCCTGGTATGAAAAAATAACTGAGCATCTTCTGAAACTCAACTTCAATCATTTTGATCTTGATGATGCAACTTTATTTGTCAAGAAAGTTGGCAAAACAGTTGTGTATCTTGTGGTATATGTAGATGATATTTTAATGACAGGGAACAATGAAAGCTACATTGCATCCATAAAGAAGGAATTAGGGAAAAGTTTTGAAATGACTGATTTGGGCTATGTTTATTACTATCTTGGCATTGAAGTAACCCAACATCCAAAATCCATATTTCTTTCTCAAAAGAAATACATTGGAGATTTGTTAAACAGATTTGGCATGACAGAGTGCAATCCTCTTTCTACTCCAATGGAACAAAACTTAAAGCTCACATCTATTGAAGGAAAGGAATTTGAGGATGCAACAAAGTATAGACAGCTTGTAGGAAGTCTCATCTATCTCACTACTACTAGACCAGACATTTCATTTACTGTTGGAATCCTCTCCAGGTTCATGCAAAAGCCTTGTAAGGGACATTGGTCTGCTGCAAAAAGAGTTCTAAGGTACTTGAAGGGAACTCAAGACCTTGGAATCAAGTATACACAGGTGGACGACTTCAGCTTGATTGGATACTCTGATTCAGACTTCGATGGAGACAAAGAAACTGGGGTATCTACTTCATGATATGCTATGAGTCTTGGATCAGGAGATGTCTCCTGGAGATCATGCAAACAATTAGTTCCAGCAGATTCCACAACTGAAGCATAATACGTGGCAACAGTTGAAGCAACGAAAGAAATTGTGTGGCTCAGGAATATTCTTGAAGATTTGCAGGTAAAACAAGTACAATCAACTCCACTCATGATTGATAACACCTCTGCAATAAATTTGGCCAAGAATCCAAAGTTCCATGATCGAACAAATCATATCAATACTAAATACCATCTGATTCGACATCATGTTGAGGCCAAAACAATCCATCTCTGTCATTGTTCCACAAATGAGCAAATTGCAGACATCTTCACCAAAGAACTTGGAAAGGAAAAGCTTGAACGATTCAGAATGATGCTTGGACTCACCAACATCCCTTCAGATTAAGGGGGGGAATGTTGACACCTAATCTTCATGGTTGGGGAATTTGTAAAATAAATAAATCAGGAATGTGAACAGTCATCGGAAGATGAACTGAACAATCACTCCTAATGTATAAAACAATAACATACCTATGGAATAAACACACCAATCAGTTTTTTTGCCTTTGGAGAGTTACTGCCTGGCCTGACAAAATCTATAAGGAAGAGAAGATATTTAAGGGTTTTCCTCTCAAGAGGAGAGGTTTTGGCCATGTTTTGTAGCCTATATACTGCACATATACTGTGTCATTGTTCTTTTGCTTTTGGTAGCAGTTTTATGCTTCACACATATAATAATAAGGAATAAAGCTAATAAGTAAAAAGGAATCACAAGCAGTTATCAAGTAAAGATAATTAATCATATTCATTGCCCTATTGAATTCTGAACATGGTATCAGAGGTAAGGTTGACTAAGGGCATCATGAGGATATCCTCTACATTCAAGAAGTTCATCAAAAAGTGTTCAAAGGTAGAAATCTATCTCAATAAAAGCATCAAGGAAGCATGGAGTCTCTTATTCTCTACAAAGAAAGAAGTAATCAAGGAAATGGATGAAGGTCTCTTCTCGACACTCACTGGAACATTCCAAGGCAAAAACATTTGGGTAATTGATAGTGGTGCATCAAGGCACATGAAAGGTCATCACAAACAATTGAAGACTTTATCAAAGGGAAAATAGTCTTATTCAATGGAATTTGGAGATAACAAAATCTATTCCATGAGAGGTATTGGATCAACCTCTATAGAGTTGGAGAATGGAAGAAACATTCACCTCAACAACATCCTATTTGTTCCAGGTTTTCATAAGAACTTTCCATTTCAAGTCTAGAGGATAAGGGTCACTAGAGTAGCTTCCATTGATGGAAAGTTTGTTGTATGGAGTAAAAAATCAATCATAGAGAATTCTAGAGTGATTGGTATTCGAGAAGGAAGACTTACACACTAATATCTCCTCTAGATCAAGCCTTAGTTCACATTGAAATTAGCCCATGTGAACTATGGCATAGAAGATTTGGTCATATTCATTTCAAGATCCTCCCAACTCTAAGTTCCGTAGTAGATGGAGTACTTGAACTGAAAGAAGATCATGAAGGAGTATGTAAGGGATGTTCATTAGGTAAGAATACCAAGAGACCATTTGGAAGCAATGCTTCACGGTTAAAAGAAATCTTGGATCTCATTCAATCCAATGTATGTGGACCTATGATTCCTAAATCACTTGGAGGTCATATATATTATGTCACATTTATAGATGATCATTTAAGAAAGTCTCGGGTTTACTTAATGAAAACCAAGGATGAAGTATTTACAAAATTTCAAGAATTCAAAGCTGAAGTGCAGAACCTTACAGAAAGAATAATCAATATACTAAGTTCTGATAATGGAGGAGAGTATACATCCAAAGAAATTATCGCATTTTGTAATGAGTTTAGGATTAATATGGAGTTGATAGTCCCATATAATCCCAAGTAAAATGGAGTTGCCAAACAAAAGAACCGATCCATTGAAGAAAGTGTAAAGACGATGTTACATGATCAAGATATACCAAAATTTTTGTGGGGAGAAGATACGAAGACAATAATATATATTTAAAATAGAAGTCCCCATAGGTCACTAGATAACAGGACTCTTGAAGAAGTATTCACTGGGAACAAAGCAACTGTTGACCATCTCCATATCTTTGGGTGTCCTGCATATATTCATATACCAAAGGACAAAAGAAAGAAGCTAGATCCATCAGACATGAGAGGAACATTTGTTGGTTACAACAATTCCTCTAAGGCCTATAGAATCTACATAAAGGGAGGGAACCATATAGAAGTAAGTCGAGATTTCATATTTGACGAGAGTATCGCATTCAAGAAATATAAAGAAATTCCCATGGATTCTGATGACGAAGAAATTCCAGTATTTGAAGAAGAAGTTAACAACGAAGAAGAAGAATCTCATCATGAAGATGAGGGTCTTAGTGAACCCATTCAACCCGTGGTCCTCCCCGAATCAAGAAAGAGACCAAACTGGTTGAAATCTACACTACTTGATGCATAAGGTCATGGGGCAGCGAAAGCCTCATTTAGGGAAAGCAAGAAACGTAAGAGATATTCTGGGTATGCTGCATACATGACAAAACTTATAGAAACAGATCCATCCAACTTTGAAGAAGTTGTCAACCATCAGGAATGGAAGGATGACTTGAATGAAGAATATCAATCTATAATGAAGAATGGAGTTTGGGAGATCGTACTTAGGCCCGAAGATAAATTTTTGGTAACTTTCAACTGGATCTACAAGATCAAACATGTGGCAGATGGAAGTATCGATAAGTATAAGGAAATATTTGTAGCTAGGGGCTTCTCTAAACAAGAAGGCATTGACTATGAAGAAACATTTGCTGCGACATCAAGGTATACAATGATTTGTTCATTGGTCTCTCTGACATCATCGATGGGATGGAACATCCATAAAATGGATGTCAAGACTATGGTTATGAATGGCACAATTAATGAGGAAGTATATATAGAGAAACCCTTTTGATTTGAAATTAAAGACATGAAGGCATATGTTTGTAGATTGAAGAAAGAATTATATGGCCTCAAGAAAGCACCAAGGGCATGGTATTATAGAATGGATGCATACCTACAAAGAATAGGCTTCACAAAAAAGTTTTGTTGATCCAAACCTTTATGTCAAGGTTGTAGATGGAGAACCTGTAATCATTATTCTGCATGTAGATGATGTTCTCTTAATAAGTGTAGAAGGTCGAATTGAAGAATGTAAGAAGCAGCTAGCAGAAGAATTTGACATGAAGGATCTAGGGTTGATGCATTACTATTTGGGACTAGAAGTTTGGCAAGGACCTGATGAAAATTTTCTGGGTCAAGGGAATTACGTGATCAAGATGTTGAATATGTTTGATATGATGGATTTCAAACCTATGACCACTCCGATGATCACAAACTTGAAGAGACTAAAGAGTTCATAATCGAGCCCTGTGGATCCTTCCAAATATAGATAACTGATTGGTTCATTGATGTACTTGGTGAATACTCGACCAAAAATATGTTTTGCAGTAAAAATTATCAGTTATTTCCAAGTGGAGCCAAAGCATGATCACTGGATAGCAACAAAACATATACTGAGATAGCTACGAGTGTAGGAATTTACACGGTAAGTTCCTTAGATATAACACCAAAGGACACCGTTCAAAAATAGATCATAGATCAATACACTAGTATTCTTGACATGGTTAAAACCCTCAAAGAGGGAAACAGTCCACAGCCTTAGCCAACGCGGCCACTTCAAGAAATTTATTAATAAAAGAATGAAAATTCACATAAGCTTCTCTCATGAATGGTCACCTTACAAATGACCCTCCATGCTATTTAAATAGAGATCATGGACCAATCGAGTGTTAAGCCACAAATCAAGTGTAATACCAAGGAGAGAATGAAGCGTCAGATCACTTCATGTTTAGAACATATCATGATCGTTAGATTGTAAGTTACAGATGTACATAGTAAAGAAACACACTTTACCTAACTCTACACTAGACCAAGTTATACTTAACTATTTCCTATGTGTAGGAATATCCTAACATCCCCCCTTAAGTGTTGATCTAGATTGTCATTATGTCAATATGGAAATATTTTGGATAGTAAATAATGATGTGAAGCCAAGCAGAGCAGATTCGTGAAGCAACAGGAGCAAGAAGAGTTCATCAAAATCCATCAAAGAAGAGTTATTGGAAGAAGAGTTATTGGAGCATAGAAGAACTATCAGAAGAAGAGCTATTGGAGCAGTGTATCGGATAGGAGTAAAGAGAAACCAAAGGAGCAACGAGCCAAGACAATGCAGATCTATCGCATATGCAAAGAGTAAGAGGAAGAATTCATTGAAAGCCAACAAGAGAAGAGAAGCAATTTATCAGAAGCAGTTTATAGTGAGGAGTTAAGATATCAGCGCTTTATCAGAGAAATTATGTTGTCGCGTTATCAGTGGTTCTATTATATTAAGGTATGTAAACACTGCTCAAACCCCTGATTGCAATATAATGGAGTTAAGAAATGAACGACAGAGATCAAACCCAAGGGATTGCAGAAGAAGAATGGCGGAGGAATAGATCTAGATCATCAGATCGACAGATCTGTTAGATCGACGGTGATTAGCAACTGCAGGGGTATGAAAGTACGGATTTCCTTGATCATGGATGAAGTCTCGCACTCAATCCTAGCCATCGATCTCATATTCAACTCTTAGATCATAGTCAACTGCGGGGGTTAAGGCCATTTTAATCCGTGTGCCAGTCAAAGTCCCATAAACCCCCGATTACAATATAAGGTGCGAACCCGATCGCTCCATTATAACACACCCTAAGGAAATATCGCATTCATCGTATCAAAACTTTCATATTGCAAGACTTAAAGGGACGTTACATTAAAACCCTCGATTACGATATATATTACGGACCCAAAAACACCATTACAACACGACTTAATATAATATTGCATCCACCGCATCAGAATTTTCATATCACACGTCTTAAAGGGATGTCCTGATAAAACCCTCGATTGCAATATATGTATTACGAACCCGACTGCACCATTTAACATGAGTAAATGTAATATCGCATCCGCAGTATTGCAAGTTTCAAAGGGATGTTAAAACCTATGATTGCGATAGAGTTGTGGACCCGATGGATTGATTAAGAACAGTTCATTGAATATCGCATCCACTCCATCGGAAGACAGAGCATGTGAACACTTGTAAAACCTCCGATTTTTATGAAGTTGTGATTGTAGGATTAAAGGAATGACTCCGATTCTCATGAAATTGTGATTGCAAGATTAAAGGTGATGACGTGGCATGTGGGACTTCCATGTGGGTGTAGAAGCTCTTATATGGTTTTCGTGAATAATCAAGTCTATGGATAAAAGACCCTCCGAAATATATTTTTAATATACAAGTCGGCCTCCCTCCAATAGACATGTCCTTTGGTCATTGGTGAAACTCGTATAAAAATGAGTTAAAATGCTTCAGTTCTGAGTATATATCTCAGGCATAAAAATAGAGCATAAAGAAGTTCACAACTCGTGAACTTGAAGAGACAGAGGAAGTTGAAGGAATAGTAGAAAGAAAGCCAAAGGTTGAGTGAGCGAAAAAGGAAGCCAAAGGTTGAGTGAACGAAAGTGGAAGTCGAAGGTCGAGCGAGCGAAGAAGGAAGCCAAAAGGTCTAGCGGAAGAAAACGGAAGCCAAAGGTCGAGCAAATGAAAGAGGAAGCTGAATATTGAGAAGTCGAAAGGTCGAGAAGCCAAAGGTCTAGCAAATGATGAAGGTACAAAAGAAGCTGAAGATCGAGTGAGAAAGAAGCAAGCCGTAGGTCCAACAGATTAGAAGGAAGCCAAAGATCCAGCAGGACAGAAGGAAACCGAAGGTCCAGCAGGACAGAAGGAAGTCGAAGGTCTAGTAGGATAGAAGGAAGCCGAAGGTCCAGCGGGATAGGAGGAAGCTGACGGACGAAGCAATTATGTTGATTGGGTTATTTATTGAAAAGCTGGGACCTGTGTTTGACAGTGATTGAGATAACAGTTCAAAAGGACACTCTGCGGATCTAATAAGATTATCTGAGTATGAACAAGGTTGTTTTTAATTGGACACATAATATGAAACTACGTTAGTCACTCCTCTAAAGAAGTCACTCCTGAAGCAATTACTCCTGAAGAAGCCACTCCTGAAGCATTTACCGTGACAGTGATAAAAGAGGCTTGAAGCAAAGAGTTGTTTTTGTGCAGAGCTTAGTGCAGTTCATTGTAGACACATTGAAGTTGTGTGAAGACTATTGTAGATCATGATGGCTGTTTGAAATCATCATGAGGTAACTTTGCATACTCTTTTTGGGAAATATGAAGAATTTTGAAGACTCCTTCATATGAAGACATGTTTTCATTGATGTACAATGAAGCTATAGATTGACAGAACTCAGTGAAGAAGATTTTGTGAGCAGAGAATTACTACCAAACATATCTAGACAATATAAAGCAGAGGGTTGGATCCCTTGGGGTTGGTGCCTCAGAATTGGAAGGATTGGTGTCCTTGGAGTTGGTGCTCCTAAATCCAATGTTGGTGCCTTGACAAGATAGGGTCGGAGCCCTTGGGGTTGGTGCCTCAGAATTGGAAGGATTGGTGTCCTTGGAGTTGGTGCTCCTAAATCCAAGGTTGGTGCCTTGACAAGACAGGATTGGTGCCCTAGAGGTTGGAGCCTCATAAAAAATCCAAGTTGGTGCTTGGAAAAAGGTTGGAGCCTTATATATATTGTACCTAATTTATTGTAAATATTATATTAATAAAAGCATTTATTCCTATTGTTCATTTTGTGTTCTAAATATAAATGATTTAACTGGTAAAAATAACAATTGAAAAGGAATACTGATTCACCCCCCCCAATATTTCCAACAATTGGCATTAGAGCCAATACCTTCACTCAAAGCCTAACAACCTGAAGGTTGATCATTAGAACAAAAATGGCAAAGCCAAGGAAGAAAGTATCCAATCCTCCTAAAGATGTGTCTCCATCTACCACTAAAATAGAAGTCAATCAATTTGTGAAGGCTCCATGGTTCAATGGAAACTTTGATATATGGGAGGCAAGAATGAGGAATTTCTTAAAGACTCAAGGCATTGAAGTCTGGAAATCGGTGATTGTTGATAGCATGATGGATGGAGAATCCAAGGCGTACAATGCAAAAGTGATGAAGGCAATCTTGAATGGGTTACCAGATTCTATAAAGGCCAATTCGGAAAAATGTTCGTCAACAAAGGATATATGGGAAAAACTTCATGACCTTCACTCAAAAGGAGCATTGACCATGACCACTAGTCAAGAAGATGATGGAAAGCAAGAAGGAAATCCAGAGCCCATCAATGAAGCTGAAGATAAGAGTGATGCCATCAACTCTAAAGAACACCTAGAAGATGAAGAGAATGAAAAAGATTTTGAAGAAGATCTCTTCACTAAACTTATGGCTTCCATGGAAGAGAATATCAATTTGAAAAAGTAAAATGAGGAACTTAAGAAGAAAGCACTAGCTGGTGACCAAGAACAAACAAGGAAGAAGGTTGACCTTGTCAAGATTCAAGTACAAGAAAGGGATAAAGATCTTGCCAAGCTTAAGAAGTAATTTCATCAAAGCAAAAGAAAGCATCATGAAGAAGTCATATCCATGAAAAATTAATTGGATAAAGCAAAGAAACGGGAAGATGCCTTGTCAAACCACCTGGAACAAAGGCACACAAGCTTGAACAAACTTGAAGTAGAGATTGGTCAATACAAGGAAGAGGTCTCCTCCCTTAGATCTCAACTAGAAGAAGCAAGGAAACAAGCACAAGGAGCTGAGAAGCAAATTAAAACTTTGCCATTCATAGAAGGACGGGTTTATGAAGCAGAAAGGGAGAGAAACACCATGATATGCCAACTGAAAGAAAAGGATGAAGACATATTCAAACTAAAATCCGATCTCAACCTTCTCAAGGCTAAAACATGTAAAAATACAAGGATCATGGAGGAAATGGAGAGAAATCTAGCTAAGGAAAATGAAGAAATCTTCAGAATGAAATCAGATATCATCTCTCTTAAAATAGAAGCAAATGAAGCAACTTGTATCAAGGAAGAGATTGAGAAACAACTTGCTAAGAAGAATAAAGACTGCAAAAGATTGGAAGAAGAATTTGTCTCCCTCAAGAAAAAGGTTGAAGGGATGGACAAATTTTTGAAGAACTCTCATGCCTTGGACGACATGCTCAACCATCAAAGATCTCCATTTGATAAATCAGGTCTTGGGTATGTAGGTGAATCCTCAAGCAAGAATGATAATGCTTCAAACAACAAGGATATGAGGAAGTTAGAAATAAATGTTGATGCTCCCAATTTTAGCAAAGGTAAAGATAAGAGTCAAGGCAACATTGAAGGAAGTCATGTTCCAAGAAGAAATGTAGATGATGTCAAGGATGCGAGAATCAATGGTTATCATCAAAGGATCTCAAGGCAGAAAGACTTCAGAAGTACATCAAGGAAATCTCCATCTCCCAGGTACCAAAGTTTATTTCTTGGTTATTGTTATGCTTGTACAAACTTTGGACACATGGCAAGAGATTGTAGGGAATATCACAAAGATAGATATTATGGTCCCCGACAATCTTCGAGAAGCAATTTTGCAAGAAGTCATGAATTCTTATTCGTGAACAACATAGAGTGCTTCAAGTGTCATAATATTGGACATATGGCACGTGGGTGTAACTTGACTTGGGCACCTACACAAGCTAGAACCATGCCAGAGAAGAAAGTTACACAAGTATGGAGAAGAAAGCAAATACAATCCGAAAATCTCCTGAACTCTCCAGCCAACAACACATGTTGTTGACTTGATGAAGATATCCTTGATATTCTGAGTATTTGATGATGGGATTCTGCCAAAAGGAGATCGTGCATACAGTTAGGGGGAGCTTGTTATTCTTGATCATTATTGCGGAAGCTATCAGTGAAAGGGTCCTTATGAAATCCTTGATGAGCTATATTAACAATCATTCTTTGATAAAGATCATTTCTCAGGAGAACCACATTGAAGAACATGATCCCTTAACCATTCTTTGGACTGTTGTTGAAGATATTTTCCACTTGATCACTAAGGATAAATTGGAGCAACAGAGAGGGCCATCCAATGCTAGAGAAATAGGGAAAATAACTATGTTGTTGGTATTACAGAAGTTGAATATCTCGACTCAGGGATATGATGTGAGAACAGGTAAATCAAGGACAGTAATAGAAGCAACCTTCAAACAAACAAACACATCTAGAAATGGAGCTTGAAGTAAGAGTAGTTGGAAGAATCTAGCATAATTGAAGCATTGCAAAAAAAAAATGTCAACCGGTAAAAATAATTTAAAAGACAGTCATGGATTAGATATTAAAAAAAAGGGGGAGAATGTTGTAATGTCGAATATAGCTCAACAACTTAAGGAGAAGCACAAAGATACAAAGGAACTCAGATCTGAAGAGAGATAGCAAGAAAGACAATTTCAGTGGCATTTTCTCTTGATTCGGACTATGAAGGACTCTTAATTCTGACTATGGAGACAATAGAATATGGATTGAAGCATAAAAAATTGGTCTTGAACATTTGGTGTGTGGCTATTTGGAATCTGTTTGGAAGCATTTAAGTGGAGCATCTTTAAGCATTGTTGAAGCCATGATAAAGTAGTTTTTTGAGACATGAAGAAGGGATAATGTGCTAGTTAATGATAAGGCATCAATCCTTCTATCTTGAGTAAAAAGAAGAGCACTATGACAGGGAGAGTAACATACCCATGAAGATCTACTATTCATGAAGAAGAGTAACAGCTTGATAGGGGGAATCCTTGTGCACTCCTTTGCCATTGATGTCAAAGGGGGAGAGAAGAAGAATATTTCCACCAATGACAAAGGGGGAGATTGTTGATCTAGATTGTCATTGATGTCAATATGGAAATATTTTGGATAGTAAATAATGATGTGAAGCCAAGCAAAGTAGATTCATGAAGCAATAGGAGCAGGAAGAGTTCATCAAAATCCATCAAAGAAGAGCTATCAAAAGAAGATTTATCGAAGCATAGAAGAACTATTGGAAGAAGAGCTATCGGAGTAGTGTATCGGATAGGAGTAAAGAGAAACCAGAGGAGTGATGAGCCAAGACAATGTAGATCTATCGCATATGCGAAGAGTAAGAGGAAGAAGTCATTGAAAGCCAACAAGAGAAGAGAAGCAATTTATCAGAAGCAGTTTATAGGAGGAGTTAAGATATCAACGCTTTATCAGAGAAATTATATTGTCGCGTTATCAGCGGTTCTATTATATTAAGGTATGTAAACACTGCTCAAACCCTCGATTGCAATATAATGGAGTCAAGAAATGAACGACGGAGATCAAACCCAAGTGCTTGCGGAAGAAGAATGGCAGAGGAATAGATCTAGATCGACAGTGATTAGCAACTGCAGGGTTTGGAAAGTACAGATTTCCTTGATCGCGGCTGAAGTCCCACACTCAATCCTAGCCGTCGATCTCATATTCAACTCTTAGATCACAGTCAACTGTGGGGGTTAAGGCCGTTTTAATCCGCGTGCCAGTCAAAGTCCCGCAAACCCCAGTTGTGATATAAGGTGCGGACCTGATCGCTCCATCATAACACGCCCTAAATAAATATCACATCTGTCGTATCAGAAATTTTATATCGCAAGAGTTAAAGGGATGTGCTCTAGAGGTTGGAGCCTCACAAAAAGTCCAAGTTGGTGCTTGACAATAGGTTGGAGCCTTATATATATTGTACCTGATTTATTGTAAAGATTATATTAATAAAATAATTTATTCCTATTGTTCATTTTGTGTTGTAAATATAAATGATTTAACTGATAAAAATAACAATTGAAAAGGAATACTGATTCACCCCCCCCAGTATTTCCAACATTAAGAACAACTTGGGATAGGATTGAAGGATGTACAAATATGACACAATAGGAGAAGGAAGGAGGCAATAGAACCTATCCCCCCTTCATGACAAATTCTTGAACTCCAACCATAAATCAAAGTTCAGTAAACTTCGCCTCTATGAGATCCTTTGTAAAGATGTCTGCAACTTGATCATCGATGGAACAATATTGCACTTCAAGAACATGGTCATGAATGAGATTTCTGATGAAGTGCGTGTGTAGTTCAATGTGTTTGTTGTGCTGATGTTGGATTGGATCTTTGCATAGTTGAATGGAACTTTGATTATCACACCAAAGTGTAGTCGGATGCTGTTGCTGAAAGCAAAACTCTGACAGGATCTGACGAAGCCACATGGATTCCTTACTAGCTTCTACGACGCCACGATACTCTGCTTCTGCTGAAGAAAGAGAAATGGCACTTTGTTTCTTGCAAGCCCATGTAATAGGTACAGAACCAAGAGTGAAGACATAACCTGCAGTAGACTTTCGATCATCAGGGTCACCAGCCCAATCAGAATTAGTGAAACCAACCAATAGAGGAGATGATTCTGCACTGTAATGAATCCCAACCTGAATTGTACCTCGAACATAACGAAGTATTCTTTTAGTTGCTTTCCAATGACTTTCATGTGGGTTTTGCATAAACCGAGTAATAAGGCCAACATCAAAGGAAAGTTCAGGACGAGTATGGGTCAAATACAAAAGTTTTCCTACAAGCTGACGGTATAAGGTAGCATCAACTTCAGGGGAAGTACAAGTGACTGAAAGTTTGGCTCCAAACTGAAAGGGAGAAGGGGTTGGCTTATAGTCTTCCATGTGAAAGTGGCATAGAAGATCACAGGCATACTTGGACTAGGAAATGGAAATACCTTCCTTGGATTGCAAGAATTGAAGACCAAGAAAATAATGCAAGTGTCCTAAGTCTGTCATTTCAAACTGATTTTTAAGGCTGGAATTCACATGGTTTATAAGGTTGGGATCACTACCAGTAAGGATAAGATCATCAACATAAAGAACAAGAATAATAAGAGACTTACCCACTTTCTTGGTGTGGACAGTATTGTCAGAATGACACCTAGAAAAGCCAGTATCTAAAATAAAGCTATCCATTTTGGCATACCAAGCCCTAGGGGCTTGTTTGAGACCATAAGGGGATTTCTTAAGCCGACATACAAGATTGGAGTCTGTTTGTATAAATCCAGGAGGTTGTTCCATATAGATTTATTTATGCAAGTCCCCATGCAAGAAGGCAGATTTAACATCCATCTGATGGACTTCCCATTTGAAAGAGGTAGCAAAGGAAAGAACAAGGCAGATAGAGTTTATTTTCGCAACATGGGAGAAGGTTTTAGTATAGTCAATGCCTTTAACTTGTGAAAAACCCTTAGCAACAAGACGAGCTTTATGTTTATCAACTTTTCCATCTAGTCCAAACTTGGTTCTGTAAACCCATTTTCATCTAACAAGTTTTCGTCCCTTTCAAAGAGGAACAAGATCCCATGTATCATTTACCAATAATGAACGCTATTCTTCATTCATAGCTGCGTCCCAATCTGGATGGCCTGAAGCTTCTGCAAAGGTGTCAGGATCATAATTTGTTGAAGCTTGAGCTAGTAAAGAAGAGGCTCTATCGAACTAAGAACATGTACATCGCTGGTTTGTAGGATTACTTGCAAGAGCACCTGTTGCATCCCAAGTAGCACGGACCCATTTTGGAAGTTGAGGAGCTGAAGGAGGATCTTGAGAAGGTGGGGGAGGATTTTCATCCTCGCTGTCATCATCTAAAGAAGAAATAGTTTCAAAAGTAGAAGGAATAGAGAGAGGTGGCACATCCGCCGAACTAGGCTCGTAGGACGATATATTTTCAACAAACTTTACATCTCTTCTAATGATAACATTTTTGGACTTAAGTGGAATAAGTCTTTATCCTTTGACATCTTCAGAATATCCAACAAAAATACATTTTTCACTCTTAGGTTCTAAAGATTTATGTTTCTCATCTGGAATATGGGCCCATGCTTCACTTCCAAGAATACGAAAGTGACTTACATCTAATTTAATTGAACTCCATGCTTCTTTTGGAGTGATATTCTTTAAAACCTTAGTAGGAGTGCGATTTACTATGTAATTTGCACAGTTAATTGCTTCTGCCCAAAAATTAAGACTAAGTCCTTTAGATTCAAGCATACAATTAGCTATTTCCTTTAAGGTGCGATTCTTCCTTTCAGCTACATCATTTTGTTGTGGAGTATATGGAACAATATGTTGCATTTGAATTCCACGCTCAGTGAAAAAGTTGATGAATTTGTTGTTAACATATTTGCCGCCATTATCAGATCTTAGCTTAAGAATTTGATGTCCAGATTGTTTCTCAACAAAGGCCTTAAAGGCCAAGAAAATGTTAAATAATTCACTCTTGAGTTTTAAGAAGTATACCCAAGTGCGCCTGGAGAAATTCGATTGATGTTGGGCGGCTAACGCTTACTTAGAAGAGTTTCCAAGATTAAGAAGACCAAGATGTAAGAGTTTTTCTTGTTCTCTTATTAAATAATCAAAAAAGGCATCAAAAGAGGGGTACTTGTAGTCTTGTCTTTGAGAAATGAAGGCTTCTCTGGTAGAATGGAAGGTGGAAACAAACACAGAGTAGGCTGGTCCCAACTTAGTAAGAATGGAATAAATAAGGCTACCATCTTCTTTCTTAACCTTAACACCTTCCAAGAGAAGTCTAAGGGTCTTGAACTTGGACAAAAAATCTTCAATGGAAGAAAAATTATTTGGGTTCAACGTAAGCAACTCATTTTCGAGTTGATGGGCTCTAATTTCATTTTTAATCCCAAAAACTTTAGTGAGTTGTTTCATTGCCTCATTAGGGGTATCAAGTTCTGCAATATGGAATCCAAGGTCTAGAGAAGTAGACATCCCTATCAACCCACGTGCTTGATCTTGCCTATTTTCCCATTTGGCTACCTTATCTTCATCTTTAGGTTTAGTTTCTTGGCCTGAGGCTATTCTGTAAAAACCTTTACTTCTAAGTAAATCCACAATGTAGGACCACTATTGGAAGTATTTGGTGTTGTCAAGAATAACTTGGCACGGACTTTCCATTTTAATAGAAACTGAAGCTGTAGATGCTGAAACCTAGTGTTCTAATGGAAATATCTCGAAAAATTAGGCAGATTAAAAAAAATGGCTCTGAAAACAGCTTCCGGATGAAGAAGTTATGACTTTTTGAAGAAACGTCGTTGACGATGCTGACAAAGTGTGTGAATGTCTGGAAGTGAATGATAATGTTATATTTAAAAAAAATCCCCCCCTTTCCAAACTTAATTTAATTAGCTCACTTAAAAAAGAAAAATATTTTAGGTGACCCACTTTTATAAATAAGTGAAAGTCACTTTTACAATGGTACTTTATGAGCTACCCACTAAATTGTAACTTAAATAAAAGATAAAGAGACTTTAGAATTATAAGCGACTCACTTTTTATAATGGGTGAGAACACTTTTACATAAAGTAACTTTAAAACATAAGTTACATGTGCTTTTTGAAAAAGTAACTCAACGAAAAGAAAGACTTGAACTCAAGACCTCTATTCTCATAAAGTAACTTTGAACCAAGTGAGCTAGTTTAAATGTTAGTAATTTTTGGAAAAGAGAAAGGGTTTTTTTTTTTAGTCACTGAAGCTTTGGGGTGTGTGCTTACTTGAAAAAGCTCTTTTTGCCTACAAAACAAAAAGCCACATAACTCAGCACATACATACAAAAAAAACAAACCTTACGGCTTGAAGTTAGCTTTCGCTAGAAACTAAATATTTTCCTCAATGTTTCTAATTTTCCGAGATCATACTTAGGCGCGACGAAAAAGAGTATACACATGAGAAAAATCCTTTCTTTCTGTTTCTAATTCCCCCAGATCGCATAGAGTCGCAGGGAAAAAATCATATGCAAAAATGAAAGGTATAGATCCGGTAATAAAAAAAAACAAAGAGCTAAATAAACAAAAATAAACAGAGAGATGAATAACTAAAACTGCAAATAAAGACTGTATACCTTTAGATCTTAAAAATGACATAACTAGGACTACCAGAAACCTTTTTGCATGAAACGAAAGGGGTTCCTCACTAGAACATATCCTCCTAACACAATAGAGTAGTCCTTTCGGCCCAAAAGTAGTTAGAAATAATAGATCTAGGAAACAACAGTCGCATGCACTTGTACTGGCTTCGGATTTGGATCACCAACGGATGCGGCCCTCAAATAGCTCTGATACCGTGTAGGAATTTACAGGGTAAGTTCCTTAGATAGAACACCAAAGGACACCACTCACAAATAGATCACAGATCAATACACTAGTATTCTTGACGTGGTTAAAACCCTCAAAGAGGGAAACAGTCCATGACCTGAGCTAACGCGACCACTTCAGGAAATTTATTAATAAAAGAATGAAAATTTACATAAGCTTATCTAATGAACGGTCACCCTACAAATGACCCTCCATCCTCTTTAAATAGGGATCATGGACCAATTGGGTGTTAAACCACGGATCAAGTGTTGGTAATACCGAGGAGAGAATGAACCGTCAGATCACTTCATGTCAAGAACATATCGTGACCTTCGGATTGTAAGTTACAAATGTACATAGTAAAGAAACACACTTTACCTAACTCTACACCATACCAAGTTATACTTAACTATTTCCTGTGTGTTAGAATATCCTAACAGCGAGGAACTATCCATTATTGTCTGAAATATGGTAGGAGGAATGATGTCCACTTGATTGGATGTACAGATTCCAACTCGGGAGGTAATGAGTAGGATGGAAGAAGCACTACATGAGGATGTTTCATTTTGGGATCCTCCATGATCTCATGGATGAGGAGAAAGCAATACACAATTGCTTTGAGTAGTGCTGAGGCTAAGTATGTTGTGGCCTATGAAGTAAGCAGAGAAGTGGTTTGGTTAAGGAAGTTGCTATCCAACCTATTCAAAGGACCGATGGACCCTAAAATGATACATTATGACAACACCAATTGTATATGATTGTCTAAGGACCCATTATTTCATGGAAAGACAAAGCATATAAACAACAAGTGTCACTATATTCGGGAGCTAGTACAAAATGGTGTGCTACAACTATAATATATCTCCACTGATGAGAAGGTAGAAATCTCTTCCTAATAAGAAGCTTGTGTACTTGAGAGACAAGCTTGGCTTGGTTGATATATCCTACCTAGTTGAGAGGGAGAGATAGGCACATCATTATTGTATTCACTTGGGAAGATAGAATGGAGGATTGGGTAACCATCTAACATCCAATACTCTTTGATGATGAGGTAGGGAATCCAAGATAAGAGTAGTTGTGGATCAATATTCTTTGAGGACTAGCTATCCAAGATAAGAATAATCCAAAAAGGGTCATACTCGGTGAACACTCGAGTGGAGTATGTACCTTGAGAGACAATGATGATGGTGTCTATAAATCATTGGTCTCACCAACATTGTGTTTTGATCTTGTGGAGAGATAGAGTTGTTAGTCAAGACCTTGCTATGTGACAATGTTGGTTGATATGATGTTAGACAGATGGGTTACCAATTCGACTCTTCCTATGATATCTCTTTAGATTGAAAATTTCCATGTACCTCTAATGAATACCTCCCTAGTTAAGAGGGAATGTTGAAAAATGTGTAACTAGGTTCAATATTCATAAGTATGAAATGTATTTTTGATTATTGTAAATTATAAATGAAATAAAAATTATTATTATTATTTTGGAGCATGGGTTTCATGCTCAAGGTCTTTTATTTTATAGGTCAAGCACCCATTGAGTGATTCTAGGGTTTGTCCTAGGTCAAGAAGTCAAAAGAGTCATTATCATAAGTTGAAGACCCCACTGGGCACATTGTAACTTGTAAAGAAAATTATTTTTGTTATTTAAAAGTGTCAGAATACCCTCCAAGACCAAGTCAGCCTAGCAGTTGGCAAGTCGGCCTAAAGGAAGAGCCACGTCCACCCTTGAAGAGGATTCGTCCTACTTGAAGCACACTCACTCACCACTCATTCTAGAGAAGGAAGAGGAAGAAGGAAGCAACGAAGAAGAAGGAGGACGAAGGAGACTTATGTTTGGGCTAATTTTCTCTCTCACATGCTAAAGAGGACTAGGGTTTTTGCAATAGCCTTAGGTCCATCTACAAGTTCGATCTTGGAGGAAGTGAAGCAAAGATGTCAAGGAAAGGTCACCAAGGGTCACTCTCAAGCTCCAAAAGTTAGGGAAAGGAAAGTGAAGGTCAGAGGAGGGATCTAGAAGAAGATCAAAGTTCCTACGTATGGTAGTAGCATTTGCAGGGAGGCTGAAATTTTAAAGTTGCAATAGGAGGCCAAAAATATTACAACAGAAGGTCGAAAAGGTGCTACGGGAAGATATTTGACTGGGTTTGACTAAATTGAAGTTGGCACATCACCCGAAGAGGTTGGTCTTGGTCTTGGAGGGTATTGGTATTAGTCTTAAGGTCATGGAATTCGTCAATTGAAGAATCTATAAGGAAGAGAAGAAATTCATTGGTTTTTCCCCTGACTTGCAGCTTATATAAATTTGTCATTGTTCTTTTGTTTTTGGTAGTTGTTTGATGCTTCACACATATCATAATAAGGAACAAAGCTAATATGTAAAAAGGAATCAAAATCAATTATCAAGTAAAGAGAATTAATCATATTCATTTCCCTATTGAATTCTCAACATCAGTTTTGTCTCGCTCTCAACCCACCACTAACAATCATTTTTTCCAATCTATTGAATCTATATGTCGCCTTTATTAATTTTTTGCCATTTCCTCTGATCATTGGATTCATATTGGTGGTAGTCATTGCTACACAAAATATGATGCTTTGTGGCATATTCTTGGAGAATTTCAACAGCTGCTCTTGCAGTTAGTTTCTATACTCAACTGCAATTTTGAGCCCGTCGTTGATTTTATTGAATTTTTTTTTATTGGGACTCAATTACTGTCTATCGTGTGGATTTTCTTAGAAGTGTTGTGTCTCTATCTCCAACAATGTTACAAGTCTCCCTAGTACTATTATTATATAAAGGTGGTCTTCAGTGCTATTTGTGTGGAATTTTTAAGGCGATTGAGATTTGTTCGTTGGCTTTGCGACTTCTTAAGCTTGTCTACAAGTAGTTGTTGTAGTCTACAAGGCGGGGGGTCAAATTGGGTGCTTTTGATTTTTGAGTGTGTGCCTTATCTACAACCACCACTCATCAATCATTGGCCACTTCCAAAGTGAGGACTTAGTTGCCTAGTAAGCATCAAATTGCCCAAGAATCCATATATTTGATAAAATACTTTGAGCATTTTAATTTGGGGACAAAACCTGATGGTTTTCAACTTGTTGGATGTCGATTTTTTTTAAGGCCATAATATTGATTTTGGTATTATTTTTTGAGATTTGGGTTAAGTCAATCTTCACATAAATAACATTTTTTGCTTCAGGTTTTTTTGCTGCAAAGTATTTCAGCATAACAAGAAAGATGAAACCATTTAGAGGCGAGGGGGTAATAATCAACAAAGTGACATGCATAATTTTTAGAATGATAAACAAACTATTAAGTGTTATATATGTGGTAAACTTGGTCATACTACCCCTAATTGTCGCACTCCTTAGTAAACGATTAGTGAGAAGAAAGAACTAGACTTTGAGAAACAACAACCTCTTGACAAAGGAAAAGCACCATAATATGCTCAGTATATTGTTTCACATTGTAATTTCAATATAAATGATGCCTTTAGCACTACTTTATCTGATTGGAAAGATACTTGGATATTGGATACTAGAGCCACTTGTCATATAACCTTCAGAAGAGTTTTTTTGAAACTTTCAGTGATAATATTGATGGAGTAATTTATTTGGTTGATATACCACAAGTAAAGCCTTTAGGAATTGGATCTATTTGATTGAAAATAGTGGGACTTGCTGATTATATTTTACAAGATGTTCTGTACATTCCTCAGTTTTAAAGAAATTTGACATCTCTCATACATATCAGGCAACAAGGGAATTCTACAAATATATTTGATGGTGTAGTTGAAATCTGTATAGAATTTGATAATATGATCATTATGATTGGTGTTGAAGAAGACAAACTCTTGAAACTCAAAGACACTTCATGTCCTACATTTAATTCTGCTCATTTGGCTCAACATAGTGATACTGTATCTTCCAGTTTGTTGTGGCATGCTTGTTTTGGTCATACAAATTATGATAGTATCAAGATTATGAGACAACAAGGCATTAAAGTGCTTCCTATTGTTCCAAGAAAACTTTCTCCATGTGATACTTGTATTTTAGTAAAGCACAATAAGAAGATTCTTCATAACTCTACTTCTAGAGCTTCCATGAAGTTAGGTATCATACATTCTAATTTATGTGGGCCTATGCCTATTCCATTTTCTAATGGTAACAAATATATGCTAACTTTTATTGATGACTACTTGAGGATGTGTTGGGTTTATTTGTTGAAAGATAAATCACAAGTTTTTGAGACTTTTAAAATTGTTCACTTATCGATTAAAAATGAAGCTCAACTTAAGATTGGAGCTCTATGAACATTGGCCCTCCTCCTTCTTCGTTATCCTTCTTGTGCTTCTCCTTCACTTGGATGATGAGAAGTGAAGGTGTGTCCAAGGGTGGTCATGTTCCCTGTTGAAACCTAATCATAGGGATTGGGTGAACAACTGTAATTAGTTTAAATAAATAATAGAGAAGATGGAGAGTCATCGGGTGATGAATTGAACAGTCACTCCTTCTTGTATATAATAATGAACAACCGGAATGAATAAAATGATTTGATTTGAGGAGTTACCTCCGGATCTGACATGGTATCAGAGCTCAGGTCTCTAGGTTTAGGCATTCTGCATGCACCTTTGTAACTCCTCTTTGTTCGGGCTCTTCTACTCATTGGATCTGCCATTCTGGCTAGCCTAACAGCTTTGGTGTTTACGCTTCCACTGGTTTGACATGGTCCTTCCTGTGACATGTTATTCATTGACTTGAACGTGCTGCCTTCTCTGGTACGCTGCTCTTGTCGCTGCTCGATACCAACATACAAAAAACACTCAGCCTTTTTTATCTGCGCTATACAGAACCATACGCCCATGGTTTTGAAGCTTGAAAGCTCGCGGAGTTTAAATGCTGCTCCATGGTGCCCACCATGAACGCTACTTTCGAAGTTTTGAATGTTGCTCCACGGTGAATGCTACTCCACGGTGAGCGCTACTCCCATACACCATACGACTGTTCGTCAATACCCTCGTCCATACACAGTCAACTCTGGTATGCGGGTGAAGGGAGGTGATACCAGTCCATACCTGGGCCCTTGGCATATGTGAATCTGCTCTAGGTTATATTAGGTTGAACGCTATCCTTCCTTAGTTACCACAAGTTAACGCAGTTTTTAGAGATAGTATAACACTGTCCAAATTTCAACTTTCATTATCTGTCTTCATATACAAGCCTCATAGAACGCCGATATACATTATATTGTTTCATAATTTCATTGTCTTTAAATTATAACGTTGTCTCTGCTTCAAACTGTTGGTATTGTTTCAACTGTGTTTCCCTTTTGGTATTGTTTCAACTGTGTTTCCCTAGTTACCTCCTCCCATAGTGCACGTGCCTCATAATAACGCTGTCTGACATGGTATAACACCTTCCCCAAATACCACCTTCCCCACATAATACCTCTGTCTTCATATATCAGAATCAGATTTTTTTAGGAGTAAAATTTTGCAACAGAAGTATTTTTTTCCCACAGTACATAGATTTTACAATGCATTCATTAATATCTATTGTGGGAGTGGTTCTCAATGGGAAGGAGAATTATCCTGAATGGTCGCGGAAAATCAAACACACTCTCATTTTTAATGAGCTGTGGAAAGGAGTGTGTGTTGGAGATGGAGACAAAGAGCTAGAACAACCTACCTCAGACAAAGAATTCGTCATTTGGGAAAATAAGAATGGCAAGGCTTATGCAATGATTGCAACATCAGTAAATGAAGAGGTGAGTCACCATATTTCACCATTTTCAAATGCTTTCGAAGCCTTACAAAAACTAAAGGAAATCTATGACTCACACTCTGCACTTGAAGTTGTTCAACTCATGATTAAACTCTTTACCCTTGAATTACAAAATAATGATCCTCTTGCTCTTGCATTAGAAGTAAAATCTATAATGCATGATATCAAAGTCACTAATGTTGAACTAGATATTCCTCTGATAGCTTTTCTCAAGGCACTTTATCCCACTTACTCAAATTATCTTGAGTCATTGCAAGCGAATGGAAACCTCAAAGATATTTCCCTTGACTCCCTTGAAAAAATTTGTTGAAAAAGAGAAAGCTTTTGGGAAGAAGACAACTCCTGAGTCTTCTGAAGAGGCTGTGTGCCTTGCTCATAGAGAAAAGAATCTTGCTCAATATTCTTCCAGAGGAAGAGGTAGTCGAAAAGGAATAGGAAGAAATTTCAGAGGCAGGGGGGGCAGACACTCTCAAGAAGAAAAGTCAGATTTGCACTGCATACGCTGCAAAAGAGATGGATCACATGATGCATCCACATGCAAGTTGCCTTGGGACATAATTGAGTAGGAAAGAAACCAACCCAAAGGTAAAACTAATGACAAAGAGAAAGGTAAAGCACCTGAATCCGCTCACTATGTTGTGGCACACTGTAATATTGGAGTAAATGAAGGATTATTTAATGCTTCACTTGCTTCTTGGAAAAATGATTGGTTGCTTGATTCAGGAGCAACTTGCCACATGAATTTGAGAAGATATTTTTTTGAAGAATTCACTGACAATGTTGATGGAGCAGTATACTTTGCAGACAAATCAAAACTCAAGCCATCAGGGCTTGGCACAATCAGGCTTAAATTGCCTGGTCTTCCAGACTTTCTTCTGCATCATGTTCTATATCTCCCACAGTTGAGGAGAAACTTGTTGTCCTTGGTCCACATTCACCAACAAGGACACTCCATTCATATGTTTGATGGAAATATTGAGGTAAGAAAATCATCAAACCACTCACTTGCCATGACGGGTATAGAAGAAGAAAGGCTTCTCAAGCTGCAGGGTACCTCTGCTCATGCACAAAATCTCTCATACAATTCTCATTATGAAGAAGGTACATTTCCATCAAGTTTATTATTGCATGCTAGATTTAGACACTTGAACTATGACAGCCTCCGCTTGTTGAAGAAAAATGGTGTTACTGGTTTGCCTACAATTCCTAGGAAACTTAAGCAATGTGATGCTTGCATTCTAGGAAAGCATAGTAAACAGTATTTTCATGATTCACATTCAAGAGCACATAGAAAACTTGAACTCATTCATTCATATTTGTGTGGTCCAATGCCTGTTCCTTCTGCAAATGGAAATAAATATATGATGACATTTATTGATGACTACACCAGAATGTGTTGGGTTTATTTATTGAAGAACAAATCTGATGCTTTTCAAACATTCAAGTACTTTCATACATGGATTGAAAATGATGCACAATTTCATATTGGCTCTATTCGAACTGATAATGGAAAAGAATACACTTCAAATGAATTTGAAAACTATCTTCACCAACATGGGATCAAACATCAAACAACTGTGCCTTATAATCCCCAACAGAATGGATTAGTTAAAAGAATGAATAGGACAATCTTAAATATGGTATGCTCCATGATGTTTTTCAAAAATGTAAAATTGATGTTTTGGGCTAATGTAGTTCTATGTGCTGTATATGTAAAGAATAGATGTCCATCTAATGCTATTAGAAACAAGACTCCTTATGAAATGTGGTATGAGCACATTCCTTCGGTAAAGCATCTCAGGGTCTTTGGTTCCACATGTTATGCCTTGATACCAAAGGTACATAGAAACAAACTTGGTGCAAGAAGTTGTAAGTGTATCTTCCTGGGGTATTCAAACACCTCCAAAGCATACCGTCTCTATGATGAAGTCAATAAAAAGTTCGTTGTATCTAGAGATGTAATCTTTCTTGAATCATCCAAAACTGACAATGTTGTTGAGCAGCAACTTGATCGCTTGGATAGATTCACAAATGAAAAATCATTTCAAGAATTTGATAATCAGATTCCACATCTTGAAGGGGGGATTCCTATACTAGATCAACCCGTGGAATCTTCTTTTGAAGCACTCTCGCCCCCGCATGAAACTCCAACAACTGATGATACTTTGAGTGATGTGATTGACATAATTGGGAGACTCAATCTTGATTCAGTCCCAAATAAATCAACGAAGCAGCTTGGACCATCTGAGAAAGGTCCCCCAAAGTGGCTGACAAAGACACTTGAAAGTGTTCATCCTGATGAGGTTGGAAAGACAGGAACTAGAAATTCAAACCGGAAAAATGGAGGTGATGTGGATGACTCTGATTCACCTATTGATATGAATGTTTCTTATGATTGTGAATTGAATTTATCTACAGATTTTTAACCAACTTCCTTCAAAGAAGATGCTTCTCATGATGAATGGAAAGAAGCGATGCAAAAGGAGTATGATGCCCTGATAAAGAATGACACTTGGAAGCTGGTTGATCCTCCATTGGGAACCAAACCAATTGGCTGCAGGTGGGTCTACAAGGACAAGTATAAAGATGGTGGCTCACTTGACAAGCACAAAGCTAGGCTTGTGGCAAAATGTTTTGCACAGAAGGAAGGGGTCGATTATGAGGATACTTTTGCCCCCACAGCAAAATGGGATACCATCCAGACACTCCTTTCCCTAGAAGCTCAGAACGGTTGGAAAGTCCATCAAATGGATGTAAAAACTACTTTCTTGAATGGAGATCTAAAAGAGAATGTTTTTATGTCCCAGCCTGAAGGATTTGCTGTGAAAGGACATGAACATAAAGTATGCAAACTTGTGAAATCCTTGTATGGCCTCAAAAAAGCACCATGAGCCTGGTATGAAAAACTAACTGAGCATCTTCTGAAACTCAATTTCAAACATTATGATCTTGATGATGCAACTTTGTTTGTCAAGAAGGTTGGAAAAACAGTTGTATATGTAGATGATCTTTTGATGACAGGGAATAATGAGAGCTGCATTGCATCTATAAAGAAGGAATTGAGGAAAGGTTTTGAAATGATTGATTTGGGCTATGTTCATTACTATCTTGGTATTGAAGTAACTCAACATCCAAAGTCCATACTCCTTTCTCAAAAGAAGTACATTGGAGATCTGTTGAACAAGTTTGGCATGACTAAATGCAATCCTCTGGCTACTCCAATGGAACAAAACTTAAAGCTCACATCCATTGAAGGAAAAGAATTTGAGGATGCAACAAAGTATATACATCTTGTAGGAAGTCTCAACTACCTAACTACTACCAAACCTGACATTTCGTTTGTTATTGGAATCCTCTCCAAGTTTATGTAAAAGCCTTGTGAGTGACATTGGTCTACTGCAAAAAGAGTTCTAAAGTACTTGAAGGGAACTCAAGACTTTGGAATCAAGTATACACAGGTGGGCGACTTCAGCTTGATTGGATACTCTGATTCAGACTTCGATGGAGACAAAGAAACTGGGGTATCTACTTCAGGTTATGCTATGAGTCTTGGATTAGGAGCTGTCTCCTGGAGATCACGCAAACAATTAGTTCCAGCAGATTCCACAACAGAGGCAGAATATGTGGTAGCAGCTGAGGCAATAAAAGAAATTGTGTGGCTCAGGAAAATTCTTGAATATTTGCAAGTAAAACAAGTACAATCGACTCCACTCATGATTGAAAATACCTCGGAAATAAAGTTGGCCAAGAACCCAAAGTTCCATGATTGAACGAAGCACATCAATACTAAATATCATCTGATTCAACATCATGTTGAGGCTAAAACAATCCATTTCTGCCATTGTTCCACTAATGAGCAAATTGCAGACATCTTCACCAAAGAACTTGGAAGAGAAAACCTTGAAAGATTCAGAATGATGCTTGGACTCACCAACATCCCTTCAGATTAAGGGGGGGAATGTTGACACCTAATCATAGGGATTGGGTGAACAACTGTAATTAGTGTAAATAAATAATAGAGAAGATGGAGAGTCATCGGGAGATGAACTAAACAATCACTCCCTCTTGTATATAGTAATGAAAAACCTGAATGAATAAAATGATTTGATTTGAGGAGTTACTTCCTGGTCTGACATTCCCTCCTTTGTATATGCTTCTAAGGTGGACGCGAGTCCTCAGAATATGACAACTTCTTAGCTATGAGGCCGACTTGGTCTTGAGGGAATTTTGACACTTTCAAATACAAAAATAATTCTTTTTACGAGTTATGATGTGCTCGAAGGGGCCTTCAACTTATGGCAATGACTCTTTTGACTTATTGACCTAAGACAAACCTCATAAGCACTCAATGGGTGCTTGACCTCTAAAATAAAATACCTTGAGCATGAAACCCATGCTCCATAAGCAACAATAATAATTTTTCTTTCATTTTGCAAAATAAAAGAATCAAAAGTACATTTCATATTTATGAATACCAAACCCAGTTACACATTTTTCAACAATCCCTCTTAACTAGGGTGGTATTCATAAATGGTACATGGACATTCTCAATCTGAAGCAATCTCATAGGAAGAGTCGGATTGGTAACCCATCTATTTAACATTATAACAACCAATGTGGTCACATGGAAAGGCCTTGAATAACAACTCTATCTCTCCATAAGATCAAAGCATAATGCTAGCGAGACCAATGATTTATAGACACCATCATCATTGTCTCTCAAGGCACATACCCCACCTGAGTGTTCACAGAGTATGTCCTTATAGGACTATTCTGATCTTGGATAACTAATCCTCAAAGAATATCGGTCCTTGAGTGCTTTTATCTTGGATTCCCTACCTATCCTTAAAGAGTATCATATGCCATATGCTTACCCAATCCTCCATTCTTTCTTCCCAAGTGAAGACAAGAATGATGTGCCTATCTCTCCCTCTCAACTAGGGAGGATATATCAACCGGACCAAGTTTATCTCTCAAATACACAAGCTTCTTATTAGGAAGAGATTTTGTCAATATGTAAGCTACCTACTCATCGATGGAGATATACCGTAGCTGCAACACACCATCCTGTATTAGCTTCCGAATGTAGTGTACTTTTTATTTATATGCTTTGTATTTCCATGAAAAATTGGGTCTTCATACAACCTTATACAATGGGTTTTATCACAATGTATCACTGTTGGGTCTATTGGTCCTTCAAACAAGTCGAACATCAACTTCCTCAACCAGACAACTTCTCTTCTTACTTCACAAGCTACAATCTATTCAACCTCAACAATACTCAAAGCAACCGATTCTTTCTTTCTACTCATCCATAAGACCATGGAGGATCCCAAACTAAAACATCCCCCTATAGTGCTTCTTCCATCTTGTTCACCACCTTCCCAGTCAAAATCTGTATATCTAGTCAAGTGGACATCATTCCTCCTATCATACTTCAAGTAATAGTGGATTGTTCCTTGCAAATATCTTAGTATATGCTTGGCTAATATCCAATGATCATGCTTCGACTCAACTTGGAATTGACTGAGAACATTTACTGCAAAACATGTATGGTTGAGTATTCACCAAGTACATCAGGGAGCCAATTAATTGTCTATACTTGGTCGGATCCATTAGGCTCAATTCAAAACTCCTTAGCCTCTTCAAGTTTGTGATCATGGGGGATGTCATAGGTTTGAAATCCATCATGTCAAACCTCTTCAACATCTCGATCACATACTTTCCTTGACCTAGATAAATCTCATCAGGTCCCTGCCAAACTTTTAGTCCCAAGTAGTAGTGCATCAACCCAAGATTCTTAATATCCTATTCTGCTGCTGACTTCTTATCACATTCTTGGATTCGACCTTCCACGCCTATCAAGAGAAGATCATCCACATATAGAATAATTATTATGGGTTCATCCTTCACAACTTTGATATAGAGATTCAGACCAACAAAACTCTTTGTGAATCCAAATCTTTGTAGGTATGCATCCATCCTTGCATACCATGCCCATGGTGCTTGTTTAAGGCCATATAATGCCTTCTTTAACCTGCAAACATAAGCCTCTCTATCTTTGACTTCAAATCCCAAGGGTTTCTCTATATATACTTCTTCATTAATCGTTCCATTAAGGAATGCAATCTTGACATCCATTTAATGAATATTCCATCCCATGGATGCTTATTTAAGGCCATATAATGCCTTCTTTAACCTGAAAACATAAGCCTCTCTATCTTTGACTTCAAATCCCAAGGGTTTCTCTATATGGACTTCTTCATTAATCGTTCCATTAAGGAATGCAATCTTGACATCCATTTGATGAATATTCCATCCCATCGATGCTGTCAAAGAGACCAGTGAGTGTATAACTGTATACCTTGCTGTTGGAAAAAATGTCTCTTCATAATCGATGTCTTCTTGTTGAGAGAATCCCCTAGCCACAAATGTTTCCTTATACTCTTTAATACGTCCATCTGCGACATGTTTAATCTTGTAAAGTCATTTGGAAGTCACAACAGATTAGTTTTGAAGCCTAGGTATGATCTCCCAAAATCAAATCTTTATTATCGATTGATATTATTCATGCATGACATATTTCCATTCTTGATGATTGAAAACTTATTCAAATGTGGATTGCTATACTTCTATTAGTTTTGTCATATATGTTGCATAACCAGAATATCTTTTGGGCTTCTTTCCTTCTCTAAATGTGCCTTTAGCTACTTCGTGTCCCTTTGCATCTAATAGATTATATTTCAACTAGTTAGGTCTCTTTCTAGTTTAAGGGATGACCACAGGTTGCACGGGTTCACTAGTACCTTCATCTTCATGATTTGATTCTTCTTCCTCCCTAGTACCTTCTTCTTCAAATATAGGAAGTTCTTCATCATAAGAGTCCATAGGGAGATCCTTTGATTTCTTGAATGCAATACTTTCATCAAATATCACATTTTGACTAACTTCTATTCAATATCCTTCTTTTATCTAGATCCTATAGGCCTTAAAAGAATTACTGTAGCCAAAAAATGTTCCCTTCATGCCTAAAGGATCCAACTTCTTTCTCTTGTCCTTTGGTATATGAATATAGAAAGGAAAACCAAAAATTTGGAGATGGTCCATGCTTGGTTTCTTCCCACTAAATGATTCTTCAGGATTTATGTTATCTAGTGATTTGTGGGGACTTCGATTTTGTATGTATACAACTATCTTAGTAGCTTCACCCCACAAAAAATTCAACAAATCTTGTTCATGTAACATGGATTTTATACTTTTTTCAATGGATTTATTATTTCGTTTTTCAACTCCTTTTTTTTTTTTTTTTTTAATTTCAGGATTATATTGGACTATAAACTCCCTCTTAATCCCAAACTCCTTAAGAAAGGCTATGCTTTCCTTTGATGTGTATTCTCCTCCATTTTCAGATCTTAAAATCTTGATTCTCCTTTCTATAAGGTTCTCTACTTCAACTTTAAATTCTTGAAATTTGATGAATACTTCATCCTTGGATTTTGTTAAATAAACCCAAGTTTTCCTTGAATGGTCATCAATGAATGTTACATAATATAGATGACCTCCAAGATACTTTGGAGTCATAGTACCACAGACATTAGAATGAATGAGATCCAAAATTTATTTCCACCTTGAAACACTACTTCCAAATGGTCCTTGGTGTTTTTACCTAATGCACATCCCTTGCATACTCCTTCATGATCTTCTTTTAATTTTGGGATGCCATTCACTACTAAATTTAGGGTTGGTAAGATGTTGTAGTGAATATGACCAAATATTTTATGCCAAAGTTCACATGGGATAACTTCAATGTGAACCAAAGCTTGAGTGAGGGGAGTTAACAATATACAAAGTCTTCCTTCACGAATCTCAATCATCCTCACATATTCTATGCTTGAGCTTTTACCTCATAATACAAAATTTCCATATATGAAAGCAATTCTATCTTTATTATCTTCTAGACATGTAATGGAAAGAAGAATCTTAGGCAAACTTGGAGAAAATAGGATATTGTTGAGATGAATATTTCCTCCATTCTCTAGCTCTAACGAGGTAGATCTAATTCCTCTCATAGGGTAGCTTTTATTGTCACCAAACTCAACAGAGTAAGAGGACTTTCCTCTTGAAAATGTTTTTAGTTTTTTGTGTTGACCAGTCATATGTCTTGATGCTCCACTGTCGATTACCCAAATATTATCATCTTGAAATGTGTGAGTGAGTGCTAAGAATAGTCCTTCGTCCTTTGTAGATGTATTGGTCACTTTTTTCTTAAGAGAAAATAAGAGATACCATACTTCTTTGATGCCCTTCTTGAGATGACTTTCAACCATTGTACATTTGTTTAGAAACTTCTTCAATGTATTAGAGATCTTCATTATGCCCTTAGCCAACCTTAACTCCTGTACCATGTTGAGAAATCTATAGGGAAATATTTAGGATGGTTTCTCTTTCTATGATAACTGCTTGTGATATATTTTTACCGTTTCTTACTTATTATCTTCTTCTCTTATTATTATGTTCATTCTTATCATCAAACAACTACCAAAACAAGAACAACAATAGTACACAAGAACTCAAGGTATAGGCTGCAAGCCAAGGACAAAACCTCTCCACTTGAGAGGAAAACCCTTAAATCTATTCCCTTCTTATACATTCTTCAATTAACAAATTCCAAGACCTCTAGAACAAGACCAGTACCCTTTCAAGGCGAAGTCAAACATGTTCTGATGATGTGCTTCCTTTTTCCAAATCAAACCCAGTCAAATCTCTTCTAGCAACACAACTTCGACACCTAGCTTCAAAATTTTAGCCTCTACTACAGGTCTGGAATTTTCCACCCCTTGCAACTGCCACTGCATCCACACGTGTGAGAGAAATTTAGCCTTCCAAGGCCTCCAAAAAAATTCACTTGACTTTCTTCCTTGTCTAGGGCTAGCAAGTGACCTAATAGGCCCTTCTTCCAACATCTTTTATCTTCTTCCATTAGTAAGAGAATTTCAACCTTGAAGCAACAAACCTTAGCCTTCCTTCTTTGCACGTGTGAGAGAGAATTAGCCCAAAAAGCTCTTTCTTTGTCCTCCTTCACTATCCTTCTTGTGACTATTATTCACTTGGATGATGAGAAGTGAATGTTTGTCCAAGGGAGGTCGAATTCCCTCCTTTATATAGGCTTCTAAGGTGGATGTGGCTCTTCAAAATAGGCAGACTTCTTAGCCGTGATGCCAACTTGGTCTTGAAGGGTATTTTAACACTTTTAAATACAAAAATAATTCTTTTTGAAAGTTACAATGTGCTCAAAGGGGTCTTCAACTTATGACACTCTCTTTTGACTTCTTGACCTAGGACAAACCCTAGAAGCACTCAATGGGTGCTTGACCTATAAAATAAAAGACATTGAGCATGAAACCCATGCTCCAAAAACAACAATAATATTTTTTCTTTCATTTTACAAAATACAAGAATCAAAAGTATATTTCATATTTATGAAGACTGAACTTAGTTACACATTTTTCAACACCTTCTACTTTTGAAGAAGATAATAGTCGTGATGAATGGAAAGATGCGATGAAGAGGGAGTATGATTCCCTCATTAAGAATGTCACTTGGAGGTTGGTGGATCCTCTTGTTGTGATCAAAACCATTGGTTGTAAGTGGGTTTATAAAATTAATTATAAGGCAGATGGTTTGCTTAAAAAGTACAAAGCAAGACTTGTAGCAAATGGGTATGCACAAAAAGAAGGTGTTGATTATATAGAAACAACTTCTCCTATAACTAAATGGGGCATGATTAGAACCTTTCTTTCTCTTGCAACTCAAAAGGGATTGAAAATACATCATATGGATGTAAAAACATCATTTTTGAATGGAGATTTGATGGGGGATGTCTATATGTTTCAGCCATTGGGTTTTTCTGTCAAAGGAAAAGAACAGAAGGTATGTAAATTGGTGAAAGATTTGTATGGTTTGAAATAAGTATCCTGTGCATGGTATGAAAATTTAACTGAACATATTCTCAAATTGAATTATAAGCTTTTTGACCTAGATGATGCAACTATTTTTGTCAAGAAAGTTGGAAGATATTTTGTATATCTAATTGTCTATGTTGATGATTTGATGATCAATACATGGAATAATGATGATTATATAGCCCCTGTTAAAATGGAGCTACAAAATATTTTTGATATGACACATTTGGGTTTGCTTCATTACTATTTAAGAATTGAAGTTGATAAAAGAACTAAACATATTTTTATTTCTCAGAAAAAATATATTGGACAATTGTTGAATAAATTTGGAATGCAAGATTGTAATCTTGATTCTACTCCAATGGAGCAAAACCTGAAGCTCACTTCAAATGAAGGATGTCCATTTGAAGATCCAACAAAGTACAAACAACTTGTTGGAAGTTTAAATTTTCGGACTACCACTCATCCTGACATAGATTTTATTGTAAGAATACTTGCAAGGTTTATGCATCAACCTTGTGAAGGTCATTGACTCGTATCAAAATGAGTGATCAAATATTTGAAAGGCACACAATCATATGGCACCAAATATTCTAAAGTTTTAGACTTCCATCTCACTGGCTATTTGAATTTCTAATGTTAATGGAGATAAGGAGCATGGGGTCTCTACTTCTGGTTACTTGATGAACCTTGGATCAACAACTATCAGGTGGAGTCACAAAAGAAATTTGTTCCCATTGATTCTACCACCGAAGTTGAATATGTTGCAACAACTCAAGCTATAAAAAAATAATTTGGCTTCTTAAAATACTTGAAGATTTGCAAGAGAAACATAAGTCTCTCTTCTATTCATTGACAACACTTCTACAATTCAATTGGCCAAGAATCATAAGTTCATGATCAAAGAAAACACATAAGTACCAAATATCACTTGATTCGGCATTATGTAGAGGCCAGAGTCATTCATCTTAACATTGTCCTACTTCAGAGTAGATCGTAGATATCTTTACTAAAGCACTGAGACATGAAAAGTTTGAAAAATTCAGAATTCTACTCGGTATGTCATATGTCCATTCAAATCAATGGGGGACTGTTAACTAATCCTTCAGGATTATTTTTGTACAATAGTAATTAGTTGTTAGTTTTCCTTTTTCATTAATAAGTTACTGATACAATACTATCTCGTACCTAATTTATATATGTATAAATGTATGCTTTGAGTTTCAATAAATCAATTTTTCATTGTAGAGTTTATTCACAGGCCTATCTGCAATTCTTTGAAACACCACTATGAAAGGAGTTCAAGAAGATGAAATAATGAAAGCAAAAGGAGTCGCAGTAGGGAGTAGAAAATGTTAGTAGTCATTATTAAAAGTGCATAGTTCATTCAATGTCGTAAAGTAAAACAACATTTGATGATATTTGGGTAGTTCTTGTCAATATGGAAATCTATAATAAATCTACAAAATTTCCAATAGTTCAGGTTTTATTTTTTCTTTGTGTCATGTAGCAAAAAATATTGGGCTGACTGATAACACATAAATGTTGATACTTCCAGTCTCAACCAACATCTGCAGTGCAGGTTTCAAATTTTATAACACTATATTAAAGGGTTGTTGGGCCTCTTCATACACTCATATATTTATTTCTTTTTTGGTTTCTCGAGGGGAAACTAAATCAGCTACACCAAAGTTATATTTTTTTCTCTTTGATAAAGATAGGAAGGCATATTTTTTTTTGTTTTTGTTTTGGAAAAGGTTAGGAAGGTGGGATTATCTATAGATATTTGAATCCGTGATCTATTGCAAACAATTCCTTATCATAAATCTATTCATTGTCAATTCAGAATCCTAAAAAACCCATAAAGTCATCAGAATTATATCTTACTACAAATAAACATTACAACATTCACTCACATATCACATCTTAAACCTTAAAAATCTAAATGAAGAACTCCAATATTTATCACAACATGACACAATAAAATGTATATGCATACACAACTGAGTTCTATTAAACTAGAAAACACACAATAAAACTTACGACATAAATGGTAAATAAATTCCAACATATTGATGTCGTGTGTACATTCCTCAAGGCACCAAGAGATCCTATACTTCAATGAAATAAAAAACTATTCCAAACATTGGGCTCACTAATATCCTTTCCCTAAAATATCACAACTGCCTATGCTACACAAAAATCATTCACGTAAGATTCTTAGAAATTTTGTAATCTCATTACTCTCAAGCTCATTTTTTGTATCTGGCTAGTCTCAAAAAATTTTATAATCACCATAAGTTCTTTATTTCTCCTTTTTGCATGGTGAAATATTATTTCTCTTCTCCCACTTTGATTGTGAAAAGATAAATCAAAATATAATAAATGATAAGAATTTGAATTCTTTATAATAATAATTACATAGTAGTGTTTATAGTTTGAAATGTTTACACTACATGTTTTTAATGATTAAGACTATGTTTTTTCTATAAAAAAAATCACATGTTCAAATCCATAGAGATAGAGTATGTTTTCCTCCATCTATAAAGGTAGAGTATGTACAACTCCATAAACTTGAGATATATTATTATTATTATTATTGAATGAAATAATTATGGTCTATATTAATAAAAGGCTAGAATAGATACCGACTCTCTTACAAATTCTTCACTATTTATAACTTCATAATAGTTAAAAATTTCAAAAATGAAGAGGTTTCTTTTACAACTACCACCCCCTTCTATTCTACTATAAACTCAATGGTAGACTCGACAATTAACCCCTGGGAAACAATTGTATTTATAGTACATAATAAACTATATTATGACAATAAGAACCCATTTCCCATCTTTCCAGAGTACCAAGCCTTGACTTTACTCCCTATTTTCCCTACTTCAGCCTCACTTGCATTGTGCCTCCTCTTGTGCTTCAGGCATAACTCCAACATGCAGAGTATTACAATGGTTCAGTTGTTCCGGCCTTGGTCGAATTTAATGAAATTTAATTTTTCCACAATCATTTCACAAAATGGGAGAGGATGGGACTCGTTCCATATTCACCAAAAATTCTCCCTGACTTAAATTTTCTCCCTTTTTGGCCAACAAATTTGCCATAGAATTTAGGTGGCGTAAAATGTGACAGGAATCAACCTTTTCAAACTTATGAACCTAGTGTTTTATCCTTTGTAAAATTGAAGGAGGATTCAAAATTGAGGTCCTTTGAATTTTATTAAATTGTCGAATGACTAGCATAGGGTCTCCAAAGAAGGTGAGGATTGCTATGTTTTTATCCAATGCAATCTCAAGACCCTTCCATAAAGCCAAGTATTCGACATGATTATTTATGGTGGTTCCTAGACCCCAAGCATACTATGATTCAACATGTTCATCAGGGCCTAAAAGGGCCCCTCTCACTCCATCCATCCCTAGATTTCCCTTCGATGCACCATAGAAAAACAAAGAATATTGCTTTCTGTCCTTTTGCCACCGATTAAATTCTTCAGTGATAATCTGAGGCATAAATTATCCATTTGAAATGGAAGAAGGCTAAACTTATATGCTTGGTCCATGGGTTTTAACCCACTTTAATCCAATCATTCTCTTCCTTAGTAAGTGTTAGATACCTATACCAATAGGTTTCATATTTCATGATGGGCAAATAAAAGTTACAAACATGCTCTGCTTTGGTGATCCAAAGATCCCATATTTCCAAGAGAAGACAATGTGTGTACATAAGCTTGATGTTGACTCAATTTTGATGGATGGTCCAACATCCTAATCTGGATCATGCCATGTTTCAATTTCTTGTTGTGGAATAGAGAAAGAAGTCTGTCCAAACTGTTCAATCTTGGCAGACCAGTAGTTAGGTAGAGAATTAAGGTTCCCAACTGCTTAATCTGGGGCCTTGGAAGCAATAAGGGTAGTTCTAGATAGAAAATCAAAAGAAAAAGCCAAAGGAAAAGAAAAGGCACATGAGGGTCTGCAAGTCTAAGTGCACCCTCCATGAAGAAACAAAAAAATGCTAGGCAAGTAGATGGGTAGGTAGATGGGGTTGCAGAAATGTCATTCCTTTCAACTGAATTTTGCTGGTCTAACATAAAGGAAGCATCAATGGATAAGAGAAGCTCATCTTCCCTATCATTTGCAGCAACACAATGGAGCATGTCTAACTTCCTAATCTCCCCCCCTCACATTCATTGCTAACATCCCATTGCCAGCCATGTTCATGAAAGTCAAGATCTTATGGTGGTTCTTGTTTCTTTAAGAGCCACATTTCTTGTGTAAAATTCTTTTCATTTTGATCTACTCCCTAAACTAAGTTGATTCCACATAAAACTTAGTGTTTCCACTCCTCATCTACCTCTTCCACTCATATTAACCCCTAACTTCTACTATTTAACTCCCTATACCCCCTATTCCCCCTATTACTATGTAAAATATGCAAAAAACCCCAAAATACCTATGTATCCCCTTTCCCCGAGCATTATAGCTCTAAGTTTGGTTTCAAATGTTTTTAAGCGCTAAAACCATTGAGCGCGACCCAAAGAGCGCTGGAAAATTAATTGTGGGATTAATCCGGGATTCGCCTGGATTAATAACCTAAACGCGCTTTGTAAATAAATCTGTGTATAAACCCATTTAACACGTAACACTGCAAAAAACCATAAAAACCCACTTTTTACAAAGTTCTGCCGGGCACACAGTTCAGAGAATAATAATATTTTATTGGCCCCGCATTCCGTATTGTCCTTACATCTCATCAACCCGTCGACCGTCGGATCTGGGTTTTCCCATCCGACGGCCCAGATCCATATCGGGTCGGTCCTGATGTACTACCTTTATCGCCCGAGAAACTGTCAGAGGGTGACGTCAGGCCTCCGCCACGCGTCACCCCCAAATTCTCTCGGGTCGCCCTCTAACAAATCCACGACTGTATCAATAGTGGTCCGAGAAATACCATTTACCATTTCTGGTTTACCGCCGGTCCCGCTGCGCCCACGTCATTGCTGCGTCATGCCCACGTCAGGCCAACTCACCGCCGCATCAGCGCCCCCGCCCGCCAGCACTCCGACATGTCCGCCAGCTACGCATCCCCGTGGACCACTCACAGCTTGCCACCTCACCCGATGACGTCATACTGACGTCACCCGACCCTGACCCCACCTGATGACGTCATGCTGACGTCATCCAAAAAAAGCGCCAATGTTCCAAAAATCCATATTTTCGCCAAAAAAACCGTGTTTTTCTCACTTTTTGCAAAAACAACTATTGCTCCCTGTTATGAAACCAGCTCACAAAAAGATAGAAAAGAGAGATCCACAACTTAGAATTCAGCCTCTTCGAGGGGGCAACCTCCTTTACATTACATAAATGAACAATTCTTGGATGATACAAATGAAAATACCTCCTTTCTATATATAGGAGTCTAAGTGGTCCCAATACAATCAAAGCCTACATAACAATAATATTGTAGGGCACAACAATAACAATAGTGGGCTTCTATGTGGCACAATAGTAACAATATGGGAACTACATGGGTACATCAATATAAATAAGGGGTATAACTACAATAGTAATGGGGTAATCACTAGTATTATAGGGACCCAACATGCCCCTCTCCTTCAAAAAAGTGTTGTCCTCAACGCTTGAGTAGTTTAGGATACTTCTGCATAAAATTCTCATCCTCCCATGTGGAATCTTCAGCGGATAAGTTCTTCCACTTGATAAGGTACTCTGAAATTGATCGATTTCGTAGCTGTCGAGTTCTTGTTTCTATAACTGCTTCCGGTTCCAATATAATTTTTCCTTCCTCGTCAAGTTCTGGCAATATTGTTTGAACTGGGAGCTTGTCGCCTATAACCTTCTTTAAACATGAAACATGGAAAACTGGGTGCAATCGAGAAGCTGCAGGAAGCTCCAATTTGTATGCCATAGTACCAATCTTTTGCAACACCTTGTACGGACCATAATACTTTGGTGATAATTTATTATCCTTCTTAGCTTGCTTGAGGGACATTTGCTTATATGGTTGTAGCCGTAGGAATACCCAATCACCTACATCAAAACTTCTTTCACTGCGATGTTGATCTGCCTGTTGTTTCATTCTATTCTGTGCCAACACAAGGTTATCCTTTAAGAGTTGGAGGACTTGTTGTTGATGTTCGATGTGATGTTCCACTGCCTGAACCTTAGAATTTTCTCTTAAATATGATGTGATGGATGGTGGTTGATACCCATAAAGTGCCATAAATGGGGTCATTTTTGTTGCTGTATGGAAGGAAGTGTTATACCACCATTCAGCCAGAGGCAACCATTTGACCCATTGTGTCTGTTTATCAGATACAAAGCAACGAAGATATCCTTCCAAACATTTGTTTACTATCTCAGTTTGCCCATCAGATTGAGGATGATAAGATGAGCTATGAGCTAACTGAGTACCAAGACAAGAAAATAATTCTGTCCAAAAATTTCCAGTGAAAATGGGATCTCTGTCACTTACAATAATCTTTGGGTTTCCATGTAGCTTTTGAATTGTTTCCATAAATGCAGTAGAAACTGTACTGGCTTTAAATGGATGTGATAATGCACAAAAGTGTGCATACTTGGTAAGTCTGTCAACTACCACCATGATGACACTCTTTCCCTCAGACTTGGGTAAACCTGTGATAAAATCCATTGAAACCTCCTCCCAACGTTGGCTTGGAATGGATAAAGGTTGTAATAGACCCGGTGTCTTAATTGTTTCAACTTTATTTTGCTGGCAAACCAAACATTCCGCCACAAACTTTTGAATATCTGATTTAAGGCCATCCCAAAAAAATTCCTTCTTAACCCTGTGGTAAGTTTTTAAAAATCCTGAGTGCCCTCCTAAGGGAGAAGTGTGCAATTCCATAAGAATCTTTTGTTTTAGCTGGGAATTCTTACAGAGGTATAAGCGATCTTTGTACCATAACGAATCATTTTTCCAGCTAAATGTATCAGACGTACTGGAATCTTGTTGTAGCTTTCGAATAAGTGCCCACACTTCTTCGTCATTCTTCCATTCCTCCCTTGCTTCATTTATCCAATCTGGTTGGATAATAGAAATAGCGCACAACAATGCTTCCACATCCTCATCCTTTCTTGAGAGTGCATCTGCCACCACATTTTGCTTCCCTTTTTGTAGATGATTTCAAAGTCATAACCCAACATCTTTGTGACCCACTTTTGTTGCTCTTCAGAGGATAATCTTTGTTCTAAAAAGTATTTAAGGCTATCATGATCTGTTTTTACCTTGAAGTGTCTTCCCATTAGGTAGGGTCGCCATTTCTTAAGTGCATGGAGTATTGCCAACATTTCCTTCTCATAAATAGCTTTTCTTAAAAACTTTCCCTTGATTGGACGACTTTCAAAAGCAATGGGTCTTTCATCTTGCATTAGAACAGCACCAATTCCATTTCCTGAAGCATCACATTCCACAATAAAGGTTTTTGTGAAGTCCGGTGTAGCTAAGACCGGTGCTTGGCACATTGCCTCTTTAAGATGTTCAAAGGCCTTTGTTGCTTCCGGAGTCCATGAAAATGCATCTTTCTTCAATAATGTTGTTAGAGGTGCTGCTATTCTCCCATAATTCTTAACAAACTTGCGATAATACCCTGTCAACCCAAGAAATCCTCGCAGATGCTTTATGGATGTGGGGATTTTCCATTCCTTAATGGCTTTAATTTTGCTAGGGTCTACCTTAACTCCTTCATGAGATACAATATGACCCAAATATTCCACCTCCTGGACTCCAAAGAAACATTTGGATCTTTTTGCATATAATTGTTTCTCCTCCAATAGTTGTAGCACCCTGTCAACATGTTCAACATGATCCTTCCAAGACTTGCTGTAGATTAGTATATCATCAAAAAATACTAACACAAATTTTCTAAGGAATGGTTTGAAAATTGAATTCATCAAACCTTGAAATGTTGAAGGTGCATTGGTAAGGCCAAAAGGCATGACCAAAAATTCATAATGACCCTCATGAGTTCTAAATGCCGTTTTCGGAATGTCTTCAATCTTCATTCTGATTTGATGATATCCTGAACGAAGATCCAACTTGGTGAAGTAAATTGATCCATGCAATTCATCCAGTAATTCATCAATGACAGGAATGGGGAACTTATCTTTAATAGTGAGCTTGTTGAGCTCCCTATAATCCGGACACATGCGCCATGATCCATCCTTCTTGTGCACCAATACTACTGGAGTAGAGAAAGAACTTTGACTCGGTTGAATTATACCAGCCTCTAGCATTTCTGCAACCATACGTTCAATTTCACTTTTTTGGACATAGGGATATCTGTACGGCCTGATGTTTGGAGGAACACTTCCTGGAATCAGATGAATAGCATGATCATGATCACGCATAGGTGGGAGACCTTTGGGAGTCTCAAATACCTTGGAATGATTGTCCAGGACTTTTTGGAGATCTGGAGAAATAGATGATTCCAATGTGGAAACATCTAGCGAACATAATTGTGCAATTACACCCCTTTGCTCCTTTTTTAGAAGCTTTGTCATACCATTAGAGCTGATTATCTTTCCTGGTTTCCCTGCAATACCCCTTAATTCAACTTCCTTTCCTTCCACAGAAAATTTCATGAAAAGTTCTTGAAAATTAAAAGCTATTGTACCCAAGGATTGTAGCCATTGGACTCCTAGTACAACATCAGCACCTCCCATTGGAATGGAAAGCATTGGGCTAGTCAATACATATTCTCCCATGGATAGCTTGATATTATGGCACTTTCCAGAGCAATTTATTGTTCCTCCATTTGCAATCATCACTTGACACTCTGGTGCTGGATATAGGAAGCAATTCAATTCTTTTGCTACCCTACAATGAATAAAATTGTGGGTGCTTCCTGAATCAATCAACACTATTACCTTTTTCTTCTTGATTTGTCCTTCTATCTTGATGGTTTGAGGAGTGGTAATTCCCGCCAATGCATTACAAGATATGGTCGGATTTATTTGTTCTTCATCTAGGCTTTGTTCCTGGAATATATCCTCTTCTTTTGACCTTTCTTGCTCCTTTTCTTCTTCCTCTTCACAATCTATGTAGAATAATTTCTTCTCAGCACACTTATGACCTTTTGTGTATTTGCTATCACAATTGTAACAAAGCCCTTTTGCTCTTTTTTCTTCCAATTGTTGTGGTGTCAACCTTGTAGGTTGTGGAAGACTATGGGCAACAACACTTCCATCTTTATAGTTGTGAATGGTATGCTTCCTAGTTGCCATAATTTTGCTTTCCATTTTTCTTGCTAACCTGAATGCCTTCTCTAATGAATCAGGTTCCCAAAGGCGCACATCATGTTGGATATTATCCTTTAAAGACCCTATGAACACATCAATCCTATGCTCCTCTGGAATATCTTTTATCCTTATGTTCAATTTTTGGAACTCCTCAATGTGCTCCATTATTGAACCCTTTTGTTTGAGACTTATCAATTGGCTAAAAAAAGTGTTGCTTTTTGTATTCTCATAATGTGCTATCAATTCTTCCGTAAAAATTGCCCAAGTGATAAATTGTTTACGAGAACAAAGCCATTGATACCATACAAACTGATTTGGTTCCAAATATAAAGTTGCCATACGTACCTTTTGTGTGTTTTGCACATTATTGAGATCGAAGAATTGCTCCATCTGTAATATCCATGTGGCGGGATCCTTGCCATCAAACTTCCTCATATCGATTTTTGGAACATGGTGAGTCTTCGATCCAACATTAGAGTCTATGGAATCATGATTAACATTTCTTTTGTTCTCATCATGAGTTTCCTTTACTACCTTTTCACCATTAGTGACCCTTTCTTGTAGCAACTTCTTCAATTCATCCATCTTATCATCCATGCCATCAAATTTAGCGTCAATCTTAGCTTCCATGCCATCCATCTTAGCTTCCATGCCCTTTATCTTAGATTCCACGCCATTTACCTTAGATTCCACGCCATTTATCTTAGATTCCACGCCACTTATCTTAGCTTCTGTTAGCTTTTGTGAGCGTGACATTTGTTGCACTTGTTCTTGTAATTTTGATATATCATGTAGCATTTCTTCCTCTTCTTCATGAGTCATGCTAGAGCTTTCAGGTTCCTTACTAGGTGTTTGCATTTTCTTTCCTCAGGGCATCAGTTACCAATAATAATGCTTTACTATGCCCTTTGAATTCCGTTAAACCAAGCTTACACAAAAATTTAAAAAAAAACTACACACCTTTTTTCACTTTATAGAAGCCTGATATTGAATCTGATGTATCTCTGTGATTTCGGATCATCCAGTTCTGAAATTGCTATCTGTAGTAGCCTTCTGCGTCCTCTTTCCAATGCCACAAGTCTGAGCCAAATTGGATTCTCCAAGGAAGAGTTATGTGAAATCTCCCACAGTGACTTGCTTTTAGACTGGTTCAGTAGAGCGAACTTGTACGACGTGCCACGAGTCACTGTTTCAACATTTGAATCTGAAACTCACCCACAAAAAACTACAGTCCGTCCTCTTTATGTACCTTTTTACGAAATTTCAATCCGATCCTCAGAGAGAGAGTTATGACGATTTTCCCCAGGTCACCTGTTTTGAATGTAATTCAGGAGTCTGCAAAAAGACCAACTTCCTCAGATCATATCTCCGAAAATATCGCGAGAAAAGTTCTGCAATTCGGACCCAAGGTTCAGCGCCAATTCTTCTCAAATGGGTTTTGTTTGCGGCTTCTGAAACGTTACAGAAAAAAAGTTATAGCGAAAATGCCACGATGACCTGTTTGGAGCAGCGAAACCCTAGAATCCAAAGCTCTGATACCAAATGTTATGAAACCAGCTCACAAAAAGATAGAAAAGAGAGATCCACGACTTAGAATTCAGCCTCTTCGAGGGGGAAACCTCCTTTACATTACATAAATGAACAATTCTTGGATGATACAAATGAAAATACCTCCTTTCTATATATAGGAGTCTAAGTGGTCCCAATACAATCAAAGCCTACATAACAATAATATTGTAGGGCACAACAATAACAATAGTGGGCTTCTATGTGGCACAATAGTAACAATATGGGCACTACATGGGTACATCAATATAAATAAGGGGTATAACTACAATAGTAATGGGGTAATCACTAGTATTATAGGGACCCAACACTCCCCTGCATGCATTTTACAACCAAAAATGCGCCAACCTGCAGAAATCACTACAGAGACCGTGGGCGCGTCCATTACACCTGCATTTGTAACTATTGCCGACAATTCATAAGGTATTTATCCATATTATTCCCTCTGTGCCTGGTTTTCTCCATAATTCTCCAAAGCTAGTTAAAAAGACTGAGAAAACACTGTATTTACCAGCAAACTCCAGCAATCAGTACCTATTTTCAATTGTTGGGTCGAAAACTCCCCTGCAGAACCTGCATTTAGCTAAATTTACCTAAAAACACAGTTAGTTCGCGCATTCGTGAACTCAAGACCCAGCTGCTCTAATTCACCGTGAAGAAAGTTTTTTCAGGCTTGACATTTACTCTATCAGTCCTCTGTGCAGTATTTCAATTGCTGTCACTGCAATTTTCCCTCTGTTCCTCTGCAATTCACCTATCTATTCCAGAGATACTCCTCTGTGTTGCTCTGTTAGTAACACCAGTTCTAATACAAGTCATTCTACTACTTAACCATGGAAACACCAGTAGCCCTGAATATTCAACCTCTGAATGCCCCACAAAGAGAGTTAGAATGGAAGGCCCTAGGAGATATTGATTATCAGATGTTAGACTGGTTCCCAATAAATTCTAAGTATAATATTCATATGCTAAATGAATTGAAAGCTCAACACCTCAGTGGAGCTGATATTTTAGGGATTTGGGACTCCAACTTGCCCATTTACAACCTCCCTCAAGTCAATGCCCTTCCAGACTTGATCCATAGATGCTGTGAATGCTATGATCCATGTCAGAGAGCTGTTCTCAATCCCTCAGGTGCAGTCTTGTTCCATATCACCCCTGAGGCCATAAATCAAATGCTCAACTTTCATTCTGCAAGACCATTGACTCCTCTCTCCATGTTAGATTTATTAAAGAAGGGGGGCAACCTGTCCAGTGCCCAAATCATCAAAATTAATCAGTTATTCATTCAGCCAAGCTCTGAAGCTCTGAGAACACCTCCTATTGGACATCCATATCTCAATGACTTGGGGAGGATGCTGGTAGATTTGATTAGCTATGTCCTGGGCTACAAGGGAGTTGAAGATGTTGATGATACCATAATGGCCATGCTGTCCATATTTTCTCCTGGGAAGCCTCCTGCTGTGCACTATGACTATGCTGAATATATTGCAAACAAGATTCATGAGCAACTGTTGAATCTAGAAAGGGAAAAGGTGTTCAGATACACCTCATACATCTATCATCTGTTCCTATTTTATCAACCAGACAGTTTCCCCATTCCCCTCAAGAAACTTGATGCCCAGGGGAATCCAAGGTCTGTAGTATTTTGGACCTCAGTTTTTCATTGCACCTCCTGTTCACCATACACATACTGTGAATTCATAGACCTTTTCATTCATCCAGCAATGAATTTGTTATATGGTGTTCCTCCTCCGAGATTAACCGAGGAAATGCAAAGAATTCTCCATCTCTCTAAGTCCTACAGCATTGGTGATTGGTATTTTTACCAACACCATACAGTGATCAGAGTATATGGCTGTGAGCTGAACCCTTATAGGCTGCCAAGATATGTCCCTATGAGACTATTTGCCTTGGAATATTTCAGACAGTTTGGAAATGCAGACCAAATCCATTTCCATAGTAAAAACAAGAAAGTGCAGCTAAAAGTCAGGAACCAGCTAGGCCCTTTCCTTTACAACATAAGGGAGGAGGGATGGAAGGAAGCAGATATGATCCTAGAGGGCCTCCGATTAGAAACTAGTTTCAAATGGGTACCTTATGACCCAAATCATTTCATTTCCCTCAGGAGGATAAAGCATAAATTGGGTGGCTATGCTCACCTTAAATTGCCTCATATTGAGAAATATGCCAATCTACTAACTTGGAAAGAGGGCACCCTAGAAGAGCCAATCACTAGAGAGCAAATGCTACAAAGAGAAGCAAAAAATATTGAGAAAGAGGCTGACTTGGAAACTTGTGGGCAGGTTTCATCTTCATACCAAAGACAGCTTGGAGCAGCTGCATCATCTTCAACAGCACATCAGCAAGAACATCCACCTCCTATGGCAGAAAAGCAAGCAGAGAAACAGCTAGAACAGCAAGAAGAAGGGCAAAAAGAGGGGTAGCAAATACAACAACAAGAACAAATACCTGAAGCCCCAATATCCACTGAGCAACATGCTCAAGAGAATGTGCCCCCTAGGCAAGAAAAGACAGTGGAGGCCTCAGTACTACTGACTCCACAAAAAGAAGAAAAGGGAAAAAAGAGGGACAGAGAGCAGGAGACTCCCCTCACCACCTCCACAACTCACGGGGAAAAAAGGCACAGAATGAATCCCCTCTCTGAGGAAGAAATGCCTATTGGGCATTCTTTGGGCACGGGCCCACCGAGTATGGAGGCATCTGCAAGTTCCTTTCAACAGGAACAGGAAAGGACAGTTGGAGGAGAAGTCAGCTCCTCAAGCCACCAAAGGGGAGCTGAAGCAGGCATCAAACAACAGTTTATAGATATCAAAAAGAGGAATGAGCCACTCAAGATACAACTCTACAACCACTTGTTAAAGATGGCTCCTACAAACCAACAGAGGTTAATGTCTGCCTATGATGTACATGAGGGCAAAATGGTAATGAGTCATTTCATGCCAACCATGTTGCAGCCAGAGTCAGCTGCAGACTACATAAGGACCAACCTTGAGGTCCTTGCAAAAGACATCCACCCTATGGATCAGATTGAATTGCACAAGCAAACGGGTGAGATGGTATATGCCACTCTTGCAGACAAAACATTGGTAAATCTTAGGCTGGAAAATAGCCTAAACAATACAGCCACCCAACTTGAGTTGGAGAAAGCATCCTCTCAAGCAAAGGACAACCGAATCAAAGCTTTAGAGGATATAATCATAGAACTTGGGCATGATCCCAAGGACATCAAGGCTGTACAAGCGCTGCTGAAGCTAAGAGATGCAGATATGGCAGCACTAAGAAAAATGGTTAAGGTCCCAGCAACTATTCACCCACAAACGGAAGAAGTTGCTCAGCTGAGACATGACCAAGATGCAGTAGCTATGCTGGTATCATTATACAAAACAGCTGATCCAGACTCAGGAGAAATTGGGAGAATCAGAGGCAGAACTGCAGGCAGCCCTACAAAAGAGGGAAGTAGGCCAAACATCACAGCCCCCTCCAGAAATAATCAACCTTGAGGAACCCCCTCAAACTAGTGCTCCTCCTACAGAACAGACAGCTCAGGCAACACCATCTACATCAGCACCAGCACCAACAACAGAGCAGGCTCCAAGCCTTGATATGCAGAAGCTGAAGAATGAAATTCAGGCCTTAGAAGCCCAAATGGCAGAATTAAATGAAGCCAGGGAGAATTTGGCTAAGCTCAATGAAAAATATGACAAGTCAAAACAAAGCATAGCAGAAAAAGGGAGGGAAATAAAGGCCCTTAAGGAGAAGATAAAGGAGCTGGAGAAGGAGCTCACCCTTGACAAAGTGGTGGCTGAGCTTAAGACAGTTTTATGGGCCAACATTGGCCAATCAATTACAGATCAGTGGCAGTACATTAAGACTATTCATGAGCAAATGGAGCTCATAGGAAAAGCACACAGAGAAGTCCAGAGATCAAGGGCATCTCTAGGCAACATGCCTGAGGTAGCCAATAGAATGATTAATGTGCTCAATAACCGTACAGGTACTTAGCTGGCAGCAATGGGAATTCCCAACAGAACTGAAACCATTTTGCTGATAAAGAGGGTCCTTACATTAAGAAGCCTGGTACAAACACTGGAAAGAAGAAGCCAGGACATGCAGACAGAAGTAAACAGGTTCATGGACAAGTTTGCAGCACTACAAGGCAGAGGTCTTCCTGGCTTACTGAATAGCGCAGGTAAGCTACTTTCACATGAGAACTATGCAAAGAGGGTCAACACATTTGCTACAAATCAGATCACTGTAAGACCAAGTACTTCAGAAGAAACAGGGCCAGCATCTGGGAAAAATCTCTATGATAGAGTAGAGAATTTATTTTTTATTATGAATGAGATCAAGCATCTGTTTGAAGTGCCTCCAAACTTCTACAAATATACAGAGGCAGATGAGACCTTAGATGCAATTTTGAGACATCAACTGCCCACACAGGAATGGTGGACCAAAATGATACAGTTGATACTGTAATCAAGGGGCCTTTCATCAAGTTTTTTCATCACAAAACATAAGTCATCATGAACAGGAAAATTTGATGCATCCAGCATGACTGAAGAAAGATGGACGGAGCCAACTCAGCAAAAAGATTCGGCCACTAAAGCAACGCTGATAGTTACAGATCACAGGGCCGAGAAAGCTACAACATGACAAAGCCATAAAGACACATCATTCAGCATTTATGCAGAACGCTCAACCGACTCAGTGGCCTCCAAAGGTCAAAAAGGACTTCTGACAGAATTAAAGAGCATTCATTTTGTATTTAAGAGCAATAATAACTTCTTTATCTGCTATTTTGTAAAGTTGGTGAGCGTATTTAATTATCATAGTGACTCATGTGGTTCAGATATTTTGTAGAAACCGATTGTATATATTCCCCCTCGCATAAGCATGCAGGGGTTGGTGATTTTCTCTTCTAGAGACCTTATGCTGTAAATTTTCAGAGTATTAATACAAAGCTGATGGAATTTCTAAAGTTCTGCGTTGTCTGAGGTGTTGTAGTGTGTTTGCTGAATGCTACAGGATTCCTGCATATTTCATGACTCAATAAGTTTCCTTTAAACTTTTCGTTATGTGTTTTTATTATTTCTTCATAACCCATTCATGTTCTATGTTTCACAGTTTAATGGCAGAGAAAAAGAATAGTTCCAGGATTTATTCATAGAATATCCTGGCCTCAATCTATGCTGTTATAAATGTTTTCCTCAGTTATAGTTATGAGGGTGTAATTCTTAATTGCTGCACCTCCACACTATATCTTTCACAGTGGTTATTGCTCAGGAATTCAAGTCTGCTTCTGTGCAGTATATCTCTTTCTCGCACTCACAACTTAGTGGAAAATTCTTAAATGCTTTTCACTGGTTAAACATATTTCACCATCACTATTTCAAGTTTGTTTCATGAAATGTTTAAATGGCCCTGTAGTTTCAACAATCTCACTCAATACTTCAAACAACCTATAGCCCCAGACTCCATTGCCCAATGGACTAATACTGTATGAAGATTTCCACCCTAGGTACTGAAAGACATCATTCAACCAAAACCTTGAACAAAACTGAACATCATAACTAGCCTAAAATCTTGACAAAACAGAGATAAATCTTAAAGAGAGAGCCCTCTCTGATTATAGGTAGGCTAGAACCTATAATCCAAAGCTTGGTTAGTGGTTACCCCGGCCGTATTCCCTTGGGAGTCAAAGGGAACAACCTGGGTGTTAACAGTAAGCTCATCCAGTTCAGAAGATTTTTATCACGAGCTGTTACAACCTCAAAAAGGAGGGAGGAGGCTTTGACTATGACCGATATGGGATTAGTTTCTTTTTTGACAAATATTAAATTGTTTCTCATTAGCCAAATAGACCAACACAAATATTTCATGAAGGATTCCCAACAACAAGCAAGGAGTGGTGTACGTTTTCCGAACTACAATATCTTCGACTTTTAATTCTCAAATATGTATTCCCAAGATTTAGGGATCATTTCTACATTTACTAGAGGGGAGAAGGAATCCTTCCAAATTGCAAGGACAAATGGACATTGTTTGAAAATATGTTGAATATTTTCCTCTGATGTTTTACAAAGTACACATATCGAAGGACCTGCAATGTTTCTCTTCCTTAAATTTTCTGCTATGAGGATTTTTTGATGCTAAACACACAAAATGGTGGAAAATGAGATCAACTTTATTAATGACCACACACATAATGATGTACAATGTGTACATATTAATACAACAAGAAAAAGGTTGATTCAATTTCAAAAGCTTTCTTGGACTCTAATAACTAATCACCATCACACACTAACCCAAACTATAACCCAAGGATTATGTCGCTAAAATTCCCCCCTTAATCAGAAGGGATGTATCAAAGTCCAAGAATGAGAGCTAAAATTGCAAAAATGCATCTCGGCCATGAGCTGAATGTATCTCAAAAATCATTTTCAAGGATGACCACACACCAAGGATGGTGGTTTTTAAGAGAAAACCACTAACGATACAAAAAATGTGGGAGAAATCAAGGTCTCAACCATGTATGGAACCTTCATAAATGTTCTCAGATCAATAAAAATGTCAACTTTGGAACCATCAATGTAGTTTCTTGAAAAATTCCAAATATAGTTAGAAGCTGAAGCCTTTTGCTAGTGGAAGTGCTCGTTCACAAATCTCATCATGCAAAAAAGATGCAACAACTCTGAATCTAAACTCAAATTCTAGACTGTAGCAAGAAAATTTTGATCTCTGTCTCAAGACTGCTCGACAAATCTTCAAATCTGTAGTAGACCATCAATTCCATCAATTCCTCCCTTGTCTAGGACAATGTGAGAAGATGAATTACTCATTATCACTATAAGGTTGGTCAATACTCTCGAACATATCCTATGGTATGACCTGTAAAACTCTTTGAATGTTTTGGACCAATCCCAAGAAGCAATCCATCCAAAATTTAGTTTCTTTCTTGCAACAATATTCTTTCTGGAATATCTGTTTGAATGGTGATTGTGCTTTCCACAATGCTCACACAGGTGAAGATCAAAACACCAATATTTCACATGTCCAACTCTATCACAATGTTGGTATCTATCAATTTGTTCTGGAACAATATCATCCAAAAATCCAGCACTAAGAAATTGTATGGGTTTAGAAAAATCAAGAATATGAAAAGATACATCCAAAACATCCTTATTATATCCCAAACCAATTCTATTTTTGTTGTGTACAATTTCTTCCCAAGGTCTAACAAACGTTTTGGGAACAACAAGTTCATCTGTATGCAAATCTACTCCTGAAGTGTCTCCATTAATCTTCGACTCAAAGAGGGAATTGTTCTGAACAAAAACTAGTTCATAATCATAATATTTCTACTGAAGTTCATCTCACTAGATTTAGGATTCGAGTTGCAGAAACTCGATCTTCTCTAGTGCATTTTGCAAACAATTTCTAATGTCAGACAGGGTCTCTTTACTGATTTAGGCATTGTTATGAACTATAGACGACATTAGACAACTTAATAACTGTAGAAAATCATTGAGTTTGGCCATTTTGTTTGCAATCAACTTTCAAAGAAAATGTGTCAACCACTACTGAGAATGCCCCCGTTTACAATGTAATTTAACAATTAAATTATGAATAATTGATACAAATCACCCCTTGTCCAAAGTTAAAAAGTTTCACTACATTCAATTTCATCAACCCATTGCCATATCAATCCTTCCTTCCAAATCTACATAAAACTTTCACTACTTTCAATTTCATCAACCCAGTGCCATATAAATCCTTCCTTCCAAATCTACATCATTACTTAAATCACATTTCATATTTTTTTTAAACCTCCAATCTCAATCTTTTCAAAGCCAAAAAAAAAAAAATTCGTGTGAACATCATGCATGAGAGGAATAAAATAATTTTAAATAATGTACTCTTGACTTTGACTCTATATGCGACTGTTACATGAATTGAACTTGCCAATATCTTGGTTTCAAAACATCTCCATGACTTCACCTTTTAATACTAACCTCATATTTCAGGACTATAAACTTTTATCTAAATATTAATTTCTTGACCTTCTTGACTTTTTAACTCATTATGCTCATAAAATAATCTCACTTCAACATCATTCACACTTTTTAAACTCACCTCTTTCACAACCCAATTATTAGAACATATTTAAACCAAAGGTCCTGATGACACAATGCTGGTTGACCTTCTTGACCTTTTAACTCATTATGCCCATACAATAATCTCACTTCAACATCATTCACACTTTTTAAACTCAACTCTTTCACAACCCAATTATTAGAACATATTTAAACCAAAGGTCCTGATGACACAATGCTGGTTGAAGATCCATTAAATTTCCGTAATGCACTTATATTTGTCTTCATAGTCATGTTCATGATATTAATTCATTCATGAAAATTTGCGAGAGTGATTACCTTCCATATTATTTCGACACCATCCAATGGCCAGACAGGGTTGGTGGAATAATTAGAACTGAATTTTTACAATGTGCCAAGGGCATGACCCCATGAAGGCTCTCCATTGTTTACTATTTTTGGGAACCATGTGATATTTGCACACTGTCAAACTCATTATTTCTTACTCTATTCCACCATACTGACTTCTGTGTCATGCCCCCTATTTCTTCTGGAACTGTACTGCGTGGTGCCCCACATCCATAGTCATCTCCTTTACAATTTCTTTGCCTTTAACCCAATCTCGACCTAGAAGCCATCTATAAAATTTGCTCCTGTTCTTTTATGATTTTGCAGTACAGAAACGCACATAAATATGGGAGGAGGCAACAAGCAGTAGCTCAGAGAAGAGCAAAAGTTAAATCTGCCTGGTTGGAAAAACATTAAACTGATCGGTCATAAACAAAACAAAAATGTTTTTGGAATTTTGGACCATAGAATAGGTCTTGTACTTGGCCTCTTGAACAAAGAGTAAAAGCATTTTTTTTAATAAGAGTTTTACGACAGGGCTGATTGCATAAACCCTAAACCCTAACCAGATGCTGGTCAACAACGAAATGACTCATAATAGAGCATAATCCAGGCCAACAAATGCTCCGGGTGGCGAAAACGCGCCCTAAAAGTAAGCAACCTGTGCTACCTGGTCAAGGCCCAAAGTTTTGCTATTCGGATCTCTGGGATTTGCGACCACTATTGGCGAATGGTAGTAATCAGATGTACCAGAAGGAAGAAGAGACAAGTTTTTGTTTGAAACTATTTTCTTGACGGTTTTTGTACATGTATAGGTGAGTAATATAAATTATAGTTACCAAGTTCGAGTTTGAATTGGATACGATAAAAATTCGAATGAAAAATTTTCAATTCGAAAAAAATTTGATAATAAACTGCTTAAACATTTTTTAAATAATATATTTTAAAACTATTTTTAGCTATCTTCTTTTTAATTTATTTTGAATTTTATATAACTTATAATTGTATATAATAAAAAAACTTTGGAATCAAATCCACTCCAAAAAAAAATTACACTCACCTCTTCCTTCCAAACTATATACTCCTTTAAAAAACCTATGTTCTTTTCTTGATTTCAAAAATTTATTTATAAAATGAAATTTTCTAGTTTAGGTACTTCCATTTCCTTTTGCATTTCCCTCCTAACCATATACTCTTTTCAAAAACCTATATTCTTTTTTTACTGGTGTTGCTTGGTGCTGATCACGAGTTAGAATATCCCCGGAGATCCTCATACTCCTAACAAATTTGTTACTAATTATCTTAGATTTATATTAAAAAAGATATTAATATAAAATCCTTCTCTATTTAGAAAATTAATATTCAAATTTATTTTATAAAAAATTCAACCTCTTGTTTTTGAAAAAAGAAATTTTCTAATTTAAATACTTCCATTTCCTTCTCTATGAGTGGGAAAAATCTAACCAGAAAATATCCTTCTGTACATTTCCCTCCAAACCATATGCTCTTTTCAAAAACCTATATTCTTTCTTTGATTTCAAAAATTTATTAATGTAAAATCCTTCTCTATTTAGAAAATTAATATTCAAATTTATTTTATAAAAAAAGCAACCTCTTGTTTTTGGAAAAAGAAATTTTCTAATTTAAATACTTCCATTTCTTTCTTTATTTTATTAATTTAACCAGAAAAATAAGATTTAATAGCATCAATGCTCATAACTCTACAGCTTACCTTTGAGATTGGGAATTTTGATCATAACTGTTATTACTCATTTAACCTATAAAATCTAAGTAACCCATAAATTTCCTAATTTTTATGTTTTTAGCTAAGTGCATACCATAACGCAACAATTTTTTATGTTTTTTGCTGGGTGCATGCTATACGGCAGCAATTTCTATTTTTCTATGAGTGCAGGCCATACAGCGGCAATCTATTTGGATTTAGCGAATCAACAATCTATTAGAAGAATCTTTTGTCTTTCTCTGATGCAATACCGCACAATTTTTGTTTTTCTCTTGTGCATGCCATATTGTAACAATTTTTGTTTTACTCTGCAGCATACCATACTGCAACAATTTTTGTTTTTCTCTGCAGCATGTCATAAGGCAGTCACCTATTTGTGCTTTAGCGAATAAACTATCTGCGGCCATTAACTATGCCATGTAATAAACCATACATGCGCCCAAATTGCGGCCATTAACTATGCCGTGTAATGAACCATACATGCGCCCAAATTGTTAAGCACCTACACTATGAACGGATCGAATTTTATCGAACTATTCGATATTCGAACCAGCGAATTTTTGGTATTTTTAACTGATTCGGGCGTATTTGGTAACTATGATATAAACATCACAACATAACATTTAGCATGGCCAAGAGCCAGTAAAAATAGTCCAATTTACACTTTCGCTTACTTCAATGGCAGTCACACGTCCACAAGGTTTTCGGGCGAACAAAGTCTCTCTCTCGCTATCCACTTTCGCTGATTCAAATTCTTCTTTAATGGGATGAAGTTGTCTCCTTAATTGAAAGCTACAGTCTCCTATCCCTTCTTGCAATTACTTGCCTCAAAACCGCTCGATAGAGCCACCATTTCTTAGTTCTATGACATCGTTGCAGTCTCAGACACGTTCAAAGATATAAAACACTTTATGAATGGTAAGGTCACAAAATCTCGACAACATGGCAGCTAAAAACTCCAACATCCAGGAAAGAAGGAGCACGTAGGAAGGCAGCAAAATTAGTGGCTCAACTCAATCAACAGGGGAATAAACTTCTTTTTTGATATCACGGTTAAACAAACAACTTTTTTAATGATCACACACACAACACAGAATGATACACAGAATGATGTACAATTTGTACATACTAATACAACAACAAAGCTATTAATTCAATTTTAAGATGGATTCTAATAACTAATCACCATCACACACGGATCCAAATTATAAACCGAAAATTATGTATTTAACATTTGATACACATCAGTACAATTTGTACATACTAATACAACAAAAAAACCATTAATTTAATTTTAAGATTTTCTTGGACTCTAATAACTAATCACCATCACAGTAACCCAAATTATAACTCGAAAATTATGTATCTAACATTCGATACACCATGGCCGAAAAAACAAAAATTGACCTTCAGGATTCCATCCCTATCCCATAACTTTGACCCACTCTTGTGAGGACTAGAGTGTTGAAGTTTTGTGATAAGGGAGGCATAGATGATAAATGAGGACTATTTATCCAGGTTGGCTGATAACGATGAGATCTGGAAATGGGAGCCATAAATTTTGATGTGGACAACAATTGGATCTAGATTGGATGCAAATTTAATGGCAGGCATGGATCACCCATCATTTTCAATCCCCTTTGTTGTCCGAAAGGGAAACGCTGTAGTTTAATTAGCCGGAGGAATTGCTCGGAAAGTTATGGAAATTCAGGTTATATTTAGAGAAAATCTAGCGGGAAATGCTGTAGTTTAATTAGCCGGAGGAATTGCTCGGAAAGTTATGGAAATTCAGGTTATATTTAGAGAAAATCTAGCGAGGATTTTTGTAAATCCAAGTTATAGTTGTTAAACTTCAAAGTTTTAGGTGTCCTAGAAGTTTTTGATGGTGCTGAATCCATTTCCACCATCAAAAACACGATTCAAACACTATCTCTACACCATTGTTTGAAATTTTTTTGCCTAGATTTCGGCCACTTTTAACCGTCGAGACAATTCCTCGGCCTCGATAGACTACTCCAAGAAAAATATCATGAAACGTGTTAAGTCCTGTGCAAAGACCATCCAAAGCAAAATGATCTTTCCAAATATTTATGCGAACTCCATTACCAACTTTCCACCAGAGATTTTCTATGATGAAAGGAGTTGATTCTTTACAAAGTTTCCATATTTTGGATCCATTGGCTAGCCAAACCACTTCTTCGAATCTCAGAATACGAGATTTATGAAAGTATTTTTCAGAAAACGCCTTATTTCACCATTCTTTGGAATCTGAAATAAGTCTCCAAATGATTTTTTTTCGGCTAAGAGCAAGATTCATGTAATATGGATCCTTAATATCCCTTTGTATTTTTCCGTAGGTCCAAATCCAAATAGCCCACCAATTTTTTTGGGAAGACTAACCGCATTCTAGCTAATTAGATGGTATTTTTTTTCATTTTGTTTACCTCCTTGCCAGAGGAATTTGCGGATCAACTGACTTATTTGGTTGATTGCCCATTTTGGATCCAAGATACTATACCACACATATATTCCAAAGTGTTGATAGGACCGACTGCATTAAGCCACTGAGCTCCCCGTGCAAGGATTTTTTTTTTTCTTTTACAGAAAGTTTCAGCCCGGTCTTCCAAATTTGAGGAGCCATTGGAATTGGAATACCTAAATATTTTATTTTTATTATTATTATTAATATAAATTAATTTATTTTGATGGGTTTATTTGAATTATGAATTTTAAGTTTTTGTTTTTTTTAAATCTTTTCAATTTATTTTTAGGGAAACAAAACACTCTATATTCTAGCCCTAGTTAAGGGTAAAATATTCTATGGGGTTTAAGGCCCTATGAAAATTAAGTTAATGAAAATGGGATGATAACATTTATTCTTTCTTACTAATAACAATCATTCTTATTAAATGCTCAAGAGAAACCCATCTCAATTGCAATTATGATTTTTTTTTGTTTGCTAGGTAAAGTGAGCTTTGAGATGTCTACACACTTAATTTATGACTTGAATAACCACAACGCAAGGGCATTTAAGCCGTCAAAATCACCTAGGGATTGCATTCAGCCTGGGCCACACCAACCCTTAGCATGACTAGATATTTGGCCACAAGATTTCGAACCAATAACCTTTACACCACAAAATGCCTTAATAAAACACTTTGGTTGTACTCCCCATGGAGCTGACACTTATGAATTTTAAATTACAAATAAACATTTTTATTTTTTATTTTCTTTTAATAAATTATTATTATATATATATATATAAATAATTAATAAAGTAAAATTTAATTTTTAATGATATAAGCCTGTTGACTTTTACATGAGATTTTGGCTTTATTTCTAAATTAGAACCTATAATTTAATTTCTAATTTAAAACTTAGGTAGAAATTATGATTATGGTTTTATTTTTTTGGTTTATTTCTAAATTAGATCCTCTAATTTATTTTCTATATTAAAACTTAGGTTGAAATTATGATTATGGTTTGATTTTTTTTTCCTTGGGATTAATAGTTAAATTTAAATTAAAAGTATGATTATAATTTCCTAGTTTGAAAATTAAGATATACAGTATGTAAAAGTTGTAAATGCAAGGATAATACAACCATGTAAGTTTAAATAAATAATCTTACATGAAAATGATTTAAATATATGAAATGAATTCCAAATATATGTAGATAACCTATAAATAGACTTGTATAGATTATGTGGTAGATATATCATCATGATGAATTCAAATTATGTAAATATCAGTGTTGAGATATAATATAAAATAGTCTAACATAGTTGTAGAGAATATGAGAGAGGATATGATGTATGTGAAAGTGAATTCTTTTTTGGCAAGTGTTTGGATATGAAGTCATATTTTTCCCACCACTTTTTTTTTAGAGTTGAATTTAAATTGAAACTAGGATCCTAATTATTTAATTTGGTTGGCTTGATCCATGGGGGATTTGAATCTTGAATTTCATGGTTTACAAAATATTTCATCACACAACAATCACCAATTAAGTTACCCCATGGGTTGCTTAGTTTGCATCTTTAAAATGTAAATGATGTATACATTCTAAATGTATGATTATAATGACAAGAGATTAACAATATCAGGCTAAATAGATGATCTCACATGTAGATGATGTAAATATGTTAAATGGATTTCTAATGTAGATAGATGATTTAAATATGTTAAATGGATTTCTAATGTAGGTAGATGATATAAAGATACTTCTATTGTCCATGCAATAAAATTACAATGATGAATTCAAATGATGTAAATACTAATGTTGATCTGTAAACTATCGTGGGTATTCCACTAGATAGTTTGTCACAATAGACGTGATAAAATTATATTTAAAAATCTAAAATATAAACTGATTTATGGATATGTGGATTAATGTTAATTTCTTATGCATGCAAATTAAAATTATGTAAAAAATAGAGAACAATGAAATATAAACTCATAAATAGATTTGACACAAGATATGACATGGGAAACCCTTTTGGGAGAATAATCCAACTGGAAGGTGAGGTCGCTCTGCTCTCTTTCTCTAAATTAAAAAAGGATGTGAGTACAAAGAAGTATGGTCTATGTCTTGTGGGCTCCTATTGTGCAAAAATCTTCTTTGTATGCTCTATCTCTTACCCCCCTCAGCTATTTTTCTCTTCTAAGGAACAAATGCACTCGAAAAGAAAGGAACCCCTTTTACTCCTAGTGGTTAGGTTATAACACAACTGATAGCCTACTAGTGGTTAGGTTTGTCTACCTCAACCATTAACCAAAGTTACAATATAGGCTCTTCTAGAGTCTTCTTCATCATAATCACATGGCTAGCACCCTTTTCATGAATAATGAGGGCTGGTGTGGCATCCTCTTGAATCATGGTGGTGAAAAGAGGAAGGTCAACTTCCGAGTGACATAACTTTTGCATATGAAATCTTATTAATGCGATTTGTGTCCATTGGAAAGGTCTTTGTGTGTAGAATATGGAAAGGAGGTGCAAGGCTAAAGTGAAAAAGTTTTACCCCCAAAGAACGTCGTTTGATACCTCAAAATGCTCCAGAAGGTTTCATACCCCAATACGCCAAATTGGGTCATGTCTGTAAAAATGGTCTTGTGAGTTGATTCCTCCCTTTTGTCCACTCTAATAGCATCGATATCGATGAAAAACAATATAATGATCTGATCCAGATCACACCTCTCGATTTCGGGAGAATTTTGGTCCTCAAAAGCTTCTACTAAATGATGTGAGGAAATTTTTCCTCCACCTTTTTTTGGGTGTACCATTTAGCCTTGCTTGGAAGTTGTCCTTTCAACCCAATATGCTAAAGTTCATGCTACCCTTGTCTCATAGTTTTGGACCTCTTCTGCAAAATTGTATCTTATGTTAACTTTGCCCAAGCATCTGGTGCCAAATCATCCATAGAAGGCATAAGCTATTCCTCTTCCTAATCTAACATGGAAGGTTCATAGAGCTTCATATACTCCACATTCACAACTGAGTAAATGCACATGTATGGTGGTAAAATAAGTCAATATGCATTATCACCCACATTTTCCAGTATCTCAAAGGGACCATTCCGTAGAGCCTTGATTTTCTTACAAGGACCATGTAGCATCTGCTTGTTCAACTATAGCGATACTTTGTCTCCCACCTTGAACAACTTCTCTGTTCTATGTTGATCATGCTTGACCTTATATTTTCCTATTGACTTCTGCAGTGTCTTTTGTACTTGTATATGGATCTCCCTGATCTTCTCTATAAAATTTTCAGCCCTCAAGATTTCCCCTGTAAGATCTTTTGTTACTCCTCCTTGTTGCCCATATGCAATATCTAAAAGTCAAGGCGTCAAATATCCAAAACAAGTTTCAAATGGGGACTTACTAGTAGAAGTGTGGACTATTATGTTATAAGAGTGTTGTATACATACTAGATTTTCATCCTAGGTATTTGTATGCTTATGATTGTATCCCCTCAAAAGTTGCACCAAATTCATGTTGACTACTTTTGTATGCCCATATGTCTATGGATGGAATGCTATAAACCTCTTCAAATTTGTGTCCATCTTCTCCCACAGTGTAGTCCAAAATGCATTGAGAAACCTCGTGTCCCTATCTGAAAAGATGCTCCTTGGTTTCCCAAATTGCACCCAGTCTTGTCCAAAGAACTGCTACTTCTTGTCCACTGATGGTCTTTTTACAGGGCATCAAAACACACAACTTTTTGAACTTGTCAACTACCACGTACAAGTAGTCATGTCCCTTCTTGGTTATTGGTAAACCTCCCACAAATTCCATGGAAATGCTTTCCCAGGGATGAGTGGGCACATGTAAGGGATGATATAGACCATGTTTCCTGTTACTAGACTTGTTGGTATAATAAATCATGCATGCTATTATAAACCTAACTACATTTTCTTGCATATTGGGCCAATACACATACCTTTGCAAGTTGGCCATTGCCTTCCCTACACAAAAGTTCCCTGCAAACTTTGAGGTGCCTCTCTAATCATCTGCGATTTCTCACCTTTAAGAACATATAGCTTATCCAACCTATAGTGTAACCCATCTTGGAGATGGTGTTGAACGGTGTTTTCACCATCATGCACATGACTCAGACCTTGCAATTGTTGAAACACCTCCCTGAAGTCCTCATCCTCTGAATATGCCTCTCTGTATGCATCTTGGGTGAATGGATCCATGTGCATTAGATTCCCCAAAGTTGTGATATTTTATGTCGGTGACCTTGAAAGCATGTTAGCCAACTTATTTGTGCCGTCTTTCTTGTATTTAATCACTAAATGAAACTACTCTAGAAACCCCATCCACTTGTAATGCATGGTGTACTGCATCTTACTCCAGGTCTGCAAGACTATAGTGGCTAGTGATCTATGTGGATTACTATCTCCTTTCCCATCATACAATGTTTCCACTTCTTCACATCTTGCACCAGTACATAAAGCTTCTTATCGTAGGTAAGGAAGTTAAGAACTACCCCATGAAATACTTGAGAATGATAGCACACAAGCCTTCCTCCTCGCATCAAGACTGCTCCCATAACATACCCACTTGCATCTGTCTCCATTTTGAATGGATCCTGCAAGTTTGGTAATGCCAAAACTGATGCTTGATTGATCTTCTTCTTTAGCTCCCTAAAGGCCTTCCGATGGACTTTTCCTCACTGGAAACTATTGCCACTTGATGTTATGGTGTGGAGTGGCATTGCTACCACTGAAAACGAGGCTATGAATTTCCTTAAGTATTATGCTTCCCCATTGAAACTCCTAACCTTAGAAACATTAGTAGGCATGAACCATTTCATGATGGCTTCCATCTTGGAAGGATTTATCTTCAACTCTCCTCCACCTATCACATATCACGAATACACCAACGACGAATGTGGAAACTCACACTTCTTGAGATTTGTTAGTAGTTGGTGCTTCTTTAATGTCTCCAATACCTATGTCAAATGCTATATGTGCTCTTCCTAGGTAGCAATGTATACCTATATATCATCCAAGTAGAAAATAATAATGAATCTATAAAAGTGCGTAGTACATCATTCAGTAATCTCATAATCATAGCTGATGCATTATATAGGCCAAATGGAATGACTAACCACTCATACAAACTTTGCCTGATTTTGAAGGCTATCCTCCAAGTATATTCTTCTCTGACTCGGACATGGTGATATCCATACTTTAAGTCTAGCTTGGTGAACTATTTTTCTTGCTACCACTGATCCAACAATCACCTATCCTGGGTAGGGGTACCTGTTATTGAGTGTGATTTTGTTCAATGTCTTGTAATCTATACAGATCCACCAAGTACCATCCTTCTTTGGTACAATGATGATAGGTGACCCACATGGTCTTGTATTTGGTCGAATGACACCCTTTTCCATTAATTGCTACAACTATTTCTTCACCTCACTTACTTCTATAATAGTTTGCCTATACAACATAATGTTTGGCAATAGGGATCTTGACAATAGCTGGATCTCGTGCTTCACTTCCCTCTTGGGTGGTAACCCTTTAGGCTCCCTAAACATATTCCTATATGCTTGTAGCAACTCTTCCAGTTGTTTTTTTTTCTTGGTATACCCCTCTAGGGATGCCTTTCTTGTTATTGAATCTTCTACAAGTTTAATTTCTTTTAAAAATGGTAAAAAATACTTTTTAATGGAACTTGTCAATTTCTTGGCTTGGTTGGCACTTACTAGTGAATCTTTTGACTTTCCTTTGTGTGCATTAATGGAGAAATTTTTTCCATCCTGTTAGGTCCCTATAATACTAGTGATTACCCCATTACTGTTGTAGTTGTATCCCTTATTAATATTGTTGCGCCCCTATTGTCCCCATATTTTTATTATTGTGCCCCATAGAATCCCTCAATTGTTATTTTTGTGGCTTTATATTATTATTGTTAGGTCGGCTGGGTTATATTGTGACTCCTTAGACTCCTCTATATAGAAAGGAGGTTTTGTCATTTGAATCATCGAAGAATTGTTCATTTGTGTAATGTAAAGGAGGTTGCCCCCTCAAAGAGGCTGAATTCTAAGGCATTCAACTATCTTCTATCTTTTTGTGAGCTGGTTTCATAACATTTGGTATCAGAGCTTTGTATTCTAGGGTTTCGCTGCTCCAAATAGGTCATCATGGCATTTTCGCTATATCTTTTTTTATGTGACGTTTCAGAAGAGAAAAAAAAACCCATTTGAGAAGAAATCGCACTGAACCTCGGGTCGGAATTTCAGAGATTTTCGCACTATATTGGCGGAGATATGATCTGAGGAAGTTGGTCTTTTTGCAGACTCCTGAATTACATTCCAAACAGGTGACCTAGGCAAAATCATCATAACTTTATCTCTGAGCATCGGATTGAAGTTTCGTAAGAAGCTACAGAAAGAGGACGGACTATAGTTTGTTTTTTATACTTTTCAGGGCCAAAGGTCGAAACAGGGACACGTGGCATGACGTACAAGTTCGCTCTACTGAAGTAGTCTATAATCAGGTCACTGTGGGAGATTTGGCATAACTCTTCCTTGGATAATCCAATTTGGATTAGACTGGTGGCAGTGGAAGGAGGACACAGAGGGATACTGCAGGTCATAATTTCAGAACTGGATGATCCGAAATTACAGAGATACATCAGAGGCAATATCAAGCTCCTTCAAAGTGAAAAAAGGTGTGTAGATTTTTAAATTTTTTTTCTTAAGCTTGGTTTGAAAAATTATTTTGAAGAATTCAAAAGGCATAGTCGAGCATTATTATTGGTAACTGATGCCCTGAGGAAAGAAAATGCAAACACCTAGTAAGCAACCTGAAAGCACTAGCATGACTCATGAAGAAGAGGAAGAAATGCTACATGAGATATCAAAATTACAAGACCATGTGCAACAAATGTCACTCTCACAAAAGCTAACAGAAGCTAAGATAAATGGCGTGGAATCTAAGATAAAGGGCGTGGAAGCTAAGATGAATGGCATGGAAGCTAAGATGGATGATTTGAAGACAGACATGGAAGAATTGAAGATAAATATGAATAAGTTGCTACAAGAAATGGTCACTAATGGTGAAAGGGTAGTAAAGGAAACTCATGGTGAGAACAAAAGAAACGTTAATCATGATTCCATAGACTCTAATGTTGGATCAAAGACCCACCATATTCCAAAAATCGATATGAGGAAGTTTGATGGCAAAGACCCCGCAACATGGATATTACAGATGGAGCAATTATTTGATCTCAATAATGTGCAAAACACACAAAAGGTACGTATTGCATCTTTATATTTGGAACAAAATCAGTTTGTATGGTATCAATGGCTTTGCTCTCGTAAACAAATTATCACTTGGGCAATTTTTACAGAAGAATTGACAACACATTATGAGGACACAAAAAGCAACACTTTTTTTAGCCAATTGATAAGTCTCAAACAAAAGGGTTCAATAATGGAGCACATTGAGGATCCAAAAATTGAACATAAGAGTAAAAAATTATTCCAGAGGAGCATATGATTGATGTGTTCATAGGGAATTTAAAGGATAATATCCAACATGATGTTTGCCTTTGTGACCCTAATTTATTAGAGAAGGCATCCAGGTTAGCAAGAAAAATGGAAAGGAAAATATGGCAACCAGGAAGCATACCAGTCACAACTATAAAGATGGAAGTGTTGTTACCCCTAGCCTTCCACAACCTATAAGGTTGACACCACAAAAATTGGAAGAAAAAAAAGCAAAAGGGATTTGTTACAGTTGTGATAGCAAATACACTAAAGGTCATAAGTGTGTTGAGAAGAAATTATTCTACATAGATTGTGAGGAGGAAGAAGAAAATGAGCAAGAAAGATCAAAAGAAGAGGATATACTCCAGGAACAAAGCCTAGAGAAAGAAGAAATGAATCCGACCATATCTTGTAATGCATTGGCTGGAATTAACACTCCTCAAACCATCAAGATAGAAGGACAAATCAAGAAGAAAAAGGTAATAGTGTTGATTGATTCAGGAAGTACCCACAATTTTATTCATTGTAAGGTAGCAAAAGAATTGAATTGCTTCCTATATCCAGCACCAGAGTGTCAAGTGATGGTTGCAAATGGAGGAACGATAAATTGCTCTGGAAGTGCCATAATATCAAGCTATCCATGGGAGAATATGTATTGACAAGCCCAATGCTTTCCATTCCAATGGGAGGTGCTGATGTTGTACTAGGAATCCAATGGCTACAGTCCTTGGGTACAATAACTTTTAATTTTCAAGAACTTTTCATGAAATTTTCCGAGGAAGGAAAGGAAGTTGAATTAAGGGGTATTATAGGGAAACCGAGAAAGATAATCAGCTCTAACGGTATGACAAAGCTTCTAAAAAAGGAACAAAGAGGTGTAATTTCACAATTATGTTCGCTAGACGTTTCCACATCGGAATCATCTATTTCTCCAGATCTCCAAAAAGTCTTAGACAATCATTCCAAGGTATTTGAGACTCCCAAAGGTCTCCCACCTATTCGTGATCATGATCATGCTATTCATCTGATTCCAGGAAGTGTTCCTCCAAACATCAGGCCGTACAGATATCCCTATGCCCAAAAGAGTGAAATTGAACGTATGGTTGTAGAAATGCTAGAGGCCGGTATAATTCAACCTAGTAAAAGTTCTTTCTCTGCTCTAGTAGTATTGGTGCACAAGAAGGATGGATCATGGCGCATGTGTCCGGATTATAGGGAGCTCAACAAGCTCACTATTAAAGATAAGTTTCCCATTTCTATCATTAATGAATTATTGGATGAATTGCATGGATCAATTTACTTCACCAAGTTGGATCTTCGTTCAGGATATCATCAAAATAGAATGAATACTAAAGACATTCCAAAGATAGAATTTAGAACTCATGAGGGTCATTATGAATTTTTGGTCATGCCTTTTGGCCTTACCAATGCACCTTCTACATTTCAAGGTTTGATGAATTCCATTTTCAAACCCTTCCTTAGAAAATTTGTGTTAGTATTTTTTGATGATATACTAATCTACAGCAAGTCTTGGAAGGATAATGTTGAACATGTTGACAGGGTGCTACAACTATTGAAGGAGAAACAATTATATGCAAAAAGATCCAAATGTTTCTTTGGAGTACAAGAGGTGGAATATCTGGGTCATATTGTATCTCATGAAGGAGTTAAGGTAGACCCTAGCAAAATTAAAGCCATTAAGGAATGGAAAATCCCCACATCCATAAAGCATCTTCGAGGATTTCTCGGGTTGACAGGGTATTATCGCAAGTTTGTTAAGAATTATGGGAGAATAGCAGTAGCTCTAACAACATTATTGAAGAAAGATGCATTTTCATGGACTCCAGAAGCAACAAAGGCCTTCGAACATCTTAAAGAGGCAATGTGCCAAGCACCGGTCTTAGCTACACCGGACTTCCCAAAAACATTTATTGTGGAATGTGATGCTTCAAGAATGGAATTGGTGCTGTTTTAATGCAAGATGAAAGACCCATTGCTTTTGAAAGTCGTCCAATCAAGGGAAAGTTTTTATACAAAGCTATTTATGAGAAGGAAATGTTGGCAATACTACATGCACTTAAGAAATGGCGACCCTACCTAATGGAAAGACACTTCAAGGTAAAAACGGATCATGATAGCCTTAAATACTTTTTAGAACAAAGATTATCCTTTGAAGAGCAACAAAAGTGGGTCACAAAGATGTTGGGTTATGACTTTGAAATCATCTACAAAAAAGGGAAGAAAAATGTGGTGGCAGATGCACTCTCAAGAAAGGATGAGGATGTGGAAGCATTGTTGTGCGCCATTTCTATTATCCAACCAGATTGGATAAATGAAGTAAGGGAGAAATGGAAGAATGATGAAGAAGTGTGGGCACTTATTCGAAAGTTTCAACAAGATTCCAGTACATCTGATACATTTAGCTGGAAAAATGATTTGTTATGGTACAAAGATCGCTTATATCTTTGTAAGAATTCACAACTCAAACAAAAGATTCTTATGGAATTGCACACTGCTCCCTTAGGAGGGCACTCAAAATTTTTAAAAACTTACTAGAGGGTTAAGAAGGAATTTTTTTGGGATGACCTTAAATCGGATATTCAAAAGTTTGTGGTGGAATATTTGGTTTGCCAAAAAGGTAAAGTTGAAATAATTAAGACCCTGGTTCTATTACAACCTTTATCCATTCCAAGCCAACGTTGGGAGGAGGTTTCAATGGATTTTATCATAGGTTTACCCAAGTTTGAGGGAAAGAGTGTCATCATGGTGGTAGTTGACAGACTTACCCAGTATGCACACTTTTGTGCATTATCACATCCATTTAAAGCCAATACAGTTTCTACTGCATTTATGGAAATAATTCAAAAGCTACATGGAAACCCAAAGATTATTGTAAGTGACAGAGATCCCATTTTCACTGGAAATTTTTGGACAGAATTATTTTCTTGTCTTGGTACTCAGTTAGCTCATAGCTCATCTTATCATCCTCAATCTGATGGGAAAACTGAGATAGTAAACAAATGTTTGGAAGGATATCTTTGTTGCTTTGCATCTGATAAACAGACACAATGGGTCAAATGGTTGTTGTTAGCTCTGCTACAAGTTGATGTTTTTCGAGGAGGAGGAATAAGCTTGGTCCTTAGTTGCTGGCTCAGAGATGGTTTACAGTGGTTATCCTCGCCTCTCCCTATTTCCCCGCTTACTTCCTTTCACTCTGCTATCTCTCTTTTCCTTCCTAAACCTCTCCATTCCTTGTTGCCCTTCATTCTCCTTATTCTCCCTTAACCCTGTCATTTCTGTTTTCCTCTATAATCCTTTATAAACCCCATATAAATCCTTTTTCCCTCGGGTCCCGGGCACAAAGTTAAACCCATGAGACCGTGGTCATATAACCACGTGCATACGAAAAAAGCGCTACCGGCGAGGCCCTCCCCTGTCACATCAATCAATAAACATGTGCATTGATTCCCGTCGTCTGATCATCCATCTCGTGATCCAACGACAGTCGCGCCTCCCACTGCCAAAACCTGCCCGCATGTTAACTCACGATTGCGGTGGTTTTCCGCCTATCCCATCGTCCATGTGTCAACCTCCTATTGTGGTCGCTCGGCTATGTACGTATACCACTCACCTCCGGTAAGCGGTGCGGGGAATACTTCCACCACCAAAACCACCATCCCCGTCGATTATCTCTCGTGCATCTTCCGCTCCCGATCACCGTCGAATCTGCCCGTATAAGATCCGACGGCCCTCGTCTATCCCGATCCCACATCTCCCAATTCCTCCTATCAAATGATCTCTTCCGTCCATATATGTGATCCGACAGCTCATAGTCACTCCAGCCCGCGTCTTCCCATCACCTCCCACCATGAGATCTCAACCATCTGTCAGTTCCATCTAATGGCTAACATTCATTCCCAGCCCTTCGTTCATTTTTTATGCAGTTTTCATGTGTTTGGCCTATACCATGCTTCCAAGGGACGAAGGTGATCGTCCACCAGTGCTCTGCACAGTTAAGCTTCAACTACTACATTCAACGCATTGTACATCCGAAGGACGAGAAGGACAGCCTTGAGCAGATTATGGCATTTATCAGTTATGGAACTCCTTCAATATAGCACTCCACCGGTTCGTGAAGTACAACAGAGTACCAGAAAGGGTCATTTTGTTCATTAAAACAATTAGATTGTAGCAGAGACCCATATCAGAAAGTTAAGGTGGTTGGTGGTCCATTATGACCCCTCCACGCATAGGATAGCAGATATTTTTGTAATCAACCTCCATATATACCCAAAAACAAGATGTAATGAGGGTTGATGGATATTGTTTTGATGTAAAGTTCAACTTCTGGAGACTGTAACTACTGTGATACCTGCAGCATCTGGTCTTCATTTTCAGCTAATACAAGCTTCTTTTGTTGTTAATTGCTCATTTTCCACTTCTTCTTTGTTCCAGGCTGTGCCTGTTATGCATGTTCATGTGCTCTTGATATTTAGCATTAGAGGGGCTGTCATCCCAACTCTTTGTTAAAATCTAGTATGTATCATTGAGTGTGTATGCAGGTTTCTGTTATTTTAATGCCAGAGAGTTGTCATCCTGTTTTTGCATTAAGAAATAGATTTACAAACCTTTTAACTGGTTGCAGCCGGCCATCACAGGGTCCTGTGCATCTGTTGGTGTGGTCAGTATTCTTCATCTTCACTTGTTCCTCAAACTGTGAGTAATTGGTGGTCTAAAGCCTTGTAGTGTGGGGGTGTTCACCCATGTCTGGGGTTAAGCATAGTAAAAGTGGTTACCTGGCTTGAATATGCATCATTCCTTCCATTCATCCACCATTTTCCAACATTTTTGTTGAGTTTGTAATGTTCCTGAGCATCTCTGATATACAACCTAGGAGAGTTTCTTGGGGTGATAACATTAATTGGTGCCGTTGCCAGGGAGAGGAAATTGAAGCTTAGCTTCCCTAGGAGAATGACACAGTTCCAGATTTTGATGATAGACAAGGTCTTGGCACATTTTTGGTTGTAATCATCTATCTGCCGACTCCACTGGAGGAAGACAAACATTTGGCGACTCCACATTGAAGTTCTGGCTCATTTTGTGGGACATACTCGAAGAAATCCTCATAAATCACCAGCTGAACCAGTGTCTGACCCTGAGAGGACTGTCAAATCGAAGAAAGCATCACAGAAAGGGGCAACAGGATCAGGTAAGCCTAATAAATCTCATGCATCTCTGAAAGATAAACTTATAGCTGAAGATATACAATTTGAAGATTTAGAGCCCAACACTGTTAATAAGGAAGTTCCTTCAGAGACTAATACAACCCCTTTTCCATCTAGTCCCCCTTTGAATCTCAGTCCAAAGAAAGCTTCATGTACAGTCCAAAACATCCCTTTGTCTCTGTCATCTATTTCATTGTTTCAAACCGCTCAATCTGCTAGTATCTTTCCACATATCCCAATCATGGCAGGCCAATAAGCACCCATGAAGATAGAAAGAATTGTTGCTGCTAGATATGGACCTTTGGTCTTGCCTGTTCCGTTGAATCCCATGCCTGTGGGAGAATATACAAAATATATGCCTAAGTTCACTAGCACAGAGGGAGTAACAACAGAAGAACACCTTGAAGCATTCTATAGTTATGCTGATAACTTCGATATCAGTGAAAGTGATGTGTCGATGAGAGTTTTTGTCCAGAGCCTTGATGGAGAGGCCAAAAAGTGGTTCAGAGAACTATCCCCTAGATCTATTGCTGATATTGAAGCCTTAGATGATGCATTTTTGAAGCACTGGGGAGATAAAAAAGACTTGCTGTATTACCATACTAAGTTTGGTAACCTGAAGAGGGAAAATGGGGAATCATTACCTGAGTTCAATAAAAGATTCAATCGTATGTATAGTAAGATACCAGCTGAGGTAAAGCCTACCCCCACCTCTGCCAAACTCACTTATGCCAATGCTTTTGACTCTGATTTCTGCCTGTTATTGAGAGAAAGAAGATGTGCCACTCTAGCTGACATGCAGGATGCAACACTAGAGGTGGAATCTAATATTATGGCTGCAGAAAAGCTAAAAGGTCAAGCTGACAGAAGGAGGCAGAGAGGTCAGGCTTCTACTTCCTCTGCTTCATCTTTAGAACCTAAATTAGATAAAATGACTAAGATGATAGAGTCATTGGCTGCTGAAATATCTAAGCTGAAGGTTGAGCAGAATTCAGGAAAAACAAGGCAGCAGAACACATTTGCTCCAAGAAATCCCAATCCATTCAAAAGAGAAAATGAATAGTTACAAATTATTAAGAGGGGTAAAGAACCAAATGAAGAACAAAACGTTAAAGCTCCTTTCCAAAATGTAGTCATGGAGGAGGAACAATTTGAAGAAGATGAGGATGAAATTCACTGCATGGAAGATAAAGGCAACGATGCATTTTTGACTTTGGCTGCTTATGAAAAATCATTGCTGCATGAACAAGACAGGCAAGAATGGGATAGAGAAGTTGTCCTGCAAACTGAGGAGAAGTGAAGATATAACTTGAGGTCGAATGCAAAAAACGTCAAAGAGAATCCTGCCCAAAGAGTTGCTATCCAAACAGAGTCACAGAATATCAGACAGAGAAGACCAGCAGCTGATCCAATCATTCTCAAAGCTCCAGTTCAAGAGGTAAAAGGTTCTGATAAGTTATCTTCTTCTTTCAGCTTTGAGTCAGAAGTCCAGAAATTAAAAATATATGTGCCTCTGGTAGAGTTGGTAAAGAGTGAAGTATTTAGAAATCCTATCCTTGAGGTCCTTGAGTTGAAAATCACACAAACCTCCACTGACTCTGTCAATTTGGAAGATGATAAGCCTGTTGTTGTGCTTAGCCCCATGATTGAACCTGCTAATAATAATTCTCCATCTTTTTATGTCTCCTTGACCATTCATGACAAAATCCTCCACAACTACCTGCTAGATACAGGGGCCAGCCACAATTTGATGCCTAAAGCTGTCATGGAAGAGTTAGGCCTTGACATCACCAGACCATATCATGATTTGTTCTCTTTTGATTTAAGAAAGGTGAAATGTCTGGGATTGATCAAAGATCTAGCCATTACCCTAACTCAACTACCCATGAAGAGTATGATGATGGATATTGTGGTAGCAGATGTCCCTCCTAAGTTTGGCATGCTGCTGTCTAGGGGATGGATTAAGAGACTAGGTGGGACATTACATAATGATCTATCTTATGTCACTGTCCCAGTTTTTGGAGGAGAAAATAGGAGATTGTACAGAGAAGCACAGTTGGCATATATCATCAGTGATGAGAAGAATCCTACTAATCATCCCATATATGCTGTGGAAATCGATTTTGGAGCATGTATTCTCCAAATAAAAGAATCTCAGAAGGCCTCAATGCAGCTTAGGAAACCAAAAAATTAGGCCGAGAAAGAGCAAGGAAGTCAGATTTGGGAGATGTTATTTGATGGAGCATGTTCCAGGGAGACTGCAGGAGCAGGGGTGGTGCTGATATCTCCAGAACAAAAAAGCACGCATCTGTCTTTTAAGTTGGCTTTTCAAGTCACAAACAATATAACAAAGTATGAGGCTCTGCTATTGGGTCTTAACACAGCAAAAGACAGAGGAATCAAGAACATAAAGGTGTTTGGAGATGCTGATCTAATCATTCAGCAAGTAAATAAAACATTTCAGGCAAAGCATCTGAGGCTAAAAGCATACAGAGATGAGGTATGGAGACTCAAAGATTCCTTTGAAAATTTTTGTATTTCATATATTCCTAGAGCCAAAAATTAGCTTGTTGATTCCCTTGCTGTGTCTGCTAGCATGTTTGTCCCTCCCATGCCTCCCAGACTAGTTTATGAAGTCCAAATGAAATACAGACCATCCTTGCCTGATAATGTCCAGCATTGGAAAGTTTTTGAAGATGATGATGAATTAAATAGGTTTCTGCAAGTCATTGATGAATTTTCTGAAATGCAAATTGACCAAGATAATGAACCCTTGTTAGAAAGCCCCAAATCCCAGCTTAGAAATAAAATTGGTAAAGATAATATTGTCCAGCTTCCCAACAATCATATTCCTAAGGGTTTAACTCCTCTAGAAAGACTGTTTGACCAGAATGATGTGACTTACAAGGCTGCCCAAAAAGAAGATCAATTTGCAGTATGTAAGCATGATATAGGAAGTCCAAGTCGGCCTAGATACGTAAATTTGTCCACTCATCTATTTGCTGACCAAAGTTCTGAATACTGCAAATTAATGAAGCAATTTGCTGATGTGTTTGCCTGGGAGTATAGTGACCTGAAAACTTATGATAAAAATATTATTCAGCATAAAATCCCTTTAGAGAAAGACACCATTCCTTTCAAACAGAAGCTGAGACCAATAAATCCTATGCTTCTTCCTCTAATTGAAAAAGAAATTAAAAAATTGATGGCTACCAAGATTATAGTTCCTCTTAGATACTCCAAATGGGTAGCCAACCTAGTAGTGGTGAGGAAGAAAAGTGGAGAAATCAGACTGTGCGTTGACTTCATAAATTTAAACAAATGCTCTAAGAAAGACAATTACCCCCTACCGAAACTGGAGCATTTGCTGCAGAAGGTCTTAGGAGCTAAGGTAATGTCTTTCTTGTATGGTTTTTCAGGGTTTAATCAGATTGCTGTGCATCTAGATGATCAAGAGAAGACTGCATTCACCACTCCTTGGGGCACTTTTATGTATGCCAAGATGCCTTTTGGGTTGATGAATGTTGGAGCCACCTTTCAAAGAGCTATGGATATAGCATTTGTGGGGAGAGGGATAAATTTTTCCTAATCTACCTTGATGACATAAAAGTATACTCCAGCAGCCATCAAAATCATCCACAACATTTAAAAAAGGTGTTCCTAAAATGCAGAAGGTTTGGGATTTCAATCAATCCTAAAAAATCACAATTTGCTTTAGAAGAAGGCAAGCTGTTAGGACATGTTGTTTCTGCTGCAGGTGTTCAAATTGACCCAGAAAGAGTAAAAGAAATACAGACTTTGTCTGTCCCAAGATCGAAGAAAGATATCCAATCCTTTTTGGGAAAAATTAATTTTGTAAGGAGGTTTATACCAAATTTTGCAGAACTGGTGAAGCATGTTACCTCCATGTTGAAGAAAGGGTCAGAGGTCAGATGGACTGATGCAGCAAGAGGATCTTTTGAGTCCATTAAAAAAGCTATTATGGAGGCTCCCACTTTAATAAGTCCGGACTACAGCAAGGAGTTCCATGTATTCTCATTTGCCTCTGAAGACACCATTGCAGTAGTTCTATTGCAAGCAAATGAAGAAGGCTCAGAGCATCCGATGGCATTTTTCAGCAAAAGCTTGATGGATGCTGAGCTAAGGTATGACATTATTGAAAAACAAGCATATGCCCTTATCAAATCCTTGAAAGCTTTTAGAGTTTATATCTTGCATTCCAATATAATTGCATATGTACCCTCTGCTGCAATAAAAGATGTCTTAACACAACCTGATGTTGATGGAAGAAGGGCTAAATGGATTGCAAAGTTGATTGAATTTAATATAGAATTGAAGCCCACCAAGTTGGTCAGAGGTCAGGGTCTTGCCAGATTGTTAGCTAAGGAAAATTGCAGATCATTGGATGTTGATTTCCTGTGCTCAATTGCAGAAAATGGTCAAACAGAAGAAAGGGAAGCAGCTGAACCAGAAAAGAATCAGACACTGGCCGAAAATATAGCTTCTTGTGATTGGTATTCTGCAATAGTTAATTTCTTGTTGAAGCTAGAAATCCCTTCAGAACTTACTCAAAGTCAAGCTAGGACTATAAAGCTTAGGGCAGCTAAATATTGCATTAATGAAAATCTGCTCTACTGGAGGGATCCATCTGGAGTGCTTTTGAGGTGTTTGGATAGAGAACAGTCAGTAGAAGTCATGCAACAGTTTCACTCCAGCATGTGTGGAGGACACCATTATTGGAAGACCACTACTCATAAAATCCTCAGAGCTGGATACTACTGGCCCTCCTTATTTTCTGATGTATTTTCATTTGTTAAATCTTGTGACAGTTGCCAAAGATTTGAAGGAAAACAATAGTTGAAGTCCCCACCCTTAAAGTTAATACATGCAAAGGAACCTTTTCAATAGTGGGGCTTAGATTTCATTGGAGAAATCAATCCACATTCCAGTGGCCAGCACAGATGGATATTAGTAGCCACTAATTATTTTACTAAGTGAATTGAATCAATCCCTACCAGGAAGGCTGATCGTAAGGTGGTCATGAAGTTTTTAATTGAAAATATCTTTACCAGGTTTGGTTGTCCACATAAATTAGTCACAGATAATGCAGCAGCCTTTAGGGAAAAAGAATTGGTGGAAATGTGTGATTCAATGGGTATTAAACTGGTTCATTCCACCTCATATTATCCTCAAGGAAATGGTCTAGCAGAATCTTCTAATAAAAGCTTGATAAGGATAATTAAGAAATTATTAGAGGACAATAAAAAGAATTGGGATTCTAAGCTCAAGTATGCATTGTGGGCTGACAGAGTGACCATTAAGAAATCCACAGGGAATTCTCCTTTCAAGCTGGTATATGGCACTGAAGTTGTATTCCCAATTCAGTTAACTCTCCCTGTGGCAAAATTCCTTCAAGAAGAGCAGAATGAGGAAGAAGAAATGGCAAAGAGGATCACTGATTTAGCAGAGGTACATCAGATTAGAGAACAGCTGGTTGAAAAGGCTGCAGCACATCAGAAAAAGATCAAGGATGCTTTTGATAGGAAGACAAAAACAAATAATTTTTAGGTTGGAGACTTGGTCCTTAAATGGGATGCACTAAAATAAAAGAAAGGAAACCATGGAAAATTTGATGCTTTCTGGACATGGCCTTTTATTATTTCACAGATTCAAGGGAACAACACCTTCATACTGAAAAGTAGAGGAAAGGTAGTTTTTGATGGCCTAATTAATGGGTGTTTTCTGAAAATTTATCTGATTTAAGGTCTTTGGGCCTTAAAGTTGTAAATATTTTGTTTTATCAGTTTTAGTATAGGTTCAGTCAGACTCCATGCCCAATGGAACACTAGGAATTGTGTTAATTTGTTTTCATCAGGAAAGCATTGATCTGCAGGTTCTTGAGACCTCACAGAGAGGATCTCATCCCCAGAAGAGGCCAGTGTTAGCTCTGCTACATTTTGTTGTTTTTCGAGGAGGAGGAATAAGCTTGGTCCTTGGTTGCTGGCTCAGAGATGGTTTACAGTGGTTATCCTCACCTCTCCCTATTTCCCCGCTTACTTCTTTTCACTCTGCTATCTCTCTTTTCCTTCCTAAACCTCTCCGTTCCTTGTTTCCCTTCATTCTCCTTATTCTCCCTTAACCCTGTCATTTCTGTTTTCCTCTATAATCCTTTATAAACCCTGTATAAATCCTTTTTCCCTCGGGTCCCGGGCGCAAAGTTAAACCCATGAGACCGTGGTCATATAACCGCGTGCATACGAAAAAAGTGCTACCGGCGAGGCCCTCCCCTGTCACATCAATCAATAAACGTGTGCATTGATTCCTGCCGTCCGATCATCCATCTTGCGATCCAACGACAGTCATGCCTCCCGCCGCCGAAACCTGCCCGTGTGTTAACTCGCGATCGTGGCGGTTTTCCGCCTGTCCCATCGTCCACGTGTCAACCTCCTATTGTGATCACTCGGCTATGTACGTATACCACTCACCTCCGGTAAGCGGTGCAGGGAATACCGCCCACCACCAAAACGCCATCCCCGCTGATTATCTCCCGCGCATCTTCCGCTCTTGATCACCGTCGAATCTGCCCGTATAAGATCCAATGGCCCTCGTCTATCCCGATCCCACGTCTCCTGATTTCTCCTATCAAATGATCTTTGCCATCCATATATGTGATCCGACGGCTCATAGTCGCTCCGCCCCGCGTTTTCCCATCACCTCCCGCCATGAGATCTCAGCCATCCATCAGTTCCATCCAACGGCTAACATTCATTCCCAGCTCTTCGTTCATTTTTCATGCAGTTTTCATGTGTTTGGCCTATAGCATGTTTCCAAGGGATGAAGGTGATCATCCACAATACTCTGCGCAGTTAAGCTTCAACTATTGCATTCAACGCATTGTACATCTGAAGGACGAGAAGGACAACCTTGAGAAGATTATGGCATTTATCATTTATGGAGATCCTTCAATATAACACTCCACTGGTTCGTGAAGTACAACAGAGTACCAAAAAGGGTCATTTTGTTCATTAAAACAATCAGATTGTAGTAGAGACCCGTATCAGAAAGTTAAGGTGGTTGGTGGTCCATTATGACCCCTCCACGCATAGGATAGCAGATATTTTTGTAATCAACCTCCATATATACCCAAAAACAAGATGTAATGAGGGTTTATGATATTGTTTTGACGTAAAGTTCAACTTCTGGAGACTGTAACTACTGTGATACCTGCAGCATCTGGTCTTCATTTTCAGCTAATATAAGCTTCTTTCGCTGTTAATTGCTCACTTTCCACTTCTTCTTTGTTCCATGCTGTGTATGTTATGCATGTTCATGTGCTCTTGATATTTAGCATTAGAGGGGTTGTCATCCCACCTCTGTGTTAAAATCTAGTATGTATCATTGAGTGTGTATGCAGGTTTCTATTATTTTAATGCCAGAGAGCTATCATCCTGTCTGTGCATTAGGAAATAGATTTACAGACCTTTTAACTGGTTGCAGCTGGCCATCAGAGGGTCCTATGCATCTACTGGTGTGGTCAGTATTCTTCATCTTCACCTGTTCCTCAAACTGTGAGTAATTGGTGGTCTAAAGCCTTGTAGTGTGGGGGTGTTCACCCATGTCTGGGGTTAAGCATAGTAGAAGTGGTTATTTGGCTTGAATATGCATCATTCTTTCCATTCATCCACCATTTTCCAACATTTTTGTTGAGTTTGTAATGTTCCCGAGCATCTCTGATATACAACCTATGAGAGTTTCTTGGGGTGATATGTTATAAAACCAGCTCACAAAAAGATAGAAAAGAGAGATCCACGCCTTAGAATTCAGCCTCTTCGAGGGGGCAACCTCCTTTACATTACATAAATGAACAATTCTTGGATGATACAAATGAAAATACCTCCTTTCTATATATAGGAGTCTAAGTGGTCCCAATACAATCAAAGCCTACATAACAATAATATTGTAGGGCACAACAATAACAATAGAGGGCTTCTATGTGGCACAATAGTAACAATATGGGCACTACATGGGTACATCAATATAAATAAGGGGTATAACTACAATAGTAATGGGGTAATCACTAGTATTATAGGGACCCAACATGCCCCTCTCCTTCAAAAAAAGTGTTGTCCTCAACGCTTGAGTAGTTCTGGATACTTCTGCATAAAATTCTCATCCTCCCATGTGGAATCTTCAGCGGATAAGTTCTTCCACTTGATAAGATACTCTGAAATTGATCGATTTCGTAGCTGTCGAGTTCTTGTTTCTATAACTGCTTCCAGTTCCAATATAATTTTTCCTTCTTCGTCAAGTTCTGGCAATATTGTTTGAACTGGGAGCTTGTCACCTATAACCTTCTTTAAACATGAAACATGGAAAACTGGGTGCAATCGAGAAGCTGCAGGAAGCTCCAATTTGTATGCCATAGTACCAATCTTTTGCAACACCTTGTACGGACCATAATACTTTGGTGATAATTTATTATCCTTCTTAGCTTGCTTGAGGGACATTTGCTTATATGGTTGTAGCCGTAGGAATACCCAATCACCTACATCAAAACTTCTTTCACTGCGATGTTGATCTGCCTGTTGTTTCATTCTATTCTGTGCCAACACAAGGTTATCCTTTAAGAGTTGGAGGACTTGTTGTTGATGTTCGATGTGATGTTCCACTGCCTGAACCTTAGAATTTTCTCTTAAATATGATGTGATGGATGGTGGTTGATACCCATAAAGTGCCATAAATGGGGTCATTTTTGTTGCTGTATGGAAGGAAGTGTTATACCACCATTCAGCCAGAGGCAACCATTTGACCCATTGTGTCTGTTTATCAGATACAAAGCAACGAAGATATCCTTCCAAACATTTGTTTACTATCTCAGTTTGCCCATCAGATTGAGGATGATAAGATGAGCTATGAGCTAACTGAGTACCAAGACAAGAAAATAATTTTGTCCAAAAATTTCCAGTGAAAATGGGATCTCTGTCACTTACAATAATCTTTGGGTTTCCATGTAGCTTTTGAACTGTTTCCATAAATGCAGTAGAAACTGTACTGGCTTTAAATGGATGTGATAATGCACAAAAGTGTGCATACTTGGTAAGTCTGTCAACTACCACCATGATGACACTCTTTCCCTCAGACTTGGGTAAACCTGTGATAAAATCCATTGAAACCTCCTCCCAACGTTGGCTTGGAATGGATAAAGGTTGTAATAGACCCGGTGTCTTAATTGTTTCAACTTTATTTTGTTGGCAAACCAAACATTCCGCCACAAACTTTTGAATATCTGATTTAAGGCCATCCCAAAAAAATTCCTTCTTAACCCTGTGGTAAGTTTTTAAAAATCCTGAGTGCCCTCCTAAGGGAGAAGTGTGCAATTCCATAAGAATCTTTTGTTTTAGCTGGGAATTCTTACAGAGGTATAAGCGATCTTTGTACCATAACGAATCATTTTTCCAGCTAAATGTATCAGAAGTACTGGAATCTTGTTGTAGCTTTTGAATAAGTGCCCACACTTCTTCGTCATTCTTCCATTCCTCCCTTGCTTCGTTTATCCAATCTGGTTGGATAATAGAAATGGCACACAACAATGCTTCCACATCCTCATCCTTTCTTGAGAGTGCATCTGCCACCACATTTTGCTTCCCTTTTTTGTAGATGATTTCAAAGTCATAACCCAACATCTTTGTGACCCACTTTTGTTGCTCTTCAGAGGATAATCTTTGTTCTAAAAAGTATTTAAGGCTATCATGATCCGTTTTTACCTTGAAGTGTCTTCCCATTAGGTAGGGTCGCCATTTCTTAAGTGCATGGAGTATTGCCAACATTTCCTTCTCATAAATAGCTTTTCTTAAAAACTTTCCCTTGATTGGACGACTTTCAAAAGCAATGGGTCTTTCATCTTGCATTAGAACAGCACCAATTCCATTTCCTGAAGCATCACATTCCACAATAAAGGTTTTTGTGAAGTCCGGTGTAGCTAAGACCGGTGCTTGGCACATTGCCTCTTTAAGATGTTCAAAGGCCTTTGTTGCTTCCGAAGTCCATGAAAATGAATCTTTCTTCAATAATGTTGTTAGAGGTGCTGCTATTCTCCCATAATTCTTAACAAACTTGCGATAATACCCTGTCAACCCAAGAAATCCTCGCAGATGCTTTATGGATGTGGGGATTTTCCATTCCTTAATGGCTTTAATTTTGCTAGGGTCTACCTTAACTCCTTCATGAGATACAATATGACCCAAATATTCCACCTCCTGGACTCCAAAGAAACATTTGGATCTTTTTGCATATAATTGTTTCTCCTCCAATAGTTGTAGCACCCTGTCAACATGTTCAACATGATCCTTCCAAGACTTGCTGTAGATTAGTATATCATCAAAAAATACTAACACAAATTTTCTAAGGAATGGTTTGAAAATTGAATTCATCAAACCTTGAAATGTTGAAGGTGCATTGGTAAGGCCAAAAGGCATGACCAAAAATTCATAATGACCCTCATGAGTTCTAAATGCTGTTTTCGGAATGTCTTCAATCTTCATTCTGATTTGATGATATCCCGAACGAAGATCCAACTTGGTGAAGTAAATTGATCCATGCAATTCATCCAGTAATTCATCAATAACAGGAATGGGGAACTTATCTTTAATAGTGAGCTTGTTGAGCTCCCTATAATCTGGACACATGCGCCATGATCCATCCTTCTTGTGCACCAATACTACTGGAGCTGAGAAAGAACTTTGACTCGGTTGAATTATACCAGCCTCTAGCATTTCTGCAACCATACGTTCAATTTCACTTTTTTGGACATATGGATATCTGTACGGCCTGATGTTTGGAGGAACACTTCCTGGAATCAGATGAATAGCATGATCATGATCACGCATAGGTGGGAGACCTTTGGGAGTCTCAAATACCTTGGAATGATTGTCCAGGACTTTTTGGAGATCTGGAGAAATAGATGATTCCAATGTGGAAACATCTAGCGAACATAATTGTGCAATTACACCTCTTTGCTCCTTTTTTAGAAGCTTTGTCATTCCATTAGAGCTGATTATCTTTCCTGGTTTCCCTGCAATACCCCTTAATTCAACTTCCTTTCCTTCCACAGAAAATTTCATGAAAAGTTCTTGAAAATTAAAAGCTATTGTACCCAAGGATTGTAGCCATTGGACTCCTAGTACAACATCAGCACCTCCCATTGGAATGGAAAGCATTGGGCTAGTCAATACATATTCTCCCATGGATAGCTTGATATTATGGCACTTTCCAGAACAATTTATTGTTCCTCCATTTGCAATCATCACTTGACACTCTGGTGCTGGATATAGGAAGCAATTCAATTCTTTTGCTACCCTACAATGAATAAAATTGTGGGTGCTTCCTGAATCAATCAACACTATTACCTTTTTCTTCTTGATTTGTCCTTCTATCTTGATGGTTTGAGGAGTGGTAATTCCCGCCAATGCATTACAAGATATGGTCGGATTTATTTGTTCTTCATCTAGGCTTTGTTCCTGGAATATATCCTCTTCTTTTGACCTTTCTTGCTCCTTTTCTTCTTCCTCTTCACAATCTATGTAGAATAATTTCTTCTCAGCACACTTATGACCTTTTGTGTATTTGCTATCACAATTGTAACAAAGCCCTTTTGCTCTTTTTTCTTCCAATTGTTGTGGTGTCAACCTTGTAGGTTGTGGAAGACTATGGGCAACAACACTTCCTTCTTTATAGTTGTGAATGGTATGCTTCCTAGTTGCCATAATTTTGCTTTCCATTTTTCTTGCTACCCTGAATGCCTTCTCTAATGAATCAGGTTCCCATAAGCGCACATCATGTTGGATATTATCCTTTAAAGACCCTATGAACACATCAATCCTATGATCTTCTGGAATATCTTTTACCCTTATGTTCAATTTTTGGAACTCCTCAATGTGCTCCATTATTGAAACCTTTTGTTTGAGACTTATCAATTGGCTAAAAAAAGTGTTGCTTTTTGTATCCTCATAATGTGCTATTAATTCTTCCGTAAAAATGGCCCAAGTGATAAATGGTTTACGAGAACAAAGCCATTGATACCATACAAACTGATTTGGTTCCAAATATAAAGTTGCCATACGTACCTTAGATTCCACGCCACTTATCTTAGCTTCTGTTAGCTTTTGTGAGCGTGACATTTGTTGCACTTGTTCTTGTAATTTTGATATATCATGTAGCATTTCTTCCTCTTCTTCATGAGTCATGCTAGAGCTTTCAGGTTCCTTACTAGGTGTTTGCATTTTCTTTCCTCGGGGCATCAGTTACCGATAATAATGCTTTACTATGCCCTTTGAATTTCGTTAAACCAAGCTTACACAAAAATAAAAATAAAAACTACACACCTTTTTTTCACTTTATAGAAGCCTGATATTGAATCTGATGTATCTCTGTAATTTCGGATCATCCAATTCTGAAATTGCTACCTGTAGTATCCTTCTGCGTCCTCTTTCCAATGCCACAAGTCTGAGCCAAATTGGATTCTCCAAAGAAGAGTTATGTGAAATCTCCCACGGTGACTTGCTTTTAGACTGGTTCAGTAGAGCGAAGTTGTACGACGTGCCACGAGTCCCTGTTTCGATATTTGGATCTGAAAAACACCCACAAGAAACTACAGTCTGTCCTCTTTCTGTACCTTCTTACAAAACTTCAATCCGATGCTCAGAAAGAAAGTTATGACGATTTTCCCCAGGTCACCTGTTTTGAGTGTAATTCAGGAGTCATCAAAAAGACCAACTTCCTGAAATCATATCTCCGAAAATATCACGCAAAAAGCTCTGAAATTCGGACCCAAGGTTCAGCGCGATGTCTTCTCAAATGGGTTTGTTTTGCGACTTCTGAAACATCACAGAAAAAAAGTTATAGCGAAAATGCCACGATGACCTGTTTGGAGCAGCGAAACCCTAGAATCCAAAGCTCTGATACCAAATGTTATAAAACCAGCTCACAAAAAGATAGAAAAGAGAGATCCACGCCTTAGAATTCAGTCTCTTCGAGGGGGAAACCTCCTTTACATTACATAAATGAACAATTCTTGGATGATACAAATGAAAATACCTCCTTTCTATATATAGGAGTCTAAGTGGTCCCAATACAATCAAAGCCTACATAACAATAATATTGTAGGGCACAACAATAACAATAGAGGGCTTCTATGTGGCACAATAGTAACAATATGGGCACTACATGGGTACATCAATATAAATAAGGGGTATAACTACAATAGTAATGGGGTAATCACTAGTATTATAGGGACCCAACATGATAACAGTTGCCTCTGGCTGAATGGTGGTATAACACTTCCTTCCATACAACAACAAAAATGACCCCATTTATGACACTTTATGGATATTAGCCACCATCCATCACATCATATTTAAGAGAAAATTCTAAGGTTCGTTGCTTTGTATCCCTTATTAATATTGTTGCGTCCCTATTGTCCCCATATTTTTATTATTGTACCCCATAGAATCCCTCAATTGTTATTTTTGTGGCTTTATATTATTATTGTTAGGTCGGCTGGGTTATATTGTGACTCCTTAGACTCCTATATATAGAAAAAAGGTTTTGTCATTTGAATCATCGAAGAATTGTTCATTTGTGTAATGTAAAGGAGGTTGCCCCCTCGAAGAGGCTGAATTCTAAGGTGTTCAACTATCTTTTCTATCTTTTTGTGAGCTAGTTTCATAACACATCCTTGACGAACCACTACTGGTTGGATCTCCGCATGAATATTTCATCTTGCAGGTAGATGTAGGGATTTCCAAAAACCACTTTGCATGCATCAAGGGGAACCACATCTAGTTCCACTTCATCAATAAAATCAACACTAATAGCAAATCTAATTTTGCATTGTTTTTTACCTTTGACTCTGCATCCATATGCACCCCTCCCAATGTATATGGGCTTGGATGATCACAAACTTCAAATCCTAATTTCTTGACTAGCTATGCTACAATGAGATTCACCTGCGATCCTAAGTCAAACAAAGCATCAATTTTTGGATTCTTGACCTGTAGCTTAATGTGGAAGAGTTTGGTCATTTCTTTCTCTTCCTGTTCCTGAAGGCTACTCTGATTCACCTCCTTCTACACTAACATACACACAATATTCTTATCCACATTTGAGCTACTTTCAACCTCATTGCTCAAATCAGTGGCTATGAGATTATTATTTTATTTTTATTTTTTTTGGGTTAAGCCTTGGATGCAACTTCCAACACTTCTCCTCTGTATGGCCATCAACGTTGTTGTGGTTCCAGTGGTTACTGGGATATTTACACTGGTGTTTTGTGGTTTCCATATTTTTATATTCGCCCCTTTCAACTTCTTCTTCCCCTCCTTAGAAGAATATTTTTGCTCCTCAATTGCTTCAATCCACTCTATTTCCCTTTCTTTAGGCCTTTGTTCTCCAGGTATTGTGCTTGTACACAAGCCTTGTCTACCGATTTGGGCTTGAACATCATCACTTACTTCCAAGATTGTTTTGTAGACCCCCCAGATACTTGAGGAGTACATATGGGTTCTTTGGGGAGATACCCAACATTATGACCACCTTTCTAAACTATGTGGTGTACTCTTGTACACTCTGTCCTTGCTTCTTCTTGAAGTAGTGCCACCAGATCCACTGGTCCTCTACATACCCAATATAGTAAAGTTGTGACTTTAGGAGGATTTTGAAGTTCTCCCACTTAGTCATTAGAGAATCTCCATGTAACCTCAAGGTTTTCGTGGCTTTCCTAACAACTTAGGGCATGACCCTCTAATTTCAGTCGTGTAAATGAAATCTTTTGTTCCTCCTATATACGATGAACACTGAAATACACTTCTAGTTGCTACAACCAGTGATTTAGCTTTAGAGCATCAATATCACCTTGGTACATCTTGATATCAACCTTTGTCGTTGAAAAATGCCACAAGAAAGTCTCAATTTGACTTTTCGTTGGTCAAATTGAGAAAATTTGAATTTCCACATCAACAGACAACTTGGATGCAGTTAACTTGTGTGACACGGCTCTTGTCACTATGATTAACTTAGTAAATTCAAGTTAGAGGAGTTGAAGTTTAGTTAAGCATGTGTGATTTCTAATTTGTAGCAATCAAAATCAGTTATTTCAAGTTGTTTTCAGTTAAACTAGTTCTAACTGTTGGAGGAACTAGTGGAATGTCAGTTGTATAGTGGGGCAACATTCTAACTCAGTGATCATCTAGTTAATTGAGCAATCATCCCAAAATAACTAGTGCATGTAGAGAATTTGAGTTCCCCAGTTGTGGGGATTCCAAGGTAGCGTAACATCAATTTTAGACTAGTCTTGAGTGTACAAGTGTTGCAGGCAATGAGATGCTCAACCTTGGGAATTGTGCAAACATTTTGGAGGAAATTCCTAAATTTTAAGGGCCTAATTTCCCCAAGAATTGCACAAGGAAAAAGGGGTTCAAGAAAAGGCATAAATTGACTAAGTTCGGGTCAGAGCTTCTAATAATGAGCAGAGAGATAGGTTATTCACTTGAAGGTTGAGCTCAGATTGAGCTAGCAATTGTAATACATCTCTATTCATTAGATTAATGCAAGCATGAAAAGGGGTTTTTTAGCATATTGCTTTTCTCTGGAAAAATATTGTGTGCATGTGTGTTATTTCTCATTGCATGTTTATAAAAGGGGTTTTTTAGCATATTGCTTTTCTCTGGAAAAATATTGTGTGCATGTGTGTTATTTCTCATTGCATGTTTGTGATTGATGTTCTAAATTGTGAATTGAATTCCGCAGAGCAATAGAGTAGGTTTATGTCTTATGATTTAGATTAAAATTTCATGAGTAGTTGCAATTCTACACCATAATTTCTACATGGTATTAGAGCACGATTCACATTACAACAATAATTTAGAATTTGTTTTTCAGGAGGATTGAATTTGTAGTTCAATGTAGCAGAATCTCTACAGATTTGGGAAGGTGACCTTCAACGAGTTGAGACTAAAGTATGCCTTGGAAGGAAACTCTAATTTCATTGCATGGAGGCATTGCTAGATGACAATGGATCACTAGAATATGTCAATATAGACATTGCAAAATCATAGGCATCTGATGCACAAAACCTAGCCCAATGGAAGAAAGATGTAGCCAAGGCAAGGAGAATAATCTTGGAGGGAGTACGAGATCACATTGTCTCAAATCTCCATGGGAAAGAAACTCCTTTCGCAATGTGGAAGGCATTGATATAATTGTTTGAGAACAATAGTGACCATAGGAAACTGACACTCAAGGATAAACTCTGAAATATCAAGATGCAAAAGAATGACTCTATTCCACAATATTTGAGAAGATTTACACAAGTTTGAGATGAGCTTGGCGGGGCTCACACAAATGTTGCAGAAGATGATTTGGTAAGCATATCTCTTTAAGGCCTTCCCAAAAGATGGCATATCTACCAGGACTTAATGAACGTGAGGGAGAAATTACAGAATTAGGAATGCTTATGATCTGATTTGGTACAAGAAGAAATCATGCGAAATACCAGAGACAGAGTAACATCCACAAAAGTGGAAGAGGACTTTGCTCTAGTTAGAAAAATATTGAGGGCCAAGGGTAAGAAGTCCCCAGGTGAAGCTGAATCCAACCAATGGGGGAAAGAAGAAAGACTGTGTCCAAAATAAAATGCTTCAATTGTCATGAATTCAGGCACTATGCTACAAAGTGTCCACACAAAAAGTCTAGCAAGAAGGAGCCTACAGTAGGAGCAACAAGTGAAGCTTTGGCTTCATAGTTCGAGCTTGACTTCACCCTATCGCATGCATGACCATCACAGTGGTGGGGAGTGTGTGGTACTTGGACTCTGGTGCCTCGTTCCACATGACCTGGTGTAGAGAGTTTTTCAGTGACGTGGAGGAGAAAGATCTGCAGATGCACATTGAGTTTGGGGTTGATGAAAGGTACAATAGATCGAGATTGGGACAATCACCTTTCATAGGGAGTTGGGATCCCCTCTTCAACTCAAAAATGTCATGTTTGTTCCATGCCTAAATAAAAATCTCATTTCTATAACAGTCTTGGAAGGCCATGGTTATGACTTGATCTTTAGCAAAGGGAAAGCATTCCTGAGGCACTTAGCCACTGGACATGTGAAGCAAATCAGGGTTTGATTCAAGAACCTGTATGCACTTGAGGAGCAAGGAAAATATTAGAGATATGGTGGTTGAAAGGTAGAAAGATAGACCTTTCAAATTGGAGCCTTGGGAGGAGACTCAAGAAGTTTTGGAGCAGCCACAAATGGAGGGTAGAGAGGAGGCAGAGTGGAGACATCCACTCAGGCAGAGGCCTCTAGTAGGGGGAGAGTTTGAGCCAAATGGGAAGGGGGAGAAATTGCAGCTATACCTCCAGGAGTGAGGTGGAGTGATGTAGATCCCTAGCCCCAAAATTGCATAAATTTGGGCAGGGTCCATTGAGGTGTTCTCCTCATGGATCATTACCTTTCTACAGGGGCCCACAATATTCAGTAGCAGGAGGAGCAATGTCAGTTAGATACAAAGGAGTGAAAATGGGTGTTCACAGTAGAGAAGGAGGCTCAGTAACAGGGTCAGTAGCAACACCGTTCTCCCAGTAGACAGTTGTAGACACAATTGATTCAATGTTTTTTTGGATGCTTCTTAGTTGCATATGTTGCAGTAGCAACAACAACAGTGAGAGGTGTTGCTTCAGTACATTCCATAGATGCAGGATAGGGGTGGTTGATAATCCCTTTCTTGCTGAGAGGGAGTTTTGAAAAATGTAGTAAGAAAGTCTAAATTTGACTTTGCCTTGGTCAAAGTGAGAAAATTCATAAATCACAAATGTAATTTCATATTTTAAAAATATAATAAATTGTTTATTATTTAAAATTCGATAATAAATATTATGTTCATCATAAATGTAAATTCTTACTTTAAAAATATTAATAATTTCTTTATTATTTAAAATCGAATAATAAATTTTATGATAAAATAAAGTGAAAATCATTTTTCCCCATCAAGGTGTTGGAAGTTGTGGCAACGGAGGAGGGGAGCTTGCCGCCCCCCTGCTTCCCATCACATTTAAGAGGAGGAGATGGCATGGCTATCTCACCCCATGCAACTGCACATGCTAACTAGAATTCATTCCCTAAATAAAGATATTGTAGCTTGTATTTTGTCTGAGTGCTCTTGGATGGGTAACCTCAACTCTATGTTATTTTGTAGTTTTTGCAACATTCCCTACCACAGGTGGGATATTTTCCTTGCGATGCATGCCTTGTGGAGTTTCAATGTGCCTACCATGGGCCAGTGTCCTATGGCTATTCTTGTGTCTCGTCTCCGATATAGGGGGGCGCTCTCTCCTATTGCGATGGTTATGTGAGAGTTGTATTACATGGTGGTATTGACTCCTAGGACATTGACCTCCACTGCATGCACTTGGTGTTGAACATCCACACGAGGAACAAGGTGACAACGATAGGGGAGGTGACTTCGAGGATGTTGGCAACGACATTGGCAAAGACTCGAACAGAGGTGGGAGATGACCAACAAAGAATTGTTCTCAACTTGAAGCGTTCTCAAGCTCAAGGGGCTAGCCTTTGCTCGATAATTTGTTTTATGTCCAACTTCTATAGCTCCTTTAGCTCTTTCAATTTGATAACTTTTGCATGGTGGACTTTGGTTCATTGTTTGCAAAGTGTCTTAGTTGTGTGCATTGGTATTGGTGTCATTAGTTTCTTATGGTTTTTGGACCTTTCTCAAAGTTCCTCCCTCTATGTTAGTCCTATTTTACAATTTGCTAAAGTTTCCTCTAGACTTTCTTGGTAGCTTAGTCTTAAATTTGTGTTCCTCTGACTCAACATCTTATCTTACTGTCTTCTCAATTTCTTTGTCTACTAGGGGTCGTCCACTTTTTGGTCTCTTGTACCTCGACATACCATCCCTTGCCAGTGAATGCATTGTCGCCAGGGTTCTAGTGGCAGATGCCCTCAAATCCAGCCACAAGTTCAATCCCAAGCTCAAAATGCTACGACCATTTTCCATTCTTCCACTCCTCTGGAAATCTAAGAAGAAATCCGCCAAATAGAAGCTTTGACCACTAATGATCGCCAAACTTACTTTGATTCTGAAATCCAAGCCGAAGTAGCATAGTGGGTTCCTAACCTTGGGCATACCTTGGGAAGATGGAGCCAATATCTTAACTCCATTATCCTCCATTGGCAAATGAAGGCACTCTTGGGCAGAGTCCTCAAGGAAAGCATGCAGACTACATTGACATCACCTCCTCCTTGAACGGAATTCAACAAGTCCAACCCAATCATTGTTCTTGTCTCATCACCCTCGATGCTCGATTAGCACACATAGAGGGCCATCTTCAATGTGCCCTGAACCTCCAACCCTATTAGGTACAAGCGCCTAGGATCTGGCCCCAGTCACCTCATCAGATGCTTGATGTCTCCTTCAACCTTTTAGCTCATGTCTTTTATTTTCAATAAAATAGTTTATCTCAATAGTTATGTATTTAACAATAACAATTATTTACATTTTGATAGACCTAGACTTTTGTTAGTTATTAATAATTCTAATTTACCTTGTAACACAGTGATAAGACTCAATTTAAACAATGATATATGTATATGTATACAAAAACTTTTGAGATAATAAAATCTTAAATTAACCATATAAATAAATAAAAATAATCGAGTTTAGGCTTCTGTGATCCATATCAAGTTAGAGAAAGAATTTCGGCGAAAATCACATGGAATCTCATTTGTCGACGCATTTCGAACCAACCAGTGTGGTTCATCGTCAGGACAAGTTGAAGAAACAGATCCAGCTTAGCATGTTAAATAGACCGAGCAGAACCTCCAACGGCTAGTTTGACCAACCGTAAATATTGACCAATGGACCGGGATCAAAACATTTCTAATAAAAAAAGGAGATAAGTTATATAGGAGACCAATAAATCATTTAAATTGGTGATAATAGTTTATTAATAAATAGTTAAAAATTATAGGTTAAATATTTTAAAAGGAAAATTAGATGCAGAGGACCGCTTCTATGAATAAATTCAATGTAAATACAAGCTAAATGAGAATAAAAATAACTAAATGAATAAAATAAATAATAATAAAAACAAAATAAATAACAATAAAATAAATAAATAACTAAATAAATAAAATAAAAATAAAAATATAAAATAAAATAAATAAATAAATAAATAAAATAAAATAAATAAAAATAAAAATAAAATAAAACGATAAAATGAAAAGTGAATACGAGTTAAATGGAAATAAAAATAACTAAATAAATAAAATAATAATAAAAATAATAACAAAATAAATAACAATAAAATAAATAAATAAAAATAATTTTTTTTTATTAATTGTTATGATAAATAGTAATGAATACGGTGTAATATTCCATAATGCATGAGATACAAGAGATTAAAGACTTGTACTTTGATATGATTCGTTCGTTTCCAAACTGAAGAAAATATCCAGAGCGGATATCGATCTCGATCATTTGTGAATGGTGGACATAGAGTCGTCAAAATCGAAGCCCCAATGGATCTAGACCTCGGGACTTATCCCATCCAACATTGGTCCCTGGTTCAATCCTTCGGTTCATCTTGAAACAGTGCTATTTTATAGTTTTCCTTGATGGCTCTTCCGTTTGCCATGGTTCTTCCTTCATCAATTTCAGTTTGTTGCATTAATAATCACGACTGTAAGCGAGAGATTGCCTGCCACCACCCATCTCCTATCTCTGTAAAACCAAAACCCACTTATCTCTGTAAATCTACTTCTCCATCTTTGCATTGTAGGAGAAAAGTGCTCCAGTCAACTATACTGTCTGCACTCCTTTTACAACCAGTACTTTCTCCCGACTGGGCTGCAGCTGAAGAAGAAAACAGCAAGAAAAACGACCTCATAGAGAGTATAATCTTGTGCTCTTTAATGGGTTTTTAATTTTAGTTCCAAAAATTTATGTGAATTCATTGTTTTACATGGAAATTCCCAATATTTTTTGTAGAGTTGTGAACATGGTATTTAGATTTGTTTGGTATAGAATGAAAATTTCCAATCAGTTTTCTCTGGTTTAAAGTTTCAAGCCCGATGAGCCCATTTCATATGCACAGTCGATATAGTAGGACCTAACGCTGTTGTGGCTGGGCCTCTGTAACCTCTGAGAGGCTGGGCTTATTGGGGTTGTCTTCATTTTCAGTGAAAAGTAACAGAGGGCCTGAAAAACATGGAGTTTGGACTCATACTTGTGAATGTCAAAAAGGGGTTAGAAAGGCAAAATTCTTGGATATTCAAGCTGTAGATTTAGCAAATGGATTGCGGTTAGAATTGACACTGGGCTGGCCTGTGTAACAGGGCTTTTACAGAAGTCTAAGGCTAACAAGGATAAATATGCAAAGGAGGTAAGCTTTTTAACCTATCTTTTTGACATTTTGTCTATTTGTCTCTGGTTATATACAGCGCCACTTAGAATCAAAATCAAAGATCAAAACTACACAGATTTTAATGGGAAAGTCAATGTCAGCCGGGTTTTGCTTTGAGGGTTAAAATTGATGTCAACCGTGTATGGGATTAAGGGTAAAGCGAGGAAGTTGTATATCTTACCAAATTTCAAATATTCCATAGATAATGTAGGCTAATATTAGCACCATGCTGTAAGCTAATTATTGACTTACTACTTTTCCATTTTGACTATTAGATTAAAATAATGTGGTTTTCAGATGAAAAGATTATAAGCCAATCATTAATTTATGGTACAAAGAATTTGCCATCACTTTTATATACAAAGAGGTTGTTTGATACAGATACAGTCAAGTGCAAATCTTAAGTAATTTCGGCTAAATAGGTAATCCCCACTTACAAGATTTACAGCAGAGATTATTTTGAGTGTTTAAATCAGTCAGCTACATTTCACTATAATAATTCCAGAGTGATTGGCCTCGACCTAGGCTCAGCTTTAAATTAAAAAATTCCACTTATGAGAAATGGCAAGGGGTAATTGAAACCCTCTTGTTAAAGAATACATAAAATTGAATTTTCATTGAAAACTAAAATTTCCATTCTCTTGCAGAGGCTAGATGACTACTACAAACGCAATTACAAGGATTATTTTGAATTTGTTGAAGGAACTGTAAACCAAGGGAAGCTCACTGAGGCTGAAAAAGACATTATGGAATGGCTTCGGAAGAATAGATGAGAGAGTGAATTTGCTCTGAAGTTGTATTTTCATTCAAACTCTCTTTATACCTGTGAAGTTAAAAACTGTACCTCGTACCGATAGTAAACTCAAACTCAATTTGCAGGCACCCATGTTTTTCACAAATATTCTTCTGCTTAGAATAGTTATTCTTGTGCAGCTAGCTTATTTATTTTGAGACAAATAAACAAACATCCTAATTCGTTGCTGTTGAGTTTGTCCTAGAGAACATTTGTAAATATACATCAAATTACAATCGAGGAAACTAACATTATGGATTTGCTTATTGTGTTGAACTTTTTATTTTGAAATTACACATTAGCTGCTGGTGCGGACTTCCCAAGTGATATTGAGAACGTGAGTGTGCCTAATAAACATGGGGTTACAGCCTTCGCTTTGCAAAGTCAAAATAGGAAAGAATCCTTGCTCTGATAAATTTCTTATTCCATGGAATGTTTTATGTGTTACATAATGGCTGATACTGGAAAATGAATACAAAAAAGGATAACACAGTAACTAAAGTTTAAAGGTGAATGAGCCCTCCATTTCATCATTGCTGCCTTCATCCACTTAAGTGGGTTTGTGTAGTTTCTTGATTTGTCTTAGGGTCTGCAGGTCTTCAAAGAATTTAACTCATGACAATGCTTATATTAAGCAGCACTCTGTACTTGTATTAATCAAACCCAACCACCATTAGACAATGAGTAGCTGTTGCTGTACTGCATTCAAACTGTATCTCTAAAAGGTTTGACATAAACTTATAAAAGCTTATTGTTGAGAATTTATTGATTATGAATCTGGTCGGGGTGATATTACTGAACTTCAATTCTTGTTAGGTACCAAGGGAGTTCACCTCCTTGGGTGTTTTTGGATTTTCCATTGATAGGTCAGGTTGTCTAGTTGGACCAATCTGTGGTTTGTGAGTCCTGCAGAGCCATATTAATAGCAGAGAAGTGGTTCCGACTGAAAGGGCATTATTTATTATGATTGCATTTACTCTTAGAACTTGTTTGCAGACAGAAGAGGCCACTGCGGTGGAGGGTTCAAAGTGTTATTATTATGTCCATTTTGGTTCGAATGGCAATTGTCAATTTGCTAGTCATTGAAACAGTAATCAGTGAGTCTACTTGTTTGGTTCACACTGAGTAAAAGTCGGTCAAACTTACAAGATTTGATGAGTTTGACCATAACTAAATTTGACTAACTTTGAATAATTCCGAGAATTGATTAACGAATTTGACTTTGACTGACTGTACCTCTTTTTTATGAATCCGACTCTTTACTCTTGGAGTCCGAGTCATGTGATGATGCCCCTCCCCATGTTTGGAACTTTCTTTGGGTAAATTGTACTGTTGTCATGGTTTTTCAATTTCTACTCCATTAATTATATTTTGCAGTGTGGGTTTTGATTGGTTCCATAAATAATCTCCTCCATTTGTTCAAGGGCATAGGGAGTACTTTGTTTTCTTTGGGGGTATAAGGAGTATTTTATTTCCTTTATTTCAGGCTTATTCCCTTCTTTTGAACTTTCACATTTTTGCCAATATGGTACAAAATTATTGGTGTTTATTTACCTTAAAATCTGTGATATTTTTACAATTCTAAAGAATCTCTTCGGGCCTAGAGTATGCCCTAAAACTGCTTTTGCTTGGCTAAGAGCTCGTCTTCCTCAGACGTAAGGAAACAAGTTAACGGCCCAAAACCCAAAGGCATATGGCTCCCTTATGGACCACCAGCAGGTTATTCCAGGTGGCGTGGTTTTCCTTGATAACAGTGATGCGTCAACTGACATTCGCGGATAGCAGCCAGAGATGGTTGTCCTCACTGTTGGTCTGACAACTAAGTTTGATAGGTTTTTCCACCTTTTGAAAAAAAAAAATTTCTAAAGAATCTCTTAAAGCGGCCATATATTTTTAAAAGACAAGAGTATTTGGTCAGTCCATATATGTTATATAATCACTTTATGATATAAAAAAAAGTGTTGTCAGAATTGTGGGTTATCAAATATTGCAGATTTTTGTGACTTGTTTGAATGAATGCTTTCTCTGAAATTCATTGGAGGTTCACTTAGGATTCTAGAGTGTTATTGAATCTCATTAAGGCAAGAAGCCATGTGTAGAACATTTTGGGTGTTGAATTTGTTCAAAGGTTCATGTATAAGTTCGTGTAAGAGAAGAACGTTTCATTCGCAAGAAGAGAAGATCGTTTCAGTCGCAAGCTTCATTCTCCGCCGAAGGAAGCCCCTGCTTCAATTTGGTATCAAAGCCAGTAATGTCTGGTTCCCAGGTAACACAAATACACCTCTTTGTATTATAATGGACGCACCTAGAAAATGCGTATCTTTCAGAGAAGCTCGTGAAATAGAAAATGAAGACCATAATGGTTTACATAGTCTTTTCAATGTTTGTAGCTCAAAAACATTAAATCATTATGCAATAGAGATTCCAGAGATCCAACCATATGCAACATGGAAACTCCCATCCATATCCTTCAGTGAAGTCTATAGTGATCTCTCTGTGTTTCATCTAAAAGCAATAACTAGAGTTTCTGCCAAAGAATGTGTTTTTGAAGTCCAACAAAATTGTGATATAATTCAAACTGTACATCTGTTAAACCCAAAAGTTCTTCAAGCCAAATCCAAAAGGCATGGGACAAATTATCTCCATTTGGGATGCATAAGGATAGGAGTATCAACTCTCACTCATAAAGGGTTAAATACATTTGTTCTTGCTACTGTTAGAGATTTAATCCACAATCGGTACACAGACACACTCATAGGTGGGATTGTAGTCCCTCAGTCGGGAGGACCAGTTTGGTTTGACTGCTACCCAAATTTTTCTATGTACACCTTTGATGAACATTTAAAATATATTCTTCAGTTGCAAATCAAAAGAAAAAATATCTCTATACATACAAGGGGTTATTTTCGACACACAAATAATTTATACCCCATTGTCCTTCATACCCCAAGTAGAGATTCACAGTCAAGTGTGGTTGTCATCACAAATCCTTCAAATCAAAAGATTGAACATCATACCATAAGATGGGAAGATCTTACTTTTCCTAAACATTGGGTGATTGAAGCTCCTAAATACCAAAGTTTCAAAATATCACCACTGCACAAATTTCAGAAAACCCATGTTCAACCACTTTATCTTTTTTGTCTGCTCCTAAAGATGATAGTTCTTCATCTAGATTGACAACTGCCAGACATACTCCCAAATTGTCTCTTGCTTGTGTACATACTTCTATGTTAGAATTAGCTCAAGCACTGCAATTTACTTCATTAACGGTAGAATGCCCTTCCTATAAAGAACTTGTAAATTTAGACTCTCTAAGATTCTTACAAGAACATCGAAATCATAACCCTCGCACAGGAGAAGCTCCAAGTACTATCTCAGTTGAACCATGTCCACATTCTAAGTGCACATATATTCCATTCCCTCATGATCCATCCTTTGCCATCCATGGAAAACCAAAACCCCATATTGATAAAGATGTTTAGCCGAATAGGGCACCTGGAACACCCAGATATGACCTAGGATACATTGAACAGGTTGATCAAGTCATACTCACTTCCAGATTCCAGAATAAAATCCCAAATGATTGTAAAAGACCCTCAAAACCAGACATACATAAATTCTTTCCACTGTAGAAAGGTTGCAAAAAACATAAAGTGGATTCAGAATGAATCAAGAAAATGATAATGTGGGATCTATTTACATATCCCAAAGCAATTGAATTTAATGTCAGTACTTCAGTGATGGAAAAGCAAGGTATTTCACAAAGATGAAAAGAATATATGCAGGAAAATGATTGTTGGATTTCATTCTATGAGTGGAAACAATCACAAGAATTTCCTAATGTCCAAATGATGAGTGGGAAAACTTCAGATAGAAACAAATGGAGGAGTCTAGATGGTACTAAAATTGAGTCCCCTTCAATTTTTCCACCATTCAAAGGCATCATCCTTAAAGAAGAAAGAAAACAAGCTAAGGTTGTCCCTCTGGTACCCAAAGATGAATATGTTATTAATGGTACCAATGAGGCCACTTGACACACCCGGATATGGCCCAAGATATATTGAACAAGCTGATCAAGTCATACCCACCTCCAGATTCCAAAATAAAATTCTGGATGACTGTAAAAGACCCTCAAAACTAGAAATGCATAAATTATTCTCACTAATGGAAGGTTGTAAAAGGCATCAAGTAGATTCATAATGGATGAAGAAAATGATAATTTGGGATCTTTTTACACATCCAAAAGCATGTGAATTCAATGTCAGTACTTTGGTCACAAAAAAAAGTTTTTCACGAAGATGGAAAAAGGCAAGAAAATGATTGTTGGATATCATTTTATGAGTGGAAAGAATCACAAGAAGTTCCTAGTGTCCAAAGGATGGGTGGGAAAACTCAAGATAAGCACAAGTGGATAAGTCTAGATGGTACCAAAATTGTGTCTCCTTCAATTTTTCCACCATCCAAGGGAGTCATCCTTGAAGAAGAAAGCAAACAAGCTAAAGTAATCCCCCTAGTACTCAAAGATGAATATGTTATGAGTAATACAGATCATCGATTACAACCCATTAGTGAATAAATTAACTGGACCAATATTGCACTCAAGGGTATGGTTGTACATATTTTTATCTCAAATGATTATGCTCGCAAAGGGCGTGTTGAATATCTCCAAGCCACTATAAATACCATCTCTTCCAATATAAATATTTTCCAATTCTCTTTACCACAAGTCCAGGATGAAACTAGAGAACTCAAACAACTTGCTCTAGATTGGACACAAAAAATAAAAGAGCAACATGAAGAATTAGAAGAAGGGATGGGAAAATATTTATGCTACACCAATGAACAAATATCATAAATAAACAAAAAATGGGAAAAATATCAAAAAGCTAAGATGTATAAGTATATTCCCCTCACTTATTTGATCATCCATCATGTCTCTATGATCGAGCCTCACAATTGGGTGAAAAGTTTTCCCCACCTTTTTTCAGAAGAGAAACCATAAACATCTCAGAAAGAATAATCCCTAGAAAATGAGCAATCCCAATAGCATGTCCTTCCCATCCTTCAACCTTTGCCCCCACATATGTTCCGGCCTCTTACTCCTTACTTGTATGGCAAAGGAAAACTACCAGAAGTACAAAGTTTTGCTGATGAATGGTACCCCAAATTGAATATTGATAATATGAGTATGGGCCAAACCAGGAAAATGCTAGATAAAATGTATACAACCTATAAAATTATGTGCATGAAAGGAAAATATGAAGTTGAGGTATGCAAAGCTGTTATTCGATGTTTCACTGGTACCTTGGCTAGATGGTGGCAGTTATAATCATCACCATCCATGGTGGAAAAAATGTCACAGGAGGTATTAAAGGATGAAATAGGTGATATTATATATCATTCTAATGGATCCACCCCTCAAAGCAATATGATAAGTGCTTTGAAAACCATGATTCTAGAACACTAGTGTGGTACTGAGACTGAAATTTCTGATAAACATTCCATAATTCCAATGAATATTAAATGCAAAAATATGTCTTGGTATGAAGATTTTCATAGAGAATGGGTGCAAAGAATCTGCGAAGTTAAAGACAACAAGAACTTGCTTTGGAAGCAGGTATACCTCGCTGCACTTCCCAAAAAGTTTGTTAAATATTTAAAAGTTCAAGAAGTCTTCCAATTTCCTTATGAATCTTATACCTAGGGGGAATCTATGCACTAATTACCAAGGCATTGGTAGGACTATGCACCAATATGAAAGTCAATAAGTCTATCCAAAAGCTTTCTAGGTTACCCGATAGTAGGTCAATATGTCAAAAATATGGTCTTTATACAGTTGATCCAATTGTGAAAAGAAGAAAGGCCAAGAAGGTAATCGAAAAGTTGTCTGCAGAAAAGCAAAGATTTAACAAACCCTCCAATAAGGTTTACAACATGTCAGCTCCGCAAAAAACCAAAAGAATTCCAAGGACCCATTATTTCTCTCCTGCAAATATTCACCTACAAACTCACAAGAAACAAGCATGGGAGAAAATTGTATGCTGGCTTAGTGGCCAAAAGGGCCACCTAGCAAATAAGTGCCCATTGTAGGTGATGAATCCAAATGAAACAGGGGTAAAAAGTCTCAAGAAAGGGCACAAAAAGTCAACAAGAGAAGGCTTAGAAAGCACAGTAGACACAAACACAGTCTTTACAAGTCCGCAAGTGCAACAGATGCCAATCACCTCACCATAACACAAACCAATGTCCACATGCCCCATTTCCAACCAAAGAAGAAGTTCATCTTCTAAAGCATGGGTGTTGTGATGATAGTACTAAAACCTCCAGTTTCAACTCAGAATTCTCATCAAATACTGACCAAGGAGTCCTACTTATTGAATGTGATTGTGAGGATTCTGATCTTTGTGAATGTAAATATGGTAATACTGATTATTTTGATTCTAATGAATGTGCAGGTGAAAAGAAATCATAGCCACCTCAGAAATTAAAAATTTGTATGGCTCACACAGTTGATGATGAAGATGCAAAGCTTCTTGCAGGAATCAAGGCTTTACTGGAAGGATAAATGAAAGAGAATATTATGGACACCTTTATAAAGACCATGTTGAAGTCCAATCCAGGCACTCCTTCAAACTCGGGTAAGTCAGATAGAAAGAAACCTTTATTTGTAGATGCTTCTTTTGAAAGAAATACCAAATCTTTCATAAGACAAAACAAAGTAGAAAAACCTAGAACACTTACTCTGAGTGACCTAGGAAATGAAATTAACCTATTAAAAAGGGAAATTGTTGACCTAAAGAAGAAGGTTGCAGAGATTGAGAAAGGAAAGAAAATTGCAGAGGTTCTAGTTGTTGAAGACTTTGAGAAAGAGCCTCATTACTCAACCAAAAATCCAAACGTTGAGATTTATGAAGCTAATGATTTATCCATATTGAAATCCATGAGGATTCTTGCCATCCAACACCATAAATTCCATGTTATGATAAACCTTGTCATAGAAGGACACCATTTTTTGCTTAAAACATTGATAGATAGTGGGTTTGACATCAATGTTTTGAATAAGAGAGAAATACTTGTTAGATATTGGCAAATATCAAACAGGGAAATTATAGGGATTGGAGACCACCAGTTAAATATTCAGTATGAAGTTCCAAAAGCAACATTATTTTTCAAAGATTATTGTGTAAATACCAATTTTGCAGTGTCCAATATCCCCATAGATTGTATTATGTGAACACCATTTCTAGCAGCAGTCGAACCACATGGATCCACCAGGTTAAAAAACAGAAAACAAGGATATTTTATAACAATCCTTGCAAAAGAAAACCAACTCTTCAAAGTAACTCTTCCATTTGTCTCATCCACCAGGGTATCTACAATGGTTCAGGTTATGGAAGATTTGACTAAAGCAGAAAATAGGTTACAGGATGTCAAAATTTAAAGGGCTAACCTAAGGGTTGGAGAAAGATTAGATCAACAGGTTGTCAAAGCACAAATCCAAGAGCTCCAACAACAATTTGAAACATAAGTATGTGCAGAAGAGCCAAATTCTTTCTGGCATCGAAAACAATATTTTGTTGAATTTCCCTACAAAACTAAATATATTGGAAAACCCTGCAAAAGTCATGCAATTCCAATGAATGAGGAATATAGAAAGTTATGCTAAAAGGAGATCTAGAATCTTTTGAATAAGAAACTTATCCAAGAGTCTGACAGTCCTTGGAACTGTTATGGCTTTTATGTCAATAAACATTCAGAATAGATTCGAGGGGTACCCCGCCTGGCCATAAACTATAAACCCCTCAATGTTGTTTTAGTTGATGACACATACCCAATTCCACACAAGGCATGTATGATATCTAGAATAGCAGGTGCTAGAGTTTTCTGTAAATTTGATATGAAATCAGGGTTTTGGCAGGTTTAGATTAAAGAAAAAATGTTTAAAACTTCCTTTAGTGTACCTGCAGGACATTATGAATGGAATTTCATGTCATTTGGTCTTAAAAATACGCCCTCTAAGTTTCAAAAAATAATGGACCAAGTATTTAAACCTTACTTTGAATAGTTGTTATTTTATATTGATGATGTATTAATTTTCTCTAAGTTTATAGAAGACATTTTAAGCATGTTCGGAAATTCTTCCAATTGGTTAAAGAAACATGATTGGTCCTCAACAAAAAGAAGATTGAGTTGTTCAACACAGTTATCAAGTTTTTGGTACACACTATATCCAATGGGTAGATCACTCTCCAGCGACATGCTATTGCATTTGCAGACAAATTCCGAAATAATATCACATACAAAACACAACTGCAAAGGTTCCTTGGTTGTCTAAATTATGTCTGTAATTTCTACAATCATTGTGCTCAAGATTGCATGATTATGAATGATAGACTAAAAAAGGAGCACCTTCCTTGGATAGATGAAAACATACAAGCAGTAAGGAAAATTAAAGAAAATGTCATGCATCTACCCCTCCTTTATGTTGTGAATGAATCTTTGCCCAAAATTGTGGAATCTGATGCTAGTGAGCTTGGGTGGGGAGGAGTACTTAAACAAAAGAAAGGGAATAAAGAACAAATCATCCAATTCTCTTTTGGGAGATGGTATGATACTAAGAAAAATTATTCTACTATTGAAAAAGAATTTAAAGCCGCTTGGAATGCAATGGATAAGTTTGAAATCCATTTGATAAATAAGAGTTTTGTTCTAAGGACAAATGAAATCAGAAAGTCTGGAGAAGCAAAGTTCACTCGATGGAAAGCCTTATCTGCTAATTTTGGATTTCATATCCAACACATAAAGGGTAGTGAAAACTACATCCCAGACTTCTTAAGCAGAGAAATTTTACAAGCGCCAATTCATTGTATGGTGATAGTGACAAAATGGAAAGACAATGATGAAATTTGTAGGGAAATACTAGAAACAAAGTCATGGGATTGATATTGTAGTGAATGGGAACCTTCATGGCAACTTCGTCACACCTAGATTCTAGAGACAAACTTGTCATCTCATAATGATATACAACACTTAGTGCCATAATGGAGGCAATGACCACAACCAGGGAGATGGATACCCCTCATGGTCCACCAAAATGCATGCCATCATGATAATTTAGCAAAAGAAGCTCTCAATGAATCATTTGTTAGATATTACTAAAATATGGAGGCAAGAAAATGCTCGGGAAAATGTTTATCATAAATATTTTACGTTAAATAGACCAAGGGACCATGAATGGTCAAGAAAGTGGCCTCATAGAAATCCACAAGTTTTTTTTCCTAAAACTATTTATGATTAAAGGATATACCAAGTTATGGTGGGACTTCCTATGGTGTAGTGATGAGCAGAAGGAATATTATTTCATGCTAAAGTTTGGATCCCTGCATGCAAATCAGATAGGACATAAGCCAAAAATGGTTAAAGGAGTGATGGAGCCATTTTGGAATAAGCTGAAGTGCCTTGGATCCTCTCAACTTACAAAGAAATTATGTCAACGGAAGATTCTGATAGTATAGAGACACATAAATTTGCACAGGTGAACATATCCTAGACAACTATGTTGCATGGCATGACCAATGGATTTTTAGAATGAAAGTGAGGTATCAAGCCATCCTTGGTCAACCTATGATTATATGAAGAATATATACTAAAGCCTCAGACACTGGACCCCACTACTTAGGGTTAACAATGTTTGATGACTAATAAAGCCTTACCATACTGCTTTTCTTTGGGTTTTGTGGATCCAAAACCTCACTTTGTAAAAATAAAATCTCTATAATATTTCATTCTCGTGGGATTATCAAAAAAACATCCACAAGATTAATATATTTTGTACTCCAAAATCTTTCTCGTGGGCTTTGATATGAAAAGCATCTGCAATGTTAAGATATTTTGTACTCCAAATCTTTCTCATGGGCTTTGATATGAAAAGCACCCACTTTGTATATCGTAGGGGGATAATGACTAGAACCCCTTAGAGAAGCCTAGCTCAACTATAAAAGAAAGGAAGAATGAGGTCTTCAACATATTTTTGTCATGGAGAGTCGAAAGTGTGAACCTAAAGTGGCTTGATTTTCTTAGTTTGGTTCGTCCATATCTTTTATGTAACCGCTTTATGTTATAAATAAAGAAGCGAGTATTTGCAGAGTTTTGTGTTATCAAGTCTTGCATATTCTTGTATCTTTTTTGAATGAATGCTTTATCTGAAGTTCATTGGAGATTCACTTAGAATCCTAAGCGAACCTCCAATGAACTTCAGAGAAAGAATTCATTCAAACAAGACACAAGAATGTGCAATATTTAATAACATAGAATTCTGACAACACTCTTTTCTTTATTTATATCATGAAGTGATTACATAATAGATATGGACAAACCAAATACTCTTGACTTCTAAGAAAATATGATCACTTTAGGTTCACACCAAACTCTATGTTCTGATGCATTGGCTTTTCAAAGTTTTGACTCCTAAGACGCCAAAAGATTCCCAACAACTCCTCCTTTCCCTCTTTTTTGGTTACGCTAGTTCCATTGTAGGAATCTAGTCATTATTTTTCTTTAGTATACAAAGTGGATAATTTTCATATAAAAGCCCATGAGAAATATATTAGGGTACAAAATATCTTAACACTGTGGATGTTTTTCGTAAATCCCATGAAAACATAATCATAGAAATATTTTGGGGTACAAAATGTCTTAACAATGTGGATGTTTTTTCGTAAATCCCATGAGAACAAAATCATATAAAGATTTTTATTCCTTACAAAGTGGATATTTTGGATCCGTAAAACCCCTGAAAAAGTGGTATGGTTTGGCTTTATTAGTCATCAAACATTTTTAGCCCTAAGTAGTGGGGTCCAATGTCCCATGCTTTAGTATATATTCTTCATACAATCATTGGCCGACCAAGGATGACTTGATACCTTACTTTCATTCTGACAAGCCATTGGTCATGGCATGCAACATAGTTGTCCAAGTTATGTTCATCTGAGAATATTTTTGTATCCATGTACTCTCAGAATCTTCCACTGACATAATATCTCTATAAGTTGTAGGGACCCAAGGCACTTTGGTTTACTCCAAAATGGCTCCACCATTGGTTTAACCATTCTGGTTTGTGTCCCATTTGATTTGCATGCAAAGCTCCAAACTTTAACATGATGTTGTAATCTTTTTTTTCATCACTGTGACAAAGAAAGTCCCACTATAACTTGGTATATCCCTTGAAATCATAATCAATTCCAGGAAAAAAAATTGTGGATTTCTTTAAGGCCATTATCTTGGCCACTCAGGGTCCCTTGGTCTATTTAAAGTGAAGTATTTATGATAAATATTTTCCCTGGCATTTTCTAGTCTGTGTATCTCAATAATATCTAAGAAATGATTTGTGAGAGTGTCTTCTGCTAAATTAGCATGGTGACATGCATTTTGGTGAACCATGAGGGGTATCCATCTTCCTTGTTGTAGTCAGAACCTCCATTTTGGAACTAAATGTTGTATATCATTATGATATTGTAAGTTTGAATTTAATACTTAGGTGTGGCGAAGTTACCATGAAAGTTCTCATTCACTGCAATATTGGTCCCAAGAATTTATTTCAAGAATTTCCCTACATACCTCATCATTATCTTTCCATTTTGTAACTATCACCATGCAATGAACTAGATCCTATAGATTTTCCCTGCTCAAAAAATATGGAATGCAATTTTCATTTCCCTTTATATGTTGAATATTAAAGTCAAAATTAATAGATAGGTCTTGACATCAAGCAAACTTTTCTTCTCTTGAATTTTTTATTTCTTTGTTGAGAACTTTTTTCATAACAGAGGCATCTGTCCTTAACACAATCTGTTTGTTTATCAAATGAATTTCAAACTTATTACTGCATTCCAGGAAACTTTGACTTCTTTTTCAATAATGTAATAATTTTTATTAGTATCAGATCATGTCCCTAAAGAAAATTGGATGATTTTTTCTTTATTTCCTTTCTTCTACTTAAGTACTCCACCCCCCATCCAAGCTCAGTAGCATTAGATTTTACAATTTTGGGCAAAGATTCATTTCCAACATAAAGAATGGGTAAATGCCTGACCTTTTCTTTTTAAATTGCTTATGTGTGCTCGCCTGTCCAAAGAAGAGGTTCATTTTTTAACCTGTCATTCAAAATCCCGCAGTCTTGAGAACAATGTTTTCAGAAATTACATGCGTAATTTAGGTGGCTAAGAAATCTTTGTAATTGTGTTTTCACTCTGATTTTGTTTGGGAACTTATCTGCAAAGGCACCAACATGTTGTTGCAGGGTTATTTTTCCATTAGAGATGGTGTATCCAAAAAAATTGATGTTTGTTTAGAACAATTCAATCTTCTTTTTGCTGAGAACCAACCCTGTTTCTTTAACTAGTTGAAAGAATTTCCAAACATGCTTGAAATGGTCTTATACAGACTTGGAGAAAATTAATACATCATCAACATAAACTAACAACCACTCAAAATAGGGCGTAAATACTTATTCCATTATCCTCTGGAATTTAGAGCGAGCATTTTTAAGACCAAACAACATGACATTCCATTCACAATGCCCTACAGGCACACTAAAGGCAATTTTAAAGTTGTCTTCTTCTTTAATCAAAACTTGCCAAAATTTTGATTTCATATCAAATTTAGAGAAAATTATAGCACCTGCTATTCTAGATACCAAACATGCTTTGTGTGGAGTTGGGTATATATCATAAGCTAAAACAACATTGAGGGGTTTATAGTTTATGACTAGGCAAGGTACCCATCGAATATGTTCTAAATTTTTATTGACATAAAATACATAACAGTTCGAGGGACTGTCAAACTCTCGAATTAGTTTCATACTCAGAAGATTCTGGTTCTCTTTTTGGCACAACTTTCTATATTCTTCATTCATGGGAATTGCACGACTTTTGTAGGGTTTCCCAATATACTCAGTACATACTTCTGCTTCAAATTGTTGTTGAAGTGCTTGGATCTGTGCTTTAATAGGTTGTTGTGTTAATATTTCTTCAACTTGTAGGTTAGCCCTCTCATTTTTTACATCATATAACCTGTTTTTTGCTTTAGTCAAGTCTTCCATAACCTGAACCATTGTAGATACCCTGGGGGATGAGACAAATGGAAGAGTGACTTTGAGGGGCTAGTTTTCCTTTGCAGGAATTGTTATAAAATATCCTGCTTTTCCATTTTTTAATCTGGTGGATCCATGTGGTTTTATTGTTGCTAGGAATGACGTTCCCAATATACAATCAATGGGGATGTTGGAAACTGCAAACTTCATATTATGTAATAATATTTGAAAAATAATGTTGCTTTCAGAACCTCATACTAGAGATTTAATTGATGGTTTTCAATGCCTATAATTTCCCTCTTTGATTTCTGCCAATATATAGCAGGTATTTCCTTTTTATTCAGAACATTGATGTTGGATCCACTGTGTATCAACATCTTAAGCAAATTTTTCTGTCCTTGTATGACAAGGTTTATTATGACATGGAATTGTTGGTGTTGCAAAAGGTGATATAGGCTACCTTACTCTGATTAGGTGTAGTTATTTCATCTCTCTAGAACACATGGAATAAAAGTGTGTGTTGTGTTGTCTATATCTTTATGTTGTGATTAAAATTCAAGTGATTAATAAATTGGGGTTATGTTATGGGTTATGGATTTTGCCATCTCAAAATAAAAAGTATATAATTATACATTAATTAATTAATGATAAGTTTGTAATAATATCTTTCTCTAGGGTGTTATAATTAATATGAGATATATGATTATAAGATAAAAATATCCAACTATATATGAGCTTTAAAGCTGGTTCATTTTGTTTAGAAAACAATGCATATATTTTACTAGCTTCATGTCTCTTTTGAAGCCCATTTCCTAGATAATTTGTATTCGAAGTTTCAAAACACAATGCATCGAGTTCTAGATTAAAGCCACTGTTGGTTGCTAAATTTGCCCACTTTTTACCCACCTTTTTATCCCTTTCTTGTACTCATTTCATGTCCTTGTTGGTCGATTTGTATTCTAAACAACAAAGGTACACCTATTGTCATGTCTTTGTGAATTGTTAATCGATGAAGCGTAGTCGTAGGGGATTATTGCCTAAAGCAGCTTTCTAACTTAAGTTTTCTTGCAGATTTGAAGGAATGATGATCAAGACCATGATTCAGCATATGATGACTATCGAGCTGGCAACACTATCTTTGGATATCAGCTGCAATGGTGGTTCAACTTATCGACCAGCACAAGTGCTATCTTTATATTCTGTTATATCTCAAGAATCACTATGCATTTGTAGGCAGATAGTTGCCGTAATCTTAGGCACTGTTAGTTGTTAAATGAAATGTATAAGTAGTGTTACGGGGCTGGGAAAGACACCGGTAAGAGATATATGAGAATTCTGAGCTGTAACAACATAGATCTGTAATGTTATTTTGATTAATACAATTTCTGATCTTATGAGCATTTTATAGTTCTTGATCTTGTTGCATCCTAATCAGGGAGTTGGGCCCACTCTCATGACCAGGCGTTGTTGGATTAGATGTGTGCATAGGTTTATTTTTGCTGTGTTATTTCTCTATTGTGTAATGAATTCAGTGTGTTGCTGTGAGTCTTAACTTCTTGTTTCTCTGATTGTTGTTACAATTATTACTTCTTGTTATACATTGTTATGTTTTGATTGAATGTTCAATGTTGGGTAGGGAAATTGTGGCCTGCATATACCTTGCATGATAGCCTTGAAATTACCAGTCGAGCCACGATTTGACAATTAATGTCGAATTATGTGAATTGTATGATTCATATCTGAACACCAACATTTTGGTGTTGTTTCCAAGGACGTTATCGAAGGCGCGAAAGTACGACCAGTATGGAACATAGGACCACTCTCTCGTCCTACGGAGGGAAGTTTTTCACCCTGCTCCAGGTCGTGAGCATTAGATTGTTTTGTTTCTTTCATAGGAACCGCTCTCTCGTCCTGGGAAGGGAAAAAATTTTCACCCTGTTTCAAGTCCTGAGCTTAGATTCTGTGGTTGGTTTGTTTTCCTTCTTTTGTATTCTTTTTAGGGGCCACTCCCTCATCTTGGGGAGGGAAGTTTTCACCTTGCTTTAGGGCCTGAGCTTTCAATTTGCTTGAATGTTTTCCTTTTATTTTCTAATTACATGTACAAAGATACAAATAAAAGGGGCAGAGGAAGACCCCCAAAAAGAGGAAGGAAAGATCTAGGCAGAATTACATATATCCAACAAATCATTTCAAAAGCTGAGTCAGGAGCATTGTCGCGAGCTACTGTTAGGGTGAGATCTCATATGAGATCTAGAGGGTAGTCAGTTTCAAAACCAGAATCTCCCCCAATAACAGAAGCAAAATTCAGGGAAGAAGAAATAACAAGCAGAGGATCGGGGGAACTGGACATTGTGAATTCAGAAGAAGAAGAAGAAGAAGACTTGAGGGAATTCACTACACCATTTGATCAAGGAAGTGCTGTTAAACAGGCTCAACCGCGCATTATAGAACAACAAGAACCTATTGAGATTCGAATTGAATATAGGAATATATTCATGGCTCCTGCAACTTCTTCGATTGAGATCCCAATTGGAGATATCAAGGGTGATGCGCCTATCAAGCCTATTCCTTTGACAACATTACTTAACTTTCATGGTATTTATTTTGAAGATCCAGACTCATTCCTGTTTGAATTCAACGTTGTCTGTCGAGGGTATGCATATATTTATGATGCCCAGAAATTGAAGATATTCCCCACCACTTTGAAGGGAACAACTTTGAGATGGTTCATAGATTTAGGGGGGGAATCTATTACTACATGGGATAATATGAAGACAATTTTCCTCGAAAAATATCAATACTACTGCAAATCTCGAGATGTTAAGGAAGAAATCTTTAAGATTATGCAAAAAGAAGATGAGAACATGGTAGACTTTGTGGAATGTTTCAAATATAATTTGTAGATATTTCCATAGTGATCTGGATAAGGACATCCTGAAGATAATTTTTCTCTGGGCACTAAGGGAGAAATCTTTGGAACTTTTGAACGTAATAGGAAAGGGAGATATATCAAAAGAATAATTCGACACCATATGTGAATTGTGCATTAAGTGTTCACGTGGAGTTGCGAGGCATAGGCAGGGGATCCAAACCCTCAAGACATCTAGCGGTGGAGTTACGAAAGCAGAAATTGGAAACTTGCTGGTCAACTTGAGGACATATATCTTGAGCACACTATCCTCATAGCTAGATGTTTTACAGGCGAAATAGAAGCAAATGGAAGCAGAGAAGGCCATGTCCATTTTCTTCCCTCAATTTAGGAAGAAGCACCCGCTAAAGGAATGTCCATTGAATACTGTCGAGACTTGTGCAATATGTGAACATAGTCATTTCACTAGCACCTGTCCATCTCTTCCTGGGTTGAAGGTAGTTTTTCAGGGGCCGAATGAAGAGGTAGATCAGTTTTATATCATGGGATCAAGGAAACCACGACAACTACAGCCACAAAACATGAATCAAGCTATGCCTCAAGACCCCTCTCAGTTTTTTAATAATTTGAATTTTGGGCCTCAATCTGTACCTTTTTCACCTTCATGGTTGTAGTCCTGTCAATATCCAATGCCCTGGAAACCATGGTTCCCTCAGTCTAGTCCAACTCCTTCATGGTCCCAGAATTGGCGTGGACCTCCTCCTCCTTCAGGATAGTTCTCCCAACCTATGCCACAACAACAATTACAACTGCCTTCTAATGCCTCCACCAGTAATCCTCCTCTTCATCCACAACTTCTTGTTCAATCCAACCCAAATCCAAACAATAGGGGGCTCAACAGGTTGAGACACTCAACCTTCCTGCATACAGTATTTCCACCACGGAATGTAATGAATTAAATATCTGGTCCATTCGGGTGGTAAATACTCAGACTTCACAAATAATTGTTGAACGTACTACTGATGAAGTCTTAGAACCAGAACCCATGAATTCTGCTGGAACGACTGGGGATGAGTCAACGCAAACTCCTACGGAACAACAACCCTCTTCTCAAACGATTGTTACTAGAGGTTGTCCGATTGGTCCATCTTGCCCTGGGAGACTGTCCTTGAGTAAACAAAGTCCTTGTCATGAATTTGACTTTTTAGGGGAATTAAAAAATTATTTGTCAAAATCATGTTACTTCAGGCTATAAGGGACATATTGATTTATGTCAATACAATCAAAGAATATTTCTCTAAGCAACCTGGAAGAAAACCAAATGATCCACTCACTATTCACGTTATGGGAAAATTCTCAGACATAATGTTGGGGAAGCCTACACTTGTTAAGTATAGAGATCCAGGGAACCCAATTCTTACAGTACAAATTAATGGGGTTGATATCCCAAATGTGTTGGCAAACTTGGGGGCAACAATTAATGTCATAAATTCTGCAGTTGTGATTACCTTGGGTCTGTGAAACCTTAAACCAACTCCCACCATCCTAGAATTGGCAGATCGGTCTACTATAAGACTGGTAGGGAAGTTGGAAGATATAACCATTTTAGTAGACTCATGGCAGTACCCTGTCGATCTTTTGGTATTACATACCCAATCCCCAGTCGGTGGGCATCCTTTGATTTTAGGAAGACATGGCTTGTGACCGTAGATGCTTACATTCGGTGCCGCTCAAGAAACATAGTAAATATCAAATGGGGAAGTGACAAAGAATCTTATCATTTATCCCCCTATAGAACCGATTTCACCAGATAAACCAGGATTTACCTTAATACAAAAATCTCTACTTGCGAAAGGGCTTGAACCTGAAAACGAAGAAATTAGACCAATTCTTACTATTGGTGAGGCCCTTTGTTTTAAGGATGAAATGAAAGATGATGCCATTAGTACCTTTATCAACAACCCCAACTCTATTTCTGATTCAACCCACCAGCTATTAGAATCTGTTATGAGTTGCAATGTTCAAGAAGTCATTGAAACAAAGACTGAAGTTGAAAATGTTCATGTAATTGTACCCTGTAACAATGTTCCTGTAGAAATTGAACCAGGGAAGATGTTGAACATTAATCCTGACCTTTCACCTTCCCAGTCTGAATGGTTACTGAAAGTCCTTCAGGAACAAAAATAAGCCTTCGCTTGGGAATATACAGATATGAAAGGAATCCCTGCTGACTTATGTACTCATCACATATACATTAAATAAGAATTTTGACCTGTTACGCAACCACATACAAGAATGAATCATGCTTTAAAGAACATTGTCAAAGACAAATTACATAAACTATTAGATGTGGGATTTATTTACCCAATCTCGGATAGTCAATGGGTATCCCCACTAGTCATTGTTCCAAAGAAGAATGAAAAGTGGCATATTTGTGTTGATTACAGGGAATTAAATAAATCAACTCAAAAATATCATTTTTCGTTACCCTTTATTGACCAGGTCCTTGATACATTAGCAGGAAAAAAATTCTTCTCCTTTCTAAATGGATTTAATGGGCACAACCAGATCCAAATAGCTCCTGAGGATCAAGATAAAACTACCTTCACATGCCCTTGGGGAAATTTTTCATACCGAGTCCTCCCATTCGGTCTCTATAATGCACCTACTACCTTTCAATGAGCAATATTAGGAATTTTTTCTGATCTAGTCAATGATAGTGTTGAAATCTACATGGATGACTTCACCCCATATGGGGATTCTTTTGAAGAAGGTCTGGAAAACTTAGAGAAAGTACTTAAAAGATGTAAGAAAACACATGTTTCTCTTAGTACAATGAAATTCCATATGATGATGAAAGAAGGAATAGTGTTGGGACACCTGCTTTCAGTTGCAGGAATTCGGGTTGATCCTACCAAGGTAGAGGTAATATTAAATTTTCCTACACCTAAGACACCAACATAGGTGCGTAGTTTCATCGGTTATGATGGCTATTATAGACATTTTATAGAATTTTTTTCTAAGATAGAATTTCCACTTTTTCAATTGTTACCTAAGGATGCAAAGTTTGTGTGGACAAATGAATGTGAAACAACCTTTGTGAAAATCAAAGAACTAGTTTGCAAAGCTCCAATATTATGTGGTCCTGACTAGAAGCTCCCATTTCATATCTCTACAGATGCTTCTCACACAATAGTAGGGGAAGTCTTGGGACAACAAGAGGACAAGAAACCATACGTGATCTATTACGTCAGCAAGAATCTGAATCTTGTTGAACTGAACTATACGATAATTGAAAAAGAGTTTTTGGCTGTTATTTATGCTATTAATAAGTTTTGACATTACATTACAGGGTATCCCACTTTCGTGCACATTGATCATACAACCATTAGGTATCTGATGAATAAACTGATAACTCTTGGTCGTATTACGAGATGGTTATTATTAATTCAAGAATTTGATATCACCATTGTAGATAAGCCAGGGAAAGATAATGTAGTTGCAGACTTCCTGTCTAGGATGGATACTAGTGATGAAGGTAAACCTGTAGAGGATAGCTTTCCAGACGAACATCCTTTTGCAATTTCTACTCACACTCTGTGGTATGTAGATATTGCTAACTATCTTGCTACACAAAAAGTACCTCAACACTTGCCATACAGAGAGTAGCAAAAGATTATCCACCGCAGTGCCCGCTATTCGTAGAGAGAGGGATACCTCTTTTATACAGGACTTGATCAACAAATCTGGCATTGCATAGGTGAAGATGACATCTATGATCTCATGAAAGTTGCTCACGATGGCCCCTATGGAGGGCATTTTTCAGATAAGCAGACATGTCATAAGGTGTTACAGATGGGCTATTAATGGCCCTCTATTTTTCGTGATGCAAGGAAATACGTCTGAGGGTGTGGTAGCTGCCAGTGGATGGGACAACCTAGTCAGTTGGATGAGATGTCATTACAACCTCAATTGTCTCTTGAGCCCTTTGAGAAATGGGCTATCGATTTCATTAGGGAATTCAATCCAACTTCACATCAGAAAGTCCACATTCTGGTCTGCACGAATTATGTGACAAAGTGGGTAGAGGCCAAGGCTATTTCGAAAGAAACATAACAGGTTATCTCAAACTTCTTATTTGAAGAAATTTTCACTCGGTATGGAGCTCCTAGAGAGAGAGTTTCAGATGTAGGGGCGCAGTTCACATCATATTTGATAGCAGGACTTATGAAGAAGTATGGAATCAAGCACAAGGTGACATCTCCATATCATTCTCAAGCGAATGGTCAAGTTGAGATTACGAATAAAGTGATGGAGAATATCCTTATGAACACCGTAGAAAACCATCGCCGAAATTGGGTCAAAAAGCTTCCTAAGGCACTTTGGGCGTATAGAACAACATGGCGGAACACAATAGGATTTTCACCATATGGGCTTGTCTATGGGAAATCCCTTTTGTTTTCAGTGGAATTCAAAATTAAGACACTCAGGATAGCCCTTGAAATAGGTTTGGATATTTCAAAAGCCTAAACATTGACTGGAACAATTAAATGAGTTGGATGAAATTTGTTTGATAGTTGTCTAGAACACTGCTTTGATTCAGCATCAATGAACTAAATGACATGATAAAGTTATCAAGAAAAAGGTGTTTCAAAGAGGATATTGGGCGTTGCCCTATGAATCTCGGTTCAAATATTTTAAAGGAAAACTCCGCTCTATATGAATGGGACCATATGAAGTTGAAATGGTGTTTGATAACGAGACTGCTAGACTTGTAATAATCCATGAGGCACATACTCCCCTGATTACAAATGGACATCGCCTCAGATTGTATCACTGTCCAGTTTCTAAAGACTCCTTTATCAAACATCTCTCTGATAATTCGGGTTTTGAAATTGTTAGTGCAAAGAACTCTTCCTCTGCACCTCTTGCTCAATTCAAAAGAATAAAATAATATATATATATATATATATATATATATATATATATATATATATATAACAACACCGAGGGAGTAACAACACCAGTGGAGTAGCAGCACCAGTGGAGTAGTAACAACATATGACACTATCTAAAAAGCAAGATTATATGATCAATAGACAAGACAGCCGAAATCTAGGACATCGGCTCATAATAATTACAAAGTGGATATTTTAAAGAAAACCCACGAAAACTAAAAATGTACATGATATCTAATGAGTGATCATATACATCAATCACTATTATATTGCCATTCTTCTGCACCAGCATATTCCCTGTCAGCTTCATCCATCTCTAGTAGTTGTTCTATGTCAGGAGCAAATATATCATTTGGCAAGGCATCATCAAGCCATGGAGGTGCTACTTCCAAGAAACAACAAAAAAATGGAAAATGGAATACATTTGCTGGTCTTGTCCTGGGATCTGTAGAAATTTCTCCATGGAAGCTGACCTTCAAATTGAATGCTGGTTCATTTTGCTGTCTATCCTGTAAGACTACTTCTGTTTCAGTATGAAGAAATTCAAACTCTACAGTGTAGTCGTATCGAGCAGCAATATGGATTTCCCAAATTAAAGTGTTAATGGTTTCCCAGAAGTTAAAATTACAAATATGCTCACTCCTAGGCATATACTTAAACATGAACAACCTAAACCAGGGACTCCTGCTACTCCATTGGTGTTGTTACTCCCTCGGTGTTGTTACTCCTTCGCTGTTGTTACACCTCTGGTGTTGTTAAGCCTCTGGTGTTGTTACACCTCTAGTGTTGTTACTCTACGGATGTTGATTTCATCTAAGTACTTCACTTGTGTTGTTACTCCCCCGATGTTGTTACTCCTCCAATGTTGTTACTCCATTTGTTGCGATTGTCTAAGTACATTGGTATTGTTACTCCTTCGGTGATGTTACTCTGTGCATCATGATTCTTTCTAATTACACTGGTGTTGTTATTCCATTCGTCACGATTTTGTCTAAATACATTGGTGTTGTTACTCCTCCGGTGCTCTTACTTCGTTCGTATGAATTCGGTCTAAGTACTCATCTGGTGTTGTTATTCTGTCAAGCTAAGTCGCCAGGTATGTCCCCAACCGACTTTGTGGATTTGATTGATATTTCACCTATGGCATGACTAGACATGACTGTGCACAGTCATCCCTTAGTTGGGTGGAGGTATTGTATTTAATGTTAAAGATGTTGTATTTAATAACAATAATGATCTGTCATTATCATTGTTTAACCCCACGCTAGCTTGTACATTCCATGATCATTATTTTGATCCCCACCATACCTTGCACATTTATCCATATGCATTGGAACTTGAACTACATACTATTGCATTGAATTATGGTCCTTCCCAATGCGTTGTAATAATTTTCGTTATTACCACGATCCACCATGGATTTTCCTCATAACATCTACTTGGATTTTTCCTGTCATCATAAATTTATTGGCTAACACTCTCCTTGACGGTTTTGCTACTACTCCGAGTGTTGCTATATAGCAACTAGAAAAATGGGTGGGCAAGCTGTTAGGCATGAACCAAAAGACACATCGTAGGTCCGGTGCCATCTAGATGTATGGCAGGTTTTTCAAGATGCAGGATGGCACACCTATTTTGAGAGGTTGCAGGGATTTGATGAAGCTGCTACAGTCGAATTTGCATTTAATTTAGACGGGAATTATTCTAGAGTTTGTGGAATGGACATTCCTGTCACTGAAGAAATTATCTTAACTGTCAGCGGGTTGCTGCAAGGAGGGAAGAAATGGTTCGCCCAGAAATCGCCCTTACCAGAATTTCCGGAATTATTCTTGCAGGCAGGAGAAACTGTGGTTCAAAAGGGAAGGGGATATGATCGGAAATCCTTGCCACATCCATGGGCCGAGGTCACGTACTTCATTGTGCAATACATTACTTACGAAGGTCGGCTCTCTACCTTGTTCAAATACCATTTTAAACTTCTTGCATGCCTTCAATTTTGTCATGTGCATTCTCTGGATATGCCATATTTCTTATGGAATAACCTTTAGTTAATGGCACGGTCTTCTCATTGGTCACGTCAACCATTGGTGGTCCTCACAAACCACGGGCTTGTTAGGTTGTTGGTGGTGCATGCCCTAACACAGAATTCTGTGGCTTGACCACAATTCACTGAATTAGTAAAAGACGAACTTTAGGCCATGATGCCGACAAGAGAGGAAGAAAAATTAGTGGTGGAGGAAGAAGCCACACATGACGCTGCTACACAAGAACCACGGAATAGGCTGCAACAGAATCACCAGTAGAGGAAGGGGCCGCAGATGATGTTGTTACACAAGAACCAACATCGACTGATGACCTAGAATTAGAAGAAATGAAGGCAGAAGGGAGTGTAGGCGACATTGTTACACAAGAACCAACGTTGACTGTCGACGAGGGAGCAGGAGCAATGGAAGTAGAAGGAAGCATAGGCAACGCTGTTACACAAGAACCAACATCAACTGCTAAACTAATGGAAGAATTGTCGACAGTGGAAGAAACTACAGGCGACATTGTTACACAAGAACCAGCGTCGCCTGCCAAAGTGGTGGAGGAACCGGTGGAAGAAACAGAAGCCATTGTCGACGTTGTTATACAAGAACCAACGTTGATTACTGAGCAAGTGGCAAAAATGGAAAAACAGTTGGCACGGAAAGAAAAGGAGAAGGAGAGTGTGGAACAGACAACAACAAAAAAGGGGAAGGAGAAATAATTGAAACTCACACACAGAAAGGATGGAAATTGAGGAGGATATCCCTCGTTCTCAGCTTTTTGCTTCCCTGCCAAGAGGGGCAATAACATTTTTCTCCCCTAGACACTCAGTGAAAGAAAATATCTCTCCCTTGATACTAAGATTTGTAGGGACAGTTACGGGCACCATCATCGACACTGTCACACAAGAAAACTAGTGGACAAATTGGGAAAATTGAAGAACTAGTGGTCGACATTGTTACACAAGAACCAGTGTCGACCGAGGGGAAAGTTGAATAAGTTGTGGCTAATTCTATTTGCACAGATCCATTGGTAGAAAATGTTGTTGTTGGTACCATTCCGCAAGTGCCAGAACCATTTTTTGAGCAAATGGAAGAAGATGATTGGGCAACAGAGAAGCCACAGGAAAAGGGTGTTGAAAATGCTACTCTACAAGGGCCTGCAGTGGCTCCAGAGTCATTCATGGAAGATGTGGAGGTTCCAAGACCTGCGGAAGAAGATGTTGAGGTCGTCCCCCAAGTTGTGGAGCAGAGAGAAGAAATAAGGGTGAAACAAGAGCCAGTTAATGAGTTTCCTGACATCAATCTGCCAAATCCAACATCAGTCGTGAGACTAATGGAGGAGGTCGTTATCAAACATGAATTCATTGAATAGTGCACAAAGAGAAGGGCCCCCATCCAGGAAAGGTACTAGTCGCAATTTAAGGAGAAGATGCAATTAAAAGACGGATAAGGAAGCATAAGAGGAATGTTGGTCGGGTTGTCATAAATCCTAGAGCCAAAACAACTTCAGTAGCAGTGCAGACTGAAGACATGCCTACCACTTCAACAACCGCACAGACTGATTCATTTTTTCATATGTTTGAGTCGCGGGAATTATTAATCACTGCAGAAATTCAGAAATGGAAAACTGCTGCATCTCACCTTCAATAGGGGTCTATCTCTTTGGAAGCCCATCGGGAAGGAGTGAGAGGAATTTGGGAACAAGCTGCGAAAGTAGTGATTGATTACATGACCCAAATGAAGAAAGCAAAGTCGAAACAGGAAAGGCAACAGAAAATGATTGAGGAATTAGAAGAGCAAGTGCAACTACTGAAGGTTGACAAAGATGAATTTTTTTCTCTGGCGCAGCAGGCAATGGCGTGCTAACCTCCTACTCATAGTTATGCTCAGTTCCTACATGAATAGTACCAATTCTTATGTTTGGAGAGAATCCATCAGGAGATAAGCCATGAAATCCAATATCTGATACAGTTTCTGCGGATCTTGAGGGGTCACAATATCCTGAACCAACACTTAATGTGTGAACTCTACATGCACGATTATTTTCTGGGGACTGATCAATCGTTCAATCTAGTGCCATATGTGGGGGATATTCAGTTGAGAGAATTCACCTCCTTCATGATTAACCAGGTTAAATGGAAGAAATCCTTCGACACGTTCGAAGAGAACCAAGCGAACAGGTCACTTGTAGTTCGAGCGGAGCATTGTGAGGTTGAATATTTTTAACAAACATCGTACCTTCTTGGGAATAGAAGGACGAAAGGGTCAAATGTTGGCAACACAGAAGTGGTGTGCTGACATGTGTACAAAGAAAATTTTTACTTGTTAGGAGGAGGCTCGGGCCAGCTGTCAGAAATGATGGGTGTTGTCATCATCTGCAGTAAGGATACGCAAACCTTTTGGGGCCCCTAATTTTGTTCGATATTTGGACAGAATACCACGATATATTGCATGTATTCAGACATGTGGGACCCAATGGATGGGTCTGAGATTTCAGTTTCCCATTGTTTGGCTTCCAGCTAAGAAATACACACCAGCTTATGTGGTACACAAGGATTGGTGGAAGGAATTCCTTCACACAGATGGATATAAGGTTCTCGAAACAGAAATGGCTATGAAATATGACCTCACACAGCTCCATGTTGACCACAGTAGCTCTAACCCAGATCTACGCAAAGGACGAGCTACATGAGGACATGCAGAAAGGCTAGTCGGGGGGAGATGTGGTTGCTAAACTTGCCCACCTTTTACTCGCATTTTTATCCCTTTCCTGTACTCATTTCATGTCCTTGTTGGTTGATTTTTATTCTAAACAAAAAAGGAGTACCTATTGTCATGTCTTTGTGAATTGTTAATCGATGAAGTGTAGTCGTAGGGGATTTTTCCTAAAATGGCTTGCTAACTTAAGTTTTCTTGCAGATTTGAAGGAATGATGATCAAGACCATGATTCAGCATATGATGACTATCAAGCTGGCAACATTATCTTTGGATATCAGTTGCAATGGTGGTTCAAATTATCGACCAACACAAGTGCTATCTTTATATTCTGTTATATCTCAAGAATCACTATGCATTTGTAGGCAAACAACTGTCGTAATCTTATGCATTGTTAATTGTTAAAATAAATGTATAAGTAGTGTTACGGGGCTGGGAAAGCCACCGCTAAGAGATATACGAGAATTCTGAGTTGTAACAACAAACCTCTATAATCTTATTTTGATTAATACAATTTCTGATCTTCTGATCATTTTATAGTTCTTGATCTTGTTGCAACCCTAATGAGGTAGTTGGGCCCACTCTCCTGACCAGACGTTGTTGGATTAGATGTGTGCGTAGGTTTATTTCTGTTGTGTTATTTATCTGCTATGTAATGATTTCAGTGTGTTGTTGTGAGTCTTAACTTGTTGTTACTCTGATTGTTGTTACAATTATTACTTGTTGTTACACATTGTTATGTTATGATTGAATGTTCAATGCTAGGTAGGGAAACTGTGCTCTACATATACCTTGCATGATAGCCTTGAAATAACCAGTCAAGCCCCAGGTTGACAATTAATGTGGAATTGGGTGAATCGTATGATTCATATGTGAACACCAATAACCACCATGGTAATCTAGTTGTGGGGTGCCTCTTTTATTTAAGTCAATGTTGTGGAGAATATTTGTAAGCATATACATTAATTAGCTTTAGAGTTAGCTCCATCTTGTTTTTGCAAATAAGGCATCTATTTTTCTAAGTTTCATTCTCCTTTTAAGCCCATTTCCTAGATATTTTGTGTCCAAAGTTTCAAAAGCACAATGTATGGAGTTCTATATTGAAGTCATTATGGTAATTTAATTGATGTGATTGAGTTGTGGGGTGCCTCTTTTACTTAGGTAATTTTTGTGGAGATTATTTATAATTAGTTTTGTTAAAAAATATTAGGATGTTGCTAGTGGAAACTTTAAGAACTAAGCATCAATAAAGAATGAAGATGCCTTGGTCTACTTTTAAAGATCTTATAAGTAGAATATTTTGCAAAAAAATTGAAGAGATTTATTCTTTATATCAAAATACATTTTGTAATATAGCTAAAAGCAACAAATATCCAACATAAAAATCAAGCATTAAAACCAATGAAGAAAGAAAATAAACAAGGAAATTAATGTTACATAAAACTTTCTGCAATAAATACAAATATAACTACCTTGAAGGGTATCTAGAACTACCATGAAGGGCTTCACGATACCCATATTTTTGTGTAATCTCTATATATCTACTTTAGTTACATGACAAGAAACTTTTCAAGTCACTAATTAGTATTATGTAGAGCTTCATGTCACAAATATTCCTAAAATCCTAACATCATATTACTACAACCACATATTTAATGATATTAGTATCTTTTAACATGCCCCTCAATACATTAAATTTGCAACATAATTTATGAGGTTCTATGTTGTAGCAACAATCCATTATCCATGATCCATGTTCAGTTTTAGTGCAATGGATATTGGGTCACATTATTTTCTTGCACATGAACATGAAATCCATATTTGAAAATCACTTCTCCCTTGATGCATATCCATCAACTTCCCCTATAAAATCTCTTCCTGTTGGGTCCCTATAATACTAGTGATTACCCCATTACTATTGTAGTTATACCCCTTATTTATATTGTGATGCCCCTATTACCCCCATAGTGTTATTTCTGTGCCCCATAGAATCCCTCTATTGTTATTTTTGTGGCTTTATATTATTATTGTTAGGTCGGCTGGATTATATTGTGACTCCTTAGACTCCTATATATAGAAAGGAGGTTTTGTCATTTGTATCATCCAAGAATTGTTCATTTATGTAATGTAAAGGAGGTTGCCTCCTCGAAGAGGCTGAACTCTAAGCCGTGAATCTATCTTTTCTATCTTTTCTTGAGCTGGTTTCATAACATTTGGTATCAGAGCTTGTTCAAACAATATTGCCAGAACTTGACGAGGAAGGAAAAATTATATTGGAACCGGAAGCAGTCACAAAAATAAGAACTCGACAGCTACGAAATCGATCAATTTCAGAGTATCTTATCAAGTGGAAGAACTTATCCGCTAAAGATTCCACATGGGAGGATGAGAATTTTATGCAGAAGTATCCAGAACTGCTCAAGCGTTGAGGACAACACTTTTTTGAAGGAGAGGGGCATGTTGGGTCCCTGTAATACTAGTGATTACCCCATTACTATTGTAGTTATACCCCTTATTTATATTGTGATGCCCCTATTACCCCCATATTGTTATTTCTGTGCCCCATAGAATCCCTCTATTGTTATTTTTGTGGCTTTATATTATTATTGTTAGGTCGGTTGGATTATATTGTGACTCCTTAGACTCCTATATATAGAAAGGAGGTTTTGTCATTTGTATCATCCAAGAATTGTTCATTTATGTAATGTAAAGGAGGTTGCCCCCTCGAAGAGGCTGAACTCTAAGCCGTGGATCTATCTTTTCTATCTTTTCTTGAGCTGGTTTCATAACACTTCCCCAAGTCCTTGAAACTTGGTGTCCCAATTCCTACACATGTTTTTTTATCACTTGCAACACTAAGCCATACCATCTTATAAGTTGATAAAATTATTTTTAGCTATCCCACATCATTCATTTAATGTCATACATATAAACACTAGGGAAAATATATTTGAACATAGTCTCATTTTCCTTATCCTTTGCCCCTACATGGTGAAGACACATTAGGAACATTCTCATTTCTTCCATTATACCATAACCCATTGCCCTGCTCCACTTGTGTTTGAACTATCAACACTCTCAAGTTCAAAACACATAGCTTTAATACCTTGTAGGCTCAAAGTCGTTACAAGAAAATACTCATATGAGCTCAACAAGTTACATGAAATAATTTAATATAGGTAAGGAGGATAATTACATTTATCTCAACAACTGGAATTAAATCCAATTAATTGACATAGAACTTATATATTTAAACAAGATTAGAATCATTGCACTGAGAGGCACATTCTATAGCCTATAGCCTAGTATGAGGACGACGTGTGATTCCATCTCTGCTCAACTTCGAGTTGACATGTAAATAGAATATTCTCTAAATAAAAATATTAAATCAGCTATAAATAAAAATAATAATGAATATACATCTTTGTTTAGTTTTAATTATCTTACTATGCTCGCTTGATTATGTAAATAGAATATTCTCTAAATAAAAATATTAAATCGGCTATAAATAAAAATAATAATGAATATACATCTTTGTTTAGTTTTAATTATCTTACTATGCTCGCTTGATTAGTTAATATTACAGCCCAATATGAAGAAGATGTAAAAATCCTTCACTCTCACTCCCAACCATAAATAAAATATTCCTATATCTTGTATTAAATATTGTATTTTTTCTTTTGACTATTAAAAATGTATGATTCTTATACTTAAAAAAAATATTTCAATACAAAACCTAAACTAAATTTTTTGAATATCAATGCCAATTAATTTATATTAATATCAAATTCATATATAGAGAGATTGTGTGTGTATGTGTGTGTAATGTTGACCATAATAAAATATTTTAATAGGCAAAGAGAAGAAGTAATTAAAAGTAAAAAATTTCAATTACTTCCTAATAAGAGTAATAAAAGGAAGATGTGTAATTTATTCAAATTTTTAATATAAAATTAATATATTGCATTAAAACTATTAATTATAATAATAAAATTCAATGTAGATCATAAATAAAATATTTTAATAGGCAAAGAGAAGACGTAATTAAAAGTAAAAAAGTTCAATTACTTCATAATAAGACTAATAAAAGGAAGATGTGTAATTTATTCAAAATTTTAATATAAAATTAACATATTGCATTAAAAATATTAATATTAATAATAAAATTCAATGTAGATCATAGATTTAAAAAATTTCAATATACAACTTAAATAATATTAACATATATTTAAAAATATATTAATAACCAGTAAACTTTTACTGTGTACAATGTAATTTATAAATAGAATATATTTAAGTAAAAGATTCAAAGTCAATTAAGTATATATTATATATAGTTAAAAAAATCTATATATATATATTATATAAAGCAATTGGGTAAAAAAAAATCTTATCATTTTAAATAACTTACTCTTTTACATTTTAACCCCTTTTTAGGTATATTTTTTTGGTTAATTTTGGGTAAATTTTAGTAAAGATTTGTTGGAATTGCAAACTTAAATTGTGTAGATTACACAATTGATACAAGAACATATTAGGGCATCTAATTTTTTAAGTCTAGAAAGTCCCTAGAATTTCTAGATTGTGTAAAAATTGTAGAAAAATCTGTAATGGAAACTAATTTTATTTAGAAAGTAAGTTCCTAAGATTATGAAGAATTCTAAAAGCCATATATTTAGAAATTAGATTCCTAAAATCAATAAGAGAAGTTATTTCTTGAGAAATTCTAGAACTTTCCTTCTATGAGTATAAATAGGAATGTAATACTCATAGGGATGTAATGAATTTGTTGGGCTAAGCAAGAAGGGGATAAGGTCCCTAGCTATTTAATGAATAAAACTGTGAGTTTTGAATATTATTATTATTATTATTATTATTTGTAGCTGTATCATTTCGTTTTTGTTTATGTATAACTTTCACTACCAGACCCTGCCAGTCATTTTGGTATTAGATCTTATGAGTTAAAACTGTATAAAGAGTGAAAGGACTATGCATTGTATGCAAGTGCGTTGTGAGACGTGATGTCTATGCGTTGTATGCAATTGCATGGACACTATAAAACATTGAAGTGTGGATTGTGAAAATATTGTTGGAGAATGTAGTGGGACAACTTATTAATTCAATGCTGCTTAACCTTAATAATTTCTTGTGAAATTTAGTTATCTTATTATGTTTATTTATTAAATCTTTTCATCAAACAGTTATCAAGTGCAAAAATAATAAAGACAAAGGACCCCAGAAGTAGGCTCCAAGCCAGGGCAAAAACCCTCCAAGGGGAAACCCATAAATAGTCTCTTCTCTTCTTATAGAATTTGGTTCACATGTGAAAACCAAGATCAATTCCTCCTCCAAACACCAAGTCAACCCTCCAAGAATCTCTTCCAATAGAATAAAGATCAACTAAGTCAACAAGGATCAATTCTTCTTCAACCAACTTTTGGCTTCAACTTCGGCCCCTAGTTTCAAGTCTGCAATTTTGACCTACAAGTTTTGGCCCTGTAATAGGTGCATAAATGCTAGTTTCCTCGCATGTGTGAGAGAAAAAACATATTTTCCTTGTTCTTCTTGATTTCTCCTTTCTTCCTTGATCTTTGCTCTAGCTTCCTCATGTTCCTTGCTTCAGATCGAACTTCTTGCTTCAGAGATTGAATTGGTGGTGAGAGAGGTCGAAGCTAGTTCTATATATATGCTTTCCATGAGGTTGAATACCCCTCTTTAGGCCGACTTCTTGCTCGTAAGGCCGACTTGTGCTAGGAGGCTTATAAGGACTTTCCAAACTCGAAATAATATCTTTTACATGTTACATTTTGCCCAATAGGATCTTATACAATTGAAAAGGACTCACTTGAATCGAAGAAAAATATTATTTTGATGTGAAAAACCTTAGGAGCATGAAATGCATGCTTGACCTAGATTACCAATAAAATGAAGCATGAAACCCATGCTTAAAAATAATATTTTTCTTTATTCTTTTCTTGTAACAAAATATATACATAATGATGAGAGAATATTGACAATTATGAAGACTGAAACTAGTTACATTTTCCAATGCTCCCTCTTAACTAGGGAGGTATTCATAATTGTACACCTGGTATAAGAATATTCTCAAGCTAAAGAGTTCTTAAAGAAGAGTCAATGGTAAGCCATCTTTAAGCATCAACATCATGATTGACATTGTCAACATAGTAAGGCCTTAACTTGAAAATCTCTTCTTATATCAGAGCATAATGTTGGGAGGGTTTAAATGAGATACCACACTACCTCTTCAAGGTACATACTCCATCCAGATGTTCACTAGGTATCTCCTTTTAGGACTATTATTATATTGGATTCCCAATCATCAAAGAATATTGGTCCTCTTCGACCACTCTTGCCTTGGACACTTGTCTGTAATGTTCCATATATATATATATATATATATATATATATATTATTAAATAAAGAGTACATATAATGTTGGAAATGGCTGAGAGGATGGCCTCCCAAAAATATCTGCTACAACACTGAATCAAACCACCAAAATAATTGAACTGCTAAGCACCACGTGTGAATTCTGAATGAATTCACCAAGGGGAGAGATGGGTTCTTGCCCACTCTCACTGAATCACTTGAGGGTTTCCATCCTGGAGCTACAACTGAAGTTGGGAACTCTTGGTTCTCCAAACCTCTCCACAAGAAAATTACTCAACTCAAGGATGTACCACATGATATCCTCCTCTTTTAACTCCATAGATAGATCTCCAAGCCTCTAGAAGCATCTTATTTTATTATTATTCTAGAAGCTACTCTCTTGAATTTATCTTAAGTGACATTTTAATTTTATTTTATTTCACTTAAGTCACTTTTGGCCTTTTTCCTCCAATTATTTGTTCCCCTTTTTAATTAAATGACCAATTAAAGTCTTTTTTTTTAATCTGGGAAAATAGTAAATCACCCACCATACTCTCTCTGACCACTAGAAGTCACTTCTTAACATCCCATACTGTAGATATTCTCGTTTTGCTTCCGAAATCTATTACACTGAGCTATTCCATCAAATATTCCTCCTAGAATTCCACCTCAAGCATAATTAATTAAGTTATTCCTAGTAATAACCTTGTTTTATGAAAGTTGTTAGAATGCAACGGAACAAAACGCAAGTTGTGTGAATGATGGAATATGCGAAGCGAATGCCATCAAATCCCAAACAAAACTCCTCAAAACCCCTCTAGAACCCATGATGATGTAATCCTGCTCCTGCGACATGACCATCATATACCCTGGAAACCATCCTAGTTGTACTATAAAGAAAAATAAAAATGGGGACATGACAAATCCTCCCGCCCCAAGATTGGTTTCCCTCAAGCAATCTGTACCTGTCCACTATAGAGGCATCTTCAAACTAATACTAGGATCCCATATGAACCACTCATTGCCCATGTCCCATGACTTTGACTATTTTTTGTCTTCGACCATAGATGTTGCTCCAATAGTAGAATGCCAACTCATGATCTCTCGCTAATCCATCTCGGGATAGATTGAATGTATGGACTCATGATCATGGAACAAGTCTACTATTATGATGGTGTTCCATGCTCAACTCATGATGCTCTTCCCGGTCAATCAACCAAATCCATCCACGAAACCTTGCCTCTCTCTCCGTAATGGAAAAAATTGGATAACCCATGTTGCAAGCCCTATCTATGCACTCTTGGAGAGGGTTGTTTCCTAGAGATACTACAAATATGCTAGTTTCCACTGCACCTACATGCACCTCATCAATGGTTAGGCCCAACTATGGATGCACTACCATCTCCAAAATATCCTCTCTCATCTAACCGAAAACTCCATGCTACCCTAATCTACCAGTCTCCTGCAAAATTGTCATGTTAGGCTCTAACACATCTTGACTACAAGTGACTGCAAATACTACCACCCTGCTAGTTGTCTATACATTTATTTTCTCCTCATTATTGGATGGCCCCAAGGATGGTTTCTCATCCTCCTCCACCATGGGCTCAACATGAGCCACTACACTACAACAAAACCAGCGATTTGCGCCAGATTTTAGTGCATTTTTTTTGTAATTGTGATGAGCAACCTGGCGCTAAATCTGGCTCTATTGTACAATTTTTAAAGCGTCCTTTTTTGCACCTAATTTTGCATCCTTTTTCATGCTAGATTTTGCATCATTTTTTACACCAAACTATGCATCATTTTTTGCGTCAAATTTTGAACCAAGATTTGCATCTTATTTTATGACAGGTTTTGCTTCTAATTTTGTGTCATTTTTTGCATCTATTTTTCATTCTCTTTTGCTTCCTATTTTGTGTCATTCTTTGCTTCCATTTTTGCACCATCATTTGCATCAAGTTTACACTGTATTTTGAATCCAATTTAACGTCTTTTTATGCATCCATTTTGTGTCAGTTTTTGCATCTAGTCTTACGCCAGGTTTTGTATCTAGTCTTACACTAGTTTTTGCTTCTATTTTTGCACCAGCTTTGGTGTCTATCTTTGCACCATGTGTTGAATTTGATTTAGCACCAAATTTTGCATCCATTTTTGTGCCCATTTTTGCATCTTTTTTTGGACCATTTTTTACATCCACATTTACGTTTGATTTGTCTCCATTTTTCCCATCTCATTTTGCACCATATTTTGCGTCATTTGTTTCATCCAATTTTGCATCATTTTTAACACCATCTCTTGTATCTAATGTTACATCATTTTGAGCATCCAAATTTGCATTTATATTTGCATCTTATGTTGAGTCATGTGTTGTGTCCACCTTTGCATCTTATTTTGTGTCTAATGGTACATTCAATTTAGAGCCATTTTTTACATCTACTTTTGTATTTGTTTTTGCATCCAATTTTAAGCTATTTTATGCCCCTATTTGCACCATTTTTTTGTGTCTACTTGTGTCCAATGTTGCACCATTATTTACACCGACTTTTTCATCCAATTTTGAATTTTTTTGGGGTCTAATTTTACATCGTTTTCACCATCCAAATTTGCATCTTTTTTTGCCTCATTTTGTGTCCACATTTGCATATAATTTTGTGTCTGAGTTCGAGCATAAATTTGCATGTGATTAGGAATCATTTTTTACATCCAATATGGCATCCTTGGTTTCACCTTTTTTCAGCCCCATTTTGCATCTTGTTTTATGTCTTTTCTTACATCTTTTTTTTTTCCTTTTTTGCACCCAAGTTTGCATCCCAAATTTACACCATTATTTGCATCATCATTTGGCATATTAATTTGTAACGTTTTTTGCTTCTTTTTAACGCTCAACTTTGCATCTTATTTTACATCTAGTTGTTGTCTTTTTTTGCATCTAATTTGGTGCCCATTTATGTGTCCTTGTTTTTGCCCAATTTGATATCCTTTTGTATGCCATGTTTTGTTCCCTTCTTTGTGTCAACTATTGCACATTTTTTCACTTCTAATTTAAAACACTTTGTATGTCAATTGTTTGCATTTTGTATTAATTCCTAGTTTAACATCCAATTTTACTTTCAATTTTGCATCCATGGTTACATCCGCATTTGACTTCTTATATAGAGTATATTTTTCTTTACATATATGACCCCCTTTATAGATTCATAGTGAAATATATGATAGTTTCTAAATATCATTAAGGCAGATATCACAATTCAAAATCATTTGTAAAGAAATTTAAGAGAAATTGACAACATCCATCCAAAAAAATAACAATGTGTCATTAACAATTTTCAAAACATGTATAAAATAGCAACATAATACTAATAAAATCAGTATTATTTTTAATCAAAACAAGTAAAATTCAAATATGATTAACAAATCAAAATATTTCATGAATATCGTTATTCTACGATAAATTAACAACATACATAAATCAAACTCATCGTATGATTACAAAATCAAAATGTCTCATTGATATAGGGTAAATTCACAACACCCATCTAAACATAACAATGTCATTCTACACAATAATTTCTTCATAAAAAACAATGCATGTGCATGCCTAGCTACCACCACCAAGATCATCCTCATGATCATCTTGACCATCCTCATTACTCTGATCCACATCATCACCAACACCGCAACTATCATCATCATCTCCTCCTTCACCACCATCATCCTCATCCTCATCCTCATCATCTCCTGATATATGTTGAACATAATTTGGATCATCGTCTTGGCAATCATTACCTATAGCATTCTGACAAAAAAAATCAATATTACATGTTAGTATTAATTACATAACACAACGCATGTTTTTTTTATACAATGTTAACCATAAAATGAGGTAAGATATACTAGCATTTGCACCAGATGTTGCAAAGGAAACGCCGTAAGGCATAAATTGAAAAATACAAATACAACAATACTTTGATAAAGAATAAAAATATATTGAATGCTCAAATCAATGCCCCATTAACTGGAAGCATTTATTAGACATATCTATCAACATTAGGATTATACACAATGATCAAGAAATTTTCCATATATAAACAACAACTTCCACAACAACCTTTTGTCACATCCACATTTTAAGAAATGCCTTGGAATGTGATCGGAATCTTCCATATTGCCTTTTTCATTATGCAGATAAATCTTCCATATTGCTATTTTCATCATGAATATTGTTAGTTCATTGTTGTAAAGTGTTAGTGTGTTAAATTCAATACTATAAGTTCGACAAGTGAAAAAAATTCCTCAATTAGCATAATATACATTTTTCTCTCACCGTGTATTTTTCAGTCAAAGAGCACAAGTAACATATTAACATGTATTTTCCCTTCATTATTTTCATCATAGAGCCAAGAAATCTACACCTTATCTATAAAGTAACAAAAACATTTTGAAATAAGTTTAATATTTCAAGCCAGTGTCTAACCTATAAAGTAACAAAAACTTTTTGAAATAAATTTAATATTTTAAGCAATTGACTAACCTACTTTAATAATTGAAAAATTCTCAAAGATGAATTATACTCCATAATAAGAGAGCCAACATTGGAGCCCATACTTTCACTAAAACCAAAAGAAACACAACCACTTGTTAAGAAGAAATTCAAGTAATAACAATAAAACAAAAATAATAAACATTAAAGTATAAAATGGTATTTCCAACACACAAGTATAAATATACATGCTCTATGTCCATTGTTAGATTAAATGGGTGTGGAGAAAATTAGTAGAGAACCCAAAATTGTATTTCTAATTAGGATGGGTGGAGAAACGCTTTAAATGCGGGTTGTTGCCATTCTAATGAAACCCTTTGCAAAGGGGATGTTAAGATTCTGAGAGAAAAGCTAGGCTTGGTAGAGAACACCTTCCTTGTTAAACATTCCCCTACTGTAACCAAAAGGAAAGGGCAAGAGAAACAATAATTAGGTTTTTGTTCACAAGTTGTACAAAATATATAGGTGCTATTGATGTTTGAGTGAATAATGGGAGAGATTATTTATGAAATTGGGATAAGGCGCACCTAGTTTTGTCAGAAAGAGGCATATTAATGACAAGTACATCACATTTAGGTAGCATTTCGTCAAGATTTGTCTCCAATGTTGCTCCAGTTTTCTTTTCCAATTCGGGTCCTTTAGAAAGACGGTCGTGGTAAAGAAGCTTACAATTGAAGGGCTGTACAAAGGAACGCAATTCAATTCAACATCATGTAATGTTTATTATTATTAGATTGAAATTTTGAAACAAACAACATGCATGCGTAAGAATTATGGAGCACTGATTTTTGAAAAGAAGTTTGCAACATCATGAAGTAGTACTAGATCCTAAGAATGAATACCTTCAAACGCTTAAGTAGTTCTTTGCCAATACGCCCTGCACCAATAGAACCAATAGTTTTCCCTTCTAGATCATATGACCTGTAAGAAATTGCTGCCACTTTCCAATCACCCTCAACAATTTGCTTATATCCAGGCACAAAGTTTCGCATCAATATGAGAATGCGCATTAGCTCATCTTCTGCCACGGACACCACATTACTTTTGCTGATCTTCAACCAATGATGATACAAACAAATCAATGGAATTAAAAAATATATCCAATATAAATAAAATGAGTTTTTTTAAAAGTAACTCCTAAAGTGAGAAAAATAAAGTTAAAAAATATAACAATGACAATTGTGTAGTTAAAGTGTAACCAAAACAAAAATATATATACAACAATAGAATAAATAAAATGCGTTGTTTTAAAAGTAACTCCTAAAGTGAGAAAAAATAAAGTTAAAAAAATATAACAATGACAATTGTGTAGTTTAAGTGTAACCAAAACAAATATATATATATATATATATATATATATATATATATATATATATATATATATATATATATATATATATATATATATATATATATATATATATATATATATCAATAGAATAAACCTATCAAGTGTGGATCAAGCAGTTTGTGTCGGATTTAGCCCATAAAATGTCATTTTCAAATTTAACAATAGAATAAACCTATCTAGTGTGGATCAAGTAGTTTGTGTTGGATTTAATTCATGAAATGTCATGTTCAAATTTAATGGAGAGGGGTCGATTTAATGGAGGGGTTGTGAGTGGGAGCCACTTGTGAAGGGTAAAAATTATTCCGTAAGGCACTTAGTGAGACAGAGCCTTGCACAAACCTATTGACAACATCCTACAATTAGACAAATCATTCTTCCATCAACCATTGGAGCTGATCTCAACCTAAACACAGTTTAACTGATTATATATATATATATATATATATATAATGCACTGGAAATCTAAAAGTAGCATAAACATAGAGATACAATTGGAGAGTCTATACTGGTAATCTGGAAAGCTTGGTGCTAAGCAAAAGAGAGTGATGGGATGATGTCAATGTCCTCTAACCCTGATGAGGAGGGGCGGGGGGGGCAAGCTATTGGCTCATTGTTGGAATTGTCAAGCTCATGAAAGGATCCAATTGTATGATATACTATGTGAGGCACCCGAATGAGGATGCTCTACTTTCTTATCTAATGAACTTTTGATAATATCATCTCTACTCTGCTGAATGTGGGGGCAAAAGTCAATTGCGAGATACACCTAGCTAATCCAAGCCGTGCATAATCCTAGTGACAACATCCTGCAATTGGATAAACCATTCTTCCATCGAACATTGAAAGTGACCCTGACTTGAACTCAACCTAACTAATATTTTATATATATATATATATATATATATATATATATATATATATATATATATATATATATATATATATATATATATATATATATATATATATATATATCACACACAATGATAGTCTGCACAAAGCAGAAAAAAAAAACTATCAAACTATCTAATAGTAGCATAAATGTAGGGATACAACAGAGTGTCTACACTAAAAGTCTGGAGAGAGGGATGGGATGATGTCAATGGTGGTGGGAACCAGGCTATTGGATCACTGTTGGAATTGCCAAAAGCTTAAGAAAGGATCCAGTTGTGTGATCCTACGGGAGGCATAGGAATGATGATGCTCGGCTCTCCTATCATCTAATGTCCAAGCAAGGAAACTCTTGAAAATATTATCTCTGCTCTGCTGAATGTAGGGCTAGTCTAATAGGTGGAAGGTGCCATACTCTGGATCAGTCTGGAGCTGGTTTACCCCTAATGGGTGGAAGGTGCCATACTCTGGATCAGTCTGGAGCTGGTTTACCCCTAATGGGTGGAAGGTGCCATACTCTGGATCAGTCTGGAGCTGGTTTACCCCTAATGGGTGGAAGGTGCCATACTCTGGATCTGTCTGGAGCTGGTTTACCCCTAATGGGTGGAAGGTGCCATACTTTGGATCTGCAAAGTATCTGTCTGGAGCTGGTCCATAACTCGCTCTGATTATGTATGGCCTAGTCTAATAGGTGGAAGGTGTCATACTCTGGATCAGTCTGGAGCTGATTTACCCCTAATGGTTGGAAGGTGCCATACTCTGGATATGTCTAGAGCTGGTCCATAACTCGGTCTGATTATGTATGATCTGTAACCTAATATGGCACAACCCTGAACAGGCGTCAAAGATGTTGATTGACCACCAAGGCAGAAGGTTGAGGTGAGATCCCATCTAAAGTTGGAAGGAAAGAAACTATGGATAAAATCCTGGCTGCTCCTCTGAATCCGGGGTAGAATAACAATTAGGAAGTACCCTGCTCTAGTTTCCTCTTCAGCTAGTCCACATGTCACTCTGATCATGTGTGGTTTGTAACATGATTTGGTTGGAACCTATGAACAGACCTCAAAGATGTCGGTAGACTACCAAGGGTAAGATTACGAGGAAACCCGAGAGACCTCAACTCTATCGTGTAGTAAAAACTACATGAGAACATTGAAATATGAGTAGTTCAACTATATTATTATATTTAGTCATACATCAACAGACACAGAAGACAGTTAAAACAAAAAAGAGAACATATAAATTATCTTGGTACTCTGAGAAGTGTGGCAGGGGATTGTAAACTGAACCGTATAAAGCTGCCAAAAGAATTGCTAACTTGTTTTCAAGACAATTGTTGCTTGAGAGAGTGAGACTGAAATATAGCAGAAATTTCAAGCAAATCAAATACTTCCCAGACCTTCAGAGTCGATACAACTGAGATAGGTACAATTTTTAGGAGACACCATTATACCAAATACAACGCAACGTAGGTCACCACGGTTAAAGAGAGGACATCATAACGAAACAACGAATTAAACATGGAACCGTCATTTCTAAAGGAAACAATGGTACCTAAAGCTGTTCGAAACGTTCGAAGGAAGGAGCAAAATGTCATTTATAAGAAAATAGTAAACTTCGTCCACAACAACGCTACTTAGGGTGGAAATTGTTGGGAAAACCACCACAAGAAAGGAACAAAAAATGGGAAGGCTAGAAATGCAATTATCTTTGCCCTTGAAATGTCTGCTAAAAGGAGAGGAGAGTTTGAAGGAAATTAAAGAACTCAAAAGGCAGTCCTTGGAGTCATCATTGCCCGATTTGAGAGAGCTTCCATTTTTTGAAAGAGTTGTTTTACTTGCACCTCCCCTCTCCATTTTGTTAAAGAGTTGTTTCACTTGTTATGCTAGAGTTTTTCGGTTGTTATGGAGGAAAGGCATGCAACAATTTTCAAATTTGAACCTCTTTAGCATTATAGTGTTCCACCCATGATTCAAGCACCTGAAACTCTCTGTTTTATTTACAGGAAAATAAAGAGAGTGTTAGTCTATCTGTGTTTCTCGAGATGTAATGCCCCATATCCAAAATACGAAAGCTACAGGAGAACAATTATTACACAGTACAATCTCACCATTACAAAGGAGTCGATAAAAGACCAAATGCATTAAAGCTTTCCAAGAAATTGCAAAAACATACAATAACACAAGTGAATATCAAGGTAAATCTGCAGCACATGTTGGATTGGGGATAAAGCCAATATCATAGCATGAGATTGACAATTAAATGAGTTGTAAATAATAATGGAATGATATGGAATTGAATAGCCTACAGGCTGAATATAAACAAGAAAGTTATTATTTCATTGTTATTAATTTATTATAAAATCACATTTTTTAAAACAATAATTATTTTTATTTCAATACCAACCATTAACTAATTTCTAAGAATAATTCTAATTATTGTTGTCCACTTCATCTTCTTTCCATTTCTGTACCATGAGGGAAAAACCCAATACCATACCTATATCTTAAAATTAACATTAAATATGTCAAAATAGCTCAAGCATATTTTTGCAAGCATATTTTGGAAAACAATCATTACAGACGGATTAAACAAAGAAGAGCGCTTTGAGATCTTCCGCAAATCTTTTAGGAATGTAATAAGAGAAAAATAAAACCCATGGGTAAGTACAGCCAAAAGGATAATGAATCAATCTAGTCACAGTAAATATCAATATGATAATCCAGGTAAGATGTATTGTCACTTTTCCTGATTTCAGCCCTCTTGGCACCGGTAGGTTACCTATATCCTCACCCAAAACCAAAGTAGAAATAGCCTTGGCTGGGAGACTATCTTTCAAAATTGACAAGGTATTATTTCTATCAATTAGAATGCACATCCTCAGGTGTTCAAGAATAATTAATAGAACAGTCAGCTAGATGAGCAGATCCAATTTAGAGAATCTCACTCAGATCTACTTGACATCACCTCCATGATTTAAATAATGATTGGAGGAGTCTTAATACTCCAGAGTCCAGATCACTTAACATACAGAAACTAAGGCAGCCAAAGAACAATATCCCATCACTCCCATGCCACATATATATGTTTAGGTATAGTTGGAAGGACACATACCTTTCCTGTAACTAATTCAGCAAGGTTGTCATTACAAGTTTTGGGCTATGTTCACTGCCCTGGTATTGAAAGGTATACAGGTTGTTCACCTTAATTACACACATCAATGCATATGTATGTTCAGGGTTTAAGCTCATAGGCCTGTAGCTATTACAACAAAACTACAAGTGTAAATATATAATACAGTGAATTCATTTCTGAGCAAATTCCAAGTCCAACGTTTGTTCAAGCCAAACAGTCATAAGGTTCTGAGTATCTTATGGTCAAGCATCTCATCAAAAATGCATTCCATCACATTTTATCAATACCCATGCACTATCAAAAGACACGACTCTGTTCCTTCTCCTTGTTATCAAAGGACACGACTTTCTATATGTTAATTTATACAATCTTAATTCTTATTCTATTCTCTATGTACTTTCTAAATCCTAATCCAACATATCCTAGATCCAACTTCTGCATATCCAAGGATCTTCATACTTCCACCTTCATACGTTTCTCACAACAAGACCCAAATATAAACCAAGGCTCTGGAGGAGAAACAAGAAGAGAGGAGTGTAGTGACCAACCTGATCTGATCTGCTAATAATACTACAAACTAAAAGATAACTCTCACTTTATTGTTTGTAGCTTCTTGGGGGTGAATGTGACAATGCTATATATATCATAAGGATCTGGAATCTGATATCTCCTCTTTGTTGTGGGCTGCTGGTTCCAGGGTGAGAAAAAGTGGTATAAAAGTCCTCTAAAAACGAAGGTGAAGGGTGTCATAGTGAGGTGGTTTTCCAGTTGCTTGTATCTATATAAACTATAAATGGATCTTTACTATAAAGTATTCTAAAGAGTTTCTTCAACTTACTTTAATATCCTTTTAAATTAACTCGTCCTCTTCTCAAAGACCCATATATAAATAAAGCATTGTTCATCTTTTCAAAGCTCATGTCTTAAGCATTCCATTAATACCAATAATAAAAAGAAGGATGATGATTCCGATGTATGTAATTTGTAGTTCTTGTTGCCTATGAAGTCTAAGGAGCTTAATCCCTCAAGAGTAAAACAGTAAAAGGAATTTAAGTCTCGGTCGTATTGTTAGTTCCTAATCTCCTACTAACAAAGACATTCCGCTATCTTTTTTCAGGAGTCAAGACTAAACTGTATGTAATCCAAAACATACTTTCTTTGTCCAAGATTTCCCTACTTGTAATAGATTACTACAACCACATATACTACAAAAAGAAACCAATAACTCCTAATTATTATTCTGATGCCTTTGCGAGTTACTGATTAGATAATATAAACAAAGGAGTTATTCTTTATTCCAAGTGATACTAAACTAATAAGAAGACTAATCATACTATTCTTGTTTGTATTATCTCTGTATCTTTTCTATCTAAAGTAAATCTAAAGAGGAAGAATTGCTTGTCCTAATCAAGTGGGGTGAGGATCTAGGGCGACCAATGGGAGAGGAAGGCCTAAATGAGGCACACACTTCTTCTGCTGCTAGGGCCTGGGTTTTTAATAGGATAACCACAGGGATATGTTGCAAGGACAGGGGAATAATTGGTTCTATGCAATGCCATGATCTTCTTTACAAGAGTCGCTGCTAATCCCTTGAATGTATCTTGTTTTTTTTTTTTTTTCTTCTAGGATGGACCTACTTAGTCCTTCAACAACTAGAAGAAATAAATAAGGAGACAAGGTACAACCTTGTTTTAAGTTTTAACCCTCTTGAGGGTCTTAAGAAATTAGAGGCTGAACCATTTATAAAAAATGCATAAGAAGCTTAAATTACACATCCCATAATCTAATTTACCAGTGGTAAGTTGAAACTAATATGGATAAAAAGAAGTATCAGAAAGAGCCAAGACACCCTTTATAAGCCTTGGAGAGGTTCAACTTGATCACCATTATTGTAAAATTTTTGACTTGAATAATATGGAGGCCCTCTTGTGCTGAAACAATTGCTTCATGGATCTGACGATCCTCTAGAGAACCAAGCGGTTCTATTATATGAACTTACAAAGTAGTGCTTTCAATCTGACAGCCAAAACCTTAGCCATTATCTTATAAATACAATTAGACAAAGAAGTGGGTCTAAAAGCATAAAAAGACTCAGGTTGATCCACCTTTGGAATGAGTGCAATAGAGGTCCAGATGAAGGAGCCAGGGAGCCTTACTAAAGCTTCTCATTTCTTCCACTACCTGAAGTAAGTTGTCTCCCAACACTTCAACAAATCCCAGGTAGAACTCCACAGTCCACCCATAGGGATTGGGACTCTTGTCCTTATGGAAAGTGGACAAACACATTCAAAAGTGCTTTTCTGGACAGATCACCATTGCTGGAACTTTGTTGACTTGAATAGTGTAGAGGCCCTCTTGTGCTGAAACAATTGTGTCATAGATTTGACAATCCTCTAGAAAACCAAACTGTTCTGGTTAGATGAAGTTAGAAAGTAGTGATTTTAATCTCACAGACAAAACCTTAGCCATTATCTTATAAATCCAATTACATAAAGCAGTGGGTCTAAAAGCATCAAAAATGTTCAGTCTCAAAACTCTGAAGTAAATTTGTAAAGAATGTAGCATTAGCTTTCTTGGCTTAGTGAAATCCCTAATTTTCTATCCTATTTGCCTGTCTTAAAAATCTCACGAAAACCTGTAAAGATTGTGCCATTGTGTACGCTTAGTCTCTAAAAGCCCTAGCTTTCTATCTTCTTCTGTGTAATTTGAATAGAACACCATCAAATACCAGAATTATCAATTCCCATTCTCCAAAACTTTTAAATGTGCGGAACTGAGACAGAAATCATTCAATCAAACCACTCGAAATGCATCTGAATGCTGATCCATTAACTTAAAGAACTTCTTCCCAAACTCTGCCATTTTTTAAACAAAATTTTGAGCACAACCTTGTCTAGTCCATTTATAGAGAGCGTTAGTTTATGAAATCTTGCCTGTAAGCCAAAATAGAGTCAAAATTTTCCATTGAAAGCTCAGAATAACTGAACCAGAAATAACCCTTGTGAAATTTGCTGCTTAAAACATTGTTTTGAGCACGGCCTCTTTCTTCAGATTTATTTTAGATAATACGGTAGCTTATTTAATGAAATATTTCCAGAAAATTGAAATATGGCAAATTTTTCCAATCAAGAACTCTAAATAATTTCATTAGGACAAGGCGTAGAGGATTCATGACGGCGACAAGAAAATAATGGCGCTTTGCAATTTTAGCACTCTCTTGCAGAAAAATACCTTTTCTGAAATCGTTTTGACCACGAAGAAACGCAGATGAACTGTTGGAAGTCGTGCAGAGAGAGATCTGGTGGCTCGTGGATCGATTCTGGGGAAATGTTTATGCAATTGCAAACCATGATTGTTCATATGCGAGCTACTGAGCTCGTTGAGAGGGATACACGCAATGGCGCCAAACTACCAAGAGGACTTGAATTTAAAGGTGGGATAGAATATCTACCGTCCGATCATGTCATCCACGGCCATATATTTGTGTTTCAGTAAAAAGGATTTTTAAGAATTTGAAATATTATACATTTTATAGAATTTGAAATATTATACATTCTATTATTTAAGTTGAATAATAGTTTTACTTTGGAAAAATAGTTGGGCACATCAAATAAAATATTGATGCGACGGACATAGAACTCTGAAACAATAATGCACCCTTCTCTAGCTGATGTGTCAATGCTTTCTTTGAAGTGGAACTTAAAGAATTAAGTAATTATTCATTATTAAATTGGGATTTTATATAAATTAATTGATTATTTATTAATGTTAATTTCATTTTATAATTTTATAGTAATTTTTAATAGATTTTTGTTAAAGATAATTATTTGAGCTATTATTGTATCAAGATTTTTGTTGTGTCTTTTATTATTATATTTTAATCCACTTTAAACATGCTCAAAATATGTTTTCATCTTCATTTGTGGAGATTATCTACTTGCATATTCAAAAAGTTTTGATGTAGTTTTTGCCTTGAAAAATGATTATTGTGATTGTAATGGTGAGAAATTATTCTATAAACAGTGTTAAGTGTTATTTAGAATAAATGAGAAATTCTTTTTGAATATATAAGACTAATCTTTGAGAGAATAGATATATATTCCCTAATTATCACATAAACAAGGGGTTAATCTTGCATTTAGTGCTTTATCTCTGTAGAGTTTCGCTAAACAAAGGGAATACCTCCTCCTGCGTGACTTCGATTGTCCCTCCCTCTTACAGGATTGCAAAGCATTAAGAATTGAATCTTCTTTATTTTAAAGATGTAGTCTTGTCGAATATACCAAAAACATAGTAGGATTCTTTCATTATTGACAAAATCAAGCACATGTGCAAGGGAAGTATTCATCTATGGATGGTTAACAAGTTCATTAATAACTACAAGCAAACGCTTCAAACTATGTATTTAATGATCTCTAGTCATCATCTAAAGAGTTCAAGAATCAAATCAATTCCAACCTAAGTTCTAAGTATATGGTAAACCTCTACTCTAGAGGTTCTATTATTGTAAAATTTCACAACTATGGAAGTTGTGGCAAGGTCTCAAAGGAGGGACTTTCTTTTTGGGGCAAAACTAACCTTTTTTCAAAAGATAGTTTCTATAATTGAATCCATCTTCAATATCCATTTCTTCAACCCCACTCTGCCGGATTTGAATATTGAATCCCCCCTACTTATTTTGGGATGAGATGATCTTTCAAAAGCCAACATAAATATATTGGGGACTTACAACAATATACAAACTAAGCAAGGAAGGGTATACACACATGTGTTAGAATTTGAATTGAAGTTGACTTGAGCAAAGGTATAACAATGCATATTTAATTAAATATTGGTGATTTTAACAACCACGTCCATTAGATTAAAATAATGATACTTTATGTGTATCTATATGCAAAGACAAAATACTTGAAAGGCACCTTCCCAACAACAAAGGTCATTATAAGAAAAATGGAAAAATAACAAGTTGATGGGTGGTATGATTGAATGAAGAATCAAAGGGCAAGAAAGAAGAGACATCCAAGTTTAGTCCTAATAAAAGATTTTATGGCCCCTTCCAAGGAGTGCGTTATTAAGAGGGACACAAACATGATCATGGAGTCTGTGCTAAAGTCTTATGGGAGAAATAGGAAGCATGTGAATGAGATATTATGGATTTCAAAAGAGAAATCATGTTATTCAATCCAATAGAAGCAAGGGGATTGGTGCTACTTGAGACTCCATAAGCTCTAAATCAATTGGTGAAAGCAAGAAGTCTAAAAGATAAATGCAAAGAAAGGAATATCCATCTATGTACAAATCTACAATAAATAAATTCAAAATTATACAGTGTTTCCATATAGACAATGTTAGGTCCCTATAACACTAGTGATTCCCCCATTACTAGTGTCATTGTGGCCCTTACTGTTATTGTTGTGCCCTTATTGTCCCCATATTGTTATTATTGTGCCCTTATATTATTATTGTTATGTTGACTTTGATTATATTGTGACCCCTTAGACTCCTATATATAGAAATGAGGCTTTGTCATTTGTATCATCCAATAATTGTTCTTTTGTGTAATGTAAAGGAGGTTTCCCCCTCGAAGAGGCTGATTTCTAAGTTGTTGATCTATCTTTTCTATCTTTTTGTGAGTTGGTTTCATAACAGACAACCTAGGTTCGAACCCTAAAAAGTGTAGGGTCTTTGTGAGTGTTTGTGAGGGAATGTGTTTGACATCACATAATTGGATTCCCTTCATCATCAAAGAGACATGTGTCCCAAAAGTCAATTTGGTTTAAGTGGATGTTAATATGATACATTGTATATTTTCTGAGGGTAGTAGCACAATTGGAAAAAGGCATGTTGGCAAGCCCTTGTGTATCCAAGTGATCGAAAGTTCAATCCCCCAGACATATCTCACCAATTGAACTTAAAAAAAATATGATACATTGTATATTGCAAAGCCATTAAGTTAAGTAATGACCTTGGCTAACCCAAATATTTAATTAGAATTTAAGCTCAAACACAACATTAGAAATGAAACCTTCACTCTAGATCTAAGGATATAGGGGTCAACATTGGATATTGGATACAAGACAAGGTGATCAAATGTATCTCTTGGACTAGCATTTTTTACAAAGGAATACAAATTTTAATGCTTATATTAACATGTATGTATAATATAATAATGAAATAGTCACTCTTTAGTTCATGGATAAAAGTGTTGGTGTGGAAGGAAATCTCGAGGGATGTGTCACTATAGTCATAAAAATTGCATTTATTGTGGCACATGGAGAACTTATTAATTGGGTGTAGCTTTAAAAATGGATAGGAGTGTTATCCTCCCCACCTAACTGCAATTCCTACAAATGACATATTTAGTGATTAATGAGTATATTGTTGTAATAATTTTGAACCCTGTGTTAAGAAATCCCTATGCAATCCAATTTAACTTAGGTACCATCCTCAAAATGAGGAGAAGTCATTTGTGGGTTTCCTTAGAATGTGTATTTCAAGGAAGAATGTGTACTTTGTCGATATGTTGAAAGGTTTTACAGTCTTTGTGTTTTAGTGTACCATGTCATGTTTGGCATTGAGCGTTGGGTGTGTTGGAAGCCAACTCTTGGTAAACTCAAATACACTTGTCCTAAGGAGGGAGTTGGGGTTTTAAGGTTCTCTGGTTGTAAAAGCTTTCAAAGTCAATGTTTTTCATCCTCTTCTTGCATATTGCAGCCTCAAGGCCATTCGATGAGTTGGTGGTCATGCTTAAGGTTTTCATCCTATTCTTGCATTGTGCTTAAGGTTGATTGGTACCTTGTTCCATGAATTATGATCAACTTTGGGTCCTCTTTCAGTAGACACCTCCTAGCCACAGTATTAAAGGCAACATATTGGTTTCCTTTACTAATTTTAGCTTGTAATAAATTTAGATGTAATGGTTGTCACACGCGTTCATATAAAACTACCTCATAACAAAGCTAACACAAGCACTTCTACCCATGCCTACATCACATCACAGAGGAGGAATCAATCAATATTATTCAATATCCCGCATTCGAGTATCCCTCCTTTGAGGATTCAATCCAACATTTATGGAGATCAGGTCATCCATTTACAATAACTAGCTTTGCCATATAGCATGTTCATATTCCTATTGTCATGGCCGAAAGTACCACCAACATATATCTTATGCAATACGAATAAATAATTAGAACGCCTCAATGGATGCAATTCATCCTATAATGCATAATGCATATATTAGATAACCCGAACCATAGGCTCTACCGTTTCAAAACAAAATCATTTATCATACATAATCAATAATCCGTCTGCCACAGTTGCATGACACGTTAACATGTGTATCTTAGGGATTATGCACAATTAATCAGAAGTGCAGCATTGGATGCATAGCACAAATAACTTGTACCATAGTTTATACAGTCGAGCCTTAACCACAGTTAACAAATTTGCATAGCGGCTCAAGCACGACTATTCACTATCTTAACAAAAGACAGGTTAACACCAATTCTACATAAGATCCACATACTGTGACTGTAATTAGAATTTCATTTATGTGCATCCATAAAATCATCTCATTAACGCCACATGCAGTGCATTTAAAACTCAATCAAATTCTCTCATATGCTAAGGAATTTATAACATAGAGGGTAAGAAACCAACATACAGAACAATCCACGCAAGTGAGTCAAACTAGATCAAAAGAGAGAACGACACTTGGAAAACAGAGCACCGCTACCCAACCTAGAAATGACTCTTTAGTTCACCACCGAGTCGAGGTTCTTGCCATGGATCAACTGCCTCCAATTGATCTATGCAATGGGTATTTAATACCTTCTTTCATGATATGGTTTCCATTAGCAGTGTCTCGCTTTTATGGATCTTTTTATCCATTTGCGTAGGCTTATCTCATAAAAGCTCACCTTTCTCTCCCATGAGGATTTTCCTCATAGAAGATTGCCTTTCTCTCCCGCACAACTTTTATGTTTTTCTCAATGGATATTTATCTCCAATCCATCCAACTTATCTAGAATTAAATCGAGAAGCTTTACCATGAAAGAATTATCCTTTCCCATTCACCAATGTGATTTGGCAAGAATCTCATCTCTTGGTGTCTCGCTTTTCCAAGTGATTAATTTATTAATAATGTATTTACTTTTTATATTACACATCATACCTAGCTTTTCTCAGCTTAGGTTTGCAAAGTTTGACACACAAGGGAGGGGTGTTACATTTTGGATCCCTCTCTTTCCTTAAGATCCCTCCAACTGCAGCTAGAGTTCTTAGATGATTGTAAGGAGGAAGCCCCTATTGGAAAGGGACAGACAGTTTGAAGGTGTCTATCTTGTTGGTAATTCCTATATCGAAAAGTTGTATTTTCATAGTCCAGGGGTTGGGAATACACAATTCCCATCCACTTGAGCTCAATTTTATCTCGCAAAACTTCATTGGGATCTACCTAAACACATATGCAAACATAGGTGAAAATGCCTTTCAAAAGTCTTTCCCTGTCTACTTTGACGAATCTTCCAATAAAATTGCCCACTTTTTCTAAGAGATCTAGATGGGTAAAGTGAATGGGAAAACTGGGAATCTTACCCATACTAGAGTAGTCATCGGCAACATAGTGAGAGGATTGAAGTTGGGAAACCATGGCTTCACTAGAAGACCAACTCATCCCCAAAACCATGGACCTTGGTCAAGGATTTTTTTCTTATCCTCAATACATTCGAAGATCACCACAAAAAAACATGGGTCTACATCCACCCAAACCGGCATTCATCCAATCCTATCATAATCGAACAGAAAAACGCTACTTTTTCAATAGAAAATGGGGAATAAAAGTATCACCCAAGGATAATGACCATCGCATCAAGCGCTCAATCATAAGGGAGGAGCAATAATTTGACAATCACACGTCCTTGATTTCTATTGATTTAACTCTGAACACTCACGTAATATTCTCTTGCTTGGCGAATTAAACACCACTGCATGGAATGGACGAGGATTGAGCCGAACCCTGGATGAAGCCCACTTCATTCTCATCTAAACACAAAACTATATATACGTAAAAGTTATTACAATAGATTCTGACTGCCAACACCTCGAGGTTCTGTTTATATGTGGCTACCTTTTATGGTTACTATTGAATGTGTGATTGGCAATAGTAATGGCAACTTAGGGCTGCCAAATTTCCTTTGATTCCCTCACTACATCCTAACACAAATAGTTGTTCAATGCCTTGGTTGTCTTTCAAAACTGGTAGGCAGCGTCTTCTTTGATATTTCTCGATGGTTTTAATTCCACTACAATCACAACTTTCATTTACATAAACTTCGTGTTTTCGCACGAACGACGATTGTTCCAAGGTGAAATGTCACTTGGATGGTTTCAATGTTGTTGACCCATCATAACAAACTAACGGATATGCCCATTACAATTTTATACCACCCCATTATCAATATCAATTATGCATGGGAACCAATTAAAGCAACTTTTCACATTAATTTTATATGAGCATGAGAACATGTGTTAACAAGCAGCCCATAAAGCCTCATTTTGAATGCCATAGTCACTTAGAAGGAATTCCTCTTATAGTAGCATCCTCCCTACTAAACTTTGCTAGTGCTAACATTAGAACCACCATTACAACAAGATATCTTTCTAGTGTTGACAACACCATTATAGTAAGATACCTCAAGAGAGACAGAAAATTTAAAAAGTATGATAGTAATACGTATCCAGAAGATGGTATTGAAACTAGTAATTGTTCACGAATCCATAAGATTGTAAGGTCATTCTCATTATCATAATCATTGTCATCATCATCACCATCATCCTTGTCATTTTTATTGCCATCATTACATTATCATCATAATCACCATTCATGCCATCATCATCATCATTATGGACATTGTTTGCAATTGTTCATAATTGTAGATGTTGTAAGAAATATCATCAACCCAAAAAATGTGATCAGTGCTAGAAAAGGGTTGTTTAGGACACATTGATATACGTAAGAGAAATAACAACTCTATTTTTGACAGATGATCGATGACGATCATCATCACCACCATTATCATCCCCATCATCATCATTAATGTAATTTCTATCGACATTGTTGTAATCATGCATCATCATCATTCATGCCATTATTGTTTTTGATGATGACCTAGATGAAAATGATTATCATGACACCAAAGATAATGCTTATGATTATGACAATGACAACATCTAAAATTGGGAAGATTTGCCAACGTCATTAGCATCGTCATCATCATAATCATTGCCATCATCATCATTGTCATTGTAACCACTATCGTCTTTATCATCATAATCACAATTCATGTCATCGCCATCATCTTCATTTTCATCATTGTCAATATTATTGACATTGTCATCAATTGTTCATAATTGTCAATGCCATAAGGAATATCATCAATGCAGAAAATATGATGAGTGTTGGAAAAGGGATGCAAAAGCGAACATAGAAATGGGGGCAACAATAGAAGTAAAATTGGATGAAAAGTGGATACAACATAAGTAGATGCACAACAACATGAAAAACCTGACACAAAAGTGGATGCAAAAGTAGATGCAGTTGTCAATGCAAACTTGGATGCAAACATGAAGGCAAAAGTGGAAGCAAACATGGGTCCAATGGTAGGTGTAAAACTTGGCACAAATTGTGGTGAAACAAATGTGGATGCAACAACGGAAACAAAAGTATATGCAAAAATGGATGAAACAAAAGTGGATGCAATAGGGGATGCAAACGTGGAAGCAAATGTGGTTGCAATGGTAGGCACAAGATATGGTGCAACAAAAGTGGATGTAACAATAGACAAAAAATATGAAAAATAAGATGCAAAAATGGATGTAAAAGTGGAAGCAAACATTGATGCAACAGGCAAAACAAAATTGGATGCAAAAAATGGATATAATGTAAGTAGATGCAAAAGTAGATACAAAACGAGATGCAAAACCCAATGCATAAACCTGACATAAAAGTGGATGCAAAAATAGATGCAAAAGAGGATGTGAACATGGATGCAAAATTGGAAGCAAACGTGGATACAACAGTGAGTGAAAAACATGGTGCAAATTGTGGCATAACAAAAGTGGATGTAATGATAGATGCAAAAAAAGAATCAAAGTATGATGCAAATGAAGATTTAAAAAGGGATGCAAAAAGTGAAATTTAAAATGGGTGCAACAGTGGATGCAAAATTGTGTGCAAAAGTGGATGCAATAGAAGTTGATGCAAAAGTAGATGCAAAACGAGACACAAAACCCGATGCAAATCCTGGTCCAAAATTGGATACAAAAAGGGATGCAAAAATAGATGTAGTAGTTGATGAAAACCTAGACGCAAATGAGGATGCAAACGTGGATGCAAAATTATAATCAAAAGTGGGTGCAAAAGGAGGTGCCAAACTAGGCGCTAATTGTGGCACAAAAATATTAGATGCAATAGTGGGTACAATAATAGATGCAAAATAGGATGTAAATATGGATGCCAAACAAGAGGGAAAAGTGGATGCAACAAAATTAGATGCAAAATTTTATGCAAAACTAGACACAAAACACGATGTAAAACTTGGCGCAAAAGGGATGCACAAATGGATGAAAAAATGGATGCAAAAAATGATTTAAAAAAGGATGCAAAAGTCGATGCAAAAGTTGATGCAAGTGTAGGTGCAAAAAGTGGATGCAAATGAGGATGCAAAAGTATGTCAAACAAAATTAGGTGCCAAACTTGATGCAAAACCTGGAACAAAACCTGGTGTAAAGGATGACACAAAACTTGGCATAAAATTTGGTGCAAAACGTGGTGCAAAACCTATTGCAATACCTGGTGCTAAACTTGGTGTAAGATTTGGTGCAAAACTTGATGCAAATTTTGCGTCAAGTTTTGCACCATATTTGATAAATGGATGCAAATAGCACCAAAAATGGGCTCTAGATGCAAAAAAAAGAAGTAAAAAGGGATGCTAATCGCTGGTTTTGTTGTAGTGCTAGCTGACTCTCCAAAAATGGCTCATCATGTACTTGTGCTCCACTATGTGTTTCTCAAGTTGTATAATCTATTGTAGCTCACCTCCTTGAATGTCTCCCATAGGGTCTATTAAATTATCATCATACACACGGGAATATTTATTTGGCCTGTTGTCAACAACCCCATATGACTTCTCATGCACCTTAGAGGAATCCTCATACGAACCCATGAACTCAACCATCAAAGCAGAATCCTCATCTGGAAAGTCAGAAAGAACCTCCTCATGCTCTGACTCTGCCATCTCATCTGTGTCACTCATGAATGATTGGTCAGGTCTCCAAGGTTCCTTGTAGATGAAGCAAATACCTTTCATCCTCATCTCATTCTTGTTGCATGGTTGGTCACCAAAAATCCTCTGCAAATCGTCCTGGGTCAACCATGTCTTGAAAGATTTTATGTTCTACTTAACCAACCTCTCAACTAGTTCAAAAGCAATGGGTGAGACCAATTGTTCCTTCCTCCAAATGGAAAACAATATAGACAACAACTTCATGCAAATGACATCACAAACTCCCATACATGAAGACAAAATGGACTACATATGTGTCTTGACCATGTCAGGATGATGTTTCCTAATGCTAAAGAAATGTTGGAACATTTGTAGGATCAAGTCATCACACTCCAAATCAAACATGATGCCCTATGTTCTAACCATGTCCATGACTTCTAGAATCTCTAGCTTCTTTTCAAAGGTAGAACCCTTGTTGTTATGCAAATCCGAAAAGGTCTCTACTATCAGTTTGGAGACTCTCCTCATGATGTAATCATTGTAAGGGGGTATATGTGCAGTTAGTATCATGATACTACTTGTATAGGAGGAAACTAACAGTTTTTCCCCTTCACAAGGGTGCTCCAAATACTTGTGTTGTACTAGGGAAAACATGACTAGTTTTAGAGCCCAAATCAAGCTCTTTCCATCTAATTAGTCCACCTTGGAAAGAAGTGAGTCTAGTTCCTCCAATTTGAGGAGGGATTTTGTTGTAACCATCATGAATCTCAGATATGTCCCGAGTGTAAAGACTTTGTGTCCTATCTCATGTTCTTCCTTGTGCCGATCCAACTGTAGAATGTCATGCATACCTTTCGAAAAGGGTCTATAGTTTGCAGTTGCTAGGTTATTAAGAGCCTTTTTGAAGGTTCCATCCATGTTTTAGCCAGATAATGATAGGTACATCATGTTGACTCACAAGGATTAGACAACAAAACTACAAAATAATATGACCAACTCACTCAATACATAGTGTTATTACTTAGAGAAAACCATGGCTTCAGGAAAAACTCTAAGGTAACCTCAAACCGCTTTGAGGTTGAAAGTTGACCCTTCAACCTGGAGAGGGATCTCTCTCTAAACATAACTACCCAAGATCACAGTGGTAAAGTGTTTGCAATATGTCCTATGGCCATATTTATTTATGAAAAACTGAGGTTGGTTGGACTGTAGGACAATTTAACCATTGGGCATGGAGTCTAACCCAATCATGCTTATATAATCATAGGTTTAGTGAGAAATCGTCACAAAAGCGAGATAGTGACAATTCCTTTGACAATTTTTGGGAAGTTGGAGGATAGTGAAGGAAATCAATGTGATATAAATGTGAATAAATAAGTATTTAAGTATCTGAAACATAAAGAAAATGGATCACAACAATATGAATTCCAATTTCAAACACTTAACATTCAGATAATGAAGAAAATGTTAAACCAAGAGATAGACACAGAATTATGACACAGGAATTTCTGCAAAATTGCTCACATAGACTGCTTTATTATAATATAATCACACAATACATAAAAAAGGCTATATTTCAAAAGTTCAAACCAATTTTCCTTCTTAAGAAACTTTTTACATAGAACAGACCATAAATTACAACATTTTTCTAGCAAAACTTAATTACAAAATCTAAAAATAATAGCGTACTCTATCAAATACATTGTTGCCATTATTGTCATTGATGGCAAAGGAGAAACAAGAGTAGCAAGGTATGTAGGAGCAGCAACAAGGCAAAGAAGGAAAAAGTGTAGTGAAAAGGTAGCAAAGAAGAAAATATGTGATGGAAAAGGAGCAGTGAAGAGGTAGTAAGGTAAGGAGAAGCGAGAATCAAAAGAAGGCAAAGGAGAAAGAAGCAACAAAAGATGAGATGCAAAGGAGTAGCAACAAGGAACAATGAAGGAGAAGCAACAAGAAAAGGAGAAACAACAAGGAACAATGAAGGAGCAACAATGCGTAAAGGAGAAACAACAAGGAAATGTATACACTAATGAACAAGATCAACAATGCAAAGGAGAAAAAGAAGGAAAGGATTTGTGATATATTCAAATGTTTTGATAATGTTGCAAAGATATTGAAGAATTTGTTGTGATGTAAAATTGTTGATTGAGCTGAATTGTTGTGATGCAAAGGTAAGACTCCAAGGCAAAGGCAAAGAGGTTGAAAATATTGTTGTGATGCATTAATGATAAATATTGTTATTTTATGTTGGCATTAGGTTGATGCATTTAATCATTACATGTGGCTGAAATTAATATTGGATGGATTATTTATTTTTGTGTTCTAATATTCAAGATATGAAGAGTTTGGAAATGAATGAGTGGAAGGAAAAGAGTCAAGCCTATTCACTTCATATTCCTATCTGGGATACAAATAGGCAACAAACTATCTTTATAAAAGATGTGATTTTGGAAGGCATTGAATTTAAAAAAAAAAAGAGTGGAAGAAGGTGTGAGAGTTGATTAAGGTATTATGCATTAGTTACTTGGAACATATGAAGCTAATGTGAAGCAGATTTGAAGGGACTAAGAGGTAAAAATGAAGATGGAGATATGCAGAATTTATGACCAGGTAAACCACCACATTGTTGTTTCTTGTTTACATCAAGGGATTATTGTCTTCTTTCAAGTAGTGGTTTGATAAAAATCATGTTGGAGCTTGTTGAGGTAGGAGCCTCCTGTGGGTTGTAGCCTAAAGAAAACATATGGGAGTTGGAGCTTCCTTGCAGTTTTAACTTGAAGAAAATTGAGGTAGCAACCTCTTGTAGATTGGAGCCTATAGAAAAGCATATGTAATAAGGAGCAGGAGCTTGCCTTTGCATCACAACAATAATAAAATCGTGGCTTTATCCCTTTATGGGTTTCCACATATATCTGGTGTCAATATGTGTTGTTATTATGGGCTAATATGATGTTTTGATTAGCTTATTACTTTTTTTTCACATATTCAATATGCTGGTCATTATTTGTTAATCTGCTCATGCAATGTTTCAGTTAATGAGATTAAGGAAAATAATGTTAATGTCCATGAATATATTAAATTGATTCACCTCCCCCCTCTCAGTTTAGTCAAGTTTTCATCAATTGGTATAGAGCAGGTTCCTTTTGTATAAGCCTAACAACTTGAAGGTAGATCTAGTTGAATCATGGACTATCAAAGTGTGCATGTGCTTAGTACATCAAACTTTCATGAATAGAGAGATAAGGTTAAAATCGAACTGATAGCTTATGGACCTAGTGTATGGAAGCTTGTATGTGATGGTTACTACAAAGACTCCCTCTTTGAAAGAACAACAGTGGAATGCTAAGGAAAAATGTGTTATATATAACACTCTTCATAATAAGGATCTTGATACAATAATATATTTATCTTGTGCAAAATAAATCTGGGATAGATTGCAGCTCATGCATGAAGAGGCTAGCAACAACAATGTAGAGAAAGGAAAGAGAAAGAGGAAGGAGAAAAAACCATGTCAAAAGGAAAGTGTTAAGTTAAATGAAACCTCTACTTGTGTGAATGTACTTGACTCTCATGAAGAAAATACATATGAAAATCAAGCTAGGCTTGATTTATCATTGGATAGTATAGAAAGCTTGAAAAATGAAAACAAAGATCTGAAGAAACTGGTGAAGATATGTGATGAGAGAGAGCATGAGTACAAGAAGGAAATTGTCAGCGTGAAGACACAACTTGAAGAAGAAAGGAGACTATAAGAGGTGATGAGAAGTAAATTCAAGGAGAGAGACCTACAGTGTAAAAGATTAGAAGCTGAGATTGATTCAACTAGAAGTGAGTTAGAAGAAAAGAATAGATTGTGTAAGCAGCTAGAAGAGAACATTCCTCCATGAAGAACTCATCAAAGGAAGACATTAAAGATAATAATGAAGCAACTATAAAAGGGAAAAGCACCATGATTAATAAATAATAAAACAAAAACAAGAAGCAATATCAAAAACCAATGAATGAGATGAAGAAAGGGTTCACTGCACGAAAATCATTTTCTCCTGAAAATGAGTTGAACAAGTTCGGAAGATCTCAAAGGATATTCTTTGCACGTGGGAAAAACATCACATGTTTTCTTGCCGTGAACATGGACATATGGAAACATATTATAAGAAGAAACAAAACAAGAATAATCAGCAAAATATGAAGCAAATGAGAAGGCTCCCTCAAGCAATCAAACATACATGGAATTCATTCTCCAGGTACACAAATCATTTTCATGGTTATTGTTATATGTGCAATGAATATGGACATAAAGTTGTTGAATGTAAATTGTTTGTAAAAGGGGCACAAGAAGCCACACACCATTTCCACCATGCCTTGGTCAAATAAGGTGCTATTTATGTAGAAACCTTGGATACAAAGCAAATGACTACAGGTTTCCATATGCCCTAAAGAACTCCAAAAAGATGATGAAAGCAAATCAAAGTAGACCAAACTGTGAATCAAAAATAAATGCAGACAACAACAGAAGGAAGCCAACAAAGGTATGGAAGAGGAAGAAAAAGGAACAACTTGAGATAGAAAAATGAAGCTGTCATTGCCTAAGGGGGAGATGCTCATGAAAGAAATGAAGGATATTGGTTATAACAAGTTAAAGAAGCAACATCTTAGGGTGAGAGAAACCCTTAGAATGTCTTGAAAGAATTGTTAAAGAAATACAGAATCAAAGAAGAATGAACACTAGTTGCACAATATATTCAACAAGAAAGTTAGAATGAAGAAAGGGACACAAATCTTGATTTATCAATCTACAACAAGGAAAATATTAGTAGATAGCGGCTGATAAGGCATGTTGTGTGGTTGAGCTGAAGATTAATCAAACTGCTAAATGATGCCTTTAAGAACATGTCTCATTAAAAGTTCCTTGAGAAGACTAGATATCAAAATTATCTTTGGACCGATACATGGGCACATTGTGTATTTTGAAGGATGGCATAGAAATATGGGATGCATATGTGTAAAACATTGCAACAAAGAAATATGTCTCTAAATGACCATCAAAGAAATATAAATACAAAAAGAGAGGAAAACAAACAACAAGAATCTAGAAACTCTGGCACCACCTCAATTATATGGTTGGATCTATTATTAAAAGATTAAAATCCTTCTATACTTTAGAATTGGTTGCATCAGCTCGCAAGGCAGGAGAAGTAAAGAAGAGACAACAAATGATAATTATAAAATTTCATAGTGCCTCTCAATGAATGTGTAAAGCAGGAGAGTCCCATACAAAACATGAAGCAGAAACTTCAATTTCAATGAGAGTAATAAGAAATGATTCCACTGCAGCCCTCTCCAAGCATATGAAACTGTGTTATCTCTATAATGAGTGATGGAAGTTATTTGCACATGAACAATGGGGATATGTGCCATATTTGGATGCACTCCATTTCAAATGAAAAGGGATCTTTGTAGCACAATCTTAGAACTTATCCCTACTTCAATGATGGCCACCAAATGAAACAATGACTATAAATAAAATAATGCACATAAAATGGAGACAATGCTTGTGATTCTATAGTAAGTTTGTGGGAGAAAAACCTATTGTAGCATGGTTTGAGAATGCCTTAGCAGAGAATCCATTATTGAAAATTGAGAAAGGACGAAATAGTCCAGCGAATCAATGGACTGGAAAATTATCACAATAAAGAGATAATTTGATTTTTCCTTTGCATATGGGAACAATATAGATGTTGATTGAAGAATTCGGCTAAATAAGGAATACCATCAGTTTCAATCACACCAGTAATAGAAGCAACACTATAACTATATTGTTTTCCGGTGTTATAGTTGAATGCAGCCATTTTATGAAACCTATGAGGTTGGAGTGTATATGGAGTTAATTTATGGAAGCGTTATTCTTATAATTATCGTTATCATTAATGCAACTTTATTATGGAGTAGCGTCAGAATTCTTTGAGATATCGTGAAATCTCTTGAAAGAGTGGAATAATTATGTGCATCAGAATAATTATATGCAACGGTAATATATTCCATGATAGCAATATTATATTCTGTTGCATACAATGACGACAGTGCGTGCAATTGGTGGTATACATTGGCATTATTATTATCACTGCACTACATAAAAGGATTATTGTTGTGTTTATTTGAGTATTATCTCCATGCAATAGTTAACACAACAACCATGGATACATTATCATATTCCAAACATTATCAAACCTTTAGTGACATTAAAACACAACATATGGGTAAAGTCAGCATATGGATGGCCTCCTTTACGAGTATAGACATGAGTTGGATATCATTTGTGCATGCTTTCGTTCATATACAATACGGTTGATATGTCATTGCTATTTATTCATACAGTGTGGATATTCATACAACACATTGAATTCAACCATCTTGGTATTATTGATTTATATGCATGCAACATGAATATCATTATTCATACAACTTGGATATCGTTTATGCATTCTTTTGTCGATTTATTGGAACAACGTTCCTTGTATTTTATTAGTCCAAACTATGAATTGTTTGCCTTAGATATTCCATTTAATACATTCAGAGTCAGTTTTTGGTTTGGAAAAGCTCCAAAGCCGGTTTTTACTGCCAACTATGAAATCGTACTATGATGATCTAACCATGCTATGAACCCCTACTATTAAATTGGCCATCTTGATCTTGCCTAACCTATATGTTTCCTTCTCCTTACAAGCTGCTGCTAGTCCTAAGCACTTGGGTTTATTTCATACAAGGAAAGTCAATATGCTATGTCCCGGCAGTATGGTATACACATGCTATGTTGAGATGGTATAGTATGGTATGAACGTTGTCGCCTGCAAAGTCTAAATAGTTGGGTTAATCCTACCCTATAATGAGCGTGCAAGCCCTAAATGACAAGTATCGTCTAAGAAATGACTTGGTAACATTGGTTGATTGACCATCTCATACTTGACCTAATTCGTGGAAGACACTTTGTAATGTGAAGGTTTTACTACTATTGGGGGTTGGTTCATCACTATTATTTACAGGTCTTGCTAGATGAAACAGAGTTTCAACACAATCATGTTAAAGAGAGAGAAATGATTGAGGCAGAGACAATGTATATTGTAGCTTCCAAAAATGAAGCAGTTGGCGATAATGTTGAACATCATATCCCCTTCGTGGAAACAGATATTAGAATCGATGTTGGAACCTTCCAATGTCATGTGGCCATGTGGAAATATTCAAGGATAGAGCTGATCATACCTGACAGTATCCGATCATATCTAGTGAGAAGAAATTCATAGCATAGTATATTATCATATGTGATAGGAAATGTAACCAATAGCTAAAAAGGAAATGTATCTACTAGCGACGTAATAAAGGTTTGTTGAAACACAATGCATCTAATAGTTAATTGCAACAAGAAGAATGACACTTGGTTTAGTTTTCATGGGGTGAGGTTGGTTTAGGTATTGTATCCCATCTCCAACATTTCCTCGTGTCTTGTATAGGGAAAAGATGTTGCTTATCGTCGGTTAATTCAGAAATAGTGGTTATTGCCATTGATAGTATAGAGTGTTGCTTATCATGAAGAGAGAACATGTGGCTCCTATATAGTACGGTTGGTTCATAGCGACCAAGTAGATATATTTGGTATATAGACAAAAATGGGTTTGATCTTCCTCATGTACAGAAAGAAGTGGTGATACCCTAATGTGAGATGGTTTGGCTCAAACCTCAAGGTAAGATGCATGGACATATCATGAGGTACGTACCATAGGTCGACCTTAAATATCAAATTGATTGGGTTGAGGTGAGGTCTAAATGGAGATTACAGAATTAGAACAACTTGAAGTGTGAAATTTGGCTAATAAATCTCCTCATCAAGAATGGTTGATAGTTGCTGGTTTGTGTGTGATTACCAGAATCAACCAATCATGGATGGATCGACTAATAATCAATTGTGATGGGAAGAGTCAAATACTTGAATTTTGTCTCTACCCTCAGGATTGACTAAAGGGTCAGGATCTTCGAGTTGAATAAGTGTAGAAACACTCAACGACGAGAAGGAATTGCTTTCTGGAATTTCTCGAGTTAATATGTGTACCCTAGGGATTTGAGAAGGAGGCAGATCAAAAGATCAAATTGAAAGAATAAGAATGTATAGGTGATACCTGGGGCATGTTGCGGATACTATGAAGAATGCGAAGGATGAACTAGTAAAAATGCTCTCTGATAGGCATTATACATTGCACGATTGGTCGTTGGTGTGTTGATCATAGACAATGTGTTAAACCCGACGTGAAACAAGCACTCCTTGTAATTCAATGTTGTCAATATATTATTAAGTTGCATCCCTCAAAAATATGGCGTTGTATTGGGCGGTATTATGGCGTTGCACTGTGGCATTGTATTAGGCGGTATATAGCATTGCATTGTGGCACGAAGGTCCTACTGGGATGCTAAAGACAATAAACATGATGAAACTGGGGCTGATTTTTAATTTACCAGATATTATGAACAAGCCGGTATTTCAAATATAAATACAGCCAATGAGACGAGTTAGGATTTAGCTCCCACGCAACTTTGTTGCAATTGACTACGAGATAATTGGGTCATATCACGGATTGTGTTGATATGTTTTTTATTCTTGGAGCTGAATTATAGTTGTCCAAAGCTTGGATGCCACCCTCGTCATACAATGCCTATGGATACCAGGCTCCTGGGACATATGGGCTCATGCAATATCCTTTGCCTACTTTTCCAAATCAGTCAGCTTTACATAATATGGTGGTTGTTATCAATCCAGCTAACACTTTGCCTGGTGTTGCCATCAATATTGTCACTAGTATGACACATGCTAACCTTGATGCAATGCCATCAATAGGATATATGAACTCATGATACTCTGTTGTGTCAGTTGTCTAGTACCCTGTTGTAACATGTATTTTGTTGTTTATTTCATTCATTGTTTTATTCAAAAAATTACTTGAAAAATATTTTGAAAAAAAGATAAGGCAAGAGGGAGATGTAATAAGTTGTATATCGGAATCAAAACATAAAAGAAATGAAGAAATATATCAGGTTTTACAAAGGAAACAAGTGTTAAAGCATTAACATCAGACCTAAAATAATATATGTTGTGTTTAAAAGTTCGGCGGGTCCGCAATGATTATGGACGGTTGGTTCCGCAGACAAGCGTCGATTGCGATTCGCGATTGGGTTCTGGACCCGATATGTTATATGCCATGTTTTATAATGACGGCAGGTCTGGAACAACACAAAGTGCTTATATTATATGTATGTGACCCCGCCGATCGCGATCTGCAATAAGGGCCGAACCCGAATAAATATATATTATATTTAATAACTCCGGTGGGTCCGAAACACCTTATGCATATAGGTTGGTTCCTTTTCCAATTGCAATGAGCGTTGGGGATTCTGGACCCGATAGTTTATGTGCTATACTTTATAATTCAACGCGTCTGCCTTATCGCGGGTTGTAAAGATTTTTATTGATATTCATATATATTTTTTGTTTACGCTGTTTTATATGAATTTCTATTATAAAGGATTATAATAGAAAGGCTAGACTCAAAGCATATATATATTATATTTTAAAGCCTCAACGGGTCCGCGATCATCCCATAACACTTTATATGTATATATATGACATGCCGATTGCGGGCCAGATCCGATAGTGATATATATTATGTTATATAAGTCCGGCAGGTCCACAAGGCATGTGAAAAGGCAGTTTTCAAGTTATAAGGCAGGTTTTCGGGCGAAGCAAAAGTGGTAGATGGTTTTTATTGGAACTCACCCGATTCCACTCAGCATTCAACACGTAGCAGTCAGGTGGAGAGAGGAAACCACCCATTTCGGGCAGGTATTCTCCGGGCTTATGTCTCACCCAAAACCTTTACAGACCGTCTGATCTGAAAAGCACAGATCTACGATGGGGATGAATCGGCAAGAAAGTATACCTCGGAAATTGTGCGGAGCCCGTATTGGAAGCGAAAAAAGCATGTTTTATCATATATTTTCATTATAAAAGGTTTACGATAGAAAAGCACATATATAAAATATTTATGCATAATTCCAACATTTTCATAGTTATGCGGCCTAAGGGTGCATAAGTTAAGTTTTTCAGGGATTATCGGGTCGATTACGATTTACGATGGAAGTCAACAGAGCGTTGAACGGGTGGATTTGACAGGTTTATAAATTAGGATTTACTCTTTTGATTTCTGGATTGATCAGAAGTTCGCATTAATTTCACTGTGTAATGTGGAAAATCAGGGTTAGAGCTGAAGCTGAAGAGGAAGACAATCCAATATGTTTCTTGGAATTTTGGCCAATCAGAATGCCCATGTAAGCCTAGGATTACACAAACTAAATGCATTTCATTACGGCTAAGACGAATTAAGCATCATTAGGGCATTTACAGAGGAATTCGGCAGTGGATCAATAGAGCAAGCCAACAGTTATCATCCCCTTCTGAATCCAGTTATGTTCTTGTTATTTCATGTTCTTTGAGGTGTCTTTTACCCTCTGTAAAATTTTGTAATAGTTTTAACTTCATATAGTTAGAAAAACAGTTAGATAATTTGGGCAATTTCAAAAATCAACAACTGTTCCACAATGTATAAAAAGAGGAAATTTTACTAAGAAAGGGTTGGAATTTTGGAGAATCCGGAGACTAGGCCACTGTATTCCTGATGTCATCATTGATTAATGAAAGAATCAGAAGTTTCCATGAGTTGTTGCATATAATTTTGTATGCTTCTCTGTCATGTGTCATGCTATGTTTTCTTCTTTTCTAGTAATGAAGTTGCAGGTCTTTATTTGCTTATGTAGATAAAGTTAAAATTCCTTAAAAGAGCACTCCTATACTTGATGTCCTCACTTCCTTTCTAAATTATAGATAATAGTTTCTGTGAAAGATCAGCATATTGTCTATGATTCAGTTCTCGTTATCATAATTCCTCTAAGTTACAGATAGTAGTTTCTGTGAAAGATTAGCATATTATCTTTAACTTTCCCCTTCAAACTTTCTTCATTCATCATTTATATCTAGCAAAAAATGGCATTCTGAGATGTTCTGGCCATACATGTATTAAGAGTTAAAAACTAAGTTTTCTAGGTCATTCATTGATCTGAAAATGGGGCTCTTAGGCTTCTTGTCTAACTTACAAGAACCTCTCCCACTTCCAAAGCTTTAAATTTTCCCAAATCTTAATGATTAACCAATGCGGAATTAAGAAATGCTTGAAATATAGGTATATGCTTGTATTTGTTTTTTACTATTGAGTGCTTCTATTCATTTTCTTATGCTAATGTGAAAACACAAATAACAATAAATAAAGAAGAAATTCAACAAACCCATAAGACAAAAATATAATATGGAGTTCACCCTGATATCTCGGGCTACGTCTCCTTGAGCTCTAATCAACTCGATTAGGCTCTCTGGGATTATGGCTTTAATTCTTTTACAATTGCTACACTTAACTCCATTGGTTTACAACTGAACCAATGGGCTTAGAATGCCATCTTACCCCTAGCTGTCCTTGTTCTGCAAACAGGTCTAGGCTTCTCTGGACTTGACTCCTTCAGTCAGTGCTTTAAGCTTCTCGAGCTTCTGGCTTCTCTGACTCCCTCAAAATTTTGCATTTGTCTCTGGAACTCCTTCTGCTGTCTTCAACGCACCTCAAACAACCAGCCACAACTCACTCATTCGATATCCTGTTGTGCTGCAACTTCACTGCAGCCTCGTGGCTCCTTAGAAATCTATTAGAGCTCTCTGGCTCTGCGGCTCTGCCTCCAACTTCTAGTGGCTCTTCCTATTACAGTGAGCTCAATTTGAGTCTCACACAACAGATACAATTAGTAGGACTGTACTTGGATCCCCCAAGTCTCTCTGGAGTACACAGACTCTCTGGAGTACTCTCTCTGTCTTTGTCTTAACCCTGGCTCACTTGCTACCTTTGCTTCTTCAGGTCATCTTGGCTTTGGTTTCTCTGCTTCCAGGTCTGCTTACTGCTTCCTGGGCTACCCCCTCTCCTCTCTATTAGTCTGTGGCTTTTAAGCCAATCTGCTTTCTCACTGTTCGTTTCTGCTTCTCGGCTTTCTGGTTCCCTGCCTCTGTCCATTCGAATCCCTTCTTTTGGCAGTTACAGTAACTGCATAACGCCTTATAGGGAGGTGGCCACCTATTCCTTTAACGGATGAGTGTGTCACATTCACCGAAAACGCTCGATCATTTGAAACGAGCGTTATTTCCGTTTACTCCAAGAATGCTCGCGAAACACAAATCTTTGCCAACTCATCGTCCATGTCGGACTTCAGAATCCCACATAATCTACTTTATAGCTTCGTAAAATCTGGTCATCCATCGGGTCGCATCTTCATCATTGATCTGGACCCTCCAGATCCTACGGTCATCGCACATATCGGGCGGATAACTTGCTCGACGTTTACCCATCTGATGTGAACAATGTTCTCTCTCTTCCACCGGACGTGTGTCACTTGTTCTGTGGCATCGGGCGAGACTCGGTCTAAACCGCTTACCGCTCAAAGCCCTTCCGATATCTTTCCGGTTTATGTGGAATCCTACCTCGGATGGAACCAAAACATTTTCCACTGCATTTCATGATTTTTCGGGTCCGACGCATGTGGCTCTCCTTCTTTGAGGGGTTTGCCTTGCATATCAGATTCCTCCCCCATTGACTCAAACCATCGCTGACTTTGCTAATTCATGACAGCACGTGTTACCATGGTCCACCGCTCTGCACGCTTGATCGACGACCCTCGTTGATCCACGCTAATCGCAGTTAGCAACTGTCATGAGGATTCCTCTGATAAGCTTGATATTCACAAGATTTTTAATCTTTGGCATAAATTATAGAGAGTTCATGAAGACTTAGAGAGTTTCAGGATCCATTTTGGATCACGCCTTCCCACTAAAAGAACTTTTGGTCCACCAAAAGACTGATATACTAATCTGAGTAGTAAATGAGAGTAAAAACACCCTCTTCTTTTAGCCTCCCTACACTTGCCTTTGCATAGTGCCTCTAAACCAAAATCTCTAACCACTTCCCTTCTTGGATGGGTTGGTCGTCTCGGGAAGAACTGTTTTCCTCCTTGACTTCATGCAGAACTTCTGCTGTGAAGTTTACAGAAGGTAGTTTGAACTTCTTTGCCTTGATCCTTGATCCAAGGTGGCTCAAACGAATGTGAAGTACATCTGCTCCACAAAACTTTCATCTGTACCTGTTTGAAAAGTTGCCAACAACAACTGTTAACAATAGCAGGCATACAGACAACAACTGGATGGACTAACTCCTGCTTCAACAAAGAAACAGATTTCACATCTTGTGAACCCTTCCATGTCTTATATTTGCATACAAATGATTGACTAGATAACAAGCCAATAAAACATGCCTTTACAACAAATGACTCTTCAAGTCAAGCATGTAGGAAAAATACCTTTAGGATTCTTTTCCAAAAGATGAAACACTTCATCATTATCTCCATTTTGGAGACCAAGTTAACTTCTCCCAAGCCAACATCACATGCATCTCATGCTCATGAATGAATTCCATCTTTCAACTTTCGCTTAAGTACACTGTACTTTCGAAGCTGAAATGAACATATTATTACAACAACAAAGTGAGTTTCCTACTCAACTTCTCTCCATTTACCATTTTGGTAAGATCCTGCAACTTGCATTTATTCCACAAAGAAATGCAAACAAAAGTATCAATAGACATGCAGTCTTAATTGGATAAGAATTCTAACCATTTGTTACCAATCCATTTCAAAGGTCCCTCCTTTGTTTGCACATCAGCATCAATATGTGAATCATCCTGAAACACATCAATCATGGAATCTTTATTTCCATCCCTGCCATTTTCTTTTTCCACCTTCTCCTTCAGCTTTGGTGGAAGCATTGTTGGATTCAATGTCCAACACTTTGCAGCAAGATGTCCTTGCTTATGGTAGTAAGTGCACTGCATGTGCATCCTCTTAATAGCATGATTTGCCTTGTCCAATGGACCTTTGGCTTCTTGCTTCTTTTCCTTCTTCTGCTTCATGCATACAACCATTTTCTTCCAACATATAGAAACGTCATGGTTATCCAAACCCCAAAAGGAACATGCAACTCTTTTCCCATACTTATGTGGAAATTCATCATGCGTTGCAAAATCAAAAGGAATGTGTTTAGAACCAGATTTATACCTGCCTCTTTCACCTTTATTGCCTTCATGAGGAGGTGAAGCAAATGAAGAAATGACTCCCTTTGGAACACCATAAAACTCTTCAAGGCCATTAGAGTCTTCCCAACTCTCTAGTTCAAGTGTGTGCTTCTGAACACCTGCATCCTACAATTGATGTTTCAAGCTATTGCATTCCTCTTGGATGCAACTTTCACACTTCTAAGGTAGAGGACCTGCAATGAAACTCCTTTTTGGAACTGTTTCAATGGCCTTCATGGCAGCTTTGGAACTCTCTCCATAAGACTGTCCATATCCAAGACCCAAATACTTAGGCCTTTCCTCAACCATTATTGGCTCAACAATACCTTGTGCATGCTTTCCCAAGCCCTTTCCTTCATAGCCCATCTTGGACATTAGCTTGGAACCTATGCCTTTAGTATGTTTCTCAAAAGAACCAATACAAGTATTCTCAGAGGAATTTGAAGACAAACTGGAATGGTTTACCTCTTCTTCAAGCTGATACTTGACCAAGGCTTCTTTGGCAATAAAGAGTTGTGACTCCAACTCATGCATCCTTTTCAGGTTCATATTTGCAATATGAAGTTGCCTCTCCATTTCCTGCAATTTGTTAGAAAGCAACTGCTTCTCTTCCTCCACAGAATTCAACTGCTCTCTAAGTATGATGCTCTTCCTACCATCCTCATACATTTCTCTCACCATATCCATCATGGTGGACAAGTCTTGCTTCATGTCTTCATCAAAGACTCTTGTGAAGAAAGAAGAATTTGAGGACTCACTTGTAGAAGTTGTCATTATGCCAATGAACAAAAGAACTTCAAACAAGATTAATAAAGAACTTATTCAAGAACCCTTTTGCAACAAACCTCTTGTGATTCAAGGATTGCTTTGAGGTCCTTTGGGATAATGAGAATGCCTTCAACCCTTCTTCCTTCTTGTCCTTCCTGGACTGAGCTATCAATATCTTTCCCTTCACCTCTACAAGCTCAAACAATAGTCAGTCTACAACCAAGCATACAATTAATGAGGAAATCAATCCTTGACTGTCTAAACACCTTTCAGATAAGCAATCTTTTCCCCATCAATCAAGCATCTTGATACAACCTTCTTTGAAGGTGGGGTTAATCAATCTTAAGCTCTGATACCACATGATATGAAAATGGGGCTCTTAGGCTTCTTGTCTAACTTACAAGAACCTCTCCCACTTCCAAAGCTTTAAATTTTCTCAAGTCTTAATGATTAACCAATGCGGAATTAAGAAATGCTTGAAAATATAGGTGTATGCTTGTATTTGTTTTTTATTATTGAGTGCTTATGTTCATGTGCTTATGCTAATGTGAAAACACAAATAATAGTAAATAAAGCAGCAATTCAACAAACCCATAAGACAACAATATAATATGGAGTTCACCCTGATATCTTGGGCTACGTCTCCTTGAGCTCTAATTAACTCGATTAGGCTCTCTGGGATTATGGCTTCAATTCTTTTACAAGTGCTACACTTAACTCCATTGGTTTATGAATGAACCAATGGGCTTAGAATGCCATCTTACCCTGGTTGTCCTTGTGATGCAGATAGTTCTAGGCTTCTCTGGACTTGACTCCTTCAATCAATGCTCTGAGCTTCTCGAGCTTCTGGCTTCTCTGACTCCCTCATAATTCTACATTTGTCTCTGGAACTCCTTCTGTTGTCTTCGACGCACCTCAGACAACCAACCACAACTCTATCATTCAATCTCCTATTGTGCTGCAACTTCACTGCAGCCTCGTGGCTCCTTAGAAATCTATTAGAGCTCTCTGGCTCTGCGGCTCTGCCTCCAACCTCTAGTGGCTCTGCCTATTATAGTGAGCTCAATTTGAGTCTCACACAATAGATACAATCAGTAGGACTGTACTTGGATCCCCCAAGTCTCTCTAGAGTACACAGACTCTCTGGAGTACTCTCTCTGTCTTTGTCTTAACCCTGGCTCACTTGCTGCCTTTTCTTCTTCAGGTCAGCTCGGCTCTGGTTTCTCTGCTTCCAGGTCTGCTTACTGCTTCCTGGGCTACCCCCTCTCCTCTCTGTTAGTCTGTGGCTTTTAAGCCAATCTACTTTCTCACTATTCGTTTCCGCTTCTCAGCTTTCTGGTTCCCTGCCTCTGTCCATTCGAATCCCTTCTTTTGGCGGTTACAGTAACTACATAACACCTTATAGGGAGGTGGCCACCTATTCCTTTAATGGATGAGCGTGTCAGGTTCACTGAAAACACTCGATCGTTTGAAACGGCCGTTATTTCCATTTACTCCAAGAATGCCCACGAAACATAAATCTTTGCCAACTCATCGTCCACGTCGGACTTCAGAATCCCGCACAATCTGCTTTATAACTTCGTCAAATCTGGTCATCCATCAGGTCGCATCTCCACCATTGATCTGGACCCTCCAGATCCTACGATCATCGCACATATCGGGCGGATAACTTGCTCGACGTTTACCCGTCCGATGTGAGTGGTTTTCTCTCTCTTCCGTCGGACGCGTGTCACTCGCTGTGTGGCATTGGGCGGGACTCAGTCTAAACCGCTTACCGCTCGAAGCCCTTCTGATATCCTACCGGTTTCTTTGGAATCCTACCTCGGACGGAACCAAAACATTTTCCACTGCATTTCATGATTTTTTGGGTTCGGTGCATGTGGCTCTCCTTCTTCGAGGGGTTTTCCCTACGATATGCGATTAGCAACTTATCGCTAATCACATATTAGATTCCTCCCTCGCTGACTCAAACCATCATTGACTTTGCTAATTCGTGACAGCACGCATTACCATGGTCTGCCACTCTATGCGCTTGATCGACGGACCTCGTTGATCCGCATTGATCGCAGTTAGCAACTGCCATGAGGATTCCTCTGATAAGCTTGATCTTCACAAGATTTTTAATCTTTGGCATAAATTATAGAGAGTTCATGAAGACTTAGAGAGTTTCAGGATCCATTTTGGATCATTCATTTGAGAACACAACAAGCAATAAGTGACAGTAAATAATATTTATTAATGTCTTAAGCACAATTTCCCCACAACTAGGAAATTGGTTTCTTAAGGAACAACATTAATTGGTGCCACTGCTGGGGAGAGAAGACAAGAAGATTTTTCCCTGGGTTTCAATATTTTCCTCTAGTTATTCAATGAGGAGGAAATATTTGGCTATTTTGAATCAAAGCAATAACTATGGCTTCAAGAAAGCCTCATACAAGATCAGACACTTCACAAAATAAGGTTCAAGCTCTTTCAGATCCTGAAATGTTGGTTTCAAGGAGGGTTAGGAAGTATAAGATCTCAACTAGACCAATTCCTACATTGTCTGCATCAAGCAGCAACTTATCTAAACATTCCTCTGATAGAGAGTCATCTTTTTCATCATCTTCATTTCAAGAACCTAGCTGTTAAGACCAATCTTTTGAGTCTGTTACTTTTCATTTACTTGCTGTAATTATTCAACCTCAACCAATAACCATATTACCTCCTTTGCACATTCCATTTACCTCTCAATCAAGTTCCACATTTGTTGGTAATCAAAGTTCAGTAAACATGGCAGCACCTGCATTCTTAGTGAATAGGTATGCACCTCTTCAACTACCACAACCTTTCAATCAAATGCCACATGATTACCTTAAAACTCTTCCACGTTTTTCAGGAGAAGATGAACAAACAACAGAGAATCATGTAGTAGTATTTTGTAATTTTGCAAAAAGCCTAAATGTTGAACATTTAGATGTTGTTCTAAGACTTTTTTTTCAATCCTTGGATGGAGAAGCAAGGAAATGGTTCAAAGGACTTCCCAATAATACCATTCCATCTTGGGAAGAGATGGAACATGTGTTTATTCAGAGATGCAGAGAAAAAGAGACCATGGATATTCATTAACGGAGTTTAATGCCATAAAGAAGAAGTCTGATGAAACTGTGGCTGAATTTGTCAGAAGATTTAACAAATTGTATAATAGTCTCCCAACAGAGATTAAGCCTCCTCCTGCTGGTGCAAAAATAACTTTTGCAAGGGCTTTTGAATCAAATTTTGGATTCACATTAAGGGAAAGGAGAGCTCCAACCCTTGATCAAATCCAAATAGATGCTTTAGAGATAGAAGCAAATCTGGTGGCTGCAGGAAAAGCACCAGAAACACAGCCTACCCAAGACAAGGGAAAGGCAAAGATAGAATCCTCTCAAAGTCAATCATTGGAGGATATGTGTAATGTAATTTATACTTTGTTAGATAAGTTAAATAGGTTAGAGTTAGAAAACAATAACTCTCAGAGACAAACGCAATATAATAAGAACTTTAATCCCCAATTCAGAAGACAACCTTTGAAAATCTTGCAAAAGGAAAGAAAAGATCAAAAACAAATTCAAGCACCATTATATATAGAAGTAGATCCTGGTGAAGAACAACCTGAAGATCAAATTTCTACATTATATGCAGTTGATGAAGATGAACTCAGAATTGAAGGAGAAGAGTATGTGTATGATGAAGCAGATTCTATTCATGATGAAAATGAAATTGATGAATATTGGAAACAATTATCTAATTTTATGCAGGCTGAACTACATAAGAAATATGACCTGAGATCTAGGAAAAGATCAAGAAATCAAGGAAATGAAAGTGATCAGCAAGTTTCAACTTCCTCACCAAAGGCGACTCCACAAGAATCTCAGCCTGCAAAACAAGTAAATAAAGGAAAGCAGCAGCAAAATGCAAATGGAAAGACGCAGATACTTCGAGTTGAGTCTTCTCAAGATCAAACTGGAAAAATTCCTTTAGAGAAACTTGTTTCAATTCCTCAAATAATTCCAGTCATGAAGAAAGGTGAAGATGAGAATGAAAAGACTGCTAAACAAGGTCACTTGTTTAATCTTACCAAGGAGTTGGAAAAGGTAAGAATACAAGTTCCCCTAACAGAATTGGTAAAAACACCTACTTATCAAAAGGAGATTGCTGACTTTATTAATTTAAAAGAAAATGAGAGTGACACTGTAAATTTGCAGGAAGATAAAACCAGTAGTGTTTTTTGGTCCACATGTAGAGGAAGTAGATTCTTCAATACCTCCTTTTTATATTTCCCTATTGGTTGATGATTTCCTCCTACATAATTGTATGTTTGATTCGGGAGCTTCACATAATCTTATGCCTCTGTCAGTGATGAAGCTACTAAATCTACAAGTGACCAAATGTTACTGGGATTTGTATTCTTTTGATTCAAACAAGGTCAAGTGTCTGGGGGTTATTAAGGATCTGGCAGTGTCACTAGCCCAAATTCTAGCTAGAAGCTTGGTCATGGATGTTGTAGTAGCAGATATTCCTGCTAGATTTGGAATGCTTCTATCTAGGTCCTGGGGGGCTAAATTGGGAGGTGTTTTGAAACTATATTTTACATATGCTGTTATACCGATTTTTGGTGGGGAGGAGAGGAGATTGTACAGAGAAACTAGGTTTGTAAAGACAATTACAAAAAACGGAGCAAGCAATTCACCTGTATATAGTTAGGAGAAGGATGACTTTGCTTGTTTCACACTGCATGATAATGCAAAGTTGGTTGAAGATAATCAGAAGCAGCTTGCTTCAGCCAATGTAATTACAGAGCTGCAAACAGAAGAAGTGTGGAAATGTTTCTTTGACGAAGGAAGGAATAGGTGCTGGTTTTATTCTAATTGCACCTGGAGGTAATATGTTCCCTTTTTATTTCAAATTAGAGTTCGAGGCAACTAACAATGTGGCAGAATATGAGTCCTTGATTATTTATCTACAAACAACCAAACAGATGGGAGTCAAGTCAATTTTTGCTTTTGGAGATTCGGAGCTAATTATTAAGCAGATAAAATATCACTGCCAAACAAAGCATCCTAGGCTCCGAGCATACAGAAATGAGGTATGGGATTTGATTGAAAACTTCTTTGAAGCTTTTAACATTCAATTCATTCCAAGAGATGGGAATAGATTGGCAGATTCGTTGGTTGTGGCTGCTAGCACTTTCAAGCCTCCTATTAACCCAAGATTAAGATATGAGGTAGAAATGAGACACAGACCTTCTATTCCTGATAATGTTAAGCACTGGCAAGTTTTTGAAGATGACCAAAAGATTAAGGAGTTTTTGACTATGGTTGAAGAGTTCCAGGGCACAGAAATTGATCAAGACGAAGAAGAGACAACAAAAATTGCAGGAACCAGTGGTTTAAAAGATTCAATAGGAAATCAGAAAATATTTCAATTAAAAGATAATATTCTGCCAAAGGGACTTGTTCCTCTTGAAAGGCTTTTTAATTCCAATGATGTGGCTGTGGACTCAGGGAAAATCTCATAGGATGAACATATTCAGGATCATAACATTGGAACTCAGGAGAATCCCAGGTTAGTCAAATTATATGTTGGAGTTTCACCTAATTTTCAAGAAAGATATATTAAAATTTTCAAGAATTATGTTGATGCCTTTGCATGGTCCTATGAATATCTTAAAATCTATGATGTAAATATTATTCAGCATAAGATTCCTTTGAAGGAGGGGGTTAAACCCTACAAACATAAGCTTAGGTAGATAAATCCTCTGCTTCTACCATCAATTGAAAAGGAGGTCAAGAAGTTGCTTGATGCCAAAATCATAGTCCCACTCAGGTATTCTGATTGGGTGGCTAATCTAGTACCTGTGAGAAAGAAAAATGGAGAAATAAGGTTGTGTGTGGACTTCAGAAATCTCAACAGGGCTTCTTTGAAAGATAACTATCCATTGCCTAAGATGGATCATGTGTTGCAAAAGGTAACGGGATCTTTTAGAATGTCAATGCTAGATGGATTTTCTAGTTATAACCAGGTGGCTATGGATAAGGAGGATCAGAATAAAACAACATTCACAACCCCCTGGGGAACATTTATGTATGCGAGAATGCCTTTCGGATTGATGAATGCAGGTGCTACTTTTCAAAGGGCTATGGACATTGCTTTTGTTAGAGATAAGTTTGTAGTAATATATTTGGATGATATTACTGTTTTCTTAAAGTCTGATGAAGAACAGTTGGATCATTTGAAGAGGACTTTTGATAAATGTAGAAGATTTGGACTTTCCTTAAATCCGAAGAAATCCATTTTTGCTCTGGAAGAAGGAAAACTATTGGGACACATTGTTTCCAGAGAAGGAGTGAAGATAGATCTAGCTAGAGTACAAGCTATGTAGAAAATACCATTACCCAGGAGTAAAAAGGATATTCAAAAGTTTCTGGGAAAGATAAACTTCCTGAGAAGATTTGTATCCAACTATGCAGAAATTTTAAAAGAAATTACTAATATGCTAAAAAAGGAGAATGAAGTGAGTTGGACCAAAGAAGCTAGAGAATCATTTTCCAGGATTAAAGAGGCATTACAGGCAACTCCAGTCTTAATCAACCCTGATTACCAGAAGCCTTTCCAAATTTTTTCATTTGCCTCATCAAGTTCAATAGCTATTGTCTTACTGCAGAAGAATGATGAAGAGAGAGAGAAGCTAGTTGCATTCTTCAATAAGATTCTTAGGAATTCTATGCTGAAATATAATATTCTTGAGAAATAGGTGTATGCTTTGGTAAAATCCCTAAAATATTTTAGAAATTATGTGTTGCAATCCCAAATCATTGCTTATGTGCCAAATGTTGCAGTGAAAGATGTATTACTACAAAGAGATGTAGAAGGCAAAAGAGGAAAGTGGATTGCCAAGATCCAAGAATATGATTTGGACATAAAACCTACAAAGTTGGTGAAAGGACAAGGATTGGAAAAAATGTTGATAGAATCAAACTTTCAGGCATTGGGAATTAACTTGTTTGCACCTGTGGATGAAAAAGCAGCTGAAGAAAGTGGAGGAGAGCAAGATCCAGGTATGAAGATGAGGTATAAATTTTTGTGTTCAGAATGGTATAAGCATATAATTCATTATTTGTGCTTTCTTTCTTGTCCCCAATCCTTATATAAAACAAATTATAGGGCACTAAAGATCAAGGCACAACCATATGTGATTGTGGAAAGCAGATTGTACTGGAAGGATCCTACTGGAATGTTATTGCTATGTTTAACAAAGGATAAATTTACAGAAACAATCAAAGATTATCATGAGGGGTTTTGTGAAGGACATTACAGTTGGAAAGTATCTGCACATAAGATCCTTCACGCAGGATTTTATTGGCCTACTTTATTTGATGATACATATAAGTTTTTTATAAGTTGTCAGAAGTGTCATCTTTTTGCTAAGAAAAAGAGGTTAGCCTCTTTACCTTTGGTTCCAGTTTTCATAGAGGAGCCATTTAGACAATGGGGATTGGACTTTGTTGGAGAAATCAATTCACCTTCAAGTAGACAACACAGGTGAGTTCTCACAGCAACTGCTTACTTCACCAAATGGGTAGAGGCAATTCCTACTAAGAGAGCAAATGATCAAATAGTAATGAAGTTCCTGGAGGAAAATATTTTCAGCAAATTTGGATGCCCCATCAAAATTATAACATACAATGTTGAAGTCTTCAATTCAAGTAATTTCATTTCTTTTTGTCACAAGTATAATCTTATTTTGTCCCATTCAACATCTTACCATCCTCAGGGAAATGGATTATCTGAATCTACTAACAAAACTTTGATGAATATCCTTAAGAAAACCATTGTAGAAAATCAAAGAGATTGGGATTCTAAGTTAAAGTTTGCTCTGTGGGTTGCTAGAGTAACTACAATAAGATCTATAGGGAAATCACCTTTTGAATTAGTATATGGAACTCAGGCTCTGTTTCCAAGTCAATTTGTAAAGCCAGTGATTGCAATGATTCAAGAGGCGAAAGAAGATCCAAATGCTTTGGTAAGAAGAATGAACAAACTGGTGGAGCTAAGCGAGAATAGGGACAAGGTAAGAGACAACTTGATTATGTATCAATCCAAGATGAAAAATATTTTTGACAAAAAAGCCAAGGAAATATATTTTAGAGTTGCAGACTTAGTATTGAGATGGGATACCAGAAGAGAAGATAAGGGTAAACATGGGAAGTTTGATCCTCTCTGGTATGGTCCTTTTAGAATTTCTGAAGTGAGATCTAATAATACCTTCATTCTTAAGAATCTTGATGGTGAAACTCTACAGTTGCCTGTAAATGGGCAATACTTAAAGCACTACTTCTAGTTCTAAAGAATAAGCATCATTTCATTGTGAATACCAGAGTGAAATCATTGTACAAATGCCATAGTATTTCAGTTTATGCAAAGCAATATATGACTCCATGCCCGAAGTGAAGGCACTAATCTGCGGTTCTTAGTGCTTCTATGGCAAAAGCACTATCCCCAGGTGGAGCCAAATGTTGTAACATGTATTTTGTTGTTTGTTTCATTCTTTGTTTCATTCAAAAAATTACTTGAAAAATATTTTGAAAAAAAGATAAGGCAACCAAGAGATGTAATAAGTTGTATATCGGAATCAAAACATAAAAGAAATGAAGAAATATATTAGGTTTTACAAAGGAAACAAGTGTTAAAGCATTAACACCGGACCCAAAATAATATATGTTGCGTTTAAAAGTTCGGCAGGTCCACAATGATTATGCATGGTTGGTTCCGTGGACAAGCGCCGATTGCGATTCGCGACTGGGTTCCGGACCCGATATGTTATATGTCATGTTTTATAATGACGGTGGGTCCAGAACAACACAGAGCGCGCCGATCGCGATCTGCGATAAGGGCCAAACCCGAATATATATATCTATATATATATATATATACATATATATATATATATATATATATATATATATATATATATATATATATATATATATATATATATATATATATATATATATATATATATATATAGATATATATATTTAATAACTCGGCGGGTCCGAAAAGCCTTATGCATGTATGTTGGTTCCTTTGCCGATTGCGATGAGCGATGGGGATTCCAGACCAGATAGTTTATGTGCTATACTTTATAATTCTTCGCGTCCACCTTATTGCAGGTTGTCGATATTTTTATTGATATTCATATATATTTTTTGTTTACACTGTTTTATATGAATTTCTATTATAAAGGATTATAATAGAAAGGGCATACTCGAAGCATATATATATTATATTTTAAAGCCCCGACGGGTCCGCGATCATCCCATAGCACTTTATATGTATATATATGACATGCCAATTGTGGGCCAGATCCAATAGTGATATATATTATGTTATATAAGTCCGGCAGGTCCGCAAGGCGTGCGAAAACACAGTTTTCAAGTTATAAGACAGGTTTTCGAGTAAAGCAAAAGCGGTAGATGGTTTTTTTTGGAACTCACCCAATTCCACTCAGAATTCAACACGTAACAGTTAGGTGGAGAGAGGAAACTGCCCATTTCAGGCAGGTATTCTTTGGGCTTATGTCTCGCCCGAAACCTTTACAGACCGTCTGATCTGAAAAGCACAAATATACGATGGGGATGAATCGGCGGGAAAGTATACCTCGGAAATTGTGCAAAGCCCATATTGGAAGCGGAAAAAGCATGTTTTATCATATATTTTCATTATAAAAGGTTTACTATAGAAAAGCATAGATATAAAAGATTTACACATAATTCCAACATTTTCATAGTTATGCGGCCTAAGGGTGCATAAGTTAAGTTTTACAGGGATTATTCGGCCGATTGTGATTTGCGATGGAAGTCAACGGAGCACTCAATGGGTGGATTTGACAGGTTTATAAAGCAAGATTTACTCTTTTGAGTTCCGGATTAATCAGAAGTTCGTGTTAATTTCACTGTGTAATGTGGAAAATCAGGGTTAGAGCCGAAGCTGAAGAGGAAGACAATCCAATATGTTTCTTGGCATTTTGGCCAATCAGAATGCCCATGTAAGCCCAGGATTACACAAACTAAACGCATTTCATTATGGCTAAGACGAATTAAGCATCATTAGGGCATTTACGGAGGAATTCGGCAACAAATCAATAGAGCAAGCCATTAGTTATCATCCCCTTCTGAATCTAGTTATGTTCTTGTTATTTCATGTTCTTTGAGGTGTCTTTTACCCTCTGTAAAATTCTGTAATAGTTTTAAATTCATATAGTTAGAAAAACAGTTAGATAATTTGGGCAGTTTCAGAAATCAACAACTGTTCCACAATGTATAAAAAGAGGAAATTTTACTAAGAAAGGGTTGGAATTTTGGAGAACCCGGAGACTAGGCCACTGTATTCCTGATATCATTGTTGATTAATGAAAGGATCAGAAGTTTCCATGAGTTGTTTCATATAATTTTGTAAGCTTCTTTGTCATGTGTCATGCTATGTTTTCTTCTTTTCAAGTATAGTAATGAAGCTGCATGTCTTTATACTCTTATGTAGATAAAGTTAAAATTCCTTAAAACAATGCTCCTATACTTGAAGTCCTCACTTCCTTTCTAAATTATAGATAATAGTTTCAGTGAAAGATCAGCATATTGTCTATGATTCAGTTCCCATTATCATAATTCCTCTAAGTTACAGATAGTAGTTTCTGTGAAAGATCAGTATATTATCTTTAACTTTCCCCTCCAAACTTTCTTCATTCATCATTTATATCTAGCAACAAATGGCATTCTGAGATGTTCTGGTCATACATGTATTAAGAGTTAAAGACTAAGTTTTCTAGGTCCTTCATTTGAGAACACAACAAACAATAAGTGACAGTAAATAATATTTATTAATGTCTTAAGCACAATTTTCCCATGGCTAGGAAATTGGTTTCTTAAGGAACAACATACCCTATGGGATATCAAGGAGTAGTGATGGGTCCAACCACACTTTGTATTAGACATGGTTTTGTTGGACCAACAATGGTAAATGTAAACTCAACAACTGGAAATGTGAAAACAAGCTCTGAGGCACAAGTTGAGGGCTCACCTGGAGAAAATCTATTCATTTATCACATTCCGCAAGAGTTTGGTGATCAATAACTATCTAATACTTTTTCATCCTTTGGAAAATTCATAAGTGTAAAGGTTTTGTTGACAAGGCTACTAGTGTCAACAAATGCTTTGGATTTTCGAGTTATGACAACGTTGCAACTGCACAAGCTGCTATCAATGTGGTGAATGGGTTTCAATTAAGTGGAATGAAATTAAAGGTCCAACATAAGCGAGACAACAAACAAAACAAACCCTATTGAACTTATATTAATCAACATACGAAGAGGAGGTTGAGGATGTTGTTAATTTTCAAACTATGATTGTTGCATTTAAGGATGTAACGCTTTTGTGCACCATTTATCTTCAGGGTTAAAATGGCATGGTATATGATATTGGAAGGGGAAATTGAATATTATGCATGCATATATAGATGGATCCAAAGCAATCATGTGACAAAGGTGGGAAGCAATAACTCCCTTTGAAGATAATTGAAGGCTTGAAAATCGTTGATATCATTTGTGTTTTATGTAGAGTCTGCCCATGCATTGTTTAATATTTGAAACCTCAAATTTATATTGAAAGATTAATTTGAAAGATGCATGGAAGGGTTTTCTCTTGGAAGATTTAAAATGTTCTGAGATGATCTCCTCAAATACATAATTAGTTTGAGCTTATGTCTATCAAGATTGGAGGAGGAGCATGATTCATGATGGTCAATATTTATGCATGAATGTAATTGGAGTAGCTGGTCCTCTCCTCTCAGGAATATATTTCTTTGTTTATATGCCCCACAGTATTTCATGTAGATGGATTGAATGTATTTTATTTTATTCTTACAATATATTATTTTTTTACTCCAACTATCTAGATATTTTATTGGAGATCAACTCATAATTATGTTATGATTATTGAACCTCTACTTGCTAGAAGCTTCGAACTTAACCAAGTTATGCTTGTCAAAGTATGTGTTCAGAGAATTGGGCACCTGTATGAACACCATTGTGGGTAATTTTTCTTTTTAGACCCCCTTGCCATCGAAGTCAAAGGGGGAGATAAGCATAAGGATGGAGTCTAATTTATAAATACTTAGGACAAAAGGGGGAGGATCAATGTTTTTCCATCAATGCCAAAGGGGGATATTGTTGGAATTATTTTCATTGATGGCAAAGGAGCAACATGATTAGTAAGGTATGCAGAACCAGCATCATGGCGAAGAAGGAAAATGTGCAGTGAAGAGGCAACAAAGAATCAAAGATGTGATGGAAAAGGAGCAATGAAGAGGTAGTAATGCGAGGAGATGCAAGCAACAAAAGAAGGCAAAGGAGCAGGAAGCAACAACAAATGAGATGCAAAGGAGCAACAAAAAGGAAAAATGAAGGAGAAGCAACAGGCAAAGGAGCAACAACAAGGAACAATGAAGGAGCAGCAAAGGCAAAGGAGTAACAACAAGTAACAATGAAGGAGCAACAACAGGTAAAGGAGAAACAACAAGGCAATGTATACACTAATGAACAAGATCAGCAATGCAAAGGAGCAGAAGAAGGAGGAGGAGTTGTGATACATTGAAATGTTTTGATAATGTTGCAGAGATTGATATATTGAAGAATTTGTTGTGATGTGAAATTGTTGATTGAGCTGAATTGTTTTGATGCAAAGGAAAGACTCCAAGGAAAAGGCAAAGATGTTGCAAAGATTGTTGTGATGCATTAATGATAAATATTGTTATTTGATGTTGGCATTAGGTTGATGCATTTAATCATTACATGTGGTTGAAATTAATATTGGATGGATTATTTATTTTTGTGTTCTAATATTCAAGATATGAAGAGTTTGGAAACGAATGAGTGGAAGGCAAAGAGTCAATCCTATTCACTTCATATTCCTATGTGGGATACAAACATGCAACAAAATATCTTTATAAAAGATGTGATTTTGGAAGGCATTGAATTGTTAAAAAAAAGAGTGGAAGAAGGTGTGAGAGTTGATTGAGGTATTATGCATTAGTTACTTGGCATAGATGAAGCTAATGTGAAGTAGATTTGAAGGGACTAAGAGGTAAAAATAAATATGGAGATACGCAAAATTTATGACCAGGTAAACCACCACATTGTTGTTTCTTGTTTTCATCAAGGGATTATTGTCTTATTATCCAATTTGAAAACAGATAATGTGGGTGGAAGCATTAGTGGCTATTGATGGGTTGAAGAATTATACTAATTAAATCCGTCTTTCAAAACCTTGCAGTATATTGGATGCATATTTTCCAATTTCCTATGGCAGTCATCCACAAGATTGAATCCATTATGGCTAGGTTCATGTGGTCTGGAGTCCTAAAAGAGGAAAAAATCCATCTAGTACATTGGAAAGCTATCACCAGGCCGATCAAGGATGGTGGTTGGGGTATCCTTGACACACACAACTTCAATCTGGCTCTGATCACTAAAAATTGTTGGAGGGCTATGACTGATGATGGAATCTGGTCACACATCATCAGGAAAAAATATATGTCTGATCTACCTTTTCATCTATGGCTCAGAGGAGGAGCAAGGACTCGAATCTGCACATCTTTCATCTGGAGATGAATGAGGAACAATCTCCATTGGTTGATGTCCTTCCTGAGATGGGAAGTTGGAAATGGCTCCACCATCGAGATTAGGTTCAATTCCCTCTCGTGTTTCAAGGGGAACCACACACTCTCGACCCCCTTGATCAATTCTCTTCGTAATCTTGGCATATACAAATTACTACAAATCCAACAAAATTTACAAATTCTTCATTTCAGACAGACTTGGAAGATAGCAGAGGAGTTAGCACTACAGGGGGACTTGGCCATTGGATGGGAAAAGTACATTGCCTAATTATGTGCATCGTACATATTTCTTTGTGATCATCTCGATGGAATGATTTGAGCAAGAAAACAAAATAATGGATAGTCGATAGTAAAAGATATTTATCACACCATTCCATGGATCGGGAAGGATTTTGGTTACTTCCTATGGTATTAGGAATCTTGGAAATGGAGGATTCCCCTAAAAACCATATGATTCAGATGGTTGGTGATCCATGATCGCATCCTTACCTGGAACAACCTTCTAAAAATGGGCTTAAATGGTCCTGGTATCTACATGCTATGAAATTGGGGAGAGGAATATGTGGATCACCTATTACTAAATTTCCCATTTGTTTTGATGGTCTTGAATGGTGTTTTGGACAAATTGGGCATGATCCATTATCTGACTTCTCACTCTCTCAAAACTTACCTCGCTTTCTGGATCAATTCTAGGACACAACATTGCTCCTTACCATTATATATCATTTGTTCCATTTGGCGATGTCAGAATGCTCTCATCTTCGACCATAAAATTGCAATGGTAAGGGAGGTTGTCATCAATTCAGTGGCCCTCTTTTCGGAAACAGGGTTGACCGTAAAAAAGAAGTTGCTACGAAAGATCTCTCTTTAAGACACTAGACTGATCTATCATGTGGGATATTTTGATGGAGCCTGTCAACACCGGAAATGTGGTTGTGGCGTTGTCATCATCCGGGAGCCAGGAAAATATTTCCATTTCTGGTGGGAGGGGAGACTCAGGAAAAACAATAGGGTTGAAATCATTGCTCTTTGGGGAGTTCTCACAGGGGAAAAATGGTTAGGACTCGAGGATATCATGATCTATGGGGACGCGAAGGGCATCATCGACTGGGTAAAGGACTACACTCTTTTTTATCCTCCTATCCTTGCTAACTGGATGAGGAGAATTCGGCTGCTGGTAAGCTCCTTTCAACACATTTCTTTTGGTCACATATACTGGGATTAGAATCAAATCGTCGACCTCCTCTCAAAAAGAGGAATCTCAAAGGATCCTGGCAAGATACGATTTTTTTCCGGATACATCATCCACTCATAGGATTTACTAGAAGGAAGGGACTACATGATAATATGGGAAAAATTTGTCTTAGTATATTTTTTATATTAGTCTATGTTTTTGTCATAAGGAAATTACATCTAGATAGGCAAAAAAAAATTGTAAGGTTATATTGCTATGTAAGTAGACAAATATGGATTTTGGGACATATCAGACATATATGTATTAGACACCAGAGATTAGAGAAGTAGTAGAATAACTTTTACTATATGAACTATGTAATATACTTTTATTTTTATTAATGAAAGGAAATCATTTTTTCCTTCTAAAAAAACATATTACTAACTAATATTCCAGGGTTTGTGAGATAGCTCAATGTTGTTTTGTATTGGGCATTATAGTTCCAGAGTTTGTGTGAGTGTAGATAGATCAATGTTGTTTTGCATTTGGGATTTTAGGCTAGGTAAGTTGTTTTTCGTGAAATCAAAACACAATAGCTTCATACAGAATCAAAACACATTAGCTTAATAAAAAATCATACAAAAGAATGAAACTTGTGAGAAAGCATGCGTGTACTTCAACTTCTTGTAGTTCAAAGGTGTGGCCACCAATGGCTCTACACAATTCTCAGCTCCAACACAACAAACCAACATAGCGCATTCCATGACCTGTCGTTATAATACAACACCATCACATTGTCTTTGAAGTCAAAACACTTACTAAACTTTGCACAAATCAAAACTCGTGCAATCTATTTTTACCTTGCAAATGTCCTTCATGGAATCAAGTTCTACCTTGTGCTTTTCTTTGGAACTGTACATAGAAAATTGAAGTGTCACTGCTTCTCAAGCATATCAGTGCTCTTCCAACTCGGCTTTCTACAAGCATAATAATAAATGTAGTGCAGATTAGTGCCCTTTTGGTCTTTCTCTAGGTTTATTTCATAATAACCATTGAGATCACATTAAATGTAAGTTTCATCAATAGAGCCAAAAGGTTGTGTGATTCTTCCTGTTGCTCCAAGCACAATCATCTTTCGAGGTAGAGAGTTAGCAATTTTTGTTGAATACAACTTCCTCCTACTTGTTGAGTCGAGAGGCTCATTCTACATCCCAGTATGAGGGGATGTGTGAGTTTGTCTGTCCATCTGTGCCCCTTTAAAATAAAAATAAAAATAAAATTTATGTTCTAAATAGAAAAATAATGTCGACTATAATTTAAAAAAGAAATGAATATGTTGTAAAGTAATTAGAAGTAAAAAGAATGCGTGAATATGTTGTAAAGTAATTAGAAGTCAAAACACATTGTATTTTGCACTCAAAAAAAGTTTTCACGTGAATAAATTTGATCCCTCTCGACTCATGTTAGATTCGTACTTAAGATGGATCTACGCTAGTATTTTACCTATATAATTTGACGAGATGTTGCTTATATTCTAATAATGAGACCCTCTTAATTCCAGGCTTCAAGTAGTTCTACTAGCTCTCTACACAGGATTTGGGATCTTTGTCCAGGCCTTTATTCATTCTTTGCTCCAAACTCAACTTCTCCACACTCAAACGAAGCTCCAAACTCTTGCATTATTGCTATGGATACATCATTTTGTCTTTAAACGAACTAGGATGATGCTTTCGAATCATACATTAAATACTTCATATTTACCTGTAGCCTACACATTTCATTATTAGCTCCAAACGTGTTATCTGCTATACGGGATTAATTAATTGTGCTTTACATAATATACAATTAAGCTTATTAATATCATTATTGTTATGGTAACCATTATGGTATGCACATTAAGCTAATAAATTATGGATACTAGTATAAGTTAGTCATGTTTTATTATTAGTATACTAGTGATTACATCAACGGTTAGGTATATAAGTACATAGGTATGGGGTGCAAGTGCCAAACCGTCCATTAGCATTGGTTGAGCACTAATAGATGTTAGGTTCACGATCAAACAAATGACAAATCCAGAGATAGGTGCTATATATTGGCCCATTCGCCCCTCATTTTTCGAATAAACAAAGCCAGTGGTTTTCACATCTATTGGTCTAATTTTGTTATTTTACCTCACTTAGCTATAGTTTTCAAGTCCTTTAATTGCATGTGAATAATGTAGCTACAGTTATTTTAATTATATTTTTAGTGTATTGTATACACGACGGCTTCACTGGGGGAGCAATATCATACCACGTGGGATCATATTAGGGGATATATATTTAAGACATAATATATTGGGGGATATATATAGGGGGTAAAGCATTTCATATTGGCAAAAATAAAAAATGGAGCTTAAAGTTAATGAGCAATATCATACCATGTGGTTTGCTAAGGTGCTCAGTGTTTAGCTCAAAATTCAAAGTTCTCATATTGGCTCGAAAACTATATGGCTGCGTCTGTCTCGTCAAGAGGATCGCAACGCAATTTGTTTCATTGAAAAATGAAGTCTAGATGAAGGAGAAAAGGCCTGCTATTCGTTTTCCTGAACAATTGAAAAACTGCAAAATGGGACAGAATGATAACATGGCAGTCCAGTCAGCAAGGGGAATCTTCTTCAGTTTTCGCAGAATGGGGTTGTGACAAGTGTCTCCTTTGGATTCGCGTGTGTGCAAGGGAAATTGTCTAATTGGCCTTTAAGGTGGAATTTGATTTTTATTTATTTATTTAAATATCATTATATATATTTTATATATATAATTATTATGTTATATTATATGATTTTTTAAATTATATATATATATATATATATAGATATAGATATATATATATATATATATATATATATATATACAAAATTTAAACCCACATTCGCATTTAAACCAAAGTCCGCATTGTATAAATACTATATAATATTCAAAGCATATTAAGCGTTGACTCGCTGATTAACCAAGGTTTCGGTGACATATTATATGGTATTAAAAAAATGCGATGGGGGAAGGGCAAGTTTGAACCCGTGACCTCCCCCTCCTATTCCTGTGCTTTACCATTGAGCCACAAGCAACACATTTGAAAGGAGGGCTGCAAAACAATAATTAAACCATCACGTTGACCAACGGAGGAGAGGAGGGAGCCAACCCCGCAGGGCCAGCCCTCTCTCCATATGACTACATTTTAAAAACCAAGGGCCAGGGCCAACCGTTAAGCGCGATTAGAACCATTAACCCAATTTAACATTAATTAACCTAAGTTTAAGATGGCAACAGTTTTGGAGGCCCACCAAATTAGGCGGAAACTGCCAGTTTTGGCGGACTTAACTGGAGTCTCTCCAGATTTAGCGGAAGTTTCTTAGGAAAAATTGAAAGAGGCATAAATTACTCAATTTTCGACTAAAATGAGATAAAAAGAAGTGTTTTTGGCTAATTTTGACCTTCTGAACACATTGGTGTAGGTATCAAGAGCCATAGAGCTTTGTAAACAACATTTTTTCCACATTGAGCTAATACAAAGGCCCAAGCCATGGAAGTTGGACCAAGGAGATGTAGCCCAGGAGGGGTGAACTCCTCCATCAAAACACTGTGTTAATGTGTCTCTTTGATGGTTTTCTACACTGTACATGTTTGTTGTTCATTATTCATTTTTGAAGCTATTTTTCTCATGAATGTCTTGTTTAACTTAAGGAAATTTACATGTTTGTAAGCACCAACAACTAAGGAAACCTCGGCACAAAAAGCAAGAAGCAAGCACATGTTTATAAATCTGTAATTTTTATTAGCACAACAAAACTAATCATACAAAAATAGATCAAGTTGGTATCAGAGCACAAGGTTGAATTGCTTGCTTGCTTGAGTTTGTGCAATTAGGGTTTTAATGGTTACAAAATTGTGATGCTTACAAGGTTAAAGTTGCAGAAAGGAGAAGGGAAGATATTGGTTGCAACTCCTGAGGTAATGCCCAGAAGAAGGAGAACCACAAGGCCACAATCTCCAACACCCAAAGTTCCAATTCCAGCTACACTTGAAACTCCTCAATTTTTGCCTTCAATTGAGATTGAAGAGGTACAATCAGTACAAATTTCTGAGCCTAAATCCATAGCCATTATGTTTGAAGAAAGAGAGCCTGGAGGTCCCTCTTCAAAAGAGGAAGAATTCAAGAAAGCTTTCTATACTTTGACTGAGATGGTTAAAGTCCTTTATGAAGAGAGGAACACCAGAATGGTTGGAGAGAGTTCTAAACCTCCACATGGAGAAGGAAGCTCAGAGGACAAAAAAGATGAGAAGAAGGATTCCAAAGGGAATGGTGGAAAGCCACCTCCATCTCCACCATCCTCATAATCTTCCTCATCATCTTCACCATCTCACACATCATCATCTTCCACTACTACCACTACAACTGCACATACTCATTCTAAAACCCCAAAAGGAAAAACTCCATTACTGAAATTGGACATAAAATTTGAACTTCCCATGTACAATGGAGAAGTGAATGCAGAAAAGTTGGACAATTGGATTCAACAGTTGGAGGTATACTGCAGAATTCAGAACCTTCAAGAAGACGACATAAAGATCCATTGGCTTCATTGAGGCTAGAAGGAGCTCAACTAGTTTGGTGGGAAGCAAAGACTCAAGAAGAAATGAGAATCCATGGTAAGATATCCATCACTTGGGTTGAATTTGTTTCTACAATTAAAAGACAATTTTATCCTTTAGAAAATATGCAAAAATCCATTATGAGTTGGCATAATTTTAGGCAGCTTAAAGGCCAAACAGTCCAAGATTATACACAGGATTTTAGGAAAAGAGCTTTGTTATTAGGAGTGAATTTGAATTCCCAAGATACACTGCTGAAATATATTGGGGATTCACATTCCTATCTTAAACATATTATTCTTATGTTCAGTCCAGCTAATTTAGATGAAGTATGTGTGCAAGCCACGCATCTCGAATCTAGAGGAAAGAACACTTATGAAGAGGATAGTAATAAAAATCCACCTAAGGGTAAGGAGAAAGAGAAAGAAGGAAAATGGAAGGGAAAGAAGAATGCAAGTGTGAAGAAAGAAAGGGATAAAATCACATGAAAACATTGTTCGAAAGAGGGGCATGATGAAACCCACTACTGGAAATTACGTCCAGAAATGAGACTAAATAAGTTCAACAATAAAGGGAAACAGAAAACCATTGTTATCACTCAAGAAGATTTAGGTTTTGAATCAGGTGATGAAAAAAAATCACTGTCATGGGAATCAAAGGAAAACAAGATATTGCAAGCACTCGTTCACAAAACTATAACACTACTACTACTCCAGATGAAAAGAGACAAATTGAGTTGTTTCATGTTAGGTTCATATCTAAACACACCAAGATTGATACACTCTTCGATAGTGGGTCACAAGTGAATCTAATCTCTGAAGACTTAGTCAACAGATTGAATCTTGAAATTGTACCTCACCATAAACCATACCCTTTGGGATGGATAACAAGAGACACAAGTTTACAGGTTACAAGAAAATGTTTGTTTAAGTTTGCAATCACTGCAAATTTTGTTGACGAAGTAGAGTTAGATGTGGTACCACTTGATATTTCAGGTGTGGTGTTGGGTAGTCCATATTTGTATGACCGGAAAGAAGTCTTTTACCGCCATGAAAACAAGTATCACTTGTTCAAGGATGGTGTGGAGTACATAGTGAGAGCCCATCACAAAAAGCTGAACATTTCTTTGGTTAATGCAGGGGAGGCAAAAAGACTAGTGAATTCAAGTAAAAGTTTAGTACTTCTCATGTTCAAGCCAAATGATGATATTGTTTATGAAAATGTTGTTTTGCATTATGTTTGGTTATGTCATCTTGGTAAGAAGGATGTTGGTTTTGATGGCGACATGGAAAAAACCATGAGTTTCTATGAATGACTAAAAATGGTGCAAAAAACAGGACAAGATCAACTTGAAAGGGGCAAAGACAAGTACGGGTATAGAACGGGGTCCTCAAGGCAAGTGAATGTTGATCTTCTTGGAGAGAAGCTAAAGGAAACAAATTCGTCAAAAGCAAATTGGATTGATCTTGGAAAGGTGAGGGGGATGTACCCTCATCTACTTGTTAGATGATAGTATCTTTTGGGGTCCAAAAGGCTTCTAGTGGGGAAGAGTGATCAGGTGCTCAGTATTTAGCTCAAAATTCAAAGTTCTCATATTGGCTTGAAAATTGTATGGTTGTGTCTATCTCATTAAGACGATCGCAACGCAATTTGTTTCATCAAAAACAGAGTCTGGATGAAGGAGAAAAGGTATGTTGTTCGTTTTCTTAAACAACGAAAAAATTGCAGAATGGGGCAGAATGATGACATGGCAGTCTAGTCAACAAGGGGAATCTTCTTCAGTTTTCACCCAATGGGGTTGTAACAAGTGTCATCTCTGGATTCGCCTATGTGCAAGGTAAATTGCCTAATTGGCCTTTAAGGCGGAATTTTATTTTTATTTATTTATTTAAATATCATTATGTATATATATATATATATATATGTATGTGTATATATATATATATATGTATATATATATATATATATGTATGTATATATATATATATGTATGTATATATATATATATATATATATATATGTATGTATATATATATATATATATATATATGTATGTATATATATATATATATATATATATATGTATGTATATATATATATATATATATATATATGTATGTATATATATATATATATGTATGTATATATATATATATATATATGTATATATATATATATATATATATATATATATTAATTTAAATATTAAATTTAAACCCACATTCGCATTACGGGTTTGAACCCGTGACCTCCCCCTCCTATTATTATGCTTTACCATTGAGCCACAAGCAGCACGTTTGAAAGGAGCGCCGCAAAACATTAATTAAACCATCATGTTGACCGATGACGGAGAGGAGGGAGCCAGCCCCGCGGGGTCAACCCCCTCTCCATACAACCACATTTTAAAAACTAAGGGCCAGTGCCAACCGTTAAGCGCGATTAGTGCCATTAACTACGTTTAACCTTAATTAACCCGAGTGTAAGATGGAGGTAGTTTTGGAGGCCTGCCAATTTTGGCGGACTTAACTGGAGTCTCTCCAGATTTAGCGGAGGCTTCCTAGGAAAAATTGAAAGAGGCATAACTTACTCAATTTTCGACCAAATTGAGATCAGAAAGAAGTGGTTTTGGCTAATTTGGACCTTTTGAACACATTGGTGAAGGTATTAGGAGCCATAGAGCTTTGTAAACAACATTTTTTCCACATTGAGCTAATATAGAGGCCCAAGCCATGGAAGATGGACCAAGGAGATGTAGCCCAGGAGGGGTGAACTCCTTCATTAGAACACTGCGTTAATTTGTCTCTTTGATGGTTTGTTGCATTGTACATGTTTGTTGTTCATTATTCATTTTTGAAGCTATTTTACTCACGAAAGTCTTGTTTAACTTAAGGAATTTTTCCTGTTTGTAAGCACCAACAACTAAGGAAACCTCAACACAAAAGGCAAGAAGCAAGCACATGTTTATAAATCTATAATTATTATTAGCACATCAAAACTAATCATACAAAAATAGATCATGGGTTCATATTGGGGGAATACATATTGAAGAAAAAATGACATAATATAATGGGGGATATATAGGGGTGATCCAGGTGGATCTTCAAGTACAATGACATGGAAAAACTCAGAAAATCAAAGTGATTAGAATGAAGTCAACCTAAGATCAGAGTGTAGGTCTCGTCATCCTAATTCCAACGACGCAAACGGAACTTCAATCCGAGTTCGAATGATGAAGTTATTGCTAAAAGAATGATCATTTGATCCTTAAGAAAATGAGGATTTTCCTTTGAAAATGAGTCTTAAGCCTTTAAGGCAAAATCGCAATTGGAGGTTGAATAGAAGTAAACTTAAGCGAGGAGCAGTGGAACCCTCAATCACCAATCTCCGATCAAATCGGATTGGTAGACCGAAGGCAACCGGATCGGAGGTCTTACGTATATACATATCGGCGAGCAGGGAGAGCGATCGGTGATACACCAATCGATGGGACCATTATCGAGACACCGGGGTGATATGAGAGCAGGATGCCGACGCGATCGACCGAAACCGATATCGGCGATCAGTGATCGGCGGTCAGTCATCCCCGTGGAACAAGACCTTGGCAATAGCAATACGCCGATTGCGACCTCAGGTTGGACCCAATAATCATATAAGCCCGATTTCATGTTTTTTGAAGTCCAGGTAAATGGTTTTAGGGCTGATTTTTAGTGTTTTTTGAGATTTTGAAGTCTTATCATCTCAACGATAAGAAGGCCATTTTGGGAGGCAGTTACACCCGTCGATCCTTCCACTCTACCAACCTTTTTTATGAACCAGGCAGGCCCCGATGTACATGGGATTCTATCTGAAACCCATTATAAAACTTGATCGATGGAAATAACGGGAGGAGGCATTTGTTTTGGAGCAGCACATTGTTTCGTTTGGCAGGAGGCCGAGAGCACTATTTGTTTGTGTCTAGACAGTTTTTACATGACTCCAACCACTTTCATTTCTATGGACGCATTGGTGCTACATACCTCTCCATCTCAGGCATCCATTTCACAGCCATCTTGCAGATCGGAGGTATATGCCTCTTGTGGATAGTTGATGATTGTAAATTCTCTTTTACTTCATGCCATTTTAATAAGAAAGGCCTCCCCATTGTTGAGCTGGGCCCGGAGACGTAGTCCGAATTGGACGAACTCCATTATCAAGCCTTGGTGTCTTCTTTTTGTGCTTTTTATGTGTTTACTTCTTCTTTTCTTATGTGCACATTTCTGTGTTAAGCTGCAATTTTTCATGTGATTCTTTTCCATACATCTATAAGCAAAAACATCTTGGATCAAGTGGTATCAGAGCAGGGCTTTTTAGATGTGAATTGCATGTTTGCATGCTAACAAGAGGCAGGCTTCAAAGAGGCAAAGGGAATCTAGAACCTTTCAATCCAGAAGCAGGGCGTGCACCTCGAAGGAGAAACATGGCAGAAGATGAAGCTCATATTGAAGAGGAGCGTAATTTCAGAAAGACTTTCTATTCAATGGCAGAGAACATCAGTCAACTGGTTTTAATACTAGAGAAAGCAGAGGAGAGAAATCCAGAAGGACAAGGTTCAGCACATGGGAATGGTGGAGAAGAACCCCCTCCTTCTCCTTCTGGTAGTGAAGGCTCTGCTTCCTCTCGCCACCATAATTAGAGAAATCCAAAGGATGCATCTAAGAAACCTTTTTTTTAATTAGATGTTAAATTTTATCTTCCTGTGTTTAATGGTGAAAGTAACGCAGAGAAGCTTAATAATTGGATCAGGCATATTGAGGTTTACTACAGGATTCAAAAAATCGTAGAGGACGAGACGAAAATCCAATTGGCCTCTCTACGGCTGGGCAGCACAGCTCTTGTTTGGTGAGAGAGCAAATTGTAGAGCAGTAAAAATGTGGGTATGCTCTTTTCCTCATGGTCTGATTTCACTTCTGCGTTAAAAGAACAGTTTTATCCCTTAGGATATAAACATAAAGCTTTGATGAATTGGAAATATTTAAGGCAAGGCAAAGGGCAGGATGTTCAGAGTTTTACAGAAGAATTTAGGAAGCAAGCACTGAATTTGGGTATTGCACTTGATGCACCTGAAGTTGTAACTAAGTATATTGGCTCACTGCATAGTTATATTAGGCATTCATTGTTATTGTTTGAACCAACCACAATTGATTCAGCCAGCGTGAAAGCAATTCATATTGAGAACAGGGGCAAGAACGAAAGAGAGGATCAGTCCATAAAGCCACCATTCAAACCTCCCAATGGAAAATCCAAAGCGAAATGGAAAGGGAAGGAGAAGAAAACAACAGCAGCCAAAGAAGGAGAGTGGCCTTATTGCAATCGCTGCAAAAAGGAAGGCCACGATGACGATCACTGTTGGAAGCAACACCCAAAAAAACGTCCCAAGAAGTATGGAGGAAAAGGGAAGCAGAAAACAGTGGCAGTGGCACAACAAGACCTTGGATCATATTCGGGAGATGAAGCGCTGGTCACAGCAACGGGAACAAAAGGTACCCTTACACCTCCTGTTGATTCTAAATTGCATGAAAGCACCAGTTCTATAGATGAGTCCCTTTCGAATGATAGAAAAAGAATTGAATTATTTCATATCAAAGTTGTAGTAAATCATACCAAGGTTGAAACTCTATTTGATATTGGGTCCCAAGCAAACTTAATTGCAGAATCCCTGGTAAAGAAGCTTGGCTTAGAGACAAAACCACACCCAAAGCCTTACCCGCTGGGATGGATACATGATAAAGCAAAATTGAATGTAACCCAACAGTGCAAGGTCAAATTTGTGATTGCATCTAAGCTGGTAGACGAAGTGGAAATGGATGTAATACCACTAGATATATGTGGCATGGTATTGGGGAGCCCATACCTGTATGACAGAAAAGCAATCTTTTTCCACCATGAGAATAAATATCACGTCACCAAGGATGGGGTAGAATACATAGTGCGGGCTTATCAAAATAAGATTAATGCCAGTCTCGTAAGCGCTGGGCAGATGAAACGACTGGTGAATTCCAGTAAAACATGCATGCTTATGGTCGTAAGGGAGAAAAATGTTGATTTCACTGATGCATTCCAGGGCTGCGATGGGAAGCATAAATAGGAATTAATGAAATTGATTTCTGATTATAATGAACTATTTCAGGAGCCGAAGGAACTACCTCCGAAGAGGGAAATCTAACATGAAATCCATCTACTGCACGATGCCCCTCTGCCAAATATCGACATGTACAGGATGTCGGCGATTGAAATGGAGGAGATCAAGCGACAAGTGCAGGAATTGCTGGACCAAGGCGTAATCAGGCCAAGCTCCTCTCCATGCGGTTCGCCGATTGTTCTAGTGCCAAAGAAAGACGGTAGCTAGAGGAAGTGCGTGGATTACCGCACACTCAACAAGATAACAGTGAAAAATCGCTATCCCCTCCCACGCATAGATGATTTATTGGACCAATTAAAAAGTGATTTTTATTTCACAAATTTGGATTTGCACAATGGCTATCACCAGGACTGAATTGCAGAGCAGGACGTGTGGAAAACCGCTTTCAAAACCAAGCAGGGGCCATTTGATTGGATGGTGATGCCATTTAGGTTTTGCAATGCTCTAGCCACCTTTATGCAAGTTATGAATGATATATTTCAGCCTTTCATTGATGAGTTTGTTCTCATGTATTTAGATGATATACTAGTTTTTAGCAAGAGTTGGTTTGAACATGTGAGTCATGTAAAGAAAGTGCTTGATGTGCTAAAAAAATAAAAACTCTTTGTAAAATTGTCAAAGTGTGAATTCGGGAAAACCTCTTTGGGTTACCTAGGTCATATTTTTGGTCATGGTCAGCTAAAAATTGATCCCTCTAAAGTTGAAGCAATTGTAAATTGGCCTAAGCCTACTAGTGTAACTGAGGTCTGTAGCTTTTTAGGTGCAGTACAGTATTGGAGGAGATTTATTGCTAATTTCTCTATTATTGCAGCACCTTTGCACACGTTGACAAGTGTGAAACAGGTCTTCCAAAGGGGAGGAAGACAGCAGAATTCCTTCAAAACATTGAAGGAAAAAATTAGCACCGCATCAGTCTTAGCCTTACCCGATCTCCAACAGCCATTTGAGATCGAAACCGATGCCTGCAGTTATGCCATGGGAGCTGTACTGATGCAACAAAAGAAGCCAATTTGTTACCATTCTGAGAAATTTTCTCAAACTGTGATAAATTATCCCACCTATGACAAGGATCTTTATGCCTTGGTGCAGAGTGTGAAAAAGTGGAAACACTACCTGATCGGCAAGGAGACCATCATCTATATAGATCATCAGCGCTTGCGGTACCTTTAGTCACAAACCAAGTTGCAGCAATCTCGTCATTTCAAGTGGATGGGATTTCTTCAACAGTTCATCTGGTAATAAAGTATAAGAATGGCACTAGCAATAAAGTGGCCGATATGCTATCTCACCCTCCTATTTCTGCTTCTATTATTTTGCATAATTCTTTGTTATCTTTTGAGAGTTATGCTGAACAATATGCTAACGATGATGACTTTAAGGAGGTTTATACAAAACTAACCCATGGTTCATAGGTGGACAACTATCACTTGCAGGGGAAATTGTTGTATCACCTTGGTAAATTGTGTATTCCCACAGGAGAAAGAGTACATGTAATTTGAGAGGCCCACACCTCTCTTGTGTCTGGACACTTTGGTGTCGAAAAGACTTTATGTCATGTACAAAGATTTTGTTTTTAGCCTCATATGAAAAACATTGTGGCTCGCTATGTAAAGGGTTGTGTGATGTGTTCTATTTCAAAGCCCTCTAATAGAAAACTTGGGCTCTACACACCACTCCCTATTCTGAGTTGTCCATAGGAAAGTGTGTCAATGGACTTTGTAGGAGGTTTACCTTTGTCTAGGAAGAGTTACGACTATTTGTATATTGTCGTTGACCGTTTTAGAAAAATGTGTATCCTTATGCCTTGTAAAAAGCAGATTACTGCAGAGCAGACTACTTCTCTTTTCTTTCAGCATGTTTGGGTCCACTTTGGATTACCCACATCAATTGTGTCAAATTGGGACTCTCGCTTCCTTGGAGAGTTTTGGACCAGCTTGTGGAGGATGATGGACATCAAATTGAAAAGAAGCACGGCATTTCACCCACAAACCGACAGACAGACAGAGGTTGTTAACCGTACCATGGTACACTTATTATGAGGCTATTGTGGGAAACATCCCAAGTTGTGGGATGAACATCTCCCCTATATACAACATTCCTACAACTGAGCAATGAATTCATCTACGCAGCATTCACCATTCGAGACATGCTTTGGTTACCTGCCAAAGGACCCTTTAGATATGGTCTTTGGAAGGGAATATGGCTCCAGTGGATGTAATGATAAGGACAAAGCTCATCAGTTCATTCAACGAATCAAATTGATTCACCAAACAGTGCAAGAGAATTTGGAGAAAAGTCAAGCTCGTTACAAGGCTCGACATGATAAACACCGAGTCGAACATCAATTCCAAGTGGGTGACAAGGTGTGGTTCCACATCAGCAAAGACAGGATGAAGGGAGAAGGAAAGAAGTTGCGGTCAATCTCGTATGGACCATTCACCATATCGGAGAAGATTGGGAACAATGCCTTTTGTCTTGGCTTGCCTGTATATATGCAGATGTACTCAATAGTGAATGTGGAGAACCTAAAGTTGTATGAACCACCTTTGATCATGGACACTGATGAGGTGGGCACAGTTCCTATAGTTGATGATTTTGCACCGGAATATCTCGATGAGTTTCCCAAAGACATCATCCTCGACAGAAGAACCAGGACTTCACAGCGAGGAGATGTAGAATACCTTCAAGTTGGATTCAAGGGAATGCACCCCAGTAAGGTCAGATGGCCAGAGAAAGAGAAAGTGAGGGAACAGTTCCCTCACTTGCCAATTGACTTATGAAAAACTTTTGGCGGTCCAAAAGCTCCTCAATGGGGAGGATTGATCCAGGTGGATCTTCAGGTACAATGGCATGGAAAAACTCAGAAAGTCAAAGTGATCAGAATGAAGTAAACTCAGGATCAAAGCGTAGGTATCGTCATCCTAATTCCAAACAGCTCAAACGGCACTTCAATTCGAGTTTGGATGACAAAGTTATTGCTAAAAGAAGGATTCTTTGATCCTTAAGAAAATGAGGATTTTCCTTTGAAAATGGGTCTTAAGCCTTTAAGGCCAAATCACAATCGGAGGTTGCATAGAGGCGGACTTAAGCGAGGAGCAGTGGAACCCCTAATCATCGATCTCTGATCAAGTTAGATCGGCGGACCAGAGGCAACCGGATCAGAGGTCTTACGTATATACATATCAGCAAGCAACAGAGCGATCAACAATACACCAATCGGCGGTACCATTATCGGGACACCAGGGCGATATGAGAGCGGGATGCCGACGAGATCGGCCAACGCTGATATCGGCAATCGGCAGTCGGTCATCCCCATGTAACAGGACCTTGGCAAGAGCGATACACCGATTGCGAACTCAGGTCGGACCCGATAATCATATAAGCTCGATTTCATGTTTTTTGAAGTCCGAGTAAATGGTTTTGAGGTTGATTTTTAGTGTTTTTAGGGATTTTGAAGTCTTATCGCCTCAATGATAAGAATACCATTTTGGGAGGTGGTTACACTCACTGATCCTTCCACTCTACCGACCTCTGTTATGAACTAGGCAGGCCCCGATGTACATGGGATTCTGTCCGAAACCCATTATAAAACCTGATCAATGGAAAGAAGGGGAGGTGGCATTTTTTTTGAAGCAGCACACTTTTTCATTTGGCAGGAGGCCAAGAGTGCTATTTGTCTGTGTCTAGAAAATTTTTACATGACTCCAGCCCCTTTCATTTCTGTGGACGCATTGGTGCTGTGTACCTCTCCATCTCAGGCATCCATTTCACAGCCATCTTGCAAATTGGAGGTGCATGCCTCTTGTGGATAGTTGATGATTGTAAATTCTCTTTTCTTTCATGCCATTTTAATAAGAAAGGCCTCCCCATTGTTGAGCTGGGCCCGGAGACGTAGTCCGAATTGGATGAACTCCGTCATCAAGCCTTGGTGTCTTCTTTTTGTGCTTTTTATGTGTTTACTTCTTCTTTTCTTATGTGCACATTTCTGTGTTAAGCTGCAATTTTGCATGTGATTCTTTTCCATACATCTATAAGCAAAAACATCTTGGATCAAGGGGGTAAAGAGTTTTCATATTGGCAAATATAAAAAATGGAGCTTAAAGTTAATGAAAAAATATAAAGGGGTGTAAAAAATGTTAATGAAAAAATGGATACATGCAATATCTAGTGAAAGTAGGGGTTTTTTAAATTGGGAAGTTGTATTGGATTCATATTGGTAGGGGATTAAATAATGTGATTTTTAGATGGATTTTCCAATATGTTGTCAAATTAAGGGTATTGTTTAATATGCCACAAATTCACGTGATATGTCATAGGTTCACTGAGTGAATCCCCAGTGATTGTATAATAGTCACACGGATTGATGGGCCTATTTTTTTGCAGCTTAATGTCACTGATACACAACATTGTGTTATCCTTATTGTTGGGATTGTTAGGAATGTACTTAAGCTTATGGATAATTTGTTAATAGATGTGAAATCCACAATGATCATTTGTTAATGAAATTTGGGTAGAAAATCAAAGAGATACACACACAAAGGAAAAGTTTTATTACTCATTATAAATCACACAGATACATCACATATTTATGGTGCTTGTGAGATCCAACTGATTCCAAAATAAGAAGATTGGTTGTTAATAAATTATCTCAACCAAATATACCTACTATAGTAAGCTTTAGTTTCAAGTCCCCCTTTTAATGCTTACATTATTACATAAATCACAAATTACAATATAAATAATACATATTACAACAATATAATTGGTCTCTGTCTCACTGGTCTTCATCAACACTCACGTCCACTCTGGAATCTTTATGAACATCGCTCTTTCTTCATCCACTACTTCGAGTTGTCACTTGAACTCCATTTAGCACATGCTTGCCTCAGACCATCATTGATGAACTTTGCAAGATCAACAATATTGAAAACTCGACTCATTGGGGATTCCGTGATAAGAGTTGTCAAGTAATGAACCATCCTATGGACCAACCACCATCTGTTGGATATTTCACTTTCGAATATCCATCAGTTGCTAGGAAGATGGTCTGAATATTGAATGTGTTTAAGAGTTGATCAAACAACTTGACCTGTCTAACACACAAGGATCTCATAAAAATAACCAGTAGTCATTATTTAGGGGTTTCCGAGCACCAAGAGCAACAAACCATAACAGTGTAAACACAACCAAACTAGTGATGTGTTCAAGGGTTTACGAGCGCCAAGAACAACTAATTTGAATTATGCAACAATGCTCATTAATTGGTTCTGCACCAAATATAACTTACAACATATATCATTGATAGCTTTAAAGAGTTTGAGAGGATCTGTATTAAACTCATCATCACTATCATAATCTGAGAAGTCCACAAAGTTTTCTTCTGGCAAGTCTTCAAAAGTAGTTATTTTAGCAAATTCTTTTAATTTCCCATTTAAGAGATCTTTGGCACGAGTCTTACAATTCAATGTTGTGTGTCCATGTTTTTGGCAATAAAAACATTTGATTGAGTTTCATTTTTTATGGACCCTCCCCCTGGAGAATAATGCCATCTCAAGTTGTGAGTTATCCTCTGCATCACCTGTTTTTATTCTCTTTTCTTCTGCTAAAAGAGTTGCTACCATTTCATCTAATGATTTGGAAGAAAATTGACTTAAGGTAAAAATAGCATTATCATAATTGGAAGGTAAATTGTTTAGCAGAATAGCCTTAGCATCTTCATCTTCTATTTTCATTCCAGTTTCCCCCAACTGTCTTATGAGTGATTTTAAATCATTTATATGTGTAGACAATGATACCCCCTCATGCATCTTAAATTTGAATAACTATAATTTCAAGGTGAATTTTGCATTCACAGCCTTTTCCCCAAATATTTGGCTTAACTTTTCCCATATTTGTGCAAAAGATTTTTCTAGGTCTATAAGATGAAGTTGTGAGTCTGACAAAGAGAGGCCTATAATAGATTTAGTTTTCTCTTCCCTTTTCAGCCAATCAACTAATTGTTTTGGATCTTGGGGTGTTGGTTCTTGTCCTTTTACTAAACTCCACAAATTTTTATGCATTAAATTCATTTGGACTTTAACCTTCCAAGTATAGAAGTTTGACCCATTAAATTTCTCAACCACTATTTGCTCCATATTTTAAAAAAAAATGTTACTGCAAAAATTATTACCTCATGCACTGGCTCCACTGCTTAAGGCTCTTGTGGTGGATCCCACAGCTGGCTTTCTCACAAATATGCAGCAATAGTGATATGCAGCATTGTAGATTCCCTTAGACCATCTCCTTACCACATGCAACACTTGACTAGTTGAGCATGCTTTTACAACATGTGATGTACCTAAATAATCTCCTTAATTCTGGAAGCAAGACGATTATCCTTCGGTGTTGAATCTCCACGCTCAGAGCTTCATGAGATTCACGACATCTTGGCACAAATTCCTTATACCATATCTCATGCAGAGAATTATCATATAGCAGTAGCTAAAACCCTCGACTCCATATGCACAAAGCTCTCCACCACATATTTACTCTCAACAAAGCTGCCCTAAATATATCAACCAGATCGATCTCTTGTTGAGATCGGGCTAAGCAAATCTTGCCTGGTTTGGTTCAATTAAAATTCGTCAAAATGTTAGAATAACATGAATGATAACAGTGAGATTTCTCATTGCACTTAGGGCACATTTAACAATACTTGTATAAATACATGAGATTGTAGGTAATAAAACCCTCGAAAAGAAAATTTCCTTCTTGATTAATTATTGAAGTCCGTCTGTTGCTAGTTTGGTGGCAAGCTCATCAGAACTTAGCCTATAATCCCTTATATGTAAGGCGTTATAGAAATCAAACAAAAACAAAGATATGATAGCACCTAGACAATGACTGGTGTCGAACACAGTGATGGTGAAGGGCTCTTCGGAGCATCAATTAGCAATGACTCTCCATTAGAAATGTTTGCATGATCCTGGTTGAAATGATTCAGCAAGCCAAGCATAGAGATGTTTTCTTCTTTCACTACAATGGCCACTGAAAAAGATTTCCTTTGCAAAATTCCATCGGCTATGAAGAGTGTATCGTCTCATGCTATTTCAACCTTAATTTGGGTTCCTTCCTTCTCAACCACGTTTTGTTGGGCTTTTAAAATGGCGCTTGATCAAATTCAAATTCATTCCTCTCGCATTTCCCTAGGCTCTCCTAAAAGGAGTAAACTTAGAGCTACCATCTCTGATACCAAGTAGAAAAACACAGAGATGCACACACAAAGGAAAAGTTCTATTACTCGCTACAAATCACACGGATACATCACATATTTATAGTGCTTGTGAGATCCAACTGATTCCAAAACAAGAAGATTGGTTGTTGAGAAATTATCTCAACAACTCAACCAAATCTACCTACTATAGTAAGCATTAGTTTCAAGTATTTATTAATGAGATTCCTTCCTATTAATTAAATATGTTAAGTTCCCCATTAGAATCAAGCAAAAAGGGCGAAGTTTATAATATAAAAGTGAGTGGTGGGGACATGTGTTCGATTATGCTCACTGTGTTCTGTTTGTGAATATTTTATGTTCGATTATTCATTATGTGGGAGTGCGGAGCTCCACATAATGGGCTAAGTTTATTGACTGCACTCCCGCACAAAATACATGCATATGAATATTGATTATTATTACATATGAACCTCTTAACTTATGCTATTGAGAGGGACATGTTATTAACCTATAATTACATGTGTCAATTAAATTATTGTTGAAGCTTGCGAAGAGCTTTGTACGAAGAGCTTTGTGCAAAGAGTTTTCATTGTGTGGAGAACTTTGTGCCAAGAAATTTTTACTTTCATTATGCAAAGTTTTCTCCCCACTTCACACAACTTTTAATCAATTCATTAGCAATAACGATAATGACAAGTACCATACTACATTGCAACTATTAAAAACTTAAAAATTCATGCAGAAAAGTTAATATGCATCTTACTATTCATGCACAAAAATTGGTAAACATCTTGGTGGTTTATTAAACCATGGTTTATAAAAATCTCTAAACCATTTAGTTTAATAAACCCACCCCTAAGGAAAAGTTTATAGAAAGAGCTTTTGAATCGATGTTTTGCCTTTATCATACTATTTGAATTATGCCAAGCATACTTTTGCCTATAAGCATTGAAGCATTTGGGAATCCCAATGATTAAAAAAAGAAAGGTTAATTGTAAATTTATTTATTTAGTTATTCGTTTTTAAAGGAATTGGTAGTTAGGTTATAATCATGTGAAATGAGTTGATTTCCATGATTATTACTATGATCTTTAGTTGAGAATTGAGTCGGTGGGATACCCACGAAATTTTTGAATCGGTGATTATTATGCAAGGTGTACTTAACAATGAACCTATTTAATAATTATTCTACATTCTGTAAATATTTATTTTATAATTTTATTAAAAATAATTATATATTTAATAATTGGGTGTTTAAAGGAGTTTTATACTATTAAGAAAATTTATTTCTTTTGGTTTTGAATAGTTTAATAAATAAATTGTTTTATTTTTTTATATATTTGTTTTCTTTAAATAAAGTTTAGTTTTGATTTATTTATTACTCGAATTTTAAATTTGAATAGTTTTATTATAAATTATTTATATATTTAATAACTACATGTTTTAGAGTATTTTGGTGATTTTTTTTTTTTTTATATATAAGTTAATATTTAGATAGATTTAATTTTTTTAAATAATTTTTTTTTTCATAAGTTAAGGAATTTTAGTTTGAGTGGACTGGTGAACTATTCATTTTCCTAGTTGTGTGGGAACAAGTTTTTAGAGATATGTTGTAACTAGTAAGCATTTATTATTTATCCTAAAACATATATCATAAAATGCTTCTAGCTCTAAAACATATTTTTTTACCCTTAAGGCGGGTTCCTAGGAGTGGGCATTCCCCCTCCCCCGACTTGATATGATGTCATCTTACACGAAAGGGGATTGTGGCTCCCACAACACTTGGCACATTGCATGCACTCTTATCATTTCATTGACCATGACACAAAGTCGACATAAGGTTAAATGTCATTTGAATATTGTAGGAAGCATAGGGAGGTACATGAAGACTCATCAAGAGAATTTTATCAAATTGGCAGAGTTGGAGGGAAAAATTAATAGTATAGACCACAAGCTTACCATTCTAGCCAGGGCATCAACCAACATCTCCTCCTCCTCAGATGAGGGTAGTGACCAGCCAACACAAATGCCTCGAGATTTTACCCAATAGTTGTTATGATGTAGTGATTTTTTGCTTGTAACACTAGTAGTCTTTTTTGTCTTTTCATGTGGATGTATGTCAAGGTCTGACACAACAATCCTATTTTATAAGTTTCTATTTACAAGATACTTTAGTTAGATGAAGTCTTAGGAACCTCAAGACTCTGAATTTATGTTACTAGTTTGGTTTCCCTTCGAGCAGATCACTAGCAGAAAATTTTTTATCTATATAATCCTCATTTGACATAATACAAAGTATCTATCATCAAACATATATGGATAACAATTTAAATTATTTTAAAACAAGTTAAAAGTGTAAAATATATTTTTTCATGATTAAAAATTTCATTAATTTAAATAAAATTATAATTTATATAAAAAATAATTATAATTAATAAAAAAAAAAGAATAAGAAGAAGAAGAAGAAGTTATTAATTTACTCATTTATTTACATTTTCAAATTTCCTTACTAAATTGAAATGAAATAAAGAAGATATGATAACAGTAAAATAATTTATACACAACAAGTCAAAACAACACCTCAAAAACAAAAAAGTTTATGTCTATCTAGGTGGTAATTTCATCCAAATGACTATTTCTCGGTAGAATCTAACTATTTTTTTCAAAAAAATCTAACTATGGAAGTGTTTGAATCTTTTTTTCTGATTGTGGAAATGGATTCAGCACCATCAAAAACCCTTGGGGCACCCAAAATCCTAAAACTTGACAGTTGTAACCTACATTTCCAAAAATGCCCCCTTGTTTTTTTTCAAAATTCAGCGAGAATTTCTATTGATTTTCGAGCAAAAACATCACCTTCTTAAACTACACCGAAAAAAATAACAATAAATATAAGAACTAAGACCCAAAAATTTTCGTGGAAAACTGTTACGGATGAAAGGGACAGTTATTCCAAGGCATTCTGATTTTGCAAGGGTAGTGACTACAGGTATTTCACCTGTAAGACTATGGCATGTAAGATATGGACATTTAAATTTTGAAAGTCTTTCTCAATTGTAGAAACAAGGAATGGTTAAAGGACTTCCCACTTTCAAAAGGGAAAATGCAAAATGTGAAGCTTGCATTTATGGCAAACAAAGTCGAGAAAGTTTTCCAACAAGTTCATGACGTGAAAACAGGCGGCTACAACTAGTTCATAGTGGTGTTTGTGGACCCCTACAAACTTCCTTTGGTGGATGCAAATATTTCTTACTATTCATTGATGATTTCAGCAGAATGACTTGGTTTTACTTCTTGAAGAACAAGTCAGAAACATTTGAGAAGTTTAAAAATTTTCGTCAACTTGTTGAAAATGAAGTCAAAGAAAAAATAGGTACTCTCAGGACAGATAATGGGGGAGAATTCACTTCAAATGAATTCAAAACTTATTGCAGTGAAAATGGCATAAGACGACATCTTACTAATGTTTACACTCCACAGCAAAATGGAGTAGTCGAAAGAATGAATCGGACCTTGTTAGGAATGGCGAGATCCATGCTAACTTTCAAGAGGTTAAGTCCAACATATTGGGCAAAAGCAATACATACAGCTATCTACTTAAGAAACAGATCTCCAACTGCTTCTTTAGATGGTATCACACCTTATGAAGCTTGGTTTGGTTTCAAACCTTGAGTTAAACATCTTAGAGTTTTTGGATCAGTATGTTATGCCTTAGTTCCGAAAGAAAAACGAACTAAGCTTGAATCAAGAAGTTTAAAATGCACAATGATTGGCTATTCTGATGAGAAGAAAGGGTATCATCTTTTGACCAATGGAAAATTCATTGTGAGCAGGGATGTCATTTTTGATGAAACTGAGAGTAAGAGTGCTGAAGAAATTGAAAATCTTCTTCAAAAGTTAGAAACTAAGGGAAGTAAATGAAATGGAAAAATGCAAAGTCAACCAACTTCACCAAATTGGTATGAACTTGATTTTCCTTCCTCTGAAGATGAGTCATCCAGTCCATCTACATCAACAACATCATCTGGGACTTCTAGCAGTTCATCTGCATCTCCAAGCAGCAGCAGTTCTTCTGACAGTGATTCTCCAGACTCTTCACCAGAACGACGAACATCAGTTTATATTAATCCTCTTTACAATGATGGAGACTTTACAGAAGTGCAAACAAGTGAGCACCAACTTCCGAAATGGGCAGTTCAACTTTTGAAAGATGTAAAGCCTGATGAACAGAATAAAACAGACACCAGAAGGGCACATAGAAGTGAAGGCAATTTTGCCTTGATAGCACATGATTTTACTGAACCTTCCACATACAAAGAAGCAGTAAAACATAAAGAGTGGCAACAGGCTATGGTTGAAGAATATCAAGCAGTAATTGATAAAAACACTTGGAAACTTGTTGATTGTCCATCACATGTTAAACCCATAGGATGCAAATGGGTTTACAAAATTAAGTATAATCAGAAGGGAGAACTTGAAAAGTATAAAGCACGACTTGTTGCAAAAGGTTTTGCGCAGCAAGAAGGCATTGATTATGAGGAAACTTTTGCTCCTACAGCTAAATGGAACACCATCTGATTAACACTTGCATTGGCCGCTCAAAAAGGATGGAAAGTTCATCAAATGGATGTGAAAAGTGCCTTTCTCAACGGGGATTTACAGGAGGAAGTGTATATGACCCAACCGCTAGGTTTTGAAATTGAAGGACAAGAGCATAAAGTCTGAAAATTGATCAAGGCTTTATATGGATTAAAACAAGCTCTGTGAGCTTGGTATGCAAAGATGGATGAATACCTTAAGAAAGTTGGTTTTCAACGAAGTGAATCTGATGATACTTTGTATGTGCGACAACAAGGAAAATATCTCGTAATTCTTGTTATGTATGTAGATGATTTGATCATTACTGGCAACCATGATGATCATATTGCACAGGTGAAAAAGGAGTTACATGCAGGTTTTAAGATGATAGATTTGGGATTACTTCACTACTATCTTGGAGTTGAAGTCTTCCAACGTCCACATCATATTTTCATTTCTCAGAGTAAGTATGCAGCAGAGGTTCTTCAACGATTTGGCATGCAGGATTGCAAGCCCATTCTCACCCCCATGGAGCAAAACTTGAAACTTTCAAAATGTGAAGGGGGGGAAAGGTGGATAGTACAACTTACAGACAGTTGATTGGCAGCTTGATTTATTTGACAAATACTCGTCCCGATCTATCTTATGCAGTCAATATTCTTTCACGTTTTATGCAGGAACCACGAGACAGCCTATGCAGCCAAAAGAGTTCTTCGATATATCCAAGGAACAAAAGATTTTGGTCTTATTTACACAGACTAAAAATTTTGTACTTAGTGGATATTCCGATGCCAATTTTTCTGGGAGAATTGATGATCGAGCATCAACATCAGGTTATTTAATGAACATGGGGTCAGCAGTAGTATCTTGGAGTTGTAAGAAACAAGCTACAGTGGCCAGTTCTTCATCAGAAGCAGAGTACATTTCAGCATGGGAAGCAGCATGTGAAATTGTTTGGTTGCGTAGAATTTTGTAGGACTTGGGCATTTCTCAAGCAGAAGCTACATCATTATTCATTGACAGCTAGTCAGCCATTAAACTTGCCAAGAACCCAGTTTTTCATTCAAAGACAAAGCATGTGGACACCAAGTATCATCGTATCAAATCTCTCATTGCCAAAGATGTCCTCAAGCCAGTTTATTGTCCTTCCGAAGATCAGAACTCCGACATTTTCACAAAACCACTTGGCAGAATAAAACTTACTAAGTTCAGGGATGAACTTGGTATCTGTTGTAATGTATCTTTGGATCATAGGGGGAATGTTAGATGATCTAAAAATACAATTTTATCATAGGTTATAAAATTAGAATAAAATAATTATTAATTTAAGATATTAAATTAATAATTATTATTCTAGAATGTTTAATTATTTAGAATTATTATATTGTTGTAACTAGATATGACTCTCCAAATGTGTCGTATCTTAGGCTCTATTTTAGGAGATTTGTTAGCTAGTTGGTTTGAATAGCATTTATTGTAAATGGACACTTGTTATTTAATAAGTGATCCATAATTAGAGGTAGTTAGGACATTGAGCTTATAAATAGCTCATTGCAAGAGTGTTTGGATGTTCGGGTGTAAAATCTTGCAAAATCAAATTATGTAATTATTTTTTTCTGATTAATAAATTTACGTGTCTGATGACACTTCTGCCATTATTGAAACTGGTTAGAACTATGTTGCACGAAACTTCTAGGAAATCAATGTTCCTGACCATACCTATACCTAAAACACTAAAACTCAAACGAAACTTGGTCATCATGTAATCATCTATGAGGGTTAATACAAAGTTAATTTTCCTTCTAAATTGTCATCTATAGTTTTTATTCTCTCTTTTTTCCAAAAAAATTGACTGTGGGAGTGTTTGAATCTTTTTTCTAATGGTGGAAATGGATTAGCACCATCAAAAACCCTTGGGGCATCCAAAATTGACAGTTGTAACCTAGATTTCCAAAAATGTCCTTTGTTTTTTTCAAAATTGAGTTAGAATTTCCATTGTTTTTTGAGCAAAAACATCACCTCCTTAAACTACAGCGAAAAAATAACAATATATATAAGAACTAAGACCCAAAAATTTCATTTAACACTTGAAAATGGTTAGAACTATGTTACACGAAATCTTTAAGAAATCGATGTTTCTGGCCATGCCTATATAAATGTACTTGAAATACTGAAATTCAGATAAAACTTGGCAATCATGTAATAATCTATGAGAATTAATATAGGCTTAATTTTCTTTCTAAATTATCATCTATAATTTTTATTCTCTTTTATCTTACGAAATATTATATTATTCACTTTATTTATTTATTTATATATATTGTTCAACATTTTTATTTTTGAGAGATAACATTTCTAAAGATACCGGAAACTCCAAAACGTTTCGGCATTTCATTTAGGGTTAGAAAGTTCCATAGCGTAACCTTGAAAGTAACCCGAACACTTTGCAACATTCTTGGGCTTTCAAATCAATTATCTTATTATTAATCACTATGGTCAAAACTTTGGTATCAATAAAGGCCAAAGCTGGGCAATTTATTTGCCTTTGATTGTCTTTTATTAAGTCTTAAGTAGTTAGGTTATATATCTCGTGATTATATTGCAATCATGGTGGTTACCATTTCTTTGAAAGTAATAAGATTTATAAAATATATTTTATATGGATTTTTAAAAAGAAAAAGTAACATGGTTTATGTTTTATATTTAATGGTTATTGATGATGATTTGGTTTATTATTTTTTATAAAATAAATAAAGGATCTATATATATAGTTGAATTTGATTTTGATTAAAGTGGAAATGGAAGTATCAAAAATATTATATTTTTTTAAGTTATGAAGTTTTGGAAATAAATTAAGTGATGAAATTTGGTAAAATTGTGTCTTATATTATTAAGAGTATCACATGGTAAAAAAAAATATTATTTATTTTTAATTTTATTTGTATCAATAGTTCAATAACATGTTTTTTTATAGTGGAGGTTGTGAGATTGATCATGAGTTTAGTAATATTTATTTTATTTTTGAATTTTTTTTTTCCAAAAAAAAATCGCATAATCTCCCCTTTTAGTCAACATATCATAATGGAGGGCAACTCAATCGCTAACGACAATAATATGGGGTAACCTTTAGGGATTTGACCAGATTTAAACCTATGATCTATGGTCTCCCCATCAACAACAAGGTGTTTTGTTCTTTAAACTTATAATGTTGGAGAATAATTTTGATTAGCCAATTTAAGACAGACAAAATCCTTTTAGCATTCCAACTTCCCTTCGATAATGATTGCATTATCATTCCACTCCTTTTATATATATATATATATATATATATATATATATATATCCAAGGAAAGTCTCAGAGAGATATCCAAAGGATGTTTCCCTACATTTGTGAATGACATCCTTAGTAAATTTGTTAGGATAGACTAGTGTACCTCACCTAGGAGAATTTGAACTATGCACTTGCCAATATGAAACTAGCCAAATGTCGAGCAATGTTGGTAACAACTAATTGAGCTAACTCCTTGGGCTCTTATATTTGCACCTTATATGGATGTAATATTTAATATTATCAATATTATTCATTTGATTTTCCTCTTTTATGTTTCAAAATTTGAGTCAAACCTTGGAATCTCCAAACTGACCTCTTTTGATCCTACGATGTTTGTTGTTGAGAGTACAAGTCCTAACATGGAGCCTATAATTGATCCAAGTGGATATTGATGACCACCCGCTTATTCCATTGGGTCACAACACAATTTTCATATTTAGTCAATTTCTATGTTTGGTACATTTTAGGTCCTGAACTTCTAGAGTCGTTTAAAGGCCCTAAATGACATTGTTTGGGGAAACAAACCAATGGTAGGCATTAACTTCGTCAGTAGTTGGAATTGTACTCCTCAGACAGACCTTTCCAATATGCTATCGTGCATGCCAAACAAAGATTGTATGCCAAAGTTATGACCCCGAGAAGTTGGCATTCCAATTTACCCCATCATGGCAAGCCTTTAGTGCTTCATATCCTAGGGTTGTGTTTTTTGATGCTTAGGGTTTCTCATTATTTATTTATGATAAAAAAAAATGCCTCTAAGCCTCATTGTAACATAATTCAGGAAGGCACATAGTTGTCACATCTCTTCTCAGAGATAAGTTACCATTGTTTGAGCTAGTTTGCTTTCATTCTGCATGTATACAATTTCAACATTTTCCATTTATTAATTGAAGTCAAGTTTCCCTGTATCTCAGTGTTTTCATTTTAACATGGAGTCTATACTTGATCCAGGTGGATATTGGTGACCACTCGCTTATTCCACTGGCTCACAACACAATTTTCCTATTTAGTCAGTTTTCTATTTTTGGTACATTTTATGTCCTGAACTTATAGAGTTGTTTTAAGGCCCTAAATGAAATTGTTTGGGGAAACATACCAACAATAGGCATTAACTTCATTAGAAATTGGAAATTGTACTCCTAAGATAGACCTTTACAATAGGTTATCATGCACTCCAAACGAATATTGTATGCCAAAGTTAGGACCCTGGAAGTTGTCATTCCAATTCACCCCATCATGGCCCAAAAGCCTTTGGAACTTCATCTGCTAGGGTTAGGTTTTTGGATGTTTAGGGTTTCTCATTATTTCTTTATGATAAAAAAAAACACCTCTAAGCCTCGTTGTAACACAGTTTAGGAAGGCGCATAGTTGTGACATCTCTTCTTAGAGATAAGTTATCATTGTTTGAGGTAGTTTTATTTCATTCTACATGTATATAGTTTCAACATTTTCCATTTATTAATTGAAGTCCAGTTTCCTTGTACCTTAGTATTTTCATTTTAAATTTGTATTTGATTTTGTTTCCTTTATAAATTCAGATCACTTGCTCAACTTGAATAATTTATAAATTGTTATGATGGGGTAAACATTTCACTCATCATGAACAAAAAAAACTAAGAAAAATAATAATAATAACATGTTGCAAATGAGGAGAAATTGCATACATTGTATTTAATCATCAATGAGGGTTTTGGAGTAGTTTTAGCTAGTTAGGAATGAATAATGTGTGGGGAAGGATATTATTAATGCATTAACACCTCTGCATTGGAAAAATATAGGAAGTTGACATGGGATGATATCAATTCATACAAAGTGTGATACATCCCAAGAAGACATTATTCAATACTCTATCAAAGAATGTACACCTACAACCTATTTCTTTATAAAAGTGATTAATTATCAAGCAATTGGTTATTAGCAGTAGATAGTCGTTATGAGAGGTGGACACCATGAACTTTGATTAGGACCATCACACCATATTTATGGTATAAATAATAAAACAAAGAATATATATTGATAATCATGGTATTATCTACATGAGTTTGCTTACATGTTCTCCATCCTTTAAGTAAACTGAAATCAACTATCAATTCACATTGGAGGATGCAAAGAAAAAATCCACTACAAGTTATGACTTTAATTATTGATACCACCACCATAGGATTTAAGATTATCTTCAAGTTAGGTCTCCCACAATATTCTTTAATGTCAAACACTCCAAAACAAGAATACACACACGTGAAAAGATCCTCTCTCCAAGACAAAGTATGAAGTATAAATGCGCAAGAGCATGAATAACTTGGCATCACTCCAATATTTCACATGACCAATCTTTGAGTCCATAGATTTATAAGATGCACAACCAATACTATTCCTAATGGGTAATGCTTGAAATTCTCTCCATCTTAAAGACACTAAAATTGAGCAAGATTGTCATTCCTAGAAACCATTAAGTCACAACTCAGCGAAAGTATATCAACAAATAATCTTTAAACTATTGTAAAATGAAATAGGTCATCCTAGAGCTCTAGGTTCAATAAATAATTTAATGGTTAAACACACCTATCACAGGCATTGATCAACTCCAAATAGAGCATCCATTGGGGAAAATCAACCACTTATCACAAATTTTCATGGGAATCACACCCACTAAAATATGAATCACATACCAACTATCAATCAAGTAGATCTTCCACCTATCACAAGTGAAAAATGATGAATTTTTGTAGCCCTAGAAATATATAATGTAATTGTAAGGCATGTTATTCATGTCATTTCCATTGTTTAGCCCTTGAAAGAATTATTATAAGACATGTTCTTCATGTTGTATCTAAAGAGAAAATTTTCAAAATTTGAATTTTTAATTTTTGGCTCAAAACTTGTCAAGTGAGCCCTCCCTCAAGTCAAGTTGGCCCCAATGAAGAGACACACCCATTTAGATAGGCATAACACTATATATAGAGCATTCAACCTCCTCCACAAGGCACCATTCGACCTCTCACACAACAAGACATATTATGGGCATCCTAGCGAAGAAGAAGAAGGACAAATTCATATGAATACTCTCTCTGTCTTTCTCTCTCCTTCATATGTGTGATTTCCACGACAACTTCTAGGTAGTAAGTAGGGCTCAAATTCTGGGCAGATTGATATAGGTAGCAGGGCCAAGTTTTAGGCATATTTTGGGAGGCCAAAATTCAACCTAGGAAGATCAAAGAGGGCCAAATTTGAAGGGTGGAAGATTGAATTGACAAGAGGGTTGTTTGACTAGGTTTGACCATGCATTGTTGGTCAGTTTAACCTCATAGTTAACTAGCAATATTAGGTGTATCTCTTGTTGAACTGAAGAATTTATCTAAGGAAAAGGCTGTTGGGTTTCCCCCAAGTGGGTTTTTCCCAGGGTAAAACTTGTGTTCTCTTTGTGCATTGTGATCTCTACTATCCTTGTGATTTTATGGTTGAATTTATGAAGTGTAATTGCTTAATGATAAACTAGAATTGTTCAAAGAAGATATACATCATTAGAAGTAATTATGAATATTTCATAAATTTGTGCTTGTATCTATCACACTTGAAAAATCAACATGGTAACGGAGGTTTGGTGAAGAATAGGACATTGAGATCACTCTTGAAGAGCTTTGGTAAAAGGAAGAGCATTGAATAAAACCTACACCTACAGTGTAATTGTTTATCTATGACTAGGGGTTCCTCTATGAAGCTTGAGAAAAAATTAGAAGGAGCTACAAAATTTAGGGCTTAGAAAACAAAGATTGATATCATCCTTGCAAAGAATGATCTATTAGGTATTGTGAAAGGAAAGGTCACTAAAACCTCAAATAATGAAGGAAAAATAAAATATGAGAAGTATGGCATCACATTTAAAAGCATCATTGTGGACTCTATGAGAGATCACTTGATTCCTTATGTTGCAAATATTGAATCTTCGAAGCAAATGTATGATGCCCTAGTTGGATTATACACTATCAACAACATTGGCCAAGTGCATGAGTTTGAAGAATGATCTTTATGATGTTAGAATGACAAGAAATGATACTATAGCCTCATATTTCATGAGGATTTCTCAATTAAGAGATCAACTTCAAGCAATTAATGAAATCATTTATGAAAGAGAACTAGTGACTACAAAATTTAATGATTTACCCGGCTCATGGGACTCATTTTCATCTAGTATATGTGGCAGAAAGGAAACTCCAGAGTTTGAAGAATTATGGACTGCATGTACTCAAGAAGAATTTAGGCTCATATTAAAAGGAAATATTTAAAGATATAAAGAAGGTGATTCTCAATATTTTACAACACATTTCCAGAAGGCTAGAGAACGAAAAAAAATTGGTTTCCAAAGAAGACGAGAAGGAATAAGATCTTCTCCTCAAGGAAAGAAAGATATGTTTAAATTTCAATGCTATCATTGTCACAAATTTTGTCACTGTAGACATGATTGTCCTGAAAGATTGAATGATAGAAAGAAGAAGGGAAAGCATCATGCTACCATAGCAGACATTGATGAACTTCCAAAGAAACTTAAGAATGAAGATTCAGGTACCAAAGACTCCTTCTATTTTTTCTGCTCTTACGAGTTTTATTGTAGATAGTGATAATTTGTGAAGAATACTATCTCAAAAGGTAGAGCTTGGAGACAACAACAATTATGTAGTAAAAGGTGTTGGGAAGACTTCCATTTAGATGAAATCAGGTGAAAATGTTCATGAGAGAATCATATTATATGTGCCAAGTTTGAAAAAGAATTTGGTTTCTATTTCATGTTTGGAAGATAAAGGAGATAAAGTAGTATTTGTTGATGGTAAAGTACTTGTGTGGCCAAAGGGCTCAAGTATAGATTTTGCTAGAGTAATTGGAGTTCATGAAGGAAGGTTTTGTAGACTCTTGAAACAACCTACTCAAGCATTAGTGCATAATGGCATCAATCAATGTGAACTTTGGCATAGAATATATGCTCATCTTCACCATAAATATTTTCCACCTTTAAATCTAATGGTTTCAGGTGTTTCAGAATTGCAAATGGAGCATGAAGAAGTATGTAAAGGCTATGCACTTGGGAAGAATGTAAAGAAGCCCTTTCCAAGCAGTGAAAGTAGATTTAAGGAATTTTTGGATCTAGTTCATTCTGATGTATGTAGTTCAATGTTAATGAAATGTCTTTGAGGCTCTTTGTACTATGTAACCTTTATTGATGACTTCTCTCGCAATACATGGATTTACTTCATGAAGACAAAGGATGAAGTCTTCAACAAGTTTTATGGATTTAAGGGCGAAGTGGAAAACTTGAAGGGAAATAAAATCAATATTTTGATATTAGATAATGGAGGAGAATATACTTCTAAAGAGCTCGTTTCCTTTTGTAAAGAAGTTGAAATTAAGAGGGAGTTGATAGTTCCTTACAATCCACAACAAAATGGAGTTGCTAAAATAAATAACATAACCATTGAATAATATGTTTAGACAATGATGCATGGTTAAGACTTGCTTATGTTTTTGTGGAGTGAAGCATCTCTGGCAGTTTTCTATATTCAAAATAGAAGTCTTCATCAAATTTTGGAAAACAAGACTCTTGAAGAAGTGTTCACCAGACAGAAACTACAGGTTGGACATTTGAGAATATTTGGTTGTCCAGACTATATCCATGTACCTAAAGATAAGAGAAATAAGCTAGATCCTTCAAGAATGAAAGGAATATTCATTGAATACAGTGATTAATGAAAGGCCTATAGAATCTATGTTCTAGGAGATTGACAGGTTGAATTCAACAAATATGTGACCTTTGATGAGAATATTGCTTATTGTAAATCTAAATAAGCTCCCATGGACTTTGATGATAGTCAAGAACATTAAAATCCCAAGAAAGAAGGTTCAAGTCCATATATTTCTTTAGAAAATCCCATAGATCATCAAGAAGAGCCAGAAGGGCATAGAATTCCAGTGGATCCAATTGTTGTTCCTAAAATTAGGAAAAGGCTAGCTTGGATTAGATCTACTTTGTAGGAAGCAAAAGGACATGCAACACCATATAGCACCTTCAGGGAAAATAAGAGACCAAAGAGGTATCATGGATATGCAACATTAATGACTAATCTCAATGGTTTAGAACCTTCCACCTTTGAAGAATCAACTAGCCAACAAGTTTGGAAGGAAGTGATGTTGGAATAATAGTAATCGATTATGGAGAATGATGCATGGGAGATTGTGTCGAGACCTGAATGGGTATACAACATCAATCATGAAATGTACAAAAGTATATACAAATACAAGGCGAGAATTATGGCTAGAGGGTTCTCCCAAAAAGAGGGAGAGGACTATGATGAGACTTTTTCTCTGGTTTCCAGGTACACTACCATTAGATTTATTATTTCTATTGCTTCTTCTATGGGTTTGAATTTACATAAGATGGATGTAAAAACTGCTTTCCTCAATGGTGTGATTGAGGAAGAAGTGTACATAGAACAACATCAAGGTTTTGAGGTTCATGGAAGAGAGTCTCACATTTACGAATTGAAGAAAGCCTTGTACTGACATAAGCAAGCACCTAGAGCCTGGTACTCTCAGATTTAAAACTACCTAACAAGACTTGGATCAAAACTTATATATCAAGGTCAAGAAGAATAAACTTGCGATTCCTTTATTGTATGTTGATGACTTATTTTTGACAGTTGTGGAGAATCTCATTATTCAGTGTAAGAGGTAGTTGGTCTCTAAATTCGATATGAAAGTTCTTGGTTTGATGCACTACTACTTAGGGCTAGAAGCATGGTAGAAGCCTAGTGAAATATTCCTGGGTCAAGGAAAATACATTGTCAATATCTTGTAAAAGTTTAGAATGATGGATTGTAAATTGATGGCAACTCCCATGGTGACAAACCTGAGAAAGTTGAGAGACTCTGGGTAAGATTTAGTAGATCCATCCATGCAATGGAAGCTGATTAGGTCACTGATTTATTTCATTAATATCAAGCCAAACATTTTCTTTGCAGTGAATACTCTAAGTCAGTTCCAAGTGGAACCAAGGCACAATCATTGAATTGCAGAAAAGCATGTATTGAGATATTTGTGTGGTATAATTTATTATGGTTTGAGATATGTCTCGAATTGTGACATATAGCTATAGAGATATATAGATGCAAATTTGGAAGGGAGTGTTGAAGACATAAAGAGTACATTTGGAGGCTTCCTTAGTTTGTGCTCCACTATGATTTCGTGGATGAGTAGGAAACAAACATCTGTTGCACTTAGCTCTACCAAGGCAGAGTATATTTCAACTAGTTTAGTGAGTTGTGAAGCAGTATGGCTTCAGAAGTTACTCAAAGAATTATTTGACTAGGTGTTAAAATTGACTGTGATATATTGTGACAATCAAAGTTGTGTGAAGCTAATAAATAATCCAGTTTTCCATGATAGGTCGAATCACATCAAGATCAAGTACCACTTCAACCATGACATGGTGCAAAAGGGAACAATGAGGCTCTAGTATGGCTCTACTAATGAGTAGGTAGTTGATATTATTACAAAGCCCATGTCCTAAGTGAAGTTTGTATACTTTTGGGACAAGCTTGGACTTGTTGAGAATGCCTCTCTCAGTGAGAGGGAGTGTTGATGAGATAGCATCACAGACTGACATTCTCTTAGTGTCAAGTATGTTGACCCGAATTACGAAGAATGGTCCAACAAAGGACATTTATTCTTCTTGTGTGAAGTATGTTGACCTGAATTAGGAATAATAGTCCTAGAGAATTAGGCTCCTTTAGGATCAGGTCTTGAATCACTCAAATAGAGAGTGTCCTTTGGAGATTCACTATGTGTCAATGATATTGACCCGAATGATGGTGAACCAAGACTAGTTTTTACACGATGTGTCAAATAGACAAGAATTATGGTGACTAATTGATGTTAAATGATGTACCATGTGTCAGGAGTACCGACCAGGATTATGGTGAGGATATACCATAGGTAAGAGGTATCAGCCATAATTATGGTAATTGGTTGATATTATTGATTTACCATGTGTCAAAGATGTTTGACCATATTATGGTCATTGGCTGATGTTATTGGCTTACGATGTGTCACAATTGTTGACCCAAGTATGGTGATTGAATAATGATGATTTTTTACAACCTTTAATTAGAGAAATTTTTCAACAAGATTGCATTTGTCTAGTCATTACGAATACCTCCCTGGCTAAGGGGGAGTGTTGAATTTTCGTTGATATGGTCGGTATTCATAATTTATATTTTAGCCCTTGAAATATATAATGTAATTGTAAGAGATGTTCTTCATGCCATTTCCATTATTTATCCCTTGAAAGAATTATTATCATACATGTTCTTCATGTTGGCATCAATAGAGAAATTTTCAAAATCTAAATTTTAAATCTTTTGCTCCAAACTTGTCAAGTTGGCTCTCCCTCGAGTCAAGTCAGTCCCAGTGAAGAAACACACCCATTCGGACAGGAAGAACACCATATATCATGCATTCCACCTCCTCCAAAAGGCACCATTTTACCTCTCACATAAGGAGTCATATTTTGGGCATCCTAACGAAGGAGAAGAAGGACAAGAAGGAATAATTCATCTCAAGAATATTTCTCTCTCTCTCTCTCTCTCTCTCTCTCTCTCTCTCTCTCTCTCTCCTTCGTGTTGGAAAATCAGGAGACTTGTAGATTATAGATGATTTTCCTTAACTTTATAATTACTAGTGATTTTAGTTGGCCTTTTATTACTTCTTTAGTTCTTGTTCATCAAGCAATTACAAAAACTATGAAGATCACAAAGAGACAAAGTACACAATATATATGCTCCAAGCTAGAGAAAAACCCCTCCAAGGGGAAAACCCAAAGAGAAATTCTTCTCTTCTTATAGAATCTTCTTACAATGATACTTCCAAGACCCAAATACCAAAGCCCAAAATCCTCCCAAGCACCAATTTATCCCCCAACAATATCTTCTTCAAGGCAACTTCCAAACTTTGACTTTCTACAGCTTTGCTCTACAATTTTGGCCATGCAACTGCCTCTCAGAATTTTGGCCCTGCAATTTTGGCCTCCTACAACTGAAACTACACAAAGACCCTAAATTCGCATGTGTGGACAAAGAAATAGATGGAGATTATCCCAAGAAACTTCGATTCTTCCTTCTTTTCTTCGTCCTTCTAGCTCTTCTTCTCCTTCACTATTGCAAATCGAACTAGTGATGAGTGATTGTGCCAAATGAGGTCTAGATCCTTGTATTTATAGCCTTCTTGAGGGGTCGAATAGCCCTTCCTTAGGCCAACTTGTCCTTGACTAGGGCTGACTTGGCCTTAGAGTAATACATGGCTTTTTCTTAACAAAATAAATATTTTTCTTTGTTACAATGAGTCCAAATGGGACGATAATACATGACATATTTTCTTCTTTGTCCTAGAAATGCCTAGAAAGACCTACAAGCATGAAGAACATGTTTTTGACCTATACTTGAGCATGAAACCCATGCTATAAAATAATTTTCTTTTTCTTTTTCTTTCTTTATACAAAATATATAATGTCATGATTACACATAGGTCATTATGAAGGCCGAACCTAGTTACAATTTCCAACACTCCCTCTTAACTAGGGAGGTATTCATAATCCCATCATGAAGTACAATGAATCTCATTCTTGAAGCATTCTCATAAGAAGAGTCAGATTGATAAGCCATCTTTGTCAAGCATCTATACCATAACCAACATTGTCATTGAAGGCCTTAACTAGACATCATGTTGGGAGGCTTTACGTGAGCTGCCACACTACCTCTAAGGCACATACCCCATCCGGATGTTCACCGGGTATGTCCTTTTAGGACTATTCTTATCTTGGATTTCCAATCTTGAATCCTCAAAGAATATTGGTCCTCTTCAACTACTCTTATCTTGGATTCCCTACCTCATCCTCAAAGAGTATCGGTCTACAACTTCTTTCCCTAGATTCTACAATCCATAAGAAGTTCCAATCTTAGATTCTTATCCAATCCTCTGAACTCCATTATTTCCTTATGGCCTTCACTAAGAATTACACCTATTAGTTTTGTTCTAGTGCATGGCCCATAAAGAGAAGAATTATCCAACATCACTCCCTCTCAATTGGGGAGGATATGTCTACCAAACCAAGATTACCTCTCAGGTACTCCAACTTCTTGTTTGATAATGCTTTAGCCAGAATATCTAATACTTGTTCATTTGTAGGTAGATAGTACAACTCCACGATCTCATCTCGTACCAAACCTCTGATGTAGTGGTACTTATTATTTATATGCTTCATCCTAGGATGAAACACCTAGTATTCAGTCAATTTTATGCAACTTTCATTATCGCAATGTATGTGTGTAGAGCTAAATGGTCCTTCAAATAAATTTGATAATAACTTCCTGGTCCAAACTAATTCCCCACAGACTTTTCTTGCAGCAACATACTCAGCTTCAGCACTACTCAAAGCAATTGTATCCTGCTTTTTGTTATGCTCCTATACCAATAGGTATCATATTTCATGATTGACTTGATTAGCTCTGCAATATGTACATACCTTTTCTTGTTGCAAAGGTTTTCCATATTTTGAAAAAATCAAAAAATTTAAAAAAATGTAAAGAGGGTATACCCTAAAAGAAAAATCAAAGGGTAAAAAGATAAATGGTCAAAAGAAAAAATGAAAAGAAATGAACCCCAAATAAAAAGGACCAGGAAAGTGTGCAAGTCCAAATGCCACTACTATTTCATTTTTCTGTAAATAAAGCATCATGTACAGCTTGTTGAACTTTTTACCACAATTGATGAATGGCCAAAAAGCTTAATCTTGGCTAGTTCATGTTTGAATTTCCTGTTTTAGAGATAGAGAATAGAAATCTGTCCAAACTGTTTAAAACTTGGCAGATAAGTAGATAGGTAGAGAAGCAAAGGAGCTCAACTGTTTAATCTGAGCCCTTGGAAGAAATAAGGGCAGACTTAGATAGGTTTATCATTTAAAGAAAAGAAAAGCTGAAAGGGTTTGCTAGTCCAAGTGCACCCAAAGAAAAAGAAGAAAAAATGTTAGGCACAGTAGGCTGGGTAGGCAGTTTTGGGGTGTTGCAGAAGAATACTTGTGATTGATTTTGTCTCTCAAAATGTTCATCTTACTATTATCACAAGTACCATGGCAGATGTTTGGATACAGATCAAGCAAAGCATGACTAACTCCCCTTCATCCCTTTCCCAAATCATTTACTAAATTCCCCCAGAGATATTAAGATCTGCTTAATATCCTTAAAAACACTCATTCCTTTTTTTTCATCAGATACCTGAGTAAAACCCCATTTTTTCTTGGGGAAATGGCCTCATTTCTTGTATAAATCCTTGTTTTTCCCCTTTTGCCTAAGTTTTTAAACATTGTGACTTAGCGCTTTCGGACTCATTTTTCATATTAACTTTAACATTATTATTTAAATCCCGCCCCATTACCCGTTCCCGTATTATATTTATAATAAAAACCCCAATTAGTAATATTTCCCGTCCATTAGCGATATAGCCATATTCATTGTTTAAATGGGAATTAAAGGTTTATCCAAAATCTTGTAATAACCCTTCGCGCGCATAGCCTTGGGATTTATTAACCTCTGGTTAATTAAATAACCAAACCCACAACCCCGCCAACCAATTGTAATAACCTCGATGCATTATAAAACTTTAATTTATTGTGTGTCGGTCCCGCGCCTTAACCATCTGCCACCTTTAACGAGCACCCACCGTCCGATCGGCGCCCTCCCATCGAACAGCCGAGATCTATATTGCTAGCCCTCCATCTGCCGAAAATTAACGTCCGAGGAATTGGCGGTATCGCCGCCCATACCGGGACACGCGGCGCACTCCTGCACTGCTCGCGACCCTCCCGTCCGAAACCACTTTAGCCCATAAGCGGTCCGGGGTAAAACCGCTTACCACCCTCCGCTACATGACAAGATGTCCCATCATGCTGACGTCATCCGCTCAATAAATGCCAAAAATACCCGCCAAATCAATTTTCGTTAAATAAACGATAAAATGTCATTTTCACCCCGATTTTCTGCAAACTGTGCTCCATGCAAAATACGTCCAGTCGACTGTTCGAGCAGTTAGCCCATCACTCGGCCAAGAAACTCTAGTGTCATGCTTGGCAGTCCGCCATTTGACCTGCAAATTCACAGTTTTACCTCCGCAATCCAGGTATTTATCCGTTTTTTCCCTGCAAACCTGCAATTTCACTTTTCCACTGAAAATTCTACCTGAGAAAGCCAACTTTGAGTTGAAATCAGTCTGTTTAGTCCATAAAAGACTCCTAAACCTGTTGTTTAGTCCAATTCTCCACAAAAAGCCCAAATTCCAGTTTGAATACACAAGAACCAAACATGGAAGCCCCCATAGCCCTGAATGTCGCACCCATGAACGCACCTCATAAAGACTTGAATTATCTACCCTTGGCCGACAAAGATTTCCAAATAAAAGACCTATCTGGTGACATGAATCATCTTCAGACCTTCTGCCAAATTAGAGATAGTTATCTAAGCAACTCTGATATTTTTGGACTATGGGAATCAAACCTTCCCATGTACTTCCTTCCCTCAGTCCATGTTTTCCCAGATATCATTCACTAATGTTGTGCCAGCTATGACCCTGTCCATAGAGCAGTTATGTCTCCTTCCCAAACTGTCCTTTTTTCCATAACTGTTGAATCCATCAATGAGATGATACATTTCCATTCCACTGAGCCCCTTGCTCATCTTTCCATGGGATTTTTGCTTGAAAAAGCTTCTCAATTGCCCAGCTCAGAGATAACCCGAATTGCTCAGATATTCATGAAACCAAACTGCCAGCACCAAGACCCACCTCCCTATTTACATACCTAGTTCACTGAGACTGGAAAACTCATTCTTGACATGATATCCTTGATCTTGGGATTTAATTCTAGTGAATATGTGGATGATATCACCCTGGTTCTATTATCTATCTTTACTCCAGGACAGCCCCTTGCTGTCAAGTATGACTATGCCACTTTTATTGCTAACAAAATCCATGACCAATTCCTGAATTTGGATAGAGAAGGAGTTTTCAAATACACTTCTTATATATACCATCTGTTGTTATATTATCAGCCAGACAGCTTTCCATTTCCCATCAGGAAATTAGACTCAAAAGGAAATCGGAGGTCTGTGATCTTTTGGAGCTCAGTCTTCCATAACTGTGATTCCCCTTATACCTATAGTGAATTCATTGACTTATTTGTGCACCCAGCCTCCACTCTGTTGATAGGAGCTCCTCCTCCTAGGATTACTGGTGACATGAAGAAGATTTTGCAGCTTTCCAAATAGTACAGGATAGGTGACTGGTACCTCTACCAGAATCACATAGAAATCAGAATGTATGGATGTGAACTATGCCCTTTCAAGTTGCCTAGATATGTGCCTATGAGGTTATTTGCATTAGAATATTTCAGGCAAATCATCTATGCAGACTTAACCCACTTTTGTAATGTAAAGAAGAAGGCTCAGCTGAGAATCAAAAACCAGTTAGGCCCTTATGTCATCAATTCTAGGGATGCATGGGAAGATGCTGAAAAGATCTTAGAAGACCATCTTAGATTGAAGAAGAGCTTTCAGTGGGTGCCATATGACCCATGTAGTTTCATAAGTGACAGAAGGGTAAGAAACAAGCTATCAATGTATGTACATCATAAGATCCTAGAAATTGAACAGTATGTAAATCAGGAAGAATGGGTAGAAGGGACATTAATAGAGGAAATTAGTGAATAGGAAAAGATGGAAAAAGCTATGAAAGATCTTGAAAAAACCCTTGACCTGGACTCTTTTGGATAGGTATCTTTCAAGTGGCCTCAACAATTAGGAGTTGGGACATCCTTTGCTGGAACTTCTCAGTAGCCTGCACAGAAAACCAGCACATCAGTCACAGGGACTTCAAAGGGCAAAGAGGTAGAAACTACAGAGCAGCCAATAATGACTGATCAGCCAGGGGGGTCCAAAGAACAAGAACAAGTACAAATTCCTCCAGCCCAATCTAAAGCAGCAGAAATCCCAGCATTGCAAACTCCTCTAAATGAGGAAAGAAGCAAGAAGAGAGACAGAGAAGAGGCCACACCTATCAGTGGACCTGTTGAACAACCAGGAGCAAAGAGACAAAGACTGAATCCTCTGTTAGAAGAGGAAATTATTGAAGAAACAACAGATAGTCTAAGAGGTGAGAGGGTAGTCAGCTAGCAGACTTCCCCAGTGGTAGATACATCAACTAGCTCCCATAGGCAGGAGCTAGAAAGGTAGCACAGTGTAGAGGTGTCGTCCAGCAGGCCACAAAGCAAGCAAGCCTTAGACATCAAGAAAAATTTCCCAGAGATAAAGGCCAGGAATTATCCCATGAGAATTGAAATCTATAATCAATACTTGAAAATGGACCCCTCAACCCAGCAAAGATTGATGTCTGCCTATAATATTAAAGAAGGCAAAATGTTAATGAGTTATTTTAAGCCAAAGGTATAGCAACCCCAGTCGGCAACAGATTACATCAGAACAAATTTGGAGGTCCTAGACAAAGACATTCATCCACTGGACCAGATTGAAATTAACAAGCAAACTGGGGAAATGGTTTATTCCACACTAACTGGCAAAGCAATGTTGGCCCACCAGTTACAAAGTTCCTTAGACAACACAACAACTCAGTTGCATTGGGAGAAAGCTTCTTCTCTGGCCAAGGATAACAAAATCAAATCCTTAGAAGAGATCATCATGGAACTGGGACATGACCCCCAAGATGCTAAAGGCATAAAGGCACTAATCAAGAAGAAGGAAGAGGACATTGCTGCCCCGAGGAAACAACTGAAGCTACCTCCTTCAAGGCACCCTCTGACTACAAAAATCATAGAGCAGAAATCAGAGGAAGACATGATGGACCTGCTCATGAAACTCAATGAAAGATTAACTGATACAGAGCAGGCACTGGAAAAGGCCTTAAAAGAGAAGCAGGGAGAGTCGACCTCCCAACCACCTGAGGTAATCCCTATAGTCACAACTGCAGTCCCCTCAACAATTGGACCAGCATTGGCTCTTAATGTCCCAAAAGCCACAACAGAAGTAATTACAGGTACAGAAACAACAGCAACAGCACCAAGCAGTAGTACAAGTATGAGCACAGAAGAATTGATAAAGGCCATGGAAGAATTGAGACTCCAAGTGTCAGAATTAAAACAAGTTAAAGAGCAATTGGAAAACGTAGAAAAGAGTTATGATAAATCCAAAATAAGTGTGGCAGAGAAAATAAGAGAGGTTAAAGCATTAGAGAATAAAGTGAAAACATTAGAGAAGGATCTCACTATGGATAAGCCTCTGGTAGAAATCAAAGGAATTCTTTGGACCAACATCAATCAATCCCTAAGTAATGTTTGGCCATCTATCCAAGCTATTTATGAGCAGATTGACTTAGTGAATGTAGCACATGGAGAAATTCAAAAATCAAGAGCTTTATTAGGACAAATGCCTGATCAAGCCAACCGGCTCATACATTTTTTGAATAACAGAAATAGGGAACAACTGGAACAACTCGGCATCCCAGACAGGACAGGCACCATTTTGGAAATCAAAAGAGTTCTAACCAAGAGAACTTTAATGCAGAATTTGGAAAAAAGATGCCAGGATATGCAAGTAGAAATTAATTCTTTCATGGAAAGGTTTACAGTTTTGCAGAATAAAGGGCTACCAAGTCTTTTAGGAAATAATGACCGGCTTATGAAACACGCAGATTATGTACATAAGTTGAACACATATGTTGTTGATCAAGTTAATTCATCAACAAGTGCTTCAGGAGTAAAAGCACTCCCCACAGGCCAAACTCTCTATGATAACTTAGAAAACTTATTTTATATTGAGCATGAGGTAAAACATCTGTTTCAGCTCTAGCCTAATTTTTTCAGATATACAAAAGCTGATGAAACCCTGAGGAAACTTCAGAGACATAAATTGCCAGAGCAACAATGGTGGGAAGACATGTTGGGGATTTTGTAAATTTCTCTTGGGTAAAATGTAGATTTTGGGTTATTTTTCCGTGATAAAGATAAACAAAGATAAATGAGGCTCAAGCGTGTCAAAGTATATCTGATCAAGGTCAAAGAATGTCCGACAATGACGGAGCAGCCAGCGCAGAGTATCAGTGGAAGACAGTTGTAAACCGACTCGCAGAACCTACCTCCAGCACATCCGACAAAGATGGAACAGCCAACACAAGCATCGATTCATCTTTTCCCTGTTTTCGAGACTGTTTGTCTCTATCTTTTGTAAAAAAGGGATTAGTCATCACTAGATATTATCTCCATCAGATATTTTGTAAGATATTTTGATATTTTGTATAAATACCCCCTAGACGAAGTATTGAGTGTTGGTGGGTATTCATAGATTTTGGATGTAATACTGAAACTCTGGAATAAAAGGCTGTTGGAACCATTTGTTGTCTGGCCTACTGGATGAGGATTTGATGCAGAAGACTTGTCACAGAATTCTTGAATCAAACTCCAGATCAATAAGTCCACTATATCTCATGTTTTACAATTTTCTTGTTTACTATATCATCTGTGTTTCATAATCTGAATGGTAAAGAAAAGGATTAATTTAGAATTTGCTTAAACTGCACTCTATCTTCAATCTTTATTATTCTCTGTGTTTTCTTCAGAATTAATATAAGCAGTGAATTCTTAATTGCTCCTGCTTCCTGGTTCTTGCATATTGACTATTTGCTAAGGAATTCTTAACTGCTCCTTACCAGTAATCATCCATTTTCTCCCTTTCAATATGTTGAAGGATTCTTAACTGCCCTTCATCCATTGAAGCCCATTCCATCTGACTCCAGCTTGTATTTGTTCCATGTTTGACTACCTTGCTCTGTGATACCATCCTCTGTTAAGAAACCAAATCCAGAAAGCCATCCTTCTTTGACTCCATCATGCCCAATGGACTGAACTATTCAGTTTTCCTCACTATTCTATTGAATTCCACCATCCAAATCCAAAACAAAACCCTTGAACTTCATAACTAGCCTAACATTTTCAAAACAAAGCTAAATCATAAAGAGAGAGCCCTCTCTAGATACAGATTGACTAGATTCTGTATCTAAAAGATTGGTCTGTGGTTACCTCAGCTGTATTCCCTTTCTTACAACTTTGGGGAACAACCTGAGTGATAACACTTTCTACTCATCCACGAGACCATGTAAGATCCTAGGCTAAAGCATCCACCCATTGTGCTTCTTCCATCTATCTCGCTACCACCTTAATCAAAATCTATGTATCCCATGAGTTGAATCTCATTACCATTATAAAGAAGGTAGTGATGTATAGTTCCACGCAAGTATCTTAGGATATGCTTGGTTGCAATCCAATCATCATGTTTTAGCTCCATTTGAATATGACTAAAGACATTTATTGCAAAACAAATGTTTGGCCTACTAATTATCAAGTACATCAAGGACCCAATCAATTGTCTATAGCAAGTAGGATCCACCAGACTAGAATCTTAACTCCTCAACTTCTATAGATTAGTAATCATAGGAGTCATCATAGGCTTGCTTTCCATCATGCCAAATTTCTGAAGAATCTTAATCACATATATCCCTTGACGAAGATATATCTCACCCGAATTCTACCAAACTTCTATTCCCAAATAATAGTTCATAATCCCAATATCCTTCATATCAAACTCGGCTGCTAATTTATTCTTGCATTCCTAAATTTGATGTTCTACACTTGTAACAAGTAGATCATCCACATACAATAGTATGATGACTGGTTCACCCTGGACTACCCTCATATATAGGTTAGGATCTTGATCTAGATCTTGGGGGGAGGCCCCCAAGATCTAAAAAATTGAAATGGATCTTGGGGGGGGTGGGGAGGGGAAGGCCCTCAAGATCTGAAAAATTGAAATGCCAGAAAGAAAAGGAGAGAAAACCCAATAAACAAAACCACGAACAAAAAACCTTTTTTTATTAAAACAGAGAATAATTGTAAAAGCTACATTGTGGTGGACAATCTGTCCTTTTACAAAATGTGACTTGTTACTTATAGCATTTTTTTGTTACAATACCACAGGTAAATTCCATGGGTGGGTGTCACTTACAATACCATGGGTAAATTCCATGAGTGGATAAATACCATGGGAGGATGAATACCAAGGGTTGATGCCACTTACAATACCATGGGAAAATACCATGGGTGAATGAATACCATGGGTAGATGCCACTTACAATATCATGGGTAAATTCCATGGGTGGATAAATACCATGGGTGGATGCCACTTACAATACCATGGGTGAATGAATACTATGGGTGGATGAATACCATGGGTGGATGCCATTTTCCATTCGGATCATTCCTCCCTCCTTAAGAAGAAATGGTCCCCATTGCGTGAAGTTCCCTCATGAGAAGCCTTTGTTGAATATGAAGAGCCACCGAAGAGAAGAGTTTTGTGTGGTTAACCCATAATCGTGATGGAAGAAGATCCGAGGATAGAGATACCCTATAATGCTTGTGATCAAATTTGATACTCACAGTGTGCGGCCTAGCAAATGAACTTCGATAAAATGTGGGTTTATGGATAACCCATAACCATGAAAAACGAAGATTTGAGGATAAAGATACCTTATAATGCTTGTGACCAACTGTGATACTTATAGTGTGTGGCCTAGCAAATGGACTTCGATTAAGTGTGGGTTTGTGGATGACCCATAACCATGAAAAATGAAGATCCAAGGATAGAGATACCCTATAATGCTTGTGAGCAACTGTGATACTACCAGTGTGTGGCCTAGAAAATGGAATTCAATGACAAGGATTTTGTGCGGTTGACCCATAACTATGATGTTGATTGTTGATGAAGTAGGAGGTGCCTACATGGCCTGGGGTGGGAGGGCACGTCTCCAAAGAACCCGAGTCGGATGTTGCTATGTTGAAACCGATGAATGTGAAACGGGTGCCTACTAAAGCAGGGTGGGAGGGCACATCTCCAAAGGAAACCTACTCTCAATGTTGCTCTAGATTTAAAATGGGTATAACTCAAAATCTTTATTATAATCTATTTTTGGAAATAGAATGACCATTATGCATCTTCCCATGTGAGTGAAATCCCTACCTGGACACTATGGAAACTCAAATTTGCGTTGCAATCTCGTTGTAACAAAAGTTCTGAAAAAATAACTTATTTAAATCGGCGATATCTACTTCATCATAACTCCGATTCAACCAATTTTTTTTTAAATTGGGTGAGTTTTCGAGAGGAGCTCAGGTATACAATTTATTTATTTTTTTCTAAAATTATGCACAAAAACTGCAAATTTTTTTATAGGAGAGTCGTTGTCCATGAATTGCCATCATAAAAATTTATGCAACATAGCTAATTTTAAATCAGCGATATCTCCCTCATCTTGACTCCAATTTGGCCAATTTTTCTTTAAATTTGGGTGTTTTTTTGCAAGGAATACATATCTTTTATTTGTTTCTTTTATAAATTTTGCACCAAAATTTTGAGATTTGATTTGCAAACTCATCGCCCAAAAAACCATTCATGCGAAAAAATGAAAAAGAAAAAATTATTCCCGCTTTTCCCAAGAAAGTGCTATGTGGAGGTCATAGCACATTCCTGAAGTTTGTTGAATATTGCTGCAATAATTTGAAACTGCAATATGCATCAAACCCGCATTCCCGTGGAATGGTAACCTATTCTGATATCATTGATCCAGATCTTGGTGGGAGGCCCCCAAGATATAAAAAACTGAAATGGATCTTGAGGGGGGAGGCCCACAAGATCTGAAAAATTTAAATGCCAAAAAGAAAAGGAGAGAAAACCCAGTAAAGAAAACCACAAAAAAAACTTTTTTTTTATTAAAACAGAGAATAACCGTAAAAGTTACATTATGGTGGACAATTTGTCCTTTTACAAAATGTGAGTTGTTACTTAAAGAATTTTTTTGTTACAATACCGCAGGTAAATTCCATGGGTGGGTAAATACCATGGGTGAACGAATACCATGTGTGGATGTCACTTACAATACCATGGGTAAATTCTATTAGTGGATAAATACCATGGGAGGATGAATACCAAGGGTCGATGCCACTTACAATACCATGGGAAAATACCATGGGTGAATGAATACCATGGGTGGATGCCACTTACAATATCATGGGTAAATTCCATGGGTGGACGAATACCGTGGGTGGATGCCACTTACAATACCATGGGTGAATGAATACTATGGGTGGATGAATACCATGGGTGGGTGCCATTTTCCATTCGGATTAGATCTGTAAAACTCTTGATAAAACCAAGTCTCAATAGGTATGCATCCATTCTTGTATACCAAGCTTGAGGTGCTTGATTTAATCCATATATATATTTCTTTAGTCTGCAGACATGAGTCCCCCTCTGATTTATTTCAAATCCTTAAAGTTGCTCGATGTAAACATCTTCATCAATAGTCCCATTTAGAAAATTTGTCTTAACATCCATTTGATGGGTGTTTCATCCCATAGTAGTAGCCAAAGGAACAAGCGATCTAATTGTCGTATATCTAGTTGTAGGAGCAAAGGTTTCTTCATAATCTGTGTCTTCTTTTTGTGAGAAGCATCTTGCTACAAACATTTCTTTGTACTTATCGATGCTCTCATTTGCAACATGTTTGATCTTATATATCCATTTTAAAGTGACTATAGATTTTTCACTTGGCCTAGGAATGATTTCCAAGACATCATTCTTCATAATTAACTGGTGTTCTTCCTGCATCCCATTTCTCCACTCTTGATGTTTAGTTGCATCTTCATAGGAGGAAGGTTCAACTTCAATGAGCTTCGTCATAAATGTTGCATATCGAGGATACCTTTTTGGTTTTTTTACTTTCCCTAAAGGTCACCTTTGTTGTGTATCCTTTTTCTTCTTGTAGAGTAGTTCTCAACCAAGTAGGTCTCTTTCGATTTTTAAGAAAAATCACTTGCTGCACAGGCTCACTAGGACCTTCAACATCTTCTTGAGTCGGATCTTGATCATGAGTGTCCCTCAAGGTATCCTCAAGAATAGTTATCTCTTCTTCCTCAGAATCGACTAGAAAATCCTTAGATTTCTTGTAAGCTATACTTTCATCAAAGATGACATCCTTTCTTACCTTGATCTGATTATCCTCCTTAATATAGATTCTGTAACCTTTTGATGAAGCACTATACAAATATTCCCTTTATATTGGTAGGGTCCAACTTCTTCCTTTTGTCCTTCAGTATATGAATATAAACCGGAAACCAAAATATTCGAAGATGATCCGCATTTGGCTTCTTTCTTGAAAATGCTTCTTCCAAAGTCATGTTGTTAACAACCTTGTGTGGACTTTGGTTCTGCAAGTAAACAATTGTCACATATGCTTCTCCCCAAAGGAATTGAGGGATATTTTGATAATGTAGCATGGCCCTGACACATTCTTTAATTGTTCTATTTTTCCTTTAATCCACACCATTATGTTCATGATTATAAGGAACAATGGGCTCCCTCTTAATCACACCTTCCTTGCAAAATTCTATTAGCTCTTTAGAGGTATATTCTCCGCCATTTTCTAATCATAGAATCTTGATCTTTGCTTCTGCCAGATTCTCCACTTCATTCTTGAATTCTTGAAATGTCTCGAACACCTTGTCTTTTTACTTGATGAGGTATAACCAAGCTTTCCTTGAGAAATCATCAGTGAAGGTTACATAATATTGATGCCCACCAAGAGATGTTACATCCATAGGACCACACACATTAGAGTGTATGAGATCCAAAACTTCCTTAGATATGGTATCACTTCTTGCAAAAGGCTTTTTTACATTCTTTCCTAAAGCACAACCCTTACAAGTCCCTTCATTATCTTCCTTCAATTCGGGGATGCCATCGACCATTTGATTTAAAGATGGAAAAATATTATAATGAAGGTGCACATACCTTCTATGTCTTAGTTTGGAAGGGTTCACATTCAAGTGAAATAGGACTTGAGATAGAAGTGTAAAGAATCTATATAATGTTCTTGGAACATATAAGATGTTTTTGAAGTGAATACTTCCACCTGATTCGAGCTCCAATGAAGTAGATCCAATCCCTTTCACTAGATAGCTCTCCTTGTCTCCAAGTTCAATCGAATGAGATGAGGCTTCTTTTGACAAAGTCTGGAGTTGGTTGCATTCTCCCGTCATATGTCTGGAAGCACCACTATCAATAACCCATACATTTTTGTCCTTGAAATTTTCAGACAAAGCAAAAAACAACCTTCCATCCATTGCTTCTAGCTTGGAAATGATCTTCAAATGTATCCCTTGATGGATGTAGTGATATTTCTAAGAAGCTTGAAACCCTTCTTCATAATTCTTGCCATGGTTCCAACTAGAATGTGATCTTTAGTCTCCTTCTTGCACCTTGGCTATGATGCCATGTTGGAAAATCAGGAGACTTGTAGATTATAGATTATTTTCCTTAACTTGATAATTACTTGTGATGTTAGTTGGCCTTTTATTACTTATTTAGTTATTGTTCATAAAGAAATTACCAAAACTATGAATATCATAAAGAGACAAAGTACACAAGATATAGGCTCCAAGCTAGGTCAAAACCCCTCAAAGGGTAAAACCCGGAAAGAAATATTTCCCTTCTTATAGCTCTTCTTACAATGAAACTTCCAAGACCCAAAGACCAAAGCCCAAAATCCTCCCAAGCACCAAGTCAACCCCAAGAAAGATCTTCTTCAAGGTAGCTTCCAAACTTAGACCTTCTATAACTTCAGTCTACAATTTCAGCCCTACAATTGCTCCTCAGAGTTTCAGCCCTATAATTTCGGCCTCCTACAACTACAACTACACAAAAACCCTAACTTTCACACATGTGGACAGAGAGAGAGAGAGAGATTATCCCAAGAAAATTTTATTCTTCCTTCTTTTCTCTGTCCTCTAACTCTTTCTCTCCTTCATTATTTTAGATTGAACTTGTGATGAGTGAGTGTGCCAAATGAGGTCAAGCTCCTTGTATTTGTAGCCTTCTTGAGGGGTCTAATATCCCTCCCTTAGGCCAACTTGTCCTTGATTAGGGCCAACTTGGTCTTGGAGTAATACATGGTTTTTTCTTGACAAAATAAATATTTTTCTTTGTTACAATGAATCCAAATGGGACTATAATACATGAAATAATTTCTTCTTTGTCCTAGAAAGACCTACAAGCATGAAGAACATGCTTTTAACCTAAACTTGATCATGAAACCCATGTTATAAAATAAAATTTTATGTTCTTTCTTTTTATTTCTTTATACAAAATATATAATGTCATGATTACACATAGGTCATTATGAAGATTGAACCTAGTTACAATTTCCAACACTACATATGTGTGATTTCCTAGGCAATTTTTGGGCAGCAAGTTGAACTTCTGGGTAGCAGGGCCAAAATTTTGGGAAGATTGTTCTAGGCAACAGAGTTGAGTTTTTGGGCATATTATATGAGGTCGAAATTCAACCTATATAGATTAGAGAGGGCAAAATTTGAAGGGCAGAATATTAACTTGACAAGTCTAGGGTTGTTTGACTAGGTTTGACCATAACATTGCTGGTTAGTTTGACCTCATAGTTGACTAGCAGTATTAGGTGTATCTCTTGTTGAACTGAAGAATTTCTCTAAGGAAAAGGTTGCTAGGTTTTTCCGCCAAGTGGGGTTTTCCTAGGGTAAATATTGTGTTCTCTTTGTGCATTGTGATCTCTATTGTCCTTGTGCTTTTATGATTGAATTTCTAAAGTGTAATTGCTTAATGATAAACTAAAATTGTTAAAAGAATATCTACACATTAGAATTAATTATCAATATTTCATAAATTTGTGCTTGTATCTATTGCACTTGAAAAATCACACCCAAATCTATTAGAACAAATTAGCCACCTATGAGAAGTCCTCCTTAGCATCACACCCACTAAAAATAAATCCATGCCATCAATAAATGAAGTAGAACACATTAGCATCCACTAGAAAAACTTAACCACATGTGTTAGGGCCTCCTCAACATCTAACTTGTCAAAAATAAATCCATACAAACCATGAATAAAGAAGAAAAAATCACACCCATGGAAAACAACTCCATACTATCTAAAAACCAAGTACATCTATAACCTATCTAGGTGGAAACACACTAGCATCCACTGGAACAAATCAACCACCTATCACAAGCCTTCATGGGTATCACAACCATTGAAAATAAATCCACACTGGCCAACAATGAAATATATCTACCACTTATCATAGTTTAAAGCACACTCTCACCACAAGAGAAACTAGGATTTCAACATATCAAACCCTTAATGAGTGCAATTTCTCATTTCAGGCACAATAGGGTTTCACCATCCAACAACCACTCATAGGTCCAACAACTAGAATCTATAGCCTTCAAATAAAAAGAGGCAATATTAATCCAATATATTCTATATCATGTAGACATTTTGAGAATTAAGAAATTAATGCAAATTTAGAAATTTCACCGTATTTAATTTAGGTTCCTTGGCTCTAATTCCTGTGAACCTTCAAGCTTGTGGTTGATATGGAATATTAAATTTAGAATAGTAATATTGTGCTTCCCTTCAACCCAATTTCACTTGAAAAAGAAAGAAAATAAATACCATACAAGTCTACTCGAATACCATAATGCTACAAATCTTGTGGTAATGCACTTTTCTAAGCATAAAATTGAACTGTCTTATCACAACAAATTATATCAACAACAAATATTCCTCTTTATCTTTGAGATATATGTTAAATCACTTAACCAATTTTTATATACATTATGTCCAATCAACATGAACATCAAATGTTGAAATCTACTCAATCATGAAGATACCATAAATTGAAAATCAAACTTGTACACAAAAAGAGGATACTAAGAAATTTCATGTGTGTGTGTCTATGATGAATTCCAAGTAAATACCACAACTTTATCACAAATTTGATATAAGCCAAACTCTCCAAAACCGCTAGGGAAATATAAGAAAATCCTAACTAACAACTCCTGCTAACTACGAATCATTCCCAACTCCTATTAGCTATGAATCACTCCCACCCAAAGTTAGTCACTCAATTAAAAATCCCCAACATGTTAGCATCAACACCAACAAGTATTCCTTGGCACATACACCAAGCTTGTATCACACAATCTCTCTAGTCTAGTTCTCTTGTATTCCTTAAGGATTACAAACCTTATCCATGCTACATCACATGAGTACATGGAAAAAATATGGTCATGCTAGCCTCCAAGTCTGCATGTTCCTCCTATGGTTTGAGTCCTCAAAGCCTAAGTTTCAAATTTTACATCAACACAAGAATTAAAACCTTCATAAAACATGAAGAATGCAATAATTAGGTATTCTTCCAAGCAAGGAATCAACCCAAGCTCAAGAATTATCAAGATAGCCTCTCCATAATCTTGCCCCAAGTTCCATACATCACATAAGAATAAGGTTACTAAATCATGCAAGGCATTAGCTCCACTCTCCATGCCTGATACTAGGGTAGAAGCCTTAGTGCTACAACAAGATCCATGAGAACCATCATTGTCTCCAATGTCATAATATTCTCTAAGGTTTACTCACATAGCACTAACCCTATCCTCCCACAAGGGAAATACTAAGCATCACACTAGAGCAATCTCTTCAAGGAAAAACAAGACATATCTCTTTCCTTGTCCTTTCTTAGGGTTTCATCATCGACCCTAATGTCTTGCTTCCTAAAATACTCCAAGACCCCCATCTAGGTTCAAGTGTCATTGTGACATGATGCTTCATTGGGAGTTGCCTTTGTACTAGTTATATTGACTATGTTGACTATGTAACTCTTTCATGATTCTTGCAAATATTAGGAAGAGTGATATCTATAGTGAAAAAAAATACTTCTCCAAGACAATACAAAGATAGAATAGAGTACAATGAATGATAATGAATACAAAATCTCTCTCCTCCCTTCATATATAAAGTAGGTGAGGGAAGCTAACATAAAACAATAAGCAACGAATAAGGTAAACCCACATGGAGTGCTTTACAATATAAGGATGTACATGCATCAAAATAGGGTTTATCCAAACCCTAAAGTAAAGCACCCTTCAAGAATGATTATCCTTGGGCTCAATGCCCCTCCTCCATGATGGTGCACTCTCCAACAAGTTATTAGTCTAATGCTCCCTCTTCCAAGTGGTATGTTATCCGAGTATCCTCATGCAAAGTGACCCTCCTTTAAATGCATGCTACATGTCCTCTAGTGTGCTCCATGATCCTCTCATATGTGCCAATGTGGTCATTGAACTTTAAATCTCCTTGACCCAAGATTCCTTAAGTCAAGTGCGCAGGCTCCAAGGTGTTTATTACATGGTCCTAAACTCCTAGAGTAATGTGCCCTCCTTATAGTTAAGTACATTCTCTAATTAATTGATCAAATACTCTATTGTGTACACTAATGGGTTAGTCATCATGCCAACCAAGGAAAAAAATCTTTTAGATAATGGTGGCATCATTTCTCGCTTTAACCAAGGTTAGCCATCCACCCAAATTGACCCATCCCTATGTCCTTGAAGCATCTCCAAGGGATTAGTGCTACGTGAAAAATCTTTTGAAGTAACCCCAAAAGCTAACAATAACCAAATATGAAAATAAATAGACAAAACATAAAAATTCTATAAATGAATTCCATTAAAATTTGGCAATGGATAAAGATTCTGCTCATTTCACCCTATGTTTATAAACTAACCCAAAACCTCATAAAAATTTGAAACATACCATATCAATTAAAAATATAAAATTTTAGTTTACTAGCTTTCAACAAATCCTCGTGAAAAAGATGCATTTTATCAACCCCATAAACAAAACCAACTTCCATAGTCTAATACGTTGTAGAAAAGTTGTGCAATGTTATATTATTATTGTCAATCTTTGTAGTGTTGGATTAAAGAACATATGATTTAAAGCTAAAGAGGATGTTTGAGTAGTGCATTTAGTACATCAAATTATAGAAGAAGTCAATAATCCATAGCAATTTAACAAGTTTAAGACATGGTTATGTCATTTTTATATCATTACACACCCATCTAGACCCCATTAATTTGTTGCCACTGCTCTTAATTCATTGAGACCAGACTATCAACTATTATAATTTGAATTTCATCAATATCATAAACACCGCATGTGTCAATCTCATCATATTTTTTGAAAAGAATGCAACATCATTGATTCAAGTTTATTCATACTAATACATTGTAATATATGCATTTCATTGAAGCTCCCACTAGTGTGTTGCTTCATTGATTTTTGCAACTAAAGGAGAAAAAAGATCAATGAAATTGATGCAATTAATCTTAGTTGTGAAGCCATTTTTCTTTAAGGAAGAGAATTTGATATCTCTTTAACCAATAGTTTTGGGGTTGACATGAATCCATGCTAGTACTAAATCTACTTCATTTTCTACTTGCACATACATTAACTATGATTTTGCTAGGTCTTAGACAATCTTTTCCTAAATTCTGAAGTTATCGGTGAGATGAAAATGAATATTGTATGTTGCACTATGGTTAAGTGGTGATAGGAATTCAATGAGGAATCTACCTCAACTAGTCAATTGGAGTTTATTTTCCTCTTCTAAATATTGCTCAATTTATGGATTATCTTTCCTAAATTATAGAGTTATCAATGAGATAACAATGAAGATTGTTGATTGCACTATGATTCATAGGTGATAGTAAGTCAGTGAGGAGTTTACCTTAACTAGTTAATGGGAGTTTTCTTTCCTCTTCTAAACATTGGTAAATTTAATTGATGTGGATAACAAATAAGATGGGAGAAAGGGAACCCTTAGTTAACACCAATATTACAACTAAAGTCCATATACCACTCATAATTACATTTCATCTTAGCAATAACATTTTTTATAGAACCTGATTGCAACACTGTAGAGCTTAGGGGGGAAACCAATTTCTTTGAGTATTTTCCATAGCTTAGCGGGGGAAACCAATTTCTTTGAGTATTTTCCATAGCTTAGCTCTAGGCATAGCATCAACAACTTCTCTAAAATAACTAAAACAACATATGATATCTTATTTTTTGTCTCTACAATCTTCTACAATAACTCTAAGGGTAGAAAGGCGATCAATTATAGCTTGTTTATCTGTAAATATGCTTGCCCCGTGGCCCTTTTATTATTGTCCTCAAGTCTACTAATTTTCTTTCAAGATTCAACCCAAATAATTTTGTTTAAAGGGGTTAATCATGATAGATCGATAATTAGACAAGTGAACCTTGTTTTCGATAATTAGTACATTTATTATGAAAACTCATTTAAATTTTTAGTACATTTGTTATGGAAACCTTGTTTGATAATTTAGTTGAAAAAATGTTTAATATGAGACAACATGCTTATACTCCCAAGTTTTAAGATACTAGCTTGGTATCCTTCAATATATCTAACTTTGTTATTAGTGTGACACTTTGATCTCATATTTTATATTTTATATCCTGGTTGAAAAAATCTTAATGCAAATGCTAAGTGGTTTAGATGTCCTTAGAGTCTCCAAGGGAAAGTTAAGGGGAATTGAGTTATCATGAAAATAATACCACTATCCTACTTAACTAATAAGTTAATATGCCTTTTAGCTAAGTGAACTCCTTTTGTGGGCTCCAGAAATGGGATTATGACTTGAGGCATTCTCTTATAAATCAAGTCACTTAGACTCTTTCAAGAGGTTAAAACCCAATGCAATAAAGTGGCAATGTTTAAGCCTTTTGAGTCACTTGAATTAATTAGGAAAAATATGATAAAATAAAGTTAATAAATGAATAAATCTAATTTTTATTTTATTTAATTTATTTATTTATATTTTTTTTATAATTTAGTAGGAATATTAGTGAAAGTTATAATTTCAGCTGATGAGAACATTGACCATAAAAAAATTATTTTGAAGATTTTGGTTCAATTTAAGTTGACCCATAGATAGTGATGGGGTGCACTGCACTTTGTGATGTCACTGGTTTGAAACTTAGTGGGCAAAAATCCAGTCATGTTAAGGGCTACATTTTTAAATGCAAAAATGAATTCAGCGCCTGAAAACCCCTTGGGGCACTCAAATTCCACAAATTAAACAACTTAAATTCAAGTTTTTAAAAACATTTGCCAAATTTTGGTTAGAATTAACCAAAAAAAATGCTCCGAAAAATGTCAGTTAAAATAAGCCATTTAATATTAATTCAATTTGAAAAGAATAAAGTGATTCATCTTGTTTTGAAGATGAACAACACTAGATGATTCGAAACGTGTCAGCATATGATCTAATATGATTATCGCCAAAAAAATTCTTAAAATACAAGATATAAATCACAAAGTTATTTAATATTAATTCAATTTGAAAAGAACAAAGTGGTTCATCTTGTTTTGAAGATGAATCACACTAGATGATTCGAAGCGTGTCAACATATGATCTAATATGATTATCACCAAAAATATTCTTAACATACAAGATATAAATCACAAGCCTAAATTTTCATCTGTGACATCGGAATTCACTAAGGATATCATCAGACAAGACTGTGTGGTTGTCCTTAGAAAGGTAAGGCCCCCCAAGAACAATATCAATAAGCTTGAAATTGACACTCTCAAGCCCTTAAACAATAACAAGGATATTGTTGTTCTCAAAGCCAACAAGGGTGGTGTTGTAGTTATTCTTTATAAGGAGGATTACAGGAGGAAGATGTTGGATCATCTCCTGAATAACGAGAGCTACAAGAAACTTAGTAAGGATCACTTGAAGAAGATTTCCAAAAGTGTGGCTCTTGCTATAAAGACCAGTAGTTCGGTTAGCTCATTCAGTCATAAGCTCATTGAGAGTAGCCCTCTTACCCCCAGAATTTATGGACTTCCTAAGATCCATAAGGAAGGGGCTCCTCTGAGACCCATTGTCAACACAATAGGAGGGCCAACTTATCTTCTTGCTAAATATTTAGCAATGAAGCTTAAGCCCCTTGTAGGTAATACAATTCCTTTGTCAAGGACTCTGCTTCGTTTGTTAATGAGTTGAAGGATTTCAGGTTTGATCCTAATGACAAGCTTGTGAGTTTCGATGTGGTCTCCCTCTACACTGATATCCCTTTCATCAAGGCCATCGAGGTCATCAAGCGTATTACAGATCCTGATACTACTAAGTTAGCTGATATATGTCTTACCTCTACTTTCTTTTCCTTCGATGGGGAATTCTATGAACAAACTTGTGGTGTCGCCATGGGTTCCCCCCTCTCCCTTATGGTGGCTAATATATTCATGGGGGATTTTGAATCAAGGGCCTTAGCCTCTTCTCGTCTTCTACCTAGGATGTGGAAGAGGTTTGTGGATGACATTTATGTCATTTGGTCCCATGGCAAGGAAGAGTTGGAATTTTTTTTCCTTCATTTTAATAATTAATCTAATTCCATAAAGTTCACCATGGAATTTGAAAGTAATAATAGTCTGCCCTTCCTTGACGTCCTCCTCTCAAGGAATGAAGATGGATTTTTTTCTCATCGAGTCTTTCGGAAGAAAACTCACACAGAGCAATACCTTCATGCTAATTCTCATCATTTCCCGGCTCAAAAGCTTGGTGTTCTCAATACTTTAGCGACTAGAGCTTTAAGGGTTTCTGATGATAACCATCTCAATGAGGAGAAAACACACCTCTTGAGTGTTTTCTTTAATAATGGGTATAGTAGACACCAGTGTACTAAGGCTTTCCTCAAAGCTAAAAAAGGTCCTAAGGCTAAGAAAGAAACCAAGGATCATTTTTCTGGGGTTCATCTCCCTTTTATCCAAGGAACTATGGACAAGATTGTGAGGATCCTAAAGAAGCATAAGGTTCCTTCAACCTTTAGGCCTCTAAATACCATTTGAAGCTCCCTAAGATCCATTAAAGACCCTGTGGACCCCAAAAATATGAAAGGTGTTTACATTATCCCTTGCTCTTTTGGGACTCCCCACATTGATGAGATTGGTTGCTTGATTAATCAAAGGATTTGTGAACATGCAATTGACATCAAGCATGGCAGGACCCACTCCTATGCTTTGGCAGAACATGTAGAAAAATCTAGGCATCACGTCTGCATTGAGGAAGCCCATGTCATAACCAAGGTTAGCCATTTCCATCATCGTAAATTCAGGGAGGCCGAAAGAAGGCCCAATAATTTAAATAGAGACGATGGTTGGAATATTAACAGAAGTTGGGTCCCTGTCCTGTCCTCCTAGTTTGTTTATGTTTGCAGATTATTTTGTTTTTTAGGGTTTGACGTTTCTATTTATGAATTTTTTGTTTCTATATAGGTATTTGCATTTAATGTTAATATTCTTTTGATCTGTTTTCTCACATTTAAAAAAAAATCTATCCCTTTTGATTGCTTTGTTTTAATTTTAGACTCATTTAATTATTATTTTTGTTATAGAATCTTGACTCATTAATCAGGTCTTGACTTATATATATATATACTTGTTCCCTGTCTTTGGTTGACTTGGATTATTTGTTTCTTTTTTGAGAAGAATCTTTGGCGAAAATCACATAGAGATATTTTTGTCGACGCGTTTCGAACCAACCAGTGTGGTTCATCGTCAGGGCAAGTTGAATGAGCAGATCTTGCTATGCATTATAAATAGATTGGGCAAAATATCCAATGACCAAATTTCTAGATCAGGTAACGGCTAAAATGATAACAGCGAGATTTGACCAGGAAACGGCTAGTTTGACTATGAAGGGCATAATTTATTTAAATAAGTAAATTCAATTATTAATTTCCTTATTAAAATAAACATAAATGGAAATTTATATAATTATAAATATATGTTAGAATAAGCGACTTAATATTTTATAATCATAAAATAATTCAAGTAATAGAGAATAGTTAATTATATTTTAATTAAATATAAGTTAATTATATTTTAAATAAAATATAAGTTAAAGGGACATTTAAATCTTAATTTAAATTAAGTAAATAAATGAATAAATTAATTAGTTATGAAAGATGTTTATAAATATTAGTTAATTGTATAAGTTAAAAATAGAATAATCTATAAATAGTTAATTCTATTTTAAAATATAAGCTAAAAGGACATATATTTATGAAAATATATTAAAATAAATAGATTAGTTTCATATTCATAGTCAAAGAGTATTCCTATATAAACAAACTGGAGAAATTACAATATTAATTAATAGTTTATTAAGGGTAAAAATAGTTTAAAAAAAAAAAGAAATATATATATATATATATATATATATATATAACTAAAAATAAAAATAAAATAAAAATATTAATTTAAATTTAATAGTCAAAGAGTTTAAATATATATAAATTATTAGAGAATTCAAGTAATAATAATAATAATAATAATAATAATTTACTTAAGAGAGAAAACGACTAGGAGGAGAGAACTCAAACTAGAAGTTATAGTAGTCGTTATAAAAATATTATTTGATCTTAATAATCATTATTAAAATACTAATTTTCATAAACTAATTGTTATATGATTATTAATATTTACTTTTTTCGATCTTTCTTATAATATTATTATTCTTAAACTAGATGTTATATTAGTACTTATAAAATTATTATTTGATCTTAATAATTATTATTAAAATAAAAATTTTCATAAACTAGTTGTTATATGATCTTATCTCACCCTCTATTTAAACCTGTACCATACTAGTTCGAAATGCATTAATAAAATTTTCTCACATATAATTTTTATAAAAAATAAAATAAAATTAAAAAACAAAATCATACCACATGTATACGATATTAAGAACAAAGTCATACAAATATTACAACAAGTACTAATATACAAAGTAATAAATGTTTTACGTATTTGAATAAAATATGCACAGCATTTAATACTTTGTAATTGAATATTTATTATATATGTCAATAGTCCCACACAAAATCTAATAACTTTGACTAAGTTGACAAACACTCAGTTTAAATGATTTGACCAACGGCCTTAGCTTTGGTCTGCACTCGACCACAAAACGAAAGATCACATGCCTTGACCCCACCAGAACAGGCTAATTCTCAAATAGTTTGGTTAACGAATTGGTTCTAAATTTGGAAGTTAAGATGGTAATGATTTCATTCCATTTTATTAATTTAATTAATTTTAATAGTGTAATTTTTTTTGGTAAGTTTTGGTAGGACTTTTTCATTTTTGAGCTTTTTACATGTTTGTTATTCACCCTATTTCCAAGGAGGTTAGCACAAGAATCGAACCCAAGATCTCCGGTTCGGTAAGACGCACAAGAATCAAACCCAAGATCTCCGGTGAGACTTCATTTCCACAACCATTGCCACTTGAGCTACTCTATGTAGCCTTTAATATTATAATTATAATTTAAATATTTTTTTATAATTTTTATTAGAATTCGAAATATAAATTTAAGTAACATTATGATTTTTTGATATTTAAAATATATTTTTGAATTAATAAATATATTCCGCTTTATAAAAAATTATGGAGTATTTTAATTTTACAAATTTATCAATTTAAACTCAAATTTTTAAAAGTTAAAGTTTTTATGCAAAATACTTTGAAAAAACTAAATTTTTTATTAATTTAAGTAATTTTTATATTATTTGAATGGACTTAAATCTTCACCGTATAGTTTAAACAACATATTGGTCCATTTCAAAATTATAGTTTGAACAATATATTAATAAATCCAATTGCAGTTTGAATAATAAATAAATTAAATTTAAAAAACTTATTTATTATTAATTTAACAAACTATTCATCAATTCCAAGATTATAGTTTGAACAATATATTGATAAATTCAATTGTAGTTTGAATAATAAATAAATTAAAGTCAAAAATTATTTTGTTTATTATTAATTTAACAACATATTCATTAATTCCAAGATTATAATTTGAACGTGATCAAATCAATTCAATATTATAGTTTTAATAATAAATAAATTAAATTTAAAAATTTTATTATTATTATTAATTGAAATAAATTAAATGATTATTTAAAAAATTATATATATATATATATATATATATATATATTCTTGTTGTTTTATAACAAAATGTAATTATAAAAATATGAGAAATAAATTTTGATGTGATTATAATCTAAAACATATTTCGAAACTTTAATATAAATCACATAAATTTTACTTTAATAAAAATTAAATAATAATAATAATATAATTTTAATTATAAAATTATACTTTAATCAATATCAAATTAATAAATGAGAGTCTTTATTTGTGGAATATAAATCACATAAATTTTACTTTAATAAAAATTAAATAATAATAATAATATAATTTTAATTATAAAATTATAATTTAATCAATATCAAATTAATAAATGAGAGTCTTTATTTGTGGAATAAAACTGCTGAAGTATACATACTCTACTTTACCATGTAAATTATAACGCATTCCATCCAACTGGTCGTAAAGATGCATGCCGTACACTGAACAGGCAAAGCCCATATACAACCATGAATAGTGTGTGGCACCATTGTCAAACCCTGTAGCGTTGAATTAAAGCACAATGAGTTCAGTAAAAAGAAAAGAAAAGAGATTTGAGTAATTTTTTTCGCAGTATTTCGATGGAAGAGGTAAATAATCCGAAGCAATTAACCATTGTAAGCCACTACTTTGGTTCTTTGGATCGACTGCAAACCCATATGGACCATGTTAGTTAAGAATCCAAAGCATTTAACCACGCTGAGCCATCATTCTGCCCCTCTGCATTGATTACAAAGCCACCTGGGCCACGTGATTCGTTGCTGCTGCACTTCACTCAGGAAGAACAAATTTTCAACATTCAAGTCAATTAGTCCAATCAGAATTTTCTCGATATCACAAACATCATATCTGTCAATCTCGTTGATTTTTTATGAGACTGGTCCAGATTTGTTCATACAAATAGGCAGTGATCTGTGCATTTTACTGAAGCTCCCTCTAGTGTCCTGTCTTCACTAAATTTTGCTGCCAGGGGAGCAGAGAGCTTAGTGAAATGGATGCAATGTCAAGCCACTATTATAGGAAGAGAATTTGATACCTCTTTGGCCGATAGAATAGATCAGGGTTAACATAGATCTATACTAATTTGATACCTTTTTAGTGAATAGTAAAAAGGCTAACACCTGGTATTAAATCTACTTCCTGGCCTACTGGCACGTACACTCACTGTGATTTTACCAGGCGCTTGATAATCTTTTCTTAAATTCCAGAGTTATTAGCAAACTGACAATGGAGATTGTTGGTTGTACTATGGTTCAGCAGCGAATCAGTAGAAACCCTTGATAACCTTTTCTTAAATTGCAGATTTATCAGTAAGATGACAATGGGGATTGTTGGTTGGACTATGGGTCAGCAGCAAGTCATTGGAAGTTTATTTCAACTAGCCTAGATTCCAACTTCTTGGTACTTATACCTCTCTCATCTACTTGGAAATCCCCAGGGTTTCCATCCCACTCCAACTAACAAGTTGGGTGATTTCTGTAACCAAATACAGATGACAATGGAGATTTTTTTTAAGCTTTCCTTCTGGTGGGCAGCTTGTCGGGTTGGAATACTTCTTCTCTGCTTTGGGCTGGAGAGCTTGGCAACTGCAGGGGATGGTAAGACTCTGTTGTCATTAGCTAATCTACTGTAGTGTTGGAAAAATCTCTGATCTTTTCCAAATTTTCCAGGTTGTGGAGTTTGGAGTTTTTCAGCTTCAAATTATGTTTGTTTAGTTTACTGATTTCTCAAGTTGATAATCCTCACTGGTTTTTTTTGCTGATTACCAAAGTTGTGGACCTTTACTGATTCTTTTGGCTGATTTCCCAAATTGATAACCTTCTTCCACTGATCTTTTTGCCAATGTGAAGTCTTGCAACACAATTTTTGTGGAACTAAAAAGCTCTGCAACTTCCAATTGCATATTAGAACCTGAAAAAAGATGGATCTGTCCAAATGTTCATTTTAACTACACCAAATGCACTAAAGATTCAATGCACCGTGACACACAAGCAAACACAAAGTGTTGATGGATCCCGCAGGGATTTGGTTTATAGCGCAGATAGCTAACATTTGATGATATGAAAACCATGCAGGACTGCTAACCAATGGACACTTTGAGGACTCCCCGGACCCCAATTTTCTCAATGCAACGGTGATTGTAGGGGAGACGGTGTTACCAGGCTGGAAAACCGAAGGAAACGTTGAGTACATAACCTCAGGCCAAGTACAAGGGCCCAAGGTGCCAGTGGTTCCGCAGGGTAGACATGCTGTAAGGTTGGGGAACGATGGGCAGATAAGTCAGGGCATCGAGCTGGACAGAGGGTCGGTTTATGCTATCACCTTCGGCGGCGCTCGGACTTGCTCTCAGCTGGAGACACTGAATGTATCCGTCCCGCCCATCAGTGGAATCATAGATTTGCAGACAGAGTACAGCGGCAAAGGGTGGGATGCGTATGCATGGGGATTTCGTGCAGATTCAAGGCAATCCAGGCTTGTTTTCCTTAATCCGGGGATGGAAGATGATCCCGCTTGCGGTCCCGTGATCGATTCTGTGGCGATAAAGAAGGTTTCAGCGCCGAATGCTCCAAATGGTATGAACATAGGAATTTGATTTCTTTTTAAACTAGTTCTGATCTTAAATCCAGGATCACCCCTGAAGGGCACAATACCGACCTGGTTTGAATGCAGGGAAACAGGGGATTGTGGGCCTCAAGGGTTTAAATAATTCTCTTCTTTTTCATTACCCTATGCTTCAACGGCATAAAATACAGGAAATTGTTTTTATTTAACAAAGCAGACCCATAGTCAGGTCTAGCCGTCGTGAGAGTTTATCACGATTAGGATTTAGGGTATAGAGTTTACAACAACTACTTCGCTCAAGTTTGCACACTTTTTTATAGTTCTAATTGAGAGTACCAGACCAAAAATAGGTGGATTATGTTAAAAAAAACTGTAATCCAGAAGAAGAAAAAAAATAGATAAACTCTCTCTTCAAAGCTATACAATACTATCAAAATCTTCTCATATTTCTGTTATTTTAAAACTGTCTTCTATACTGTTTAAATTGGTTGTCTGTGTGTTCAGCAAACAAGTTTAGTATGGGAGAGGATGAGTATTGTCTGGTGGAGGTGAAGATGGTCACCTGTTAAGCGGTGCTGAGAATAATAATAACTCCAGCTAAGCTGACCTTATTAAAATATTGACAACTTATTTTCACTGATTCAATGAACAGTACTTATCCCACCCATTTAGTAGAATAGGTGTTTGTTGGGCTCTGAAGGGCGCTGTTAAACAACAGCCGAATTGACAGGTCAATGGACTTTCATTTCATATGAAGATTCATATTTGAAATTCCAATACTTGATAGAGAAGTTGTTTGTAAAAGTTTAAGAGATGCATTCAAGTTTACAAACTTTAAAACTTTAAAATGCACATTAGATTAGTAATGCCATATTCAATGCACCCAATATACTATTAGGTGCACGGTTATACACAACAACGCATAAGAAATGTTGATGGATAAGTGAAATGTTAAATGAAGTATTGAACCATGCCAACCCAAACCCATGGCTGAGAGGTATCAAATTTCATGGTGCCAATCTCAATGTTTTTGCTGCTGGATCTTATACCACCTCTCAAATGTTTTCACTGCAAGTTTTATTTGGTATTATAGTCTAGTTTGCTCACAATCGTCTACTTCTTTATTGTTGCAAATGAAGCACAAGCGTGCTTTCCAAATCTGGATATATTTTCTTCCATCTACTGAGTTGCCAGATGAGGTGACTTTAACCTGATTTGACATATTAGAAGTTTCTTGTTGAGATAAATTTTGTGGAGATATTGTTGCTCTCAACATGTGATCCGGAGAGAAAGATTCTCCTCCACCTTCTAATGGCCACTGATTCATTAGTCAATTCAACTTCTTTAATACATTATTTTATAACCCAGTCCACCCGTGACTCCTGCATCGTACCATCCCTTCTGATTGTCAGTCACAGACTTGGTTTATCCTAATGCTGTTAGTATTAAAACCTTAGTTGAGCTCTGTCTAACCCAAGTTTAATATGTAGTTTAAAGGATATACATATTTTAGTTCAGATCTGTCGAACCCAGGTTTAATATGTAGCTGAAAGGATATAGATATTTCAATGTTAATTGTTACTTTTTTAACAATAGCTGGGAAAAACCTATAAAGGGCCTGTGGCAAATGCACACAGAAGGATTACAAAGCTGACATACCAGCGATGGTGATGTGGTTCATACTTGTTCAAAATTGGGATACATTCATCATGCCAGTTCAATTGATCAAAAAAACTATTATGCCTTACAGTGCATACAAGATTGAATACTCCTAAACTAACAGCTACTACATAAAACAACAGAGATTTCGGATTGTTGAGGGTGGGGGGATCATCTTTTCTTTCTCCAGTTACCTCTAGGAAGTCTGTTGGCTGATGAGGCTGAGAAGGGACTGCAACGAGGTGAGATAAACATGAGGATCGACTCCATGCAATATTCCACTTGCTGAGATGATGGCCTTTCACGTGTCGTCTCCATAGGGTTAATGAATAGGTTGATAGTAAGAATTACCGTTATATCACTAGCAGCCCTTTTTTCCCTTTAGCCGCTCTATTTGCTTGCATGTCCACCTCAATATTGTTTGATCTTAATACCTGGAACCAAGAGAATTGGCATTTGGTATCCCATCCTGCTCTTATTCTTTTAGAATGGAGTTGATCCTTTTATCATATGGTTTATTATCATACGAGAATTCCCAAGCACAGTGAGAGTTGAGAGTTGATTGTTCTTGGCAAGAATTAATCATTGGAGAAGGGCATATGCTTCTGCCTAATTGTTGGATATTATTTCCAAGCTCCAGGCATAAGCATACACAATTGTTCTTCCAGGGCTATAGAGACTTAAAATTGAACTATGTGACTTCAAAACCTCTTGGTGTATATTAAACTCAGATTTAAATGAGTTTGCTTAAACCTTTTTTTTTGAAAGGGAAAAAAACTACTTCTTCCATTAATAAAAATGAAAGATAGTTACATTTGCATGTTCTGTGAACATCAATTAACACCTATTCCAAAAATAAACTGAAAAAGGAAATGAAACATAGGAATCGCTCAGAGTGCAGCCTGAAGGAGGCAGCCTCTAGAGTAGCAAAGGACAGGTCAATGAAGTCTGCAACAAGGAAAAATCTTCAAAATGATGCTCTGTCTCACAATCAGAAACTGACGAGAAGTCCGCTGGACCAAAACAAAAGGATAAGCTGCAAGAAAAAAACGACCATCGTTAGAGGAAGAAAGCCCCTGAGCTGTTGATGGAGCCATTGACCAGAAAAGAAAACCAAATCTGCCCGGGCATCACCGAAGGCCCTCTTTTGGAGAGCGAATCTGCCATAACATTCTGCTCACGATAAGATGGAAATAAAAGAGGCCTTCAGATGATTGATGTGCTCCAACCAGTGAAGTAAGGAAGGCACTTCCAGAGAGGATTTTCTATTAGCCCAATCAATGATCGTTTTCGAATCACCAGCAATCAAAATCTCCTCAACAACCAACCAAGATGCACATCTAAACACCCCCAAAGAGCCAGTGCCTCTGCTCTAATGTTGGTACCATACACCCCTGACCAGAAGAAATGGAAGACCAGAGAAGTTAAGCTGCTGTGAGTTTGCTTAAACTTACGTCCGATGTCTAGCTGAGATTGATATGCAGCCTTTATCTTCACAACCTCGTATTAAAACCCAGATTTACATGAGTTTTCTTAAACTTATGTCTGATATCTGGCTAGGGTATATGTAGGCTCTATTCACAACCTCATGTTAAACTCAGATTGAAATGAGATGATTCTTACTGCTACCATTACAACCTCCAGATGAATTTTGACAATTATCACTATGACCTTTGAGTTAAACCCCACACACTCCAACACATGGCTCACCAGCTAAATTGACCTTGGATGATAATACTTTATAACACAACCATCCCCAATAAACTATCCAAGACAATTTTCAAATGCATATTAAAAGCAAGCTTAAATTTGTTTATTTAGACTTGAGTATGACATAAATTATATAAATTAAAGGTTGCATATTAAACCCAGATTGAAATGAGTGTACTAAAAGCTAAGTCTGGTGCAGCTTATGCATATTTTATCTTCGCAACCTTCGGGTGTATAGCATGCCCAGATTTAAATGAGTCTCTTTAAATCTTTGTCTAACATGTAGCCCTTATCTTCAATACTTTCAGGTGCATATTAGACCTAGAGTTAAATCTGTTTATTTAAACTTAGGTATGATATATATATTAGAGGTTGCATGTTAAACCTAGATCGAAATAAGGGTACTTAAAACTAGATCTGATATCTAGCTCACAGGATATGCAACTTTTATCTTCGAAACCTTTGGGTGCATATCATACCCAGATTAAAATGACTCTCCTTAAATCTTTAGGTCTATCTCCACAAATTTACTTTCAGGTGCATATTAGATTTAGAGTTAAATTTCTTTATTTAAATTTAAGTATCTCCATATATATATTTTTAATTATAGTGAATTTATTTTTTAATCATAGTGAATTGGTAGTTTGTTGGAGTAATCTGGGCCCGACCCAAAATCAATCTATATTAATTTCTCATCCAAATGAATTTGGTTAAACCAAGTTTTGATATATCCCTTAAACTTAGGATAAGAGAAAGAAATATTTTAAGTATACTGCCTGGGATTATTTGAGTTTAAAGAGTTTTTCTCAATCAATTGTTAGGAATGTCTAGGCTTATTTGAGTTTAAAGAGTTTTTCTCAATATATTGTTAGGAATGTCGTTGAGTATTTGGTGAAGATATCTTAAAATATTAGAATTGTTTCAAGGTTTTACATATAATATGAGAATTATTTGAGTTTAAAGAGTTAGTCCAACTTCTTGTGATCAATCTGATTGAGTTTTTAGTTAATTGGTCAATGTTGGTGTCATAATTATTATTGGACATTTAGTAATTAATCACTATTAATGGGTGTTTGATTAGTTTTATGTTGATAAATATTCCATTAAAACCCCCCTTAATTAGAATGGAAAACATAAACATCCTTCCCATGAACTAGAACTCCCAGACCTCACTCAGATTGTAAAATGCACCTAACCCAATATCTATGGCTTTCGAATAAACTTTCAAACTTTCTTCCCTGAATCTTTTATTTGAATACATTCCGAAAGAAATCTGAGCTAAGATTGGCTGTGTTTGCAGACCAAAACTTGGTGAAGAATGGAGATTTCGAATCGGGGCCATGGATTCTTCGTTACAGTTCGTTGGGAGTCCTGATACCTCCCACCCCTTACGAGGACTGGTCGCCTGTTCCCCACTGGATGGTGGAAGCGGGCAAGGCCGTGAGATACGTAGACTCCGACCATTTCTGGGTCCCAGAAGGCAACCGGGCCATTCAACTCCTGTCCGGCATGGATGGTTCCATCGTCCAATCAATATACACAGTCTCAGGCAACACTTACAGTCTTTCTTTCCTCCTGGGAGAGGCAGGAGACTCCTGCCGGGAGCCCATGGCGGTCATGGCCTCCGCCGCGAATCGATCCCAGGACTTCAAATATAGTACCAGCAGCAGGTATCAGAACTTCAATATGAGCTTTCTGGCCGATTCCGAGATCACCAGAATTGGCTTCTACAGTATGTATTACAATACCAAAATTGGGGATAACAGCTCTCTGTGCGGACCTGTTATTGATGCAGTTAGGGTCACTGATCTCGGACAGGTGAATTCCGCGGGATCGATCTCTGGATTATCTTTCAGGTTACTCTGCTATTGTGCTAATCTATTGCCGTTGGTATTCATAATGTTTTTCCTGTAAGCTAATTTGATATGATATATATAAGGTTCTCTGCTTAAGTCTTGTAAAATTTATTGATTGTTGAGAAGGGGCAGCAGCTTATAAGCAAATGCCGTTGGCCGTCTCTGTCTGCTCTCACTCTCTCATATATATATTCATTCTGTTTTGGCAAATAGTTGTCATGTTGCTTGCTTGGCTGTGAGCAGTTCTAGGCCATCTATGGAGATTTGCAGTCTTTTTTAGATAAAAATACAGTGCAGTTATGTAAGGAAAGTGGAAAATTTATAGGAGAATAACTGTTTGAACTAATGATCCTTGCTGATAAATGTAAAAGGTTTGATATACAATGGGTAACCCCTTCAACTGCAGCAATGAGGCATGCAATACAATGGGTGATTCTTTGAATTGCAGATTGAAAAAACTAGACAAGACATTGTTCAGCCATACTCTGAGTCCGGCCTGATTGCTGGCTAAGAGGATTACTTACTGAACGATAAATATGGAGACATCTTATTTTCACTTCTTCTTTCCAACATTTTTTACTCGATTCAAGGGAGCAGGGTTGATAGAGGCTTTTGTGAAGTTTCTCATCAACCTGTATCCATTTCTGCATGAGAGTTATCTGATTCATGCTGCTATTGCAGGGCTCCTAAAGGGTTGTCTGATTCAGTTCGCAGCATAGTAGAATTGTTTTGTGTGTGCATTTGTCGAAGACTTATGTCCATCCCTTGCCACTGAAAAGGCAGTAATCTCACTCTCAGAGAATTCATGGAGCCAATTATGCCAACAAATAACATACACAATTACAAATTTTACTGTAATGTTACACAAGAATCCCATTTATTAATCATCAAAAAGGGAGAGTTCTAAAAACAACCATTCTACCAAATCTTGTATGTTGGGTGGCCAAAAGATTTCAGAGAACTAGAACTAAGAGAGTTTTATATGTATGTGTGCATGTCAAGATTGGATTATAGAGATGGTTGGCCTTCTAAAATGGTCTTGGGTCGCTGTAGCTATTTGGTAGCATCCTAATTGTAGGCATGTGCAGAGAACGTTGAAGATCATGTATGTGGGACTGTTGGATGTTCATTCAAACTCTAGAGCTTGGCACTCTCTTCTGGGACTTGATGGGCCAAATGTTTTAGGAGCTTTATAGTAGGGGTGTTGGTAAGAGTATTGCCCGGGGACACTACACACCCCATTCTTAGGTTGGTGTATACAATTGGCAAGTTCTGGGCTGGTCCATATGCAATCCTTTATATTTATGTTTTATTTAATCAAAACCTAGATTAGTAAAGGATACTCAGATTGAACATTTGCATTTTTTGGAATCGCTTTAGGGGTTAGATACTAATGTCTAGATTTTGATTTTCCCCTTTTCCCTATTAAAATTTTAATTTTGGGATATGCATGCTTTAAATGGTCTGGCAAACTTTGTATTTCAATGTTGTATTTTCCCGATCCAAATCTTAGGTTCAACAAAATTCATAACAATCAAAGGGCAATGTGTTTCAATGACCCTAACTAAAGTTGAGTTTGACACATATATGAGCATGGAAGACAATGTGCCTTTGGACCTAATTGTAGAATTTTAAACTCAAGTATGATGTTTTTATTTGAGTGAAGGAGGATGTTATCACATCAACCTAGACTGATCAAATGGAAGGAGGGAGGGAGGGCAGATGCCATCACATTTACCAGACTAATGGAGGATGTTGTGACATCTACCATAATAAAGGAGGAACCTTTGACATAAACCCAAACCCAAGATTGAAGTTATCTATCTAAGGATATTGGGGAGATTTGAGAGATTTGAGGAAGGGAAGAAGGTCATTATCACATCAACACGTGTGATGTCACTACGAGAGTGAGGGAGGATGTTATTGCATCAACCTAAGGAGATCAAAGTGTGATGTCACTACGAGAGTGAGGGAGGATTATCACATCAACCCATGTGTGATGTCACTACGAGAGTGAGGGAGGATGTTATCACATCAACCTAAAGAGATCAAAATGTGATGTCACTACAAGAGTGGGAGAGGATATTATCGCATCAACCTAAGGAGATCAAAGTGAGGGAGGGAGGATGTTGTCATATCCACTAGAGTGAGGAAAGATGTTACCATATCAACCCACATGTGACATTACTATTAAAATGATGAAGGATATGTTAATTGTGAGAGGAGATGTGATTGCATCATCCGAAGAACAATAACATGAGGGAGGATGATGTCATATTAACCCATGGAAACCAAATTTCATATTGAAAAAGTTTACTATTTTATTGTATTTTTTTATTATGATTTTACAGAAAATAAAACTATAGTACTTAGAATATGTTTATGTGACCCTATCAATGTGAACAAAATCCTTGATCCTTATTTTTGATATGTCATTGCAATTTAAACCTACATCATTTTGACCAAAGCATTAAATTTTATGGCAATTCAACTACATATCCAATGTCAAGATATAAGAATTTTTTTTTATTAAAATAAATAAAAAATTTTATATAGGAAATGTGAATGCAAAATAATAAAAGAAATAATTTTAAAAATATATAATTTAATAAAGTAAAAAAAATAATTGAAACATTTTATCATATATGTTAACATTTAATAAGTACATCTTTGAATGTATTACATACTATTTTATGGTAATTTTTAGATAGATTTAATAAAATTTGTATAATTTTTTTGGTATTTAATAAATTTAGTGATTTAAATAAAAGTTGGAGTGAAGTCAATAATTTGAATAAAAAGCGGGGAGTGAAAAGAGGGTTAGGTAGACAACAAAGGAGAAAACCAATGTGGAAGTAGGTGAGGAAGAAGAAAATGGGATGAAGGATTAGTTAAGATAGTTGAGACATAAGGTAGATCATGGTGGTGTAACACATCTTAATTATTAAAAATTAAAATTTATAAATATAATTCATTTAATACAAGAAATGATAATATACAAAAATTTGTTAAGTCTTATGTTAACCCAAAAATCTCTTATTAAGTCTTAGATATTAAGTGATTACGTTTCTATTGTTATATTGTTATGTAGGCTAGAACCTTTCATCCATTCTGATATTGACCTAACTATTTATTAGAAGATCTCATATTTTTGTTGTAATAAAAAGGAGGGATATTATTATTTTCCAGCATGCCTCTAAAGAAAGCTACAACACCATTTAAATTTACTAAAGGCCCATCCTTGACTCGTGAAGACTTAGAATTTAGGTTATCTCAATTAGAGAAGAAAATTAATGAAATGGATGATAGTATGTTGAAAAGGGTGGGTTTGTCAAGTTCTCAAGAAAAACTTAAAAGAGAAATAGAAAAGAAGATGAATGAAAATAAAGAAGGAATATAAATGAAGATGAATGAAAATAAGGAATAGAAAAGAAGATGAACGAAAATAAGGAAGAAATACAAAAATCTATGATTTCCATGGAAAATCTCCTCTCGGAGAGGCTTCCTAAAAGGGAGGTGGACATCTAACGAAATCATGAACATAAGGAGAAGCATGTTGTTGAAAATCAATCTCGCACGAGCATGTTATCACAATGGGAGAGCACAAATTCTGAATCACAGAATTGTAAGCATAATTCTTTATTAGATATGTAACATAAGGAGATGAGAAAGCTATCCAACTTTGTTGTTGTGCATGCAATATATAGTTTGTCTCTAGGTGACGAGTTCTCAGTAAAATATAAATTTTTCATATTAACACTTGCTTGTCAAAGACAAGTTGCATAAGCATTGCCTTTAGACGTCCCCTTAGGGCATGATAAAAAGATCATTAAGTAATTGTATTTTCTAATTTTTAATGGAATTAAGGTATATGTATTGCTCAATTCTACATTTGTTTTATAAAGTGGTTGGTAGCATATGTGGTGTTGGAAAAAATATTTATGCTTCTAACAAATGTTTGGTCTAGTGTTCGAACATATTAAATATAATGTGTTTACTAATATCATTGATTTAATATTCAATATTTTTGCAATTAGGGTTTTTATGACAAGCAACTTGCCTACATCTACCATTGCCCCCCACCACGATGTCAAATTGAGAAAAAGCTATTAAGTAAGCACAACTCAAAGAGGAAGCATACCAAGCATGGTTGAATGAACAACCTATTCAATTCCCACTATGTTTTGAGTCACCAATTCAAAACATTTATAGTAAAACAGGTTCTTCTCATGTTAGGGATGAAGGTAACTAGCCTAGATCCACCTTAACTCCAGATCTATTAAGCGTAGAGAGGGATCAAATCTGTCATGGTGCAAACCTCTTTTTTGAGTGCAAAACTTGAGGAAATGTTTGCACATCGAGAGATTTGATCCCTCTCGGTGGTTAATAGATCTAGAATTAATATGGTTCTAGGTTGTTAAGCTCGATAGTTAAGGCAGTCTACTTGAAGCTCTGTTGTTAGACCATAAAACCTAATAAGTGTCCATCTTATATCATAAAACCTGATAAGTGTCTGTTATATCGTAAAACCCAATAAGAATATACACAATTGTCTTCGTAGGAGTCGAGGATGTTAACTATCCTTAATTTAATTTTATTTTTGATGTCATCATTCGATCTCCTAAACACTCAAGAGTTTCAAACATATAAAATGAAATGAATAACATACAAAACAACCTGAAAAATCTAATCCTTGAAGGCTATGCAACAAAATGAGAAAGGTTGTTTTTCCCAAGTTTTACCTAGAAGAGATGAATCCATAGAGCTATAAAGTCTTTGTGTAGTGTGTCTTTATTGAGTGGTTTCTTTTTCCAAGTTGGATATGAAAATTGCTCAAGGTTATGATATTTGTTGTTGAAATTAAGATTAGCTAAAAGTTTTTATTCCAGTGAATGTGTCACATTAGTGAAGAATACTTTTAATTAGGCTACATTAGAGAAGAATAACATGGGAAAAACCATGGGTTGATAAAACCTAGAGTCCAAAAACCTTTATCCGTAAATTTACTATTTTATCTCAATTTTATTTTAATTATTAACTATTAATTTTTTATTTTATTTTATTTTTAATTTTTTTATATTAAAATTTTAATTTTGTTAATGTAATTTGACTATCAAAAAAGAATACTATGAGTTGTGAAAACTTGGAGCCAATAAACCTCCATCCATAAATTTACTATTTTATCTTAATTTTATTAAAATTATTATTTATTATTTATTTATTTTATTTTATTTTTATTTTTTAAAATATTATTTTTTATCTTTATGTAATTTAACCATTAGAGAAGAATACCATTGGAAAAATCATGGTTTGCAAAAACCTAGAGTCCAAAACCCTTTGGTGAATTTACTATTTTATCTCAATTTTATTTTAATTATTATTTATTGATTTTATTAAGCAAACTCTTTCGGTAGAAATCGCATAAGAGAAATTTCTGAGCGACGTGTTTCAAACCAACAAGTGTGGTTCATCATTAGATCGACAAAAATTTCCGTCGTCAACATTAAGGGAGACCACTCAGTCGGGAACTTAAAGCAGCTCCTTTTTCATTGAATCTGGTGGTTCCGACTGGTTAGGGTCCAGTTACCCTTAAACATAAATCTAATCTAATCTAAAACTAATATAACCTAAACTAATAATTAATCTATTTACACCTATATTACATCATGTTACATTTCCTTTGCATCGATCTTTAAGATGTGGGTTAAAGAAGTAAATCAACACAAAGGTTTGATCGATTTAAAAGGGTTGATCAAACCAATGATTTAATGATTTTATTTGCCTCTTAAAAAAAGGACTTGATGCAAACTAAGATGTAAATGTAGAACTAATCTAAAACATGAAAAACCTATCTCGAACTAGAATGGGATAACCCTCTCCTAATCCGAGAGCAAGTTAACTAAAACAGGGGGAAAGACTGGTTTATGAATGAATCCACCATATGATTTCCATTGACTAAAAGAAATAGTTCATTTTAATTAATGAAATAATAAGAAAAATACACTTGTGAATAAATAATAAATAGCTATCATTTATCACATATATACTTCAATGGATTCATGATGATCTCAATCTTGTTCTACCTCTTGGAGATAGCTCCTGTAAAACTTTAGCAAAATATCACAATATGACTCAATAGTAGTGTTAGAGATCAAAGAAACATACTACTTAGAATGTAGATTAAAATCAATTATAAAACCTTGATAGAAATAATAATAATAATAAAATAAAAAATCATCGCTCCAATAATAGTACACAAGAATATAAATTTATTAAACAGTGCCAAAGATTATTACAAAATATGCAGTCATGGAGTAGCTCAGACCCATAGTCACATTGCCTACAATAGTGCTAAGCAATGAGAACAGAGCCAAAAACCTTCTATTTTCTTTATAATCATCATTTTTGTACATAACAGTAGTGCTATTGCACAAATCAAACAACTACAGAGAATCCCCCTTGAGCCGATCACGGCCGCCCCTCCCGTCTCACATGGATCTCTTAACGAGTATTTATACATCATTTAGAAATAATAACAATTTCCCCAGGTCTCTCAACGACAATGTTAATTACAACAAAGATGACTTTAATTGGTCCAACTCTGGCCAAACGTAGATGAACATAGTAGAATGAATTGTCCAATTTTGTTTGCGTAGATAAGAATGATCCTGCTCGTTTCAAATGGATAAGAAGAATTCACGGGAAATGTAATCGTTATTCAACTGATTCAACAACCTCTTTACCAATTAAGAAAACATTTTTGCCACCGGGAAGAATTGCATTGGTGATTGATATGTTTTCGCAATCGACCCTGTATCGGAAGTCAAACAGAAAACATAATTATATAAAAAATGGTGTAAAACAAACTTTGTAAATAAACCAAATTATACCCAAAACCAATATAAATTTAAATAGATTTTTAAATTTATACAATAGCGGCCCCCTTAGGAAGTGTCAAGTGGAAAACGCTAACAAATATCAGGAAATAGACATCGGAGGTTCAAACATAGTCACACTACAAATCTTTTACGAGATATGACTATTCCGAAACGGACGTGATACCAACATTAAACCATCGTTTATATGCCCATCGGATCCAGAACAATATCGGAAATTGAAAGTTTGGGTGTGCCCTATAACAAAAATTACGATACAGGAATGGAACTGGGATTTGAATTAAATCAGTTTAATAACATCGGGCTCGGAGGTTGGGAACGTGAGTGGACATGTGGCAGGCGCACAGACTCATATCAGAAGATTTAAGATATCGAGGTTTTACAATTGTTACCATTTAAAAGTTCTGATATACAAGAGGACCCGATGTTCCAATTAGACCATCATTAATACGCATATTGGGTCCAACATATTGGAGCTTGGCAAATATCGGAGGCCGGGAATGATGCACATCGGAATATCAGAGCGGAACAATATCAGGATATCAGAGTATCGAGGGAAATGCCATCGATATATCGGAGATCGAAGGGATATGATATCGTAAGTTTTAAAAGGCGTTGCGAAATAAAACTCCGATGGGGAGAGCAGAGAGATGACATGTGAAGTGGGGCCTCCGTCAGTCACTTTATAATATGATCAGACTTTGGATTGATAATACATTTATTTTAATATAATTCTCTGAAATCTATATATAAAAAAGGTTTGCCACTATATGGATCAGATTTAAAATGCCACATGCCAATTTAATATAGATCGGGGTTTTGACATCGGGGAATTCTAAAAGGATTCCTCTGATGTCAGAACTTCGATATCTCTGATATATTATTTCATTTACATAAAAAGAACCACTTGTTTAATGGTTAAGGCCTAACCTAAAGCCACTTAATTATATCAATCTTGGTCTCGGGGGCTATGTTAATTAATTGAAATTTCAAAACAAAGGAAAATTTACGAATTTATTAACAAAATGAATATAATATAAAACTAAGACTAAATTTGCAAATGAAGAGACAAATGTTAACCGAAAGCAGATTAGACTTAAAATGAAGCAATGAAACTCAAAGTCTAAATACATGTAAAAAGGGTCCCCATGCTTATTATAAAAAATAAAATGGGGGTGTTGTGTCACTACAACAATGGCGACACATTGGGGAGAAGTAGTTATCTCTAGTTTAAAGATACGAAACCTGTAAAAATTAAGGAATTATAGTTAGATGATTCAAAATGCCAAATTCAAATATCCTAGCAGTTTTGTCCATGTCATGCACTGTTTAATAAACATAAATCATATCCATCATTGTCTATGACTTATTAAAAATTTACCCCATGAATCCAGTATATTCAGCAAATCATATGCACAACAATCAACTTGGTCGGCAATCATTTTTCAAGTAAGTGAGGTAATCAAGTAAATCATAGTGTTAATTTAACTTCTATACCATAGGCATGGCCATTACTGCCAACAGGAATTTATAGCCTCGACAGGGATGCATTTTAACCCTTTTAGGTGCTAGTGTCTCATCTATTAGAAATAAATGCATAGTTTCAAAATATCATCTTAAACTTTTTCAAAAGTCAAGAGAAGATCATTGTCTTGGCTTGGTAACTAGCTGATGATAATTCCATTCACAAGATCTAACATAGTGAACAAGTTGGCTCGTGATGAGACCTTTAGTCCTTCAATTGACCATTCATGTTTTTAGGTTTAATTATAGCTACCGTTAATCTCATAGAGCTTACTTAATAGATGGGGTGGCATATTGCTCCTTAAGAGCGAAGGATGGCATAAAAAGTTTTAAGGTGACTAATATTTACTTGATTGGCCTTGCTCCTAAAGAACTGAGTACCTTAAGTAAAAGTTGTTAAATATATTTTGTTCTCTTAAAAATGAGGTTAAAAGATAGTTCATTAGAAAATGACGGATAGATTTAAACACAAAGAACCAAAACCAGGGACTTCATTGGTTAAGAAAGCTGAAAATGGGCATTACGACATCATCTTCATTGAAATATTCCTTAAGGATAAGGTTTTGCTAATAGAAAATAGAGCATAAAACCACTTTCCTAATAATTATGCCAAGTTGAATGAAATAAAAATATTCCCTTATTTTATTGGAAAGTGAAAATCAAATCAAAGATTTTTAAAAAATGCTAGCAAACCAGAAAGAAAGCAATCGAGAGCATAAGCCATGAGAAAATTTTTACAAGATAAAACAAAAGATTAACATAAAAATGAATGAAATGATGATTATGTTAAAACTATAGATTTTATCTTGTAAAATGATTTAGTAATAAAGTTTTTATTTCAAAAGCATATTTATGATTTTTATTTTACATTTGTATGCTTTATTAGAAATTATTTTTCTTTTGCAAATCATGCTTAAAAACTAATTTGCAAGTCTTTTAAAGATCAACTTTTAAGAATATGACCCAAAATCGGTTTCAACATAATGTAAGCAAAGAGGGGAAAGGAAATTCCCTGAATGCATTATGATGATTGTTCTTCCTAAACTGCTTTTGCTAGCAAAACCAAATCCTGAAATCAAATCTATGAAAATATTACTTAAAGAAAAAGACAAAAATAAGAAAATATAACTAAACGAGAAACAAAAGCAAGGAACTAAGAAGACATGAAGATCAACATATACACATACCTGAGATAAATGCATACCAAATTACCCTGTGAATATTGACATCCTCATATGGAATAGGCAAGATAAGTTACATTTATCTCTAAGTTTGCATATTGTCGAAGATCATGGAATTTATTTAATCTAAATACCAAGCAATACTACATGGATTCTCAATGAGACATAATAAAGTTTGACACATGAATGAATGATAAGATAATGCATTCCAAAATTTAAAGTTTAGTCTCATGAGCTCCTTTTATTTAAAATATAAAGACTAATCCTATTGAAATTATGTGTGTAAGAAGTAAGAATGGGCACTATGTTTAATTTAACATCTTAAAACATCGGATTTACCATTAATCAAATATAAAACTTATTTTACTAATGAAAAACCCAAAATGAGCAAGATGTCAGTTGAATGAACGATAAGGTCTCATTCCTATTCATTAAAATACCATAATTGCTTTATTTTAGAAGAAAAATAAAAACAAACTAAACAAAGCTAAAAAAAAATCCTACTCTAATTCTTTTGAAGGAAAACGACTAAGTATAGTCATATTTCCAATGTAACCAAGCAAGTTCCTTACTACATGCAGAAATAAACACTGCATATGTTAGCAAAAGAGAAAAATCAATTATTAAACTATGTAGAAAAATCCTAGAATTATTATGCATATTAATTCCTAAAAATGAAAATAGAAGAAATCTAAAATCAGAAAATTGTATGCTAAAAGAATTTTCTAATTGAAAATAAAATCTATTGTAATATGTACAATCTAAAGGGTTAGAGATATTACCTTTGAGGATCCACCAAGGTCTTGCTTTTGAAAACTGTACGAGATGGGAAGTATTAACATCAATTGTTTCTAAGATTTTACAAAAACTGTGTTTTTTCCTTGTGAGACATTGATCGTCATGATGAAGAGAAAAAGAAGGAAAATCCTTAAAGGTATCTACTATATGTACATCAGAATTAAGGTAACTGACTAACCCATGATTATCCGTAAGAGTAAGAGGGATGTCAGATGATTGCAACAAGCCTTCAATATAACAAGTATTGTATAAAAGATTGTCGTGATTGATATCGAAAACTTGTAATGTGAGTTTATAATCCAACTCAGAATGGAAGGAAGCAGGTTTATGCTTAGAAAATGAATCAAATGATCTAAACTCATGAATATCATGTTTGTTAAAGATCACATCCTTTTCAAATGATTTATAAGAATTTTGAATATTGTAAAAAGGATGGGTAGAGGTTTCTAGACCGATATTAATATATAATTGATCATTTGAAGATACCCCAAGCATTTCATGATATAATTCATTCTTAAGATTTGAACTAGTAAATATTCCAACAGGTTGACACATATAATAATTATGATATCTAGAAATCAAATCAATTTGAATTTCACTTGATAATTCGTTAAACAGTTTCAGGTTTAATAATGTGTCATTTGTCGACGAAATAGAATCTAGATCATTTTCAGAAGAAGAATTATCATTATGATTATTTGTTAAATATTGATGTTCCGTATAATTTGATTCTATTAAATGTGACTCATTATCACAAACATTAGGAGGTACCATAGAAACACTTTGAGATGTAAGATTCTCTCCTGATGTTGATGGTTGAGGAGGATTAGAATTTTCATTTAAAGGTTCAATAGGATCAATTGTAGAATCAAGATTTACTAATGGTGATTCATCTTTATGTTCACTATAAGTTCTTATATTATGTTCTTGAACAACGGAGGTAAATTTCTTAGTTAAAACTTGCTTAGGGGGTAAATCGTCATGACAAAATCTGTAGCATAATGACATAAATCTATCAGAAAATTCGCTAACAGATTCATCATAGATTGTCAAGTTATCAAATTCTAGGCACAATTTCTCATAACTATAATTGTGATGAGCATAAAAGAATACCTACATGAAATGGTTCCAAGAGTGAATGCACTTCGCTGGTAGCATCTTGTACCACTCTCGAATCCTTCCTTGAAGCGTGAGAGTAAATAGCCTGCAAATTTCATTGTCATTAGTGATGTTGAAACATTTGCATTTATGTATAAACTGATCAACATGATCTAAAGCATAAATGAAACTCTCACCGTCATATTGCAATTCAGATATGGATTCAAGTTGTCTCTTGGGTATACCTCTTGTAGGCTTGCATGAACTAAAAGCGTGACCCAAAGTAGGAATGCATATAGGAGCCATGGCTAGTTAAAAATGTTAAAATAAGACTTCGCACGGATCAACTAGCTCAGCCTTCCTTCTAGCGCCAAAAATGTTGATCGGAAAAAATGTCAGTCGTCAACATTAAGGGAGACCACCCGATCGGGAACTTAAAGCAGCTCATTTTCTGTTGAATCTGGTGGTTTCAACTAGTTAGGGTCCAATTACTCTTAAACATAAATCTAATATAATCTAAAACTAATATAACCTAAACTAATAATTAATCTATTTACACCTATATTACAGCATGTTATATTTTCTTTGCATCGATCTTTAAGATGTGGGCTAAAGAAGTAAATCGACATAAAGGTTTGATAAATTTAAAAGGGTTGATCAAACCAATGATTTAATGATTTTATTTGCCTCTTAAAAAAAGGACTTGATGCAAACTAAGATGTAAATGCAGAACTAATCTAAAACATGAAAAACCTATCTTGAACTAGAATGGGATAACCCTCTCCTAATCTGAGAGCAAGTTAACTAAAACAAGGGGAAATATTGGTTTATGAATGAATCCACCATATGATTTCCATTGACTAAAAGAAATAGTTTATTTTAATTAATGAAAGAATAAGAAAAATACACTTGCGAATAAATAATAAATAGTTATCATTTATCACATATATACTTCAATGGATTCATGATGATCTCAATCTCGTTCTACCTCTTGGAGATAGCTCCTACAAGACTTCAACAACATATCACAATATGACTCAACAATAGTGTTAGAGATCAAAGAAACATACTACTTAGAATGTAGATTAAAATCAATTATAAAACCTTGACAAAAATATTAAAAAAAAATCATCATTCTAGTAATAGTACACAAGAATGGAAATTTATTAAACAGTGCCAAAGCTTATTACAAAATATGCAGTCCTGGAGTAGCTCAAACCCATAGTCACATTTCCTGCAATAGTGCTAAGCAATGAGAACAGAGCCAGAAACCCTTTGTTTTCTCTATAATTGGCCTTTCTGTACATAACAATAGTGCTATTGCACAAATCGAACAACTACAGAGAATCCCCCTTGAGTGGATCGCGACCTCCCCTCCCCCCTCTCATGGATCTCCTAGCGAGTATTTATACATGATTTAGAAATAATAACAATTTCCCCAAATCTCTCAACAACAAAGTTAATTATAGAAAAGATGACTTTAATTGGAACTCTGGCCAAACGTAGATGAACACAGTAGAATGAATTTCCCAATTTGGTTTGCATAGATAATAATGATCATGCTTGTTTCGAATGGATAGGAAGAATTCACGGGAAATGTAATTGTTATTCAACTAATTCAATCTCTTTACCAATTAAGAAATCATTTTTGCCACCAAGAGGAATTGCATTGGTGATTGATATGTTTTCGCAACCGGCCCTGTATCGGAAGTCAAACAGAAAACAAAATTATATTAAAAATGGTGTAAAACAAACTTTGTAAATAAACTGAATTATGCCCAAAACCAATATAAATTTAAATGGCTTTTTAAATTTATACAACAGTGCCCCCCTTAGGAAGTTCCAAGTGGCAAACACTAATAGATATCGGGAAATAAACATCGAAGGTTCAAACATAGTCGCACTGCAAATCTTTTACGAGATATGACTATTCCGAAATGGACGCGATACCAACATTAAACCATTGTTTATATGCCCATCAGATCCGGAACAATATCGGAAATCGGAAGTTTGGGTGTGGCCAATAACAAAACTTACAATACAGGAATGGAACTGGGATTTGAATTAAATCAGTTTAATAACAACATCGGGTCTGGAGGTCAGGAACGTGAGCTGACAAGTGGCAGGTGGATAGATTCATATCAAAAGATTTAAGATATCGGGGTTTTACAATTGTTACCATTTAAAAGCTCTTATATAAAGGCGGAGCCATTGTTCCAATTAGACCGTCATTAATACAATATCAAGTTTGAGATATCAGAGCCTAGTAGATATCGGAGGTCAGGAAGGATGCACATCGGAATATCAGAGCAGAACGATATCAGGATATCGGAGTTTGAGGGAAATTCCATCGGTATATCGGAGATTGAAGGGATATGATATCGTAAGTTTTAAAATGTGTTGCGAAATAAAACTCTGATGGAGAGAGCAGAGAGATGACGTGTGAAGTGGGGCCTCCATCAGTCACTTTATAATATGATCAAACTTTGGATTAATAATACATTTGTTTTAATATAATTCTCTGAAATCTATATAAAAAAAGGTTTTCCACTATATGGATCGGATTTAAAATGCCACATGCCAATTTAATATAGATCAGGGTTTTGACATCGAGGAATTCTAAAAGGATTTCTCTGATGTCAGAACTTCGATATCTCCGATATATTATTTCATTTGCACAAAAAGAACCATTTTGTTTAATGGTTAAGTCTTAACCTAAAGCCACTTAATTATAACATTCTTGTTCTCGAGGGCTATGTTAATTAATTGAAATTTGAAAACAAAGGAAAATTTACGAATTTATTAACAAAATTACTATAATATAAAACTAAGACTAAATTTGTAAACGAAGAGACAAGTGTTAACCGAAAGCATACTAGACTTAAAATGAAGCAGTGAAATTCAAAGTTTTAAATACATGTAAAAAAGGTCCCCATGCTTATTATAAAAAATAAAATGGGGGTGTTGTGTTTTCACTACAACACACCTACACATCTAACATCTAACATTGCAACACCCTCATCAACCGGGGTAAATATGCAATGAGAGGCCACCATAATGGGATTCAACCTCCTAGGTGACCTTAAAGAATTGGAATCGACAGAAACACACCACACAAACCTTCCATATCAGCAACAGAACTCTCAGGTGCCATCCCAACCACTTAGGTAACTAGCCCCCTGAGACCAACTGGAGTTTTAATGCATCAAACCCATGGATGCTTCCTTGATATGGACCAGGGTGCGTCTAGGAGGCTCCAAACGCTCGCATAGCAAGGCATGTGTGCATCTAGGGACTTTTCTCCTCATACATGTGCTTGCGACTTCGATATTTGTGCCACTTTTTCAAGCCTAGAGCCTAGGTCACTGCCAAGAACTCAATGACAGGTTCATAAATGAATTTACATAATAGAACAATGATACACTTACAAAAACATTGAGAAGGTCTAAACTAGACCCCTACTAGCCATGATAGGCATTTTGTCAAACATATCACAGATATGTAATCTACAGGTTTAAACAACAAACCCGAGCATAGGGGTCTCATACTTATCTGAGAATCACTAAGAAGAATTTTTCCCTTATATCGTTAGCTGCATTATCATCTATTAGGTCATAGATACATTGTTCATTTATTTACAAATCAAAACATGAGGAGAGTCATGCATCATCACTGTCATAATACATGCTTATAACTAGCATAATAACAACATAAATATCAAGGATACATTAGCCATAGAATCCACATATAAACCAGTACATTTACACATAAGATACCAAGGAAAAAACCTCTTACTAATGAATGCAAAATCCAACCCGATATGGGACTACCATGTTCCACCTGACCATAAATTGGTTGAGCCAAATCTCTCTTTAGCTAATCACCCTCGTGCCATGTTCCAAGCATGATTGTGGGACTCAAACCATAAGAACCAACTAGGGCATCCCGAGGGTAAACCACCTCACCCTCATCAATAGAAACCAGGCTTTACCGCAATCCACACTGGATCACTAGGCCAAAACAATAAACATGTAATAACATGATTTACCATGATCTCCACCAAATCACTAGGCCAAAACAAGCATGGATGCCACCGGATTTCTCCACCTACACCGTGAGGAATTTTCCTGCCTCCTAGTCTCTCAGGCTTTACCACAATCCACACTTGATCACTAGGACCTAAACTAAGACTCCACTCTTCAGGCTTTACTGCATATCCCATCGCGGGATTACTAGTCCTGATGGAGAGCACCCACCTCTAGGGTTTACCATATATCCCACCATTCAATGGTCAAGGATTCCTAGGCCCACCAAGGCAACAAAAAATCTGGCTATACCGCAACCCACAATCTAGTCCAGGGGTTACTAGGCCATGTGTTATTTATTCATAGATCAACCGTACTCAGCTTTGAATCCATCTGGAAATCCATCTCAACCAAAACATGAAAACCCCATCACACCATGTCTATCCAGAAATGGCAAGGTTAGGCTGAAAACAGTGTCACACTTAGCAAAACCCATGCCATGACAACAAAGAACCACATGCAATACCATGCATGCAAAATCTAGCAAGGAAATCACACATGCAAATCGATACCTGCAAAGAATCCTGATGTAGCTGCTTGATCCTGCTCTTCCTTGCTTGCTCCTTCTTTCCTCTTGCCTTCTTTTCCTTTCTTGATCCAATGCCAAAGTGCTCCAAGAAAACTCTAAGTGTCCAAGAGTGAGAGAGAGAGATAATAATGAGAGCTCCAAAACTAAACTGACAAAAGGTTACAATGACCAAAGGTACCAACCAATCCTCAGAAGCCTTTTTATCAATTAGGCCTCTATTTTCTTCATTTTTTGTTATTTTCCTTCATTTTCCTCCTCACATGCAACCTATGACTTTCCACCTTCCTTTTCTCCTATTTTCCATTATTTTCATAAATAAATGTGTCAAAAATGCCATTTTGTCTTTCCAAATGCCTTAGCCATTGCCTTTTCCAATTTCCTTAGCCATAATAAACCAAATGAACACCCACACTAGAATGTTTTTTCCCAACATTCAGCTTGGAAAAAGTGTCCCATAATCTGTGGTTATTATTTTTCCTTTATTAACTTTTATTGCATGGAATTTTCACCAGGGTTGTTACAAAACCCTCCCCCTTTGAAGACACCATCCTCAGTGTTCAACCACACCTATATCTCACCAAAACCGCTGAAAAGCAAACATACTGCCCATGGAGCTTTATAACATAGCTCGATGCAGTATTTATAGTGATCACCCTGCTGAGAAGCAAATCAACATGACAACATAACATCAAAATAAAATTACACCCATACCACTTATTGGAGCTTTCTAACATATGTCATGGTGGTATTTACATCTATATACATATGTACATATATCAAAGCATCACCCAAACATATTCCAAAACATATACCAAATATCATACCAAAATTGCTTTGCCTCAACTGATAAACAATGAAGGATACATAGTCCACATCTAATCCACCATCTCCCATGTAGCTTCATTAGGTCCAAAGTGCTTCCATTGCACTTTAATCTACTCAATTTCTCAGTTTCGGAGCATGAGCACCTTTCTTTGCAATATACACTAAGGTTCCAAATGGAATTCTCCATCTGGATCCACCTGTAATACAGACCAGTCAATCACATGATCAACATCTTTAACATACTTCTTAAGAAATGACACATGGAAAACATCATGGAATTTCATTGTCGGAGGCAGTGCAAGTCGATAGCCTACTGGTCCAATCCTCTCAAGAATCCTGAAAGGTTCACAAAATCGGGGTTCCAGCTTGGCACATGATTCAATCCGCAAGGAGCTCTTCTTCGGTTTGATGCGTAAGTATACCAATTCCCCAACCTGGAACTCCTTGAATAACCTATTCTGATTTGCATAGATCTTCTACCTAACCTGTGCTACTTTCAAATTCTTCTTGATTACCTACATTTCCCGCTCCATGTCTACTAACATGTCCAGTCCACTCCAACTGATGGGAGTATTACAACTCCGCCCATACAATTCCTCAAATGGACTCATCTTCAAAGATTCTTGATACCCATTGTTGTAAGCGAACTCTACCAATGGAAGATACTCTTCCCACTTTCATTGTTGAAGTATCACATACATACTCAACATGTCCTCAAATATCTTGTTGACCCTCTCAGTATGTCCATTTGTTTGCAGATGATAAGTTGTACTGAAGGCCAACTCTATGCCCAAACATGCAAACGACTCCTTCCAAAACTTGGAAGTTAAATTTTCATCCTTGTCTAACATATTCTTCTTTGGAAATCCATGCAATATGACCACATCCCTGATGAATACATGTGCTACATCACTCGCTGAGAATGTAGACTTCACTGGAATGAAGTGTGCAACCTTTGTCAACTTGTCCACAACAACCATGATGGAATCATGTTGTCTCATTATCATTGGAAAACTTGTGATAAAGTCCATGGAAATGACCTCCCATTTCGATTTTGAATCACAATCATCTGTAGCAGTCCACCTGGATGTCTACACTTTGGCTTTACTTACTGACAATCCAAACATCTAGCCACAAACTCTGCCACACCATTCTTCAAATTTGGCAAATAATAAAACTTCTTAACTATAGTCAATGTTTTTTGATATCCCAAGTGACTGGAATATGGTTTCGCATGAAACCCCCTCAATATCACCTTCTTGAGCTCACTGTTGTCTAGCACATATATCATGTCTTTGAACCTAACCAATACATCTATTGTGAGACGATAGTCCACATCATGTGCACCTTCATATGTACTTGTACATTTACGCTACCTATACCTGTACATGTACTTATACTCTGCTACAACATGTGCACAATCTCCATATACATGTCATCCTGCTGACCTTCCCGCAAGATCCTAACCTGTAAATATGTCCCATAGGATCTCATAGATGCTATATGATTCACCTATATCTGCTTACTAAGAGCATATGAAACCATGTTTTATTTTCCCTTGATGCACCTGATCTCGAAGTCAAAGTCATTGTTTTGTGGCCAACCATCTAGCTTGCCTAGTGTTCAGATTCAGCTGGTCAAACAAGTGTCTCAACCCACTGTGATCACTCATCAGTACAAACCTCCTACCAAGAAGATAGTGCATCCACATCTTCAATGCATGCATGATCACTGCCAAGTCAAGATCATGTGCCGGATAGTTTTTCTCATGTTCATTTAGTTTTTGTGATTCATAGCATACCACTTGTCCTTCTTGCATAAGGACTCCACCAAGTCATCTTTTACAAGCATTTGTACATACCACGAACTCTTTGTCTGGATCTATGATCTTTAACACTGGAGCATGTGTCAACAACTGCTTCAACTACTCAAAACTGGTCGCGCATTCCTTTGTTCATTCAAACTTGTTACCTTTCCTTTGCAATGATATAATAGGATAAGCAATCTATGAGAAGTTCCCGATGAACCTCCTATAATAACCTCCTAACCCCATGAATGACCTTACCTCATCCACATTTCTATGAGCTTTCAACTCCATGATAGCTCTTATCTTCTCTGGATCCACTGCTATTCCCTCCTTAGAGACAACATGTCCCAAGTAATGTACCTTAGTCTGAAAGAAACTGCATTTATTGAGCTTAACATACAACTGATGCTCTCTCAACAATATCAACGCTGCTGCTAAATGTTTGACATGTTCTTCTTCATTTTTAGAATATACTAATATATCATCAATGAACACAATAACAAACTTGTCCAAATAGGGACGCAACACACTATTCATCAAACACACAAAGGTAGTTGGATCATTAATCAAACCAAATGGAACTACCAAAAACTCATAATTCCCATACCTAGTTCAGAAAGTTTTCTTGTAGATGTCCTCCTCTTTAATGCGTACCTAATGATATCTGGATCTCATATCAACCTTCAAGAACACTATTGTTCCCTTCAACTGATCAAACAAGTCATCAATCCTCAAAAACTGATACTTGTTCTTAATGGTCACTTCATTCAACTTCCTGTAGTCAATGCATAGCTTGAGAGTACCATCCTTCTTCTTTACAAACAATACCGGTGCGCTCCAAGGTGATACACTTGGCCTAATTTATCCATTTTCAAGCATTTCCTTTAACTACAACTTCAATTCTGCCAACTTTGGAGTGCTCATCCTATATGGTGCTTTTGATGTTGGTGTTTCCCCTAGTACCAACTCAATAGAAAAGTCTGCTTCCCTGTGAGGTGGAAATGCTAAAATATCTGCGGGAAACACATCTTGAAATTATTATAGAATTAGGTACCTGCTCAAAACATCTACATCCTCAACTTCCCTGCCTTTGTTGCTAGAAATGTACACTACAAATAACACACACCCTTTTCTGCGACTACGGGTTGCCTAAATAGCTGTCACCATCCTAACTAACGTGACCTTCTTCTTTCCCTATAAGACTCTTGGTTCCCCATTGTCATCCAAGCACTCAATGGATTTGTCATAACAATCCACCTTGGTCATGTGAATGATCCCAACGGAAATGCATTCAAGTGCGCTAATGTATACATGCCATTCAACTCAAATGCACAAGCTCTTACCTAATGATGAACTCTTTTCTTTATACCTATAGTCAACTACACTAACCAAGATTATACACACACTTCTTTATTCAAACCAAACTTATCCACCAAGTCAGGACTAACATAACTATAATTAGATCTAGGGTCAATCAAAATATAAACAACTTGATCACAAAGCTTACCATCCATCTCAATGATAGATCCCTGATGGTATGTTTGCCTATTATCCAGTGCTGCATAGATGCGAGGAACACTCTAACCAACATCCCCAACAATCTGCGCCTCCTGTGCATTGTATATCTGAGGCCTACCACCCTGATTTTGTGGACAACCTCTCTTGAGATTCTCCTTACTAGATGTCCAACACTCCAACCATCCAGTACCATCACCTCTATGTTGCTTCTATGATCCATGTCCCTGCCTAGCTACATTGAACTTCTTTTGTGGTGCCACATTTTCTTTCTCTTTTGCATTCTGAGGCCTTGTTCTTTTCGGCTGCCATTTACCTTTACCTTTATCTTTCCCTTTCCATCCTTGTTGAGATTCATTCTTACGATTCGACTGCTCATAGAAATAGTTCAATTTCCTAATAACTTCCTCAAGTGACCGAGGCTCATCATTCTCAATTTGATCTCTAAATGATAATGGCAAACCACTGACAAATCATTGAACTTTAGCATTCTTCATTTGTCATTGATCCCATCTTTAGCTCATAGAATTCTTTGGCCTCATAGTCATAATACCTATCTGACAAGTACTTCTTCCTGAAAAGCCTCTTGAACTCATGCCAACTCAATTCCTCTGTCTTGATGTCTCTGACCCGCTTCACATCTTCCCACCAGATATCTACTTTACCTCTTAGGCTGAAGATAACTACTTTGGCCTTCATATTATCTATGTAATTATGCAACTCAAAGAACTTCTTCATCCCAAGTATCCAAGCCTTTGCATCTTCCAGCTTCTTCAAATCTCCATCAAAAGTAGGTGGCTTTGATTTCTTAAATTCATATGGAAAGTATCCCCTATCACTCCTCCTATAAGGATGATAACAATGACGATCATGATGCCTATCAGAACTAGAACTAAAGTAGTACATGTGTCCATCACCTCTCCTATCTGGAGTATCCAACAACCTGCCATCTCTCACTGTGTCATCTCTATCTGACCGGTAACAACCATGAGACTTGTTGCCATATGCCCCATTAGTTTTGTCCTCCTTCCCATGGTTGATCCGAAGTGGCCCCTGTCATTGCAATTCTGACAAACTCTGAAGGAGTATTGCATTAACATCTACTTGTTTCTCTTATTCCTGCATTATTTTGTCATTGTTCTCCTTACAACTCCTTATTTCTTCCTTCAAGCTGAGTCAATGCGTTTGCTAAATTAGAAGAGTTCCAAACACCACAATGTTCATCTGATTCATAGGGAGAATATATGTAGTCTACCATTTTTCTAGTCATTTTGTATCTCTTTCTTGCAAGGCACACTATGTCAGTTAAACCAATGTACCTTAGAAAAATTCAGGGAGGATACATCGTCTGCAAGATCAACCAAATCAGTGTAATACATGTACAAGCATAATCATAACAACATATAGACATATAACAAATAGGTGTATCAACACATAAACATTATTCTAGCTAGAGTCCAATCATCAGTGCATGACCATATCAACTACACATACCATTACCTCATGCATGACAACAACAATCATACCAATGTACATTAACAATACACAAGCATAACCAACTTGTAATAAATCATACACTCATGACGACACACTTCACAACAACAACATCATCTTTCACATGGCGACATCATTACAACCATAACCGACACCATGCATATGCAACAAGCATATAGACCACAAGGATGAATAACACACATGAAAACAACATAAACGCATGACCAACATACACCGCCCATCCAGTCCAAGGGGTAAACCATGCTTTGATACCACTCTGTAACACCCTCATCCCACATCTACCCAAGTAACAAGCCAACCAGGGTAAATATGCAACAAGAGGCCACTATAATGGGATTCAACCTTCTAGGTGACCTTAAGGAAGTGGAATCGATGAAAACACACCACACAGACCTTCCACATCAGGAACAAAACTCCCTGGAGCCATCCCAATCACTCAAGTAACTGTCACCTAAGACCAACTGAAGTTTTAATGCATCAAACCCCTAGACGATCCCTTGATATGTACTAGGGTGCATCTAGGAAGCTCCAGACACTCGCACAACAAGGTTGTGTGCATCTGGGGACTTTTCTCCTGAGACCTATGCTTGCGACTCTGGGATTTGTGCCACGTTTTCATGCCCAGAGCCCGATTCATTGCCCATAACTCAATGATAGGTTCAAAAATGAATTTACACAACAAAACAATGATACATTTGCAAAAACATTGACAAGGTATAGACCATACGCCTACTAGCCATGACAGTCATTTCGTCAAACATTTCACAAATATGTAATCTATAGGTTTAAACAACATATCTGAGCATAGAGGTCTCATACTTATCTTAGGATTGCTAAGAAGCATTGTTGCCTTATATATTTAGTTGCATTATCATCTATTAGGTCATAGATAAATAATTCATTCATTTACAAATCAAAACATGAGGAAAGCCATACATCATCACTGTCATAATACATGCTTATAACCAGCATAATAACAGTAGAAATATCAAGGATACATCAGCCATAGAATCCACATATAAACTAGTACATTTACACATAAGATACCAAGGAAAGAACCTCTTATTAATGAATGCAAAATCCAACCTGGTATAAGACTACCATGTTCCACCCGACCATAAATTAGCTTAGCCAAATCTCTATTCAACCAATCATCCCCATGCCATATTACAAGCATGAATGTGGGACTCAAACCAAAAGAACCAACCAGGGCATCTCGAAGCTAAACCACCTCACCCTCATCAATAGAAACCAGGCTTTACCGCAATCCACACTGGATCACTAAGACAAAACAATAAACATGTAATAATAGACTTTACCATGATCTCCACCAGATCATTAGTCCAAAGCAAGTATGGATGCCACTGAATTTCTCCACCTACACCATGAGGAATTCTCTTGTCTCCTAGTCTCTCAGGCTTTACCACAATCCACACCGAATCACTAGGCCCTAAATCAAGACTCCACTCTCCAGGATTTACTGCATATCCCATCCCAGGATTACTAGGCCTGAAGGGGAGCATCCACCTCTAGGATTTACTGTATAGACCTCCATTCATCAGTTGAGGGTTCCTATTCCCACTGAGGCAACACAAAATGTGGCTTTACCACAACCCATAGTTTGGTTGAGGGGTTACTAGGCCATGTGTTCTTTTATTCAAAGATCCACCTCACTCAGCTTCGAATCCATCTGGAAATCCAACTCAACCAAAACATGAGAACCCCATCACACCATGGATATCTAGAAATGGCAAGGCTAGGTTGAAAACACTTGTCACACCTGGAAAAACCCATGCCTTGATAGCAAAGGACCACACGCAATACCATGAATCCCAAATCTAGCAAGGAAATCACACATGAAAATCGATACCTACAAAGAATCTTGTTTTAGTTGCTTGATCTTGCTCTTCCTTTCTTGTTCCTTCCTTCCTCTTGCCTTCTTTGTCTTTCTTGATCCAATGCCAAAGTGCTCCAAGAAAACTCTAAGTGTCCAAGAGTGAGAGAGAGAGAGAGAGAGTGAGACAATAATGAGAGAGCTCCAAAACTGAACTAAAAAAAGGTACCCACTGATCCTCATAAGCCTTTTTATCAGTTAGGCCTCTATTTTCTTATTTTTCCATTATTTTCCTTCATTTTCCTCCTCACATGCAACCTGTGACCTTTCACCTTCCTTTTCTCCTAATTTTCGTTATTTTCATAAATTAATGTGCCAAAAATGTCAATTTGCCTTTCCAAATTCCTTAGCCATTGCCTTTGCCAATTTCCTTAGCTATAATAAACCAAATGAGCACCCACACTAGGATGTTTTTTCCCAACATTTAGTTAGGAATAAGTGTCCCATAATCCATGGTTATTATTTTGTCTTTATTAACTTTTATTACATGGAATTTTCACCAGAGTTGTTACAAACACCTACACATCTACCCCATACTAAGTTGTAGATCACCTATCGGCACAATAACATAGAGGTAGGTATGGTTGATTTCTTATGGGATATCAATACCATGGATGAAATATTATTACATGCATTCTAACAAGATGGGATAGGGGACAATCCTCATATCGAATATACCTTCTTCGAAAGGCTAAAATCTATTTCTACCGCCCCTCTCTCTAGACATGAGTCAAGGTATACCCAACCAAGCACAAAAATGTCTTGTACAACTTGAAAGTAATGTATGATATGTCAAATGTCTTTTTCTCAACACTGTTGAGGTAATTCACCATTAATTTATCGTTGATCTTGAAAATATTCTTATCAAGTTCGACACTTCAACCTCCCGTGATGGTGTCTCAAGAAGAGGCATGAATGATTACCTTAGTTTTAAGCTCGTGGACTCTCATTGAATCATTTCCTTCGTGGTGAATCAAGTCATTAAGTGTGAAGATACCACTTACCATTAACTGTTAGCACTAGCAAATCCTCTTTGTATGTTTTACCCCTTTCTACTCTATTAAATTTTATTATATTTTTAATATTACTTACTTTTTAGGTATTTTTGAAGTGATAAACTCCACTGCGAATAAAATTATAATAGTTGGCTACAAAATAGTGAAGGTGCTCATTGTTGAAAACATATCTCTAAAATCAAGAAAGGAAAAAAATGGGATAAACATATAAGTATAGTAATTAAAGAAAGGGAAAACAACAAATGCTAGACTAAATAAACTTATTTTTGTTTTTAAAGTATGTAATTTTTATTTCTTTTATAATATATGTCTTAACAACATAGAAAATAAAACATATTTTAAAGACATATTTCAGGTTAAAAGTATCATAGGAAAAGGAACAAATAACGAAGGGGAATTCAAGGCCCTATACTACTTATTAAATTATGCTTTGGAAAGAAGCATTAATAAGATTTAGTCATGGGTGATTCTTATATGGCCATCAATAGGATGAAAAGATGTCTCCAAGTAAAAAATAATTATCTCCTTCCACTAGCACGACAATTAAAAGAAATATATAATCTGTTAGGGTCCAACCCTAACCCCCTTATTTATGTAATAGGGTCGAGTCATAGTTATAGTTAGTTAAAGAGTCAATAAAGCCCATATTAATAATTGTAAGTGGTTGACCCACATTTAAAGAAGGGACCACAGTTAGTTGCAAATGGGCCATGGTATTAGATAGATGGTATTAATAAGAACCATGGTACTGACCCATGGTATTGCATGTATGAATCCTATATAAAGGATAAAGACTCCCCTTGAGGAGCGTCGTGTCTTATTTTGTAATTGAGCCCAACTCTATTGGAGGTTTCCCCCTCGAAGAGGCAAGTGAACATTGCTTTCATTTCTGAATAATAAAATACATGTCGTTATTTCTTATTGTTCTGTGTTCTGGGTATATTTCTTCACATATTTGTTATTCTGGTATCTTCTTGTAGGTCAAGAGCATAACAAGAGGTATCAGAGTACTTTCCAGGGCCGGTGGGATCTCCATTTTTAGCAGAATTTTTTTTTTTGCTAGAGACGTGTTCCAGCGTCTTTAAACCACGGCATTTGTCATTGAGCGCATAAACCTATGGATTTGGGGAGGCATGCACACAGGAAATACAAGAGGTTGTCACGCTTGTTGGACTCCCTTGTAACCCTTGTGGGTACCCCTTTGAGTAGTAGCGCATTAGACAGAACTGCTCACAGACTATCTTCCAAGTACCCTTTGGGTATATCGAAAGCCCCCTAGGCTCTCTTGAAACCTCGCATAGATAAATCGTTAGCCGTCTTGCTGCTACAGTACACCGAGAACAACACTCGAGGAGATTACTCACACGTACGATAGGGTAGTCGGGTTGTACGACTAAGGGTAGGGTTGATCCTCCTTGGATAGTGCCCTGAAAGATTGGGCCGAGTACTACTGTCGGACCCTTATGTATATTGCGATCGGTAGCACCTGACACTCCTTGAGACCATAGTTCCCTTGTCTCTCTCTAGATCACGCATCATCTTTGCCAGATCAAATCTAACAGGTTGGGTTCTGTCGCAACCGCAACAATCAGTTCCACCATTTAGATCTCTTAGATCCACCATTCAGATCTATCAGATCTGCTAATCAAATCTATCAGATTCGCCATTCAGATCTAGAAATTTGGGTTTTGTAGCAGTCGCAACAATCAGATCCGCCATTCAGATCTAGTAGCAGGGGTTTGATCACTACCACATTCCTACTCACACTCTGCATTTAAGGGTTTTTCCGACAGATCTAACTATTTTTGTGGCTCCTATACCTGGGCGTGATTCTCGCAGGACATTGGGCAGAATTAACTTTTCTGGGAATCGGCTACTGCAGTATTCCTAAGCGAGGAGTAAAACTCCTTTCAGAGTAACAAAAAAAAAAAAAAAGTCTGAGACCCTCCCAGGACGCTTATAGGAGACTTAGCCCATAAGAATCAGGTCGACAGGCTGAGCAAGGTGGTACCATTCACTTGTCAGCGTCAAAATCTTGAGTGGTCCCAAATTTTTTTCCACAGTAATGATGTTATGGAACCAGCTCAAGAAAAAGATTGAAAAGATAAATCAACGTCTTAAAATTCAGCCTCTTCGAGGGGGTAACCTCCTTTACATTACATAAATGAACAATTCTTGGATGATACAAATGACAAAACCTCCTTTCTATATATAGGAGTCTAAGGAGTCACAATATAACCCAGCCGACCTAACAATAATAATATAAAGCCACAAAAATAACAATAGAGGGATTCTATGGGGCACAGTAATAACAATATGGGGATAATAGGGGCACAACAATATTAATAATGGGTACAACTACAATAGTAATGGGGTAATCACTAGTATTATAGGGACCCAACATGCCCCTCTCCTTCAAAAAAGTGTTGTCCTCAACGCTTGAGTAGTTCTGGATACTTCTGTATAAAATTCTCATCCTCCCATGTGGAATCTTCAGCGGATAAGTTATTCCACTTGATAAGATACTCCGAAATTGATCGATTTCGTAGCTGTCGAGTTCTTGTTTCTATGACTGCTTCCGGTTCCAATATAATTTTTCTTTCCTTGTCAAGTTCTGGCAATATTGTTTGAACTCGGAGCTTGTCGCCTATAACCTTCTTTAAACATGAAACATGGAAAACTGGGTGCGATCGAGAAGCTGCAGGAAGCTCCAATTTGTATGCCATAGTACCATTCCTTTGCAACATCTTGTATGGACCATAATACTTTGGTGATAATTTATTATCCTTCTTAGCTTGCTTGAGGGACATTTCCTTATATGGTTGTAGCCGTAGGAATACCCAATCACCTACATCAAAACTTCTTTCGCTGCGATGTTGATCTGTCTGTTGTTTCATTCTATTATGTGCCAACACGAGGTTATCCTTTAAGAGTTGGAGGACTTGTTGTTGATGTTCGATGTGATGTTCCACTGCCTGAACCTTATCATTTTCTCTTGAATATGATGTGATGGATGGTGGCTGATACCCATAAAGTGCCATAAATGGGGTCATTTTTGTTGCTGTATGGAAGGAAGTGTTATACCACCATTCAGCCAGAGGCAACCATTTGACCCATTGTGTCTGTTTAACAGATACAAAGCAATGAAGATATCCTTCCAAACATTTGTTTACTATCTCAGTTTTCCCATCAGATTGAGGACGATAAAATGAGCTATGAGCTAACTGAGTACCAAGACAAGAAAATAATTCTATCCAAAAATTTCCAGTGAAAATGGGATCTCTGTCACTTACAATAATCTTTGGGTTTCCATGTAGCTTTTGAATTGTTTCCATAAATGCAGTAGAAACTGTACTGGCTTTAAATGGATGTGATAATGCACAAAAGTGTGCATACTTGGTAAGTCTGTCAACTACCACCATGATGACACTCTTTCCCTCAGACTTGGGTAAACCTGTGATAAAATCCATTGAAACCTCCTCCCAACATTGGCTTGGAATGGATAAAGGTTGTAATAGACCCGATGTCTTAATTGTTTCAACTTTATTTTGTTGGCAAACCAAACATTCCACCACAAACTTTTGAATATCTGATTTAAGGCCATCCCAAAAAAATTTCTTCTTAACCCTGTGGTAAGTTTTTAAAAATCCTGAGTGCCCTCCTAAGGGAGAAGTGTGCAATTCCATAAGAATCTTTTGTTTTAGCTGGGAATTCTTACAGAGGTATAAGCGATCTTTGTACCATAACGAATCATTTTGCCAGCTAAATGTATCAGACGTACTGGAATCTTGTTGTAACTTTCGAATAAGTGCCCACACTTCTTCGTCATTCTTCCATTCCTCCCTTGCTTCGTTTATCCAATCTGGTTGGATAATAGAAATGGCGCACAACAATGCTTCCACATCCTCATCCTTTCTTGAGAGTGCATCTGCCACCACATTTTGCTTCCCTTTTTTGTAGATGATTTCAAAGTCATAACCCAACATCTTTGTGACCCACTTTTGTTGCTCTTCAGAGGATAATCTTTGTTCTAAAAAGTATTTAAGGCTATCATGATCCGTTTTTACCTTGAAGTGTCTTCCCATTAGGTAGGGTCGCCATTTCTTAAGTGCATGGAGTATTGCCAACATTTCCTTCTCATAAATAGCTTTGTGTAAAAACTTTCCCTTGATTGGACGACTTTCAAAAGCAATGGGTCTTTCATCTTGCATTAGAACAACACCAATTCCATTTCCTGAAGCATCACATTCCACAATAAAGGTTTTTGTGAAGTTCGGTGTAGCTAAGATCGGTGCTTGGCACATTGCCTCTTTAAGATGTTCGAAGGCCTTTGTTGCTTCCGGAGTCCATGAAAATGCATCTTTCTTCAATAATGTTGTTAGAGGTGCTGCTATTCTCCCATAATTCTTAACAAACTTGCGATAATACCCTGTCAAGCCGAGAAAATCTCACAGATGCTTTATGGATGTGGGGATTTTCCATTCCTTAATGGCTTTAATTTTGCTAGGGTCTACCTTAACCCCTTCATGAGATACAATATGACCCAGATATTCCACCTCTTGGACTCCAAAGAAACATTTGGATCTTTTTGCATATAATTGTTTTTCCTCCAATAGTTGTAGCACCCTGTCAACATGTTCAACATGATCCTTCCAAGACTTGCTGTAGATTAGTATATCATCAAAAAATACTAACACAAATTTTCTAAGGAATGGTTTGAAAATTGAATTCATCAAACCTTGAAATGTTGAAGGTGCATTGGTAAGGCCAAAAGGCATGACCAAAAATTCATAATGACCCTCATGAGTTCTAAATGTTGTTTTCGGAATGTCTTCAATCTTCATTCTGATTTGATGATATCCTAAATGAAGATCCAACTTGGTGAAGTAAATTGATCCATGCAATTCATCCAGTAATTCATCAATGACAGGAATGGGAAACTTATCTTTAATAGTGAGCTTGTTGAGCTCCCTATAATCTGGACACATGTGCCATGATCCATCCTTCTTGTGCACCAATACTACTGGAGCAGAGAAAGAACTTTGACTCGGTTGAATTATACCAGCCTCTAGCATTTCTGCAACCATACGTTCAATTTCACTCTTTTGGGCATGGGATATCTGTACGGCCTGATGTTTGGAGGAACACTTCCTGGAATCAGATGAATAGCATGATCATGATCACGCATAGGTGGGAGACCTTTGGGAGTCTCAAATACCTTGGAATGATTGTCCAAGACTTTTTGGAGATCTGGAGAAATAGATGATTCCAATGTGGAAACATCTAGCGAACATAATTGTGCAATTACACCTCTTTGTTCCTTTTTTAGAAGCTTTGTCATACCATTAGAGCTGATTAACTTTCCTGGTTTCCCTTTAACACCCTTTAATTCAACTTCCTTTCCTTTCGTAGAAAATTTGATGAAAAGTTCTTGAAAATTAAAAGCTATTGTACCCAAGGATTGTAGCCATTGGACTCCTAGTACAACATCAGCACCTCCCATTGGAATGGAAAGCATTGGGCTAGTCAATACATATTCTCCCATGGATAGCTTGATATTATGGCACTTTCCAGAGCAATTTATTGTTCCTCCATTTGCAACCATCACTTGACACTCTGGTGCTGGATATAAGAAGCAATTCAATTCTTTTGCTACCTTACAATGAATAAAATTGTGGGTACTTCCTGAATCAATCAACACTATTACCTTTTTCTTCTTGATTTGTCCTTCTATCTTGATGGTTTGAGGAGTGGTAATTCTCGCCAATGCATTACAAGATATGGTTGGATTCATTTCTTCTTTATCTAGGCTTTGTTCTTTGAGCATATCCTCTTCTTTTGACCCTTCTTGCTCCTTTTCTTCTTCCTCTTCACAATCTATGTAGAATAATTTCTTCTCAGCACACTTATGACCTTTAGTGTATTTGCTATCACAACTGTAACAAAGCCCTTTTGCTCTTTTTTCTTCCAATTGTTGTGTTGTCAACCTTATAGGTTGTGGAAGACTAGGGGCAACAACACTTCTGTCTTTATAGTTGTGAGTGGTATGCTTCCTGGTTGCCATAATTTTGCTTTCCATTTTTCTTGCTAACCTGAATGCCTTCTCTAATGAATCAGGTTCCCAAAGGCGAACATCATGTTGGATATTACCCTTAAAGACCCTATGAACAAATCAATCCTATGCTCCTCTGAAATATTTTTTACCCTTATGTTCAATTTTTGGAACTCCTCAATGTGCTCCATTATTGAACCCTTTTGTTTGAGACTTATCAATTGGCTAAAAAAAGTGTTGCTTTTTGTATCCTCATAATGTGCTATCAATTCTTCCGTAAAAATTGCCCAAGTGATAAATTGTTTACGAGAGCAAAGCCATTGATACCATACAAACTGATTTGGTTCCAAATATAAAGTTTCAATATGTACCTTTTGTGTGTTTTTCACATTATTGAGATCGAAAAATTGCTCCATCTGTAATATCCATGTTGCGGGATCCTTGCCATCAAACTTCCTCATATCGATTTTTGAAATATGGTGGGTCTTCGATCCAACATTAGAGTCTACGAAATCATGATTAACATTTCTTTTGTTCTCATCATGAGTTTCCTTTACTACCCTTTCACCATTAGTAAGCATTTCTTGTAGAAACTTTGTTAAATCTGTCTTCAAATCTTCCATGCCTGTCTTCAAATCTTCCATGTTTGTCTTCAAATCTATCTTCAAATCATCCATCTTAGCTTCCACGTCAATCATCTTAGCTTCTACGCCTTTCTTTAAACAATCCATCTTAGCTTCTACACCTTTCTTTAAACCATCCATCTTAGCTTCTACATCTTTCTTTAAACCATCCATCTTAGATTCTGTTCCTTTTTGTGCAAGGGACAGTTGTTGCACTTGGTCTTGTAATTTTGATATATCATGTTGCATTTCTTCCTCTTCTTCATGAGTCATGCTAGAGATTTCAGGTTCCTTACTAGGTGTTTGCAGTTTCTTCCCTCGGGGCATTAGTTACCTATAATAATGCTCTATTATGCCCTTTGAATTCCTTCAAAATAAATTTCAAACCAATCTTAAGCAAAAATTTAAAAGAATCTACACACCTTTTTTCACTTTGTAGGAGCTCGATATTTCCTCTGATGTATCTTTGTACATTCAAATCATCCAGTTCTGAAATTGTTACCTGCAGTAGCCCTCTTTGTCCTCTTTCCAATGCCACCAGTCTAATCCAAATTGGATTCTCCAAGGAAGAGTTATGCGAAATCTCCCACAGTGACCTAATTATAGACTATTTCAGTAGAGCGAACTTGTACGATGTGCCACGAGTCACTGTTTCGACCTTTGACTCTACAAGATATCTACAAGAAACTACAATCCGTTCTCTTTCTATACCTTCTTACGAAATTTCAATCCGATGCTCAGAGAAAAAGTTATGACGATTTTCCCCAGGTCACCTGTTTGGAATGTAATTCAGGAGTCTGCAAAAAGACCAACTTCCTCATATCATATCTCCATAAATATAGCGCGAAAAGCTTTGAAATTTGGACCCAAGATTCAACGCAATGTCTTCTCAAATGGGTTTTTTTTAGCTTCTGAAACATCGTAGAAAAATAGTTATAGCGAAAATTCCACAATGACCTGTTTGGAGCAGCGAAACCCTAGAATCCAAAGCTCTGATACCAAATGTTATGAAACCAGCTCAAGAAAAAGATAGAAAAGATAGATCAACGTCTTAAAATTCAGCCTCTTCGAGGGGGCAACCTCCTTTACATTACTTAAATGAACAATTCTTGGATGATACAAATGACAAAACCTCCTTTCTATATATAGGAGTCTAAGGAGTCACAATATAACCCAGCCGACCTAACAATAATAATATAAAGCTACAAAAATAACAATAGAGGGATTCTATGGGGCACAGTAATAACAATATGGGGATAATAGGGGCACAAAAATATTAATAAGGGGTACAATTACAATAGTAATGGGGTAATCACTAGTATTATAAGGACCCAACAAATGACAAGTGCATCGAATCGGCGCATGGTACAAACCAGAGCTCAAACTATGGCCAATGAGAAGATCGACACCCTTGAACAAAAGTTGGAGGCATTAACAAAGTAGATCCAGACCTTAACTGACACAATCACAAAGGGCAAGTCGGGAAACAATCAGAGGCATATAATTTTAATGAAAGCCTTGAGGGTGAGTCTAGCCATTCTCTTCACTTCTATGGAAAGCACCAACAGTCCCAGCTTCAACCATCCAAGCTAGACATGTATAAATTTGATGGCTCTCATCCGGCCATATGGCTAGCACAAATGGAGCAATATTTCACATTGAATCACATCAGAGATGATGCGACTAAGCTAAGTGTGGGAAGCCTGTACTTGGACCAAGAAAGATGGCAATGGTGGCAGTGGCATCAACGCTGCTATGCAATGCCACTGACTTGGCAGATATTCTCAAAAGCCCTTTCTGATCGCTTTGACCATGAATCTAACTTTTTGGGTCATCTTACTAAGCTCCAACAAATAGGCACAGTGCAAGAATATATTAAAGCCTTTGAAGCATTAGCCTTCTGCACAAGAGGTCTAGCAGATGAATTCTACTTGGAATGTTTTATCAGTGGTCTCAAAGATGCCATACAAGCCCACGTCCGACTACAACACCCAGTCTCATGGCTGGCAGCTTGCAAGATAGCTCATGAAGTAGAATGTGCGTTAGCGACCCAGTTGACTTGTCCCAATTTCATAGCCAAGGGACGCCCCACCTAGGCTCCTAACACTACCCAAACACTTAAGGTTCAAAAGGTGTCACCAACGGAAATGGCGGAAAGAAGAAAGCAAGGATTGTGTTACTACTGTGATGAGAAATACTCCCCGGGGCATACATGCAAGGAATCCAAATTCTTTCAAATTGATGATACTGATCACAGTTCATCTGAGGAAGCCCCACCATTTGAGGGACCAGAGGAGGAAGACGAGGACAACCAGCCAGACAATGAGCTCCCAACTACACCTGAAGAACCAGTTATCTTACTTCATGATTTGGCAGGAATTTCTTCCCCCCAAACTCTCAAAATCAGAGGTTTTATTAAGCATCGCCCTGTAGTAGTCTTGATTGATAGTGGCAGTACGCATAACTTTATCCATCAAATATTCGCTGAAGAAGTGCATTGTTTTGTCAGAGTAGTCTCTAATTTCTAGGTCCAAATTGTTGATGGGGGGGCAATGAAATGTGAAGGCCGCTGTGAAAATGTCAAACTTCAAATGGGGGATTATCACCTAAAGACCCACATGTTTGCCATCAACATGGGTGGGTGTGACATTGTCTTGGGTGTTGAATGGCTCCGCACACTCAGCCCAATCACAATGGATTTCCAGGAGTTATATATGAGCTTCAAGCAGAATAACCACACACATACCCTCTGCGAACTCCAGGCAGGTGCTCCTTCTATCATCAGCTCGCATAGGATGGAAAAATTGTTAAAAAGGGCCACCATGGAGTTATAGCCCAATTTAATGCCATCCAGGCCTTCGAACCCACTTCTCTTCATATTCATCCTGAGATGCAACAGGTCTTAAACAACCATCTGCAGGTCTTTGACAAGCCTCATGAGCTTCCACCCTCGAGAGGGGAACATGATCATAGCATTACTTTGGTCCCAGGGGCACAACCACCAAATGTGCACCCATATAGATATCCTTTCACCCAAAAGAATGAAAAAATCATCAAGGAACTCCTGGAAGCTAGTGTCATTCATCCTAGCATTAGTCCTTATTCATTGCCTGTGGTCATGGTGCTCAAGAAAGATGGGGAATGGCATATGTGTCCAGACTTCAGGGCCCTCAACAAGTTGACGGTCAAAGATAAATTTCCCATCCCAGTTGTTGATGATTTGTTGGATGAACTAAATGGGGCTCAATTCTTTACTAAGCTCGACCTTCACTCGGGCTATCACCAAATTCGCATGAAAGAAGTAGACATTTCAAAGACTGCTTTCCGAACTCATGAAGGCCATTATGAATTCCTAGTCATGCCATTTGGTCTCTGTAATGCCCCGTCCATTTTCAGAACCTCATGAATCACCTGCTCAAACCATATCTCAGAAAATTTGTCCTTGTTTTCTTTGATGACATCCTCATCTATAGCCTCACCTGGGAAAAACATCTTCAACATGTAGATCTGCTCTTGCAACTGCTCCGAAAGCATAAATTATTTGTCAAATTGTCCAAGTGCTCTTTTGGCATGGAAGAAGTTGAGTATTTGGGCCACATTGTGAGGCATGAAGGTGTCAGGGTGGATCCCAAAAAGATCCAGGCAATGCAGGATTGGCCTCAACCAAAGACCTTGAAGAGCTTGAGAGGATATTTGGTTCTCACCAACTACTATCGCAAATTTGTCCACAATTATGGTCGCATTGCTAGACCCCTCACTCACCTTCTCAAGTAAAATTCATTCCTATGGAATGATGAAGCATAATAGGCATTTATAGCTCTCAAACATTCCATGTGTTCCACTCTCGTATTGGAACTACCCCACTTCACCAAATCTTTTGCGATTGAATGTGATGCTTCAGGTACGGGTATTGGGGCTATCTTAATGCAGGAAGGTCGACCCTTGGCCTTCACTAGCCAACAACTAAGTGGGACAATTCTGGGACAATCTACCTATGAGAAGGAGATGATGGCCATCTTACATGCAGTGGATACCTGGCGACCATACTTATTGGGGTGGCATTTCCAAATCTGCACAGACCATCAAAGCCTTAAATATTTTTTGGAGCAATGCCTATCCTCACCACAACAAAATAAATGGCTAGCCAAAATGTTGGGATATGATTATGAGATAATTTACAAGAAAGGGTGAGAAAATGTCATAGCAGATGCTTTATCATGCCAATTTGAGGAGGAAATCACCCTGCTAGCTGTTATCACTTAGGTTGTCCCTTTTGACTCCTAAAGGGATACGGCCGAGGTAACCACAAACCAACTTTGGACTGCAGGCCCTAGCCTACCTGCAGTCAGAGAGGGCTCTCTCTTTATGATTTAGCTTTGTTGAAAAGGGATGATTTTAGGCTAGATATGATGCACAGGGGTTTTGATTGAGTTTTGGTGGGAAAACTGACACTTTCAGGTAGAGAGGCAGAGTATAGTCTGAATCTTTCAAGCCATTGGGCGTGGAGTCGAGGAGGGGAACTGCTGGTGCGTTTCCTTAATAACAGTGAGGGAACATGGAGCAAGATAACTGAGCTTGAAGCAATTTTCAGGTTCAAAGGATGGAAGGAATGCTAAAGAAAGAGAGGCAGTTAAGAATCTCTCCAACAGATTAGCAGAGAAAATAACAGGGCGCTACCTAGGGGCAGTTAAGAATCCCTAGATAATTGGCCAACACAGGTGAATTGGGGTAAACATGAGCCGGGAGGAATTCAATGTTCATAACCAATTCTATTAGAGGAAAACATCAAGAAACAGCAGAGATTGAGCATAGAGAGTATTTAAACTAATTCTAGGCTATTCCTTTTTTTCTGCTATTTAGATAATGGAAAACACATAAACAGAGATAAGAGGCACTTATTGCTTCAGGCCGCAGCGCAGGAATTCCATCTTCAACTCTTCACAACATTCATCAACAACAGACAGTTTGCTCTCCAAGCTTTAAGCAATCTTTGATTACAGAAAAATTCAGGTATACACAGCGAGTCTCTAGTGAAAATTCTCAATTAACCAACCCTTAAAACTATACAGAGGGTGGTATATATAGGGCAAAAACTCTCTGCAGAGTTCCTTTATTACATCTTGAACTAATTAGGTCATAAAAAATGACTACTTGACCTAATCCTATCCTGAAATAAATACAAAAACTATCTCGGGCCGTGCTCGAGGCCGATGTATCAAAACTGAATAAATGACGCTGTCCTTGGTGGCTTGCTGCAGTGTTTTCTGCAATAAATGAGTATGGGTTTCTGCTTTCTTGCTGTCCTGGTGCTTTGAATGCCTTGATGGTGATTTGAAGGCAAGGATGGGTTGATGCTTATTGATTTGACTTTCTGGGGGCTTCATCAATGTTCAGGTGCCTCGAGCCCCTAAAAAATCTTGACTGATACTCTCTGGCGTCTTTTCTTCCACTGATACTCTCCGACAAAATCTGGACTGCTGATCTGATGTGTTGCGGGTCTAATCACCAGTAAATGGCCGTTGTTCGGCCTCTGTATCATCTGGAATGATCTTCTGCTCCTTTTGGTATGCTCTGTGAAGAAAACAGATCATTTTTGCGCCTTTTCGAGCTTCCTGGGGCCGCATGGTGAGAAGATTCCTTAAAGATTCCTTGAAGAATCTCCATTTTGGCCTAAAAAATCCTGCGATGAGTGATTTGTGCTAGGCGCAAATCGCTCATCAAAACTGCCTCAGAATTGGATTCTGGGGCTTCGAAGTGCGACTTTTGCGCCTCTGCGCCCAAAAAAGTGCTGATGACGTCAACATGACGTCAGCATTGTACGGCGGGTGATGTCAGCAGGGCGACGTGGCGGGATGACGTCAGCATGACGTCATCACGTACGGATGATGACGTGGCAGGTACGATGGCGGGGACACGTGGCAGTGACGTGGCAGGAGGCCACACAGGCAAGTGACTCATCGGGTGACTGGACAAGGGGTGACGTAAGCAAGGACTGTGCAGGGGGTGACATGGGGTATGACGTCACAAGGTGGTAAGCGGTTTCTGGCGCACCGCTTATGGGCAAAGGTGGTTTCGGGGGAGGGGCTCCGCCACACCCCAGAGCCTGACGCGTGGCGGGAGTACGGCGGCAAAACCGCCGAACTCCCGGACGCTAAAGGCCGGGCGTGTTGCATATAGGAAAGCCCGCCAGCCGTTGATCTGTGGGGCGGGCGATCCAACGGTTGGCGGCGATCGCGAGGTAACGGCGAGTTAGCGGGTGGGAATATTTGCAGGAATATTCCAAATTTGATACGCGCGGCGGATGGGTTTTAGACTTAGGTTTAGTGGGTTATGGGGTTTAATAAAGGGTGCATTAATGTATTTACAGTAGGACTTAGGGATATGAGTGAAATATGGGTTTTTGACATGCGGGGTTGATATATTATGCACGGAACGAGGGAAAAAGGTGCAAAAAATGGGTTTTTTAAAGGTTTTTTAGGGGTTTTGGTTTAGGGAATAGGTTATTATTCTGACTAGATGTCAGAGTAATCCCTGGACACAGATGGGCTAAAAACAGTCCCAGATGGACTGTGATTTCCCTGACTTAGTAAAAATATGGCTATATTGCCAGGGGGGAATATTTACATAAGGGGATTTATATACATGATTTAAATAGGGGAAAGGGGAAAATTGTTAGGGGGTTATATAATAAAGTTAATAGTTAATATGGAGATGAAAAGAGGGCGCTAAGGTATGAGACCTTAGGCTTTGTTGGGGAAAAGAAGGCTCACAAACACTGAGTGAGCAATCCTTGAGTGAAGCAGATGTTCACCAAGGCACATGTCATGGAAATGATGAAACTGAGAGGCTCAAGCAGATCTTGACCTCTTGGGGGATGTTAGTAAGTGACTTTGGGGTGATGAGAAGGGAGAGGTTAGTGAATTCCAGCCTGAGTACCTCCAACTGAAAAAATGCCTCAAACCGAAAAATGGATTGCTTATCAAAATTGGAACACAGCAGTGGCACTTAGACTAGCACACTCTTATGGACACTTCTTTGGCCATCTGTAGCAAATATGGAGCATTGCAGCATGCATAGTACGACATATTTGGCATGTAAAAATGTCGATCATGAAAGATGATTAACCTGCTGCAGCAGGAGGCTAACAGTGGCTCCACTTAGGCATGGCTTTTCCTTGTGAAAAGCCAAGAACAGCAGGTCAGACTGCCTTGTATTCAATTGTTGCTGTGTTCTGCAAATTTCCCTTGGCTGGCTGCCTTATTGATCCTACCTACCTACCTACCCTAACCAGTACTTACTTTGCTGTTAGGTGAAGTGAAATAGCCATTGCAGCCACTTAAGCAATAATAACATGAGTGGGCTTTTCTGCTTGTGCTTGCTAGTGAGACCAACTGAGATTTTGCAATTTGTTATGGCTTTGTCAATATTTGAGAAGATCAGGAAGCTACTGACCTCCTTTGCGGTGTTTAAATACTGTACAAAACTGTCCTGCAACATATATATACAATTTCTAGGCTGAATTAAAGAACTGTACAAAGGTTGAGGATCGCTACCATGCCTTGGAGTCGGGAGATCATCAACAACTCGATACTGAGCCTTGCAGCCTGTTAATAGCGAAGAGCACTGATCTCTTTCATCATTCTGCCTGCCAGCGGATAGGTCATTCAGAACTTGCAGAGGTGCTTGTAATTTATTACAATCTGGCTCGAATAGGACTTGACTGATCTGTGCAGGCTGCTGGTCTTCTTCTTCTTTGAACAACTCAGATGGCTGAAAACAAAGAGGCAGGGGATCCACTTGGATCATTTGGTCATATGCTGCTGCTTCTGGGTCCTCCTCAATCTGATATTCAATGGCTCTTTGGGGCTGCAAAACTAGAGGCAATACCTTTGGAACAATATCTTGATTAACCTCTAGACGGTCAATAGCAACACGCGGTGACACTTGATCATATACAGCATGATAGTTATCCTTGATAAATTGAAAAGATTCAAAACAAAAGGGTAAAGTTCCTTCACTGAAATCAACACACTCTGCGTTTTCTTCCTTTTCTTCATAGCTGAGATGGGCATGCTGATCATTGGGTTCAGGTTGTTGAACCTGAACACTACTTCCTGCCAAAATAGGATCTGATTCCTCTGCAAGGCTGATTTGGTCGTTAGGCTCATAATCATCATCATACAGATCATATTCGGGCAGACAGTTGAAAGAAGAGAAGCTATTATATTCACACAGTATATCAGGAGACTACTCCATCATGTATGGCTGGATGAATATGTCATCTGTTTTGTGGCAGGTTTGTTCGTGAATGTCACTACTTTCCTATTGCGAAACAGATCTGTTCTGGTGCTCTGAACATTCCACTTTCATTGTGATCATCTGCATCATTTCCTCTATCTTTTGTAACACACTATGAAATCTTTCTTCTTGCTCTGCTTTGCGCTGTTCTTTCCTCCTTCTTAGATTTGCCTCCACATCCACAGCTATGTCCTGCATCTGTTTCAAGGTGGACGGGCATCTTTCTCTCAAACAGAATTCCATCTCTGTGTCAAATGCTCTAGGATATTGCAATAGAGCTAGATCAAGGGGAGGTCTTATATTTAAAGGCATGGACTGATAAACTTGATTGAATCTGTCTGAAAACTGCTGAACGGATTCATCTGGATGCATTTCTAAATGATTGTATTCTTTGATGAGCACGAAGAGATTACCTCTGATCATCCATCTATCAAGGAAAAGCTTGGCACACTGCTGAAACTTAGAGATGCTCGCCTCAGGCAACGCTTTAAACCAAGTCCTAGCTTCGCTTTGCAAAGAAAGGGCAAATAGTCTAAGACTGACATCTTCATCTTCCACTTCAAATGTATTAAGATAATCTTCAAAAGCCTGGATATGTTTCTGGGCAGTAATACCATTCTCTCCATCAAATCTAGGGAGATATTCAGGATGATTTGCCGGCAGAGGACCAAGCACAGGAGGCAAAATGAGCGGCTTATATCTTTCAGGAACTTTACGAGGCACGGGAGTATGTACAGGAATTAGGAGACTGGGCTCTATTTTTGGTTCCTCCTTGGCTGTATGATGATCTTCAACAGCATTTGAAAGCTGCTGCTCTGATGTGCAAGGAGGCTTTTCAACAACCTTTTCCAAAGGAAAAACATAAAAATCTGACATGAAATCGTTTTTAAAGTACAATATGCACAACAAAATCTGGTGCAAGAGAAAGAACATGATCTCTTGGATGATAGTCCAAGTCAAGAGCCTGATCTGCTTATATAATTCCTTCGGGTTCATTTCTCCACCGGAGTCTTTATTATGAGGATGATGTGGAGTCGCCAGGTGGATGAATCAAACTTGAAGTGCCTAATCTCTGTCCACCGTCACAGATCAGAGCCGAACATGAAAAGCCCTGAAGAAAAGGAACACTTTCTCCAGAAAACGAGGCAAACTGGTCAAAATTGAGGATTTACACTAATAAACACATGATTCACTCCCCAGCGGAGTCGCCATTATGTTATCACTCAGGTTGTCCCTTTTGACTCCTAAAGGGATACGGCAGAGGTAACCACAAACCAACTTTGGACTGCAGGCCCTAGCCTACCTGCAGTCAGAGAGGGCTCTCTCTTTATGATTTAGCTTTGTTGAAAAGGGATGATTTTAGGCTAGATATGATGCACAGGGTTTTTGATTGAGTTTTGGTGGAAAACTGACACTTTCAGGTAGAGAGGCAGTGTTATGAAACCAGCTCAAGAAAAGATAGAAAAGAAAGATCAACGCCTTGGAATTCAACCTCTTCGAGGGGGCAACCTCCTTTACATTACATAAATGAACAATTCTTGGATGATACAAATGACAAAACCTCCTTTCTATATATAGGAGTCTAAGGAGTCACAATATAATCCAGCCGACCTAACAATAATAATATAAAGCCACAAAAATAACAATAGAGGGATTCTATGGGGCACAGAAATAACAATATGGGGGTAATAGGGGCACAACAATATAAATAAGGGGTATAACTACAATAGTAATGGGGTAATCACTAGTATTATAGGGACCCAACATGCCCCTCTCCTTCAAAAAAGTGTTGTCCTCAACGCTTGAGTAGTTCTGGATACTTCTGCATAAAATTCTCATCCTCCCATGTGGAATCTTCAGCGGATAAGTTCTTCCACTTGATAAGATACTCTGAAATTGATCGATTTCGTAGCTGTCGAGTTCTTGTTTCTGTGACTGCTTCCGGTTCCAATATAATTTTTCCTTCCTCGTCAAGTTCTGGCAATATTGTTTGAACTGGGAGCTTGTCGCCTATAACCTTCTTTAAACATGAAACATGGAAAACTGGGTGCAATCGAGAAGCTGCAGGAAGCTCCAATTTGTATGCCATAGTACCAATCTTTTCCAACACCTTGTACGGACCATAATACTTTGGTGATAATTTATTATCCTTCTTAGCTTGCTTTAGGGACATTTGCTTATATGGTTGTAGCCGTAGGAATACCCAATCACCTACATCAAAACTTCTTTCACTGCGATGTTGATCTGCCTGTTGTTTCATTCTATTTTGTGCCAACACGAGGTTATCCTTTAAGAGTTGGAGGACTTGTTGTTGATGTTCGATGTGATGTTCCACTGCCTGAACCTTAGAATTTTCTCTTAAATATGATGTGATGGATGGTGGTTGATACCCATAAAGTGCCATAAATGGGGTCATTTTTGTTGCTGTATGGAAGGAAGTGTTATACCACCATTCAGCCAGAGGCAACCATTTGACCCATTGTGTCTGTTTATCAGATACAAAGCAACGAAGATATCCTTCCAAACATTTGTTTACTATCTCAGTTTGCCCATCAGATTGAGGATGATAAGATGAGCTATGAGCTAACTGAGTACCAAGACAAGAAAATAATTTTGTCCAAAAATTTCCAGTGAAAATGGGATCTCTGTCACTTACAATAATCTTTGGGTTTCCATGTAGCTTTTGAACTGTTTCCATAAATGCAGTAGAAACTGTACTGGCTTTAAATGGATGTGATAATGCACAAAAGTGTGCATACTTGGTAAGTCTGTCAACTACCACCATGATGACACTCTTTCCCTCAGACTTGGGTAAACCTGTGATAAAATCCATTGAAACCTCCTCCCAACGTTGGCTTGGAATGGATAAAGGTTGTAATAGACCCGGTGTCTTAATTGTTTCAACTTTATTTTGTTGGCAAACCAAACATTCCGCCACAAACTTTTGAATATCTGATTTAAGGCCATCCCAAAAAAATTCCTTCTTAACCCTGTGGTAAGTTTTTAAAAATCCTGAGTGCCCTCCTAAGGGAGAAGTGTGCAATTCCATAAGAATCTTTTGTTTTAGCTGGGAATTCTTACAGAGGTATAAGCGATCTTTGTACCATAACGAATCATTTTTCCAGCTAAATGTATCAGAAGTACTGGAATCTTGTTGTAGCTTTCGAATAAGTGCCCACACTTCTTCGTCATTCTTCCATTCCTCCTTTGCTTCGTTTATCCAATCTGGTTGGATAATAGAAATGGCACACAACAATGCTTCCACATCCTCATCCTTTCTTGAGAGTGCATCTGCCACCACATTTTGCTTCCCTTTTTTGTAGATGATTTCAAAGTCATAACCCAACATCTTTGTGACCCACTTTTGTTGCTCTTCAGAGGATAATCTTTGTTCTAAAAAGTATTTAAGGCTATCATGATCCGTTTTTACCTTGAAGTGTCTTCCCATTAGGTAGGGTCGCCATTTCTTAAGTGCATGGAGTATTGCCAACATTTCCTTCTCATAAATAGCTTTGCTTAAAAACTTTCCCTTGATTGGACGACTTTCAAAAGCAATGGGTCTTTCATCTTGCATTAGAACAGCACCAATTCCATTTCCTGAAGCATCACATTCCACAATAAAGGTTTTTGTGAAGTCCGGTGTAGCTAAGACCGGTGCTTGGCACATTGCCTCTTTAAGATGTTCAAAGGCCTTTGTTGCTTCCGAAGTCCATGAAAATGAATCTTTCTTCAATAATGTTGTTAGAGGTGCTGCTATTCTCCCATAATTCTTAACAAACTTGCGATAATACCCTGTCAACCCAAGAAATCCTCGCAGATGCTTTATGGATGTGGGGATTTTCCATTCCTTAATGGCTTTAATTTTGCTAGGGTCTACCTTAACTCCTTCATGAGATACAATATGACCCAAATATTCCACCTCCTGGACTCCAAAGAAACATTTGGATCTTTTTGCATATAATTGTTTCTCCTCCAATAGTTGTAGCACCTTGTCAACATGTTCAACATGATCCTTCCAAGACTTGCTGTAGATTAGTATATCATCAAAAAATACTAACACAAATTTTCTAAGGAATGGTTTGAAAATTGAATTCATCAAACCTTGAAATGTTGAAGGTGCATTGGTAAGGCCAAAAGGCATGACCAAAAATTCATAATGACCCTCATGAGTTCTAAATGCCGTTTTCGGAATGTCTTCAATCTTCATTCTGATTTGATGATATCCCGAACGAAGATCCAACTTGGTGAAGTAAATTGATCCATGCAATTCATCCAGTAATTCATCAATGACAGGAATGGGGAACTTATCTTTAATAGTGAGCTTGTTGAGCTCCCTATAATCTGGACACATGCGCCATGATCCATCCTTCTTGTGCACCAATACTACTGGAGCTGAGAAAGAACTTTGACTCGGTTGAATTATACCAGCCTCTAGCATTTCTGCAACCATACGTTCAATTTCACTTTTTTGGACATAGGGATATCTGTACGGCCTGATGTTTGGAGGAACACTTCCTGGAATCAGATGAATAGCATGATCATGATCACGCATAGGTGGGAGACCTTTGGGAGTCTCAAATACCTTGGAATGATTGTCCAGGACTTTTTGGAGATCTGGAGAAATAGATGATTCCAATGTGGAAACATCTAGCGAACATAATTGTGCAATTACACCTCTTTGCTCCTTTTTTAGAAGCTTTGTCATGCCATTAGAGCTGATTATCTTTCCTGGTTTCCCTGCAATACCCCTTAATTCAACTTCCTTTCCTTCCACAGAAAATTTCATGAAAAGTTCTTGAAAATTAAAAGCTATTGTACCCAAGGATTGTAGCCATTGGACTCCTAGTACAACATCAGCACCTCCCATTGGAATGGAAAGCATTGGGCTAGTCAATACATATTCTCCCATGGATAGCTTGATATTATGGCACTTTCCAGAACAATTTATTGTTCCTCCATTTGCAATCATCACTTGACACTCTGGTGCTGGATATAGGAAGCAATTCAATTCTTTTGCTACCCTACAATGAATAAAATTGTGGGTGCTTCCTGAATCAATCAACACTATTACCTTTTTCTTCTTGATTTGTCCTTCTATCTTGATGGTTTGAGGAGTGGTAATTCCCGCCAATGCATTACAAGATATGGTCGGATTTATTTGTTCTTCATCTAGGCTTTGTTCCTGGAATATATCCTCTTCTTTTGACCTTTCTTGCTCCTTTTCTTCTTCCTCTTCACAATCTATGTAGAATAATTTCTTCTCAGCACACTTATGACCTTTTGTGTATTTGCTATCACAATTGTAACAAAGCCCTTTTGCTCTTTTTTCTTCCAATTGTTGTGGTGTCAACCTTGTAGGTTGTGGAAGACTATGGGCAACAACACTTCCGTCTTTATAGTTGTGAATGGTATGCTTCCTAGTTGCCATAATTTTGCTTTCCATTTTTCTTGCTAACCTGAATGCCTTCTCTAATGAATCAGGTTCCCAAAGGCGCACATCATGTTGGATATTATCCTTTAAAGACCCTATGAACACATCAATCCTATGCTCCTCTGGAATATCTTTTACCCTTATGTTCAATTTTTGGAACTCCTCAATGTGCTCCATTATTGAACCCTTTTGTTTGAGACTTATCAATTGGCTAAAAAAAGTGTTGCTTTTTGTATCCTCATAATGTGCTATCAATTCTTCCGTAAAAATTGCCCAAGTGATAAATTGTTTACGAGAACAAAGCCATTGATACCATACAAACTGATTTGGTTCCAAATATAAAGTTGCCATACGTACCTTTTGTGTGTTTTGCACATTATTGAGATCGAAGAATTGCTCCATCTGTAATATCCATGTGGCGGGATCCTTGCCATCAAACTTCCTCATATCGATTTTTGGAATATGGTGGGTCTTCGATCCAACATTAGAGTCTATGGAATCATGATTAACATTTCTTTTGTTCACATCATGAGTTTCCTTTACAACCTTTTCACCATTAGTAAGTATTTCTTGTAGAAAATTTGTCAAATCTGTCTTCAAATCTGCCATGTCTGTCTTCAAATCTGTCTTCAATCATCCATCTTAGCTTCCATGCCCTTTATCTTAGATTCCACGCCATTTATCTTAGATTCCACGCCATTTATCTTAGCATCTGTTAGCTTTTGTGAGTGTGACATTTGTTGCACTTGTTCTTGTAATTTTGATATATCATGTAGCATTTCTTCCTCTTCTTCATGAGTCATGCTAGAGCTTTCAGGTTCCTTACTAGGTGTTTGCATTTTCTTTCCTCGGGGCATCAGTTACCGATAATAATGCTTTACTATGCCCTTTGAATTCCTTCAAACCAAGCTTATGCAAAAATTAAAAAAAAAACTACACACCTTTTTTCACTTTGTAGAAGCCTGATATTGAATCTGATGTATCTCTGTAATTTCGAATCATCCAGTTCTAAAATTGTGACCTGTAGTAGCCTTGTATGTCCTCTTTCCAATGCCACTAGTCTGATCCAAATTGGATTCTCCAAGAAAGAGTTATGTACAATCTCCCGCAGTGACCTGATTATAGACTATTTCAGTAGAGCGAACTTGTATGAAGTGCCACGTGTCACTGTTTCAACCTTTGACTCTTAAAAATATATAAAAGAAACTACAGTCCGTCCTCTTTCTGTACCTTCTTACAAAATTTCAATCCGATGCTCAGAAAAAAAGTTATGACGATTTTCCCCAGGTCACCTGTTTTGAGTGTAATTCAGGAGTCTGCAAAAAGACCAACTTCCTCAGATCATATCTCCGAAAATATCGCGCGAAAAGCTCTGAAATTCGGACCCAAGGTTCAGCGCGATTTCTTCTCAAATGGGTTTTTTTGCGACTTCTGAAACGTCACAGAAAAAAAGTTATAGCGAAAATTCCACGATGACCTGTTTGGAGCAGCGAAACCCTAGAATCCAAAGCTCTGATACCAAATGTTATGAAACCAGCTCAAGAAAAGATAGAAAAGAAAGATCAACGCCTTAGAATTCAGCCTCTTCGAGGGGGCAACCTCCTTTACATTACATAAATGAACAATTCTTGGATGATACAAATGACAAAACCTCCTTTCTATATATAGGAGTCTAAGGAGTCACAATATAATCCAGCCGACCTAACAATAATAATATAAAGTCACAAAAATAACAATAGAGGGATTCTATGGGGCACAGAAATAACAATATGGGGGTAATAGGGGCACAACAATATAAATAAGGGGTATAACTACAATAGTAATGGGGTAATCACTAGTATTATAGGGACCCAACAGGCAGAGTATAGTCTGAATCTTTCAAGCCATTGGGCGTGGAGTCGAGGAGGGGAACTGCTGGTGCGTTTCCTTAATAACAGTGAGGGAACATGGAGCAAGATAACTGAGCTTGAAGCAATTTTCAGGTTCAAAGGATGGAATGAATGCTAAAGAAAGAGAGGCAGTTAAGAATCTCTCCAACAGATTAGCAGAGAAAATAACAGGGCGCTACCTAGGGGCAGTTAAGAATCCCTAGATAATTGGCCAACACAGGTGAATTGGGGTAAACATGAGCCGGGAGGAATTCAATGTTCATAACCAATTCTATTAGAGGAAAACATCAAGAAACAGCAGAGATTGAGCATAGAGAGTATTTAAACTAATTCTAGGCTATTCCTTTTTTCTGCTATTTAGATAATGGCAAACACATAAACAGAGATAAGAGGCACTTATTGCTTCAGGCCGCAGCGCAGGAATTCCATCTTCAAATATTCACAACATTCATCAACAACAGACAGTTCACTCTCCAAGCTTTAAGCAATCTTTGATTACAGAAAAATTCAGGTATACACAGCGAGTCTCTAGTGAAAATTCTCAATTAACCAACCCTTAAAACTATACAGAGGGTGGTATATATAGGGAAAAAACTCTCTGCAGAGTTCCTTTATTACATCTTGAACTAATTAGGTCATAAAAAATGACTACTTGACCTAATCCTATCCTGAAATAAATACAAAAAATATCTCGGGCCGTGCTCGGGGCCGATGTATCAAAACTGAATAAATGATGTTGTCCTTGGTGGCTTGCTGCAGTGTTTTCTGCAATAAATGAGTATGGGTTTTTGCTTTCTTGCTGTCCTGGTGCTTTGAATGCCTTGATGGTGATTTGAAGGCAAGGATGGGCTGATGCTTATTGATTTGACTTTCTGGGAGCTTCATCAATGTTCAGGTGCCTCGAGCCCCTAAAAAATCTTGACTGATACTCTCTGGCATCTTTTCTTCCACTGATACTCTCTGACAAAATCTGGACTGCTGATCTGATGTGCTGTGGGTCTAATCACCAGTAAATGGCCGTTGTTCGGCCTCTGTATCATCTAGAATGATCTTCTACTCCTTTTGGTATGCTCTGTGAAGAAAACATACCATTTTTGCGCCTTTTCGGGCTTCCTAGGGCCGCATGGTGAGAAGATTCCTTAAAGATTCCCTGAAGATTCTCCATTTCGGCCTAAAAAATCCTGCGATGAGCGATTTACGCTAGGCGCAAATCGCTCATCAAAACTGCCTCAGAATTGGATTCCGGGGCTCTGAAGTGCGACTTTTGCGCCTCTGCACCCAAAAAAGTGCTGATGATGTCAGCATGACGTCAGCAGGGCGACGTGGTGGGATGACGTCATCACGTATGGACGATGACGTAGCAGGTACGGTGGCAGGGACACGTGGCAGTGACGTGGCACGAGGCCACTCAGGCAGGTGACTCATCGGGTGACTCATCGGGTGACTGGACAAGGGGTGACGTAAGCAGGGACTATGCAGGGGGTGACGTGGGGTATGACGTCACAAGGTGGTAAGCGGTTTCTGGTGCACCGCTTATGGGCAAAGGTGGTTTCGGGGGAGGGGGCTCCGCCACGCCCCAGAGCCTGACACGTGGTGGGAGTACGGCGACAAAACCGCCGAACTCCCGGACGCTAAAGGCCAGGCGTGTTGCATATAGGAAAGCCCGCCAGCCGTTGATCTATGGGGCGGGCGATCCAACGGTTGGCGGCGATCGCGAGGTAACGGTGGGTTAGCGGGTGGGAATATTCGCAGGAATATTCCAAATTTGATACGCGCGGAGAATGGGTTTTAGACTTAGGTTTAGTGGGTTATGGGGTTTAATAAAGGGCGCATTAATGTATTTACAGTCGGACTTAGGGATATGAGTGAAATATGGGTTTTTGACATGCGGGGTTAATATATTATGCACGGAACGAGGGAAAAAGGTGCAAAAAATGGGTTTTTTGAAGGTTTTTTAGGGGTTTTGGTTTAGGGAAGAGGTTATTATTCTGACCAGATGTCAGAGTAATCCCTGGACACGGATGGGCTAAAAACAGTCCCAGATGGACTGTGATTTCCCTGACTTAGTAAAAATATGGCTATATTGCCAGGGGGTAATATTTACATAAGGGGATTTATATACATGATTTAAATAGGGGAAAGGGGAAAATTGTTAGGGGGTTATATAATAAAGCCAATAGTTAATATGGAGATGAAAAGAGGGCGCTGAGGTATGAGACCTTAGGCTTTGTTGTGGAAAAGAAGGCTCACAAACACTGAGTGAGCAATCCTTGAGTGAAGCAGATGTTCACCAAGGCACATGTCATGGAAATGATGAAACTGAGAGGCTCAAGCAGATCTTGACCTCTTGGGGGATGTTAGTAAGTGACTTTGGGGTGATGAGAAGAAGGGAGAGGTTAGTGAATTCCAGCCTGAGTACCTCCAACTGAAAAACTGCCTCAAACCGAAAAATGGATTGCTTATCAAAATTGGAACACGGCAGTGGCACTTAGACTAGCACACTCTTATGGACACTTCTTTGGCCATCTGTAGAAAATATGGAGCATTGCAGCATGCATAGTACGACATATTTGGCATGTAAAAATGTCGATCATGAAAGATGATTAACCTGCTGCAGCAGGAGGCTAACACTAGCAATCTCTCTTCCCATTCCAGAGTGGATTGAAGAGGCTCGTAAGGAATGGTTTTCACATCCTTTGCTCTCCCAACTCATTAATAAATTGTAGGCGGATCCAAATTCCATAGCGGGCTACTCTTGGTAGGACGAGATTCTTCACTATAAGGACAAAGTAGTGATATCACCAACATCCACCTTCAAAAGTCGCATTTTGGTAGAGTTGCACTCATCTCCCACTGCAAGCCATTCAGGCTTTCAGAAGACTTATGCTTGCACTCGATGTTCATTCTTTTGGATAGGCATGAAAAAGGACATTCTTACTTTTGTAGCTAAGTGTGATGTGTGTCAGCACCACAAAAGAGAAATAGTCAAATCCCCAGGCACATTACAGCCATTTCCCATCCCTGCCTCAATCTGGATGGAGGTTTCTATGGATTTCATTACGGGTCTTCCGAAGTCAGGCAACAAGTCAGTCATCATGGTGGTTGTGGACAGACTTTCTAAGTATGCTCATTTTTGCACCCTACCCCACCCTTTTACACCAGATTTGGTGGCTCAATCTTTCATGGACCAGATCTTCAAATTGCATGGCATGCCCACTTCCATTGTGTCTGATCGTGACCCAATCTTCACCAGTAACTTTTGGCAAGAACTCTTTAGGCTACAAGGTACCCAACTACAACTCAGTAATTTCCTATCATCCCCAAACTGATGGTCAAACTGAAGCAGTCAACAAATGTCTAGAGACCTACCTCAGGTGTTTCACTTCAAAAAAGCAACATCTATGGGTACAGTGGTTACCTCTAGCCGAATGGTGGTATAATACTAACTATCATGCCACCACCAAAATGACTCCATATGAAGCAGTTTATGGTCAACTCCCTCCTTCACCTACTTCTTATATCCAGGGATGCTCAAAGGTACAAGCAGTGGATCAACTCCTACAGAATCGTGCAACCATGCTGGCCCACCTCAAAGAGAATCTCCATCAAGCTCAAAATCGCATGAAGCAACAGGCAGACCAACATTGTTCAGAGCACAAATTTCAAGAAGGGGATCAGGTATTCTTGAGGCTGCAACCATATAAGCAAACATCACTCAAAGACAAGGGTTGTTAGAAATTATCTCCAAAATTCTACAAACTGTATCAAATACTTCAGCGCATCAGAGAAGTAGCCTACAAGCTAGCCTTGCCACCCACTGCAAAAATCCATCCCGTCTTCCATGTCTCATGCCTCAAGAAAGTGGTTGGGAACCATTGCAGAATTCAAACCAGTCTACTGAAATTGGATGAAGAAGGTTCAATCTGGCTCCAACCTGAACAGGTTCTTGACACGTGAGAACGGAACCTGCGCAGTCGCGCGATCAAGGAAGTCCTCGTCAAGTGGAAAGACACCTCTCCAGAAGATGCGACCTGGGAACCAACCACTGTTCTTCAGCAGTTTCCATAGCTTCAGCCTTGAGGACAAGGCTATTTTTATGGGGGAGGGCATGTTAGGGTCCAACCCTAACCCCCTTATTTATGTAATAGGGTCGAGTCATAGTTATAGTTAGTTAAAGAGTCAATAAAGCCCATTTAATAATTGTAAGTGGTTGACCCGAATTTAAAGAAGGGACCACAATTAGTTGCAAATGGGCCATGGTATTAGATAGATGGTATTAATAAGAACCATGGTACTGACCCATGGTATTGCATGTATGAATCCTATATAAAGGATAGAGACTCCCCTTGAGGAGCGTCGTGTATTATTTTGTAATTGAGCCCAGATCTATTGGAGGCTGCCCCCTCGAAGAGGCAAGTGAACATTGCTTTCCTTTCTGAATAATAAAATACATGTTGTTATTTCTTATTGTTTTGTGTTCTAGGTATATTTCTTCGCATATTTGGTATTCTAGTATCTTCTCGCAGGTCAAGAGCGTAACATAATCAATTCCTTTAGGTCAGTTATACTCACATTTATAGAGAGCATAACAAGAATGCAGATCAACTCTCAAAGGACTTCAACTACATGAGCTTTATGGTTCTTTAGAATAGTTTTATAATAATTTTAATTTTATGATTTCTAAACTCCTTTTAAACTTGTAATTTGTCAGGACATGTGAATGATAAGTCTACTATTTGTTTTCAATTACTTTATAAACAGTGTAATTGATAGTATGAAGGTTGTGGATCTTTGTGAAGATTTTGAAGAGATTTATCTTTGGATCATCTACTTTGTATCGTACCTTGAGTACATGCATATTGTGTGTATGTTTATCTTTAAAAATAAAAAGAAAATACTTTTTTCCCTTTTTTTCTTGGAAAAAAAAAACAAAGAAAAAAAACAAGCATTGAGAAGAGACAAGAACATCCAAATAAAAAAACATAGCAGCATATAGGCCAACGATCCAATCTTCCATACTCATAGAATCTCCCATAAATTAGTTCACGGTAAGCTAATTGTCTCTTCTTGTCCCCACAAAGGTAAGAACTAAGAATATCCATGCATTTTCATAATTGCACTAGGACTAGCTAAATCAAATAAATAAAGTTGAAATGAATCTTGGACTCCCAAAGTGAATCAGTGATAGGGTTGTGATGGTGTATATGCTCTCTGCACATATAGTTTCATATTAGTACCAATGCAACTAGGTAAACCAATGTTGAAAACCTACATGATAACAATATCTACCTTAAGTTCAAGTTCTGGTTATAACCTCTCCAAATTAAATGTTATCAATAAAGGTCTAGTTAGGCTAGTGAGATCAACTATCAGACATAAAAATATAACACAATGTTAAAATTGACAATTGGCTCTTAGAATACCTATCATTAGAGAAAAATGGGGGTCCCTTACCTATAGATTTGTAGTTAGTAACCACTTTTATTTTCCTTTAAAAAATATTTCCAAAAAATACCTCCTAAATATAAGTAAAGGAATAATGCATCTCAAACAAATAACCATGTGCAATGAACTAAATAACCATGTGCATCCACAATATCAAAGTAATAAATAAATGATTGCTCCATATGTTGCTAAACATAACCATATCTCAAAAAGAGCATCATCCATAATCCAGAAATAATGATTAAGTAGTCAAAACAATCCTTAAATCGACCAATATACAACATATTATAATTAGTGTAAGGATGAAATGTAGAGATACTAGAACATGGAGATGAGGTGTTAGGATGCATGTTCACAAAGGTGATAACCATATTATATCTAGATATAGGAATGGGAGTCAATGAGTTTAATATGATATAGTTGAGGGACATTGAGGATAGTAGGTGAAAACATAGGGATATTAGATATATGGACATTGATAGGTGATACAACAGGGTCAGGAGAACCATGTGGAAGCATGGTGAGCACTTTCATGTTTGCTAGGTATTTTCCCTTATTGGAAGGAGTTAATTGTTTAGATAGAGCCTCTTTAGCCAAAGAAAAATGATACTTTGAATGACACAAACACAGAAGGATGAGGAGCAACCTACTCAAATCTGAGGGCTCCACAACTAGTAATACTAATGAAATGTGGGTGAGGATCAAGGTTACACCATGTTTCATTATGGGGCATGAGTGTTTGTTCTTATCTCTGTAATGTTAGTTTATTTTTTACACCAGTCAAAATAGAGAGACACTTTGATATTCTATTATTAGAATTGATCATCACCTTATAGTATTCTAGTTTTCTTGTACTTTTCTAATTCCTTATTGTGACACAATTTCTTATTAAATTTAGGAGTAACAATATTTTTAGTATTACCATTATTCTACAGAGTAATATATTCTCCACAATGATTTATCCAGGACTTTGTAAGTTTTAAACCGTTACATCAAGCAATGCATACATAGATTCTTTATAAATAGAAAAGTAAATAATTGCAATCACACATAATACTTAGAGATTTAGCTTGGAAATACTTAATCAAAATAACCAACAAAATGTTTAGAGCCACACCTATAATGTTTACCATTAATCAACTTCATCATTTGCAATATAATATGTAGGATCCCATGGCATCCAAAACCACCAATCCATTGATTTGGATTACATTATAACCTTGATTTTGTTGGCCCCCCTACTACACCTAGTACATACAAATCATGTGTGGGGCTAGTTGTGCAAAGGATATAACACATTCCCAATTTTCTCTCACTCATTATTTTATTTTCCTCTAGGGGATCATAGGATGACATGGTCAACAATCTAGGGTAGCAACATCCATTGTCTCTCTACACCAAGAAAACTTCTCAAACTTTGTTAATGAATCTGCAACATTCTTCAAAGTATCTAACTTATTTAGAAACACTTTTTTGTCTTCAACCATGTCTTTCACAAAGTGGTATTAAAAATCAATATTCTTTGTTTTAGAATAAAAAGTTGGATTCTTTGTTAGAAATTTAGCACTTTGATTATTACATTCTAATCTTACAACTTGATATACAAACTAACTAAAAATAATCTTTATAACCATACAAATTTCTTGCTTGCATGAGTTGTTGTCACATATTCAACTTGTGTAGTTAAGAGTGCCACTATAGATTGTCTCTTGCTCATCCAACTAATTGATCCTCCAAACATGTTAAAAACATGACCACATAAATATGTTCTATGATCCAAATCTCCACCCCCTTCTACATCAAAAAAGTCATGTGTGTTTGATACTCTATCTGCTCCAAGTCTTCTTTGGTAGAAAATTCCATAATTTGTACTATCACACAAATTGCCTAAAAACCCTTTTTACAACTTTTTAATAATCATTCCCTAGTTTTGACATATACATGCTTAAAATTCCAATTACATGTGCAATGTCTAGTCTAGTATAGACCATTGCATACACCAAACTTCTAACAACACTAGGATAGGGAACACAAATCATGTACTCTTTCTCTTCTTGTGGTTTGCAAATATCTTTACACCTACAGGAATAGGGACCTTGATTAGTTTTCATTTTTGCATATTAAACCCATGCAATATTGTCTCAGCATATTTCCTTTTATTCAACAAGATTTTCTTGTTTTCCCAATATCCTTTAATTTCTATGCCCAAAATAGAGTTTGTAACACCAAGATCTTTCATGTTAAATTTAGAGGACAACTGAGTCTTTACATCCTTGATGATTTCGTTGTTTCTAATCAACAACATATCATCCACATACAACACCATGTAAATAAAATGATCACCATCTAGTTAAAAATACACATAATGATAAATTTTTCTCCTTGTGAAACCAAGTCCCAATATATACGTATCAAAATTTTGATATCGCATCTTTGGATATTGCTTTAACCTATATAGGGACTTTTTCAACTTGCACACCAACTCTTTCTTTCCATTCACTACAAAATGCTTTGGTTATTTCATGTATATTTCTTCTTCCAAATCCCCATGTAATAATGTTGTATTTACGTCCATATGTTATACTTCAAGGTCAAAGGTAACATCAACAAACAAAATAAACATATTAGAAATTAAGCTAGCAACAAGAGAAAATAAAATTCACCAAAGTAAATTCCCTCTACTTGGGAATAACCTTTTTCCATTAACTAAGATTTGTATCTCTCCACTCTAACTCCTATGTTCAATTTCTTCTTAAAGGCCCATTAGCTACTAATGAGATTCCTTTTGGCCATCAATTTAGCCAAATACCAAGCCTCATTTCATCAAAGTCTACCATTTCTTCAGCCATGGCCTTCTTCCAAAATCTACCATCCTCTAAGTCTATTTCCTCTCTAACAATTCTAGAATAAACAACAATAATAACAAAGCAAATCTAGAATGAAAATTAGTTGGAATGTACCTTTCTAGTTGTCTTCTTTCCTTAAACAATCTCCTCAATACTAGAGTATTCGATTCTTCTTCTTCTTAATCAAGTTCCTATGTTGAGTGAAATTCTTCATCCGACAACTTGAACTCTACTACCTCTAGTTCTATTTCCCTAAACAAGACTTCATGTCTAACAACATCTTTGACCTATCTAAAGACAACATCTTGACTATAAACAACCTTCTTAGTTTCTAGGTTCCAAATCTTATAATTATTTAGATCATCTTTAAACCAATAAATATACGCTTTTCAACTTTATTGTCCAAATTACTCATATTTTCCTTTGGAACATGTACATAAGCATCACACCCATATGTTTAAGATGAATGTTTTAACCTTGTACAAAAATTGTTTTCAAATGAATTATTAAAAAAAAAAATCAAAATATAAAATGGAAAGAATAGAAAATATAGACAGATTTTTCTCTTAGAACCCAAAACTGTGAAAACCAAATTGTTTTTTCATTATATTCCTTTCAATGTTATAATACATTATACACATGTTGAAGCATTCATAAACCCTCAATCCATTAACCATAAATTATAACATAATCACAGTTACCTTGATCAGATCTACAAAATAACATGGCAAAAACCATCATGCATACAACCATGCAAAAAACCATGGGTGGGTCTGCCCAACCATCCTTGGGTACACCAATTTTTTTTATTTTATTTTTTTTGCAGGGCGTTGCTACCCCTAGTGCCCGGCGCAACGTAACAATGTCTGGATTTAGTCATGAAAATAATATAACACATAACCAACATAAGAGAAGGTTTCTTACTGGTCCATGTCTTGTGTAGAGTCTTGTCGATCAATGTTGATGAGGGCGGTTGATTTTTCGGGTATCATGCAATATCCACTACCTTTGCCCAGAATTCTTGTCTTGGCCCAAAAACACTGAGGATGCTCCTTGTTTTTCCATCATTTCCTTGTATATCCTTTCTATAACCCCATTCTATTGATGTGTGTATGGAGTAGTCTTTTGCCTTGCTTTATGGAACTTCTTATAGAATTCCTTGAACTCATTCCCCAAAAATCTTCAGCATTATACGTCTTCAACACCTTAATTTTCTTCTCTATAAGATGCTCCACAAGAGCCTTGAACTCTTTAAATTTACCAAAGACATAAAATTTATTCCCGAGGAAATCAATCCATGTGATCCTCGAAAAATCATCTAAGAGTGAAACATAGTACATGTATTTATCTAATGATGGAATAGACATAGGTCCAAACAAATCGCTATGTAATAACTCTAAGATTCCCTTAGCTCTTGTAGCATGTGATGAGAATCTTACCCAATTGTGTTTACCATAAATTTAACGTTCACAAAAATCAATATCTACATGCAATCAGACACATCTTCAAACATAGCTCAAAGGCCCTTCTCTCCAATATTCCCTGGTCTTTAATGCCACAACATCATCTTTTCTCCAAAGACAATAAGAATTATTATATCTTATTCATTTCCACCCTCATGAATAGTATAACTGTTACACCCTTCAGTGACGATGCTTCCACGTAGCTTGTATAGGGTTCTACTCTGAACTCCCCGTGGCAACATTATTGTTCCTTAAACCAACTTATAGTTTTTATTTTCAAACACAATATTTACATTTACATCACTCATTTGACTTACATATATAAGGTTCCTATCCATCTTTGAAATGTGTAGAACCCCAAGGAGTGTCCTAACCCTTCCATCCTTGAGCATGAACTTGACTTATCATCATCTTATGATTTTGGTCATCGAGTCATCTCCTAAGAAAATTCCACCTCCACCAAAACTTTCGTATTTGTATAACTACTCCCCATCAAGAGTCATATGAAAAGAGGCACTTGAGTTTGTAACACTCTCCTCCCACATTTACCCAAGTAACCATACCAACCAGGTAAACATGCGACGAGAAGTTACTACGATTGGATTTGACCTCCTATATGAACTTAAGGAAGTGGAATCGATGGAAGACATCAACCAACCTATCCACATCAGCAACAGAACCCTTAAGAGACATGTCAGCCACTTAGGCGTCATGTACCTGGGTCCCACTGATGTTCTGTACATCTTAGGCCTCAGTTGCTCCCATGCTATAGGCAAGAGAGAGTCCAAAAACACAAAGTCGCTCTCACAGGCTTGCCTACCAGTGACCCCAATATTTGAGCCACTTTTTCAGGCCCAGATCCCAAGTCACTACCCAGAATGGGATGATAACTCAGGAAAAGTAAAAGAACAGGGAAACAACGATGCAAAATAAATAAGTTGAACAAGACCCTAATCAGATCCCTACTAGCCATGACAGGCATTTCATCAAACATATCATCAACATGTAACCTACAGGTGTAAACAACAGAATTAAGTGTAAGTATCTCGTAATTATATGAGAATCGTTATGAACCATTGTTCCCTCATTCCATTTGCTACATTATCATCTATTAGGCCATAGATACATTATCCATTCATTTACAAGTAAAAACATGATGAGAGCCATACATAGTTGTTGTCATAAAACACACATATAACCAGTATAATAACAACAGATACACTCATGAAAGTATAGCCATATAGACTACATATAATCCATAATAATGCTCATAGAAATACAAGGAGAAATAACCTTTCATTAATGATGCAAAAAGAAAACCCGAGATGGGACTTCCACATTCCACCTGACCATAGAATGGTTGAGCTAAATTTCTCTTTAGTCATTCATCCCCGTGCCATATTCCAAGCATGAATGTGGGACTCAAACCAAAAGAACCAACCAGGGCATACCGAGGCTAAACCACCTTGCCCTCATCAATAGAATCTAGGCTTTACTGTAATCCATCTCGGATCACTAGGCCAACACAATGAACATATCATAACAGGATTTATCATGATCTCCACCCGATCACTAGGCCAAAAAAGCATGGATGCCACCAGATTTCTCCACCTACACTGTGAGGAATTTTCCTATCTCTCACACTCTCAGGCTTTACTGCAATCCAAACCCGGATCATTAAGCCCTAAACTGAGACCCACTCACCAGGATTTATCGCATATCCCAAACCCAGGATTACTAGGCCCAACAGAGAGAAAACCACCTCTTGGCTTTGTCGTATATCCTTCCATTCATCATCAAGGATTCCTAGGCCATCCGAGGCAACAAAAAATCCGACTTTACCACAACCCACAATCTGGCTCAGGGGTTACTAGGCCATGTGTTCTATTATTTCGAAGATCTACCTCACTCAGCTTCGAATCCATCTGGAAATCCAGCTCAACCAAAGCATGAGAACCCCATCACACCATTTCTATTCGGAAATGGAAAGGCTAGGCTGAAAACATGGTTACACCTAGAAAAACCCATGCCACGACAGTAAATAATCAAATGCAATACCATGCAGGTCAAATCTAGCAAGGAAAGTACACATGCAAATCGATACCTACAGTGAATCCTGTTGTAGCTGCTTGATCCTGACTTTCCCTACTTGATCTTTGCTTCGTCTTATCTTCTTTTCCTTTCTTGCTTCCAATGCCAAAATTCTCCAAGAAAGCGTTGTGTCCAAGAGTGAGAGAGAGAGAGAGAGAATAATAGAGAGCTCCAAAACTTAACTGACAAAAGGTTACCCACTAGTCCTCATAAGCCTTTTTATGAATCAAGCCTCTATTTTCTTCATTTCCAATTATTTTCCTTCAATTTCTTCCTCACATGCAACTTGTGACCTTTCACCTCCTTTTTCTCCTAATTTTCGTTATTTTCATAAATAAATGTGCCAAAAATGACATTTTTCCTTTCTAAAGCCTTAGTCATTGCCTTTGCCAATTTCCTTTGCCATAAACAACCAAATGAACACCCCCTAGGATGTCATGCCCACCATTCAGCTTGGAATAAGTGTCCCATCAACCATGGTTATTATTTTTTCCTTTATTCACTTTTATTACATGGAATTTTCACCAGGGCTATTACAGAACCCTCCCCCTTGGGGAACATTGTCCTTGGTGTTAGACCACGCCAAGACCTCAACCAAAATCGCTAAAAAGTCAACATATTTCCAATGGAATTTTTTAACATAGCTTGATGCAGTATTTACAATGATCACCCTGTTGAAAGAAAACCAACTTATCAACATAATAACATGACACCCGTACCACGTATTGGAGCTATATAACTTAGCTCATGGCGGTATTTACATCCATATACATATGTACTTATAGAAAAAGCATCAAAACATATACCAAAATATATGCCAATACATATACAAAAATCACACCAAAACACCAACCCAAAATTGCTTTGCCTCAACTGGCAATGTAGCTTCATCGAGCCCAAAGTGCTTCCACTGCACTTTTAATTGCTCGATTTCTCGGTTCTTGAGCATGAGAACCTTTTTGTACAATATACACAGAGGCTTCAGCTAAAATTCGCCATCTGGTTCCACCTAAAATACATATCAGTCAATCACATGATCATCATCTTTAACATACTTCTTAATCAATGATACATGGAAAACATCATGGAATTTCATTGTTAGAGGTAGTGCAATTCGATAGGCTACTGGCCCAATCCTCTCAATGATAATTAAAGGTCCAAAAAACTATGGTGTAATCTTGGCACATGATCCAATCTGCAAGGAGCTCTTCTTCGGTTTGATGTGCAAGTACACATGTTCCCCAAGTTACCTAGAACTCCTTGAACAACCTGTTTTGAACTGCATAGATTTTCTACCTATCCTGTTTTGCCTTTAGATTCTTCTTTATAACCTGCATTTCATGTTCCATGACTACCAACATCTCTATTCCAATCAACACCCTATTAATCAGATCACTCCAATTGATGGGAGTATTGCAACTCCACCCATACAATGCCTCAAAAGGACTCATCCTCAATGACAACTGATAATTGTTGTTGTATGCGAACTCTACCAACGTGAGTTATTCTTCCCACTTCTGTTGCTGCTGCATCACATACATCCTCAACATGTCCTCCAATATCATGTTGACCCTCTCTGTATGTCCATTTGTTTGCGGATGATAAGTTGTACTAAAGCCCAACTCTGTACCCAAACCTACAAATAACTCCTTCCAAAACTTGGAAGTTAACTTTGCGTCCTTGTTTGACAATTTCTTCTTTGGAACACCATGTAATCTGACCACGTCTCTGATTAATACCTATGCCACATCCCTAGCTAAGAATATAGATTTCACTGGAATGAAGTGTGCACCTTTCGTCAACCAGTCCACAACAACCATGATGGAATCATGTTGTCTCATTGTCTTTGGAAACCTTGTAATGAAGTCCATGGAAATGACCTCCCATTTCCACTCTAGAATCACGATTGGTTGCACCAGTCCACCTGGATGTTTGCACTCTCCCTTCACTCACTGAAAATAAAAACACCTAGCCACAAACTATGCTACATCCTTATTCAGATTCGGAAATAATAAAATTTATTCACTGCATTCAATGTCTTCTAATAACTCGGGTGACCTGAATAAGGTTTCGTACAAAACTCTCTCAAGATCACCTTCTTGATCTCGTTGTTATCCGACACACATATCCTCTCTTTGAATCTGACCAATCCATCTGATGGAAGACAATAATCCATACCCTGTGCACCTTGTTATCACTCTATAATTTCTTAATGTTGTGAAAGAAACCTAGAGGTAACCACAGAACCACTTTTAAGCTTAGAAGCTAGCCCTTCTAAACTCAAAGAGAGATCTCTCTATTTGATTTAGATTTGTATTTAGATTTGTTATTGTGGGATTTTAGGCTAGTTACTAGGTTCAGATTTTGGTTTTTTGAAATGTTTGGTTGAAACGGTAAGGAAAGGCCATTTGGAAATGGAGTAAAAAATTCTTAGGGTGATCAGATACAGAAATATCAGAACAGGTTAAAATAGAGCAAGGTAGGCAGGCTATTGTATCTTTGAAGCTTTATGGAGTGAAAGGGAGGAAAAGATTTAGATTCAATTAAACATAGATCATTTTAACATGAATTCTATATTTAATCTCAGTTTTAAAACATTTCTATTGCTTATAAGTCAGGACAGAGTGTAATTAAACAAGTTCAGCCCTTCATCTTCTTTTAAACAATACAGATAAGAAAGACATATGAAAAATAGAGATATAACAAGTTTACAAGAGAAAAAAAATCACCAATTCGCCTGACACATGAATCCTGGAACGATCTTCTGTATTAATGAAATGACCACTTTTAGCTCAGTGAATAGATTTACATCAAAGTATGCTTTCTTGATACAAGTCCCAACATTTGTACTTCGATTTATGAAGTATTTATACAAAACTTAACAAAATATCTTGATTTGAAAAATCAAGATTTTTAAAAAATATCTTAAAAATAGTTTACAAAAATAATACAGAAATGTAGGCAACTAAAATTGTTGTAGTCCTTTGGCACTATCTTCGAGGATTAATGGTAATGACTCGGCCTAAAAAGTGTTGCTTTGCTGTTGAAGGTGAAAATTTGGTTTACCCAAGTAACTGGCACAATTTTTCCCATCTGTCTTCATCTGGAGTGGAGAATTTAACTAGCTTCTTGTAGGTTTCATCCACCTCGGTGTACTTTTGAAAAGTAGGTTTGACAATGAATAAACTCTTTATCTCATGGTTGATAAGCAAGTCGAAATCCAAAGCTTCCATGAAGGCTTTTCTTGTGATGTTTCATTTGATGATGGCACACTTTGACTTATCCCTGGCCATAACATACAACTTCTTCTGATAATCATCTAACCTGGTCAACTTCTCTCCAAATCCTATCAAACTTGGCAGCCCCTTTAGATTTAGCACATTGAATTTCTTGTGGAACTTCTGAATGTTGGATTCTAAATTGTGGAACTTGTTTTCCAGTTGAAGCATCGGGTTCCTTTTTGTAAGGACCCTCCTCACTTCCAAAATTGTCTTTGTCTCGTCTTCAATCTCAAACTCCTTCAATTCATCTTTGGTCTTTGAATTCAAAACCCTGATTAAAGCAATGGCTTCACCTGACTTCTGTCCTAAATCTTCTTTCACCTCTTAAATGACTCCTTTAGATCTCTGTACTAATTCTTCCTCCTTAAAAATAATCTCAATAGAGGGCCATATTTCAGTCATGGCCTCATTTATTTCTATCCAAATACTTTCTTTTGCTTGTGCCAGTGTTTGTGCCATTGTAGACTCATTTTCCAAATGTTCAATTTTTCTAGGTTAATCTATGAGTCTTTTGCAGCTCTGCTAGGTACACACTGTCAATTTTCAACTTTTGTCCCTGGAGATCATTTACCTGAGTTTTCAGCTTCTCAATTTCCTTTCCTCTGATTGATAGGTCATCCATTGCTTTGATTAGTTCTTTTGAAGAATCTGTAGATTGTGCCTCAACTGTGATGGTTGCTGAAGTGGATGCCCCTGTTGTTGATGTAGATGCAATATGAACTGTTGTAAGTGGAATAGCTTCCAATTGTGTTGATTTTTCTCTTTCCTTTAACAATTTCTCCATATCAACCTCCATTTCTTTGATCTGTCCACTCTGCTCCATAATAATTTTGAACATGTCTTCCTTTTCTTTCTCTAATTTTCCAACTTCTTTTCTTTGTGGGTCTTCTGTGGATGGAAGCTTAAGATTCTTCTTGAGTGATGCAATGTCAACATTCTTCATTCTAATGATTTATTTTGCGACTTTCACATTGTTGGGATCATATCCCAGTTTAATTACTAGATCTTCTAAAGACTTGATTTTTGTGTCTTTAGCTAGAGAACAAATCTTTTCTAATTTGAGTTGTGACAGAAGCTTGCAACCTAAAAGCTTCCATTGATGAAGTTGTCAAGGTTGAATACAACATCTCCCCTGCTTGCTTATGCAAGTCTAATTGATCAATTGGATGGATTTGGTCAACATTGAAGGAAAATATGGATTTCTTGTAATCTTCTAGAGTTTTATGGAAAGTAACTTCATCCTGGAGGAAGGTTATCTACATTTTTCCTTTCTCTGTGTCAAAGGAAGAGAGTAGCCTATGTTGTGAGGATGTTGTCTATTTACAAAATTGTGTATAAGTTGTAGCTTTTAACATCTATTTTTTCTTCTTAATTTCTCTATACTTGGAAAATATATTTGGTTCAGCCTAGTCATGAACCAATTCCCCTGACTGAGAGGTATCTAGTGGCCCTTGGGAGGTCGAAGAGGATGGAGATCCTATAAAAATATCATCACTCCTACTAGAAGTATGATGTCCTATCAAAATAATAGTAGACTGTACATTTTCCTCTTGAAAGGATTCTTCTATTGGATTGGTCCTTTGTCTCTTCTTGTAAATCATCAACTCTTTCTCCTGGATTTTTATGACTGAGGGGGAAACATCTTCCCTTGGCCTCTTGTCCTTCTTCTCTTGTGGTGTTGGATTTTGTGATGTTGTTGTTGAGAGTACCTATTCTTCTGCTTCCTGCAAAGTATTCTCCTATCATTGATCTTGATTTGCATATTTTTCTATTTTTGGTCTAGGAGTATGAGTGTAGGGAGTAGTCTTCAGTTCTACTCTCAACTTTGAAATTATTCCTAAGGGGTCATATGACCAAGTGAAGCTGAATTTGAAATTCATCTGCTTGAGGAAAATATTTGCTTTCTTGGTTGTTGTCCTGGTATTGTAGATAAATGGGCCAACCTATGTTTTTATTTTAAATTGAGATTTCTTCTTGGTTGCCACAAAGTGCAGCTTATCCATGTTAATCATTTGCCTGATATACTCTAGTGAGAAAATTCTCATTGGGACTAACTTGGGAAACTTGCATGGTGGTAATTCAAACCCATACGCTCTGATTTTTGTGTAATTTTGGTATAGGTACCAATCACCTGCCTTCATCTGCTCATTGAGTTGAAGAAATATTTTTATCTCAGATCCTATCCTTGGCTCAACATTACTATTCAATAGGCAAGAGACTATATATAAAAATTTATCAACATACTCACTGAAGGTAAATTCATTGGACTGCTTCCTTACAAATGAGGTCCAATGAATTACATATTGGGAATTTCCTTTCTCATCCAATTTATGTAAGGGAAACTAAAATCTATCTACCTCATGGAATAAAAATAAGTAAACTAGAATTGAAGCATACTTAAAATTTCCCTCTGTAGAAAATTTGAGGAACTACTCATGGATGGCATCTTCTATAAACTCATTGTAGTTGAAAATGATTGAGGGTTTCTCACCTATTGAGAAGACTGACAAAAAACCTATGATGGCCTCATCAACCCACTAATCGGATTGATAGCCTAATAAACAAGAAAAAATGGAGATAATATGTTTAGTCATCATAGGGAACATGGAAGATGAAAAGGGGGATTTTTCTTAGGCAATTGAGCATCCTCATGGAGAAATGTTTCAAGGATCTTTGCTTCATGTGGGAAAGTGAGGTTCTTGTAGATTTCCATGAGGGAATCTACTAAAAAAGGTTTCAAAGGGGCGGAATTCTGAATTTCCAGCATCTGGGAAATGGAATTAGAGGTAATTGTGAAAAGGATATCATTGTTTTGGGCCACAATTGCCCTCTGACTGGGAATGTACCAGAAGTGGCACCATGAAACGAATTTAGGGAAATGGTAGGTCTGAGGAAAAATGAATTGGGGTAGGAAGGAGTCCCACAACCCAATTCATCACTAAGATCAATAAAATTTTGTTTTAACTAGTTGTGGAGTTCGTATGTTGAGTTGTGTTATATTCTTTCCACGACTAGCCTCCCTAGTTAACTGGGGGATTGGGGGGGCGGGCGTGGAGCCCCCCCTTTGTTGCACCAATTTTGTAAGGGGGGGTCACAGGGGCTTTGAGGGGGGTGGTTAGCCCCCCTCCACGATATCCGGGGCAACGCCCCCAGGGAAATTTTTTTGGACCCTATATTAGGTGGGGTAGACCTACCTATGGTTTTGTGCATGGTTTTCGCACATGGTTTTGGGCGCAATGGTTTTCGGTCCATGGTATTGGATGCTTCGACATGTATATATATGTATTGTAACATTGAAAGGAACATGATGAAAAATCAAGCTGGTAGTCCCAATTTTGTGATCCAAGGGAAAATCTCTGTGTATATGTGTTTTATGTGTTATGCTCTTGCACTGTTTATTTTCTGTTCTTAGAATTCGTATGCAGGTAATTTCTGTACGGGGTTAAAACCTACATCGTAGAGGTTGAACTCACAATTGGTTTCAAGGATTTTATACTCCTGATCTACTAAGGGTTGATAGTCCAAGTCTATTACAGGGGGTAGAAGGGGGTTTTCATTTGTAGCCTTAGATTTTCCTTTAGGAGCCATGCTAGAAAGGAAAGAAGAACAGGGAAGTTTGGAATTACCTGGGAATAGGCTGGATGAAGATTGTTGTCTAGGTACAAAGGTACTTCGCTTGCTGATTTGGCCAATGTGAGAAGTTTTGGTCTGCTGACTAGGCGTTGTAACAATTCGATCGCTGACTAGGCGTTGTAATAGTTCGATTGCTGACTGGTCACTAGAAAGGTTTCTAGTTTGTTGGTGTCTTGGAACAGAAAAGGAAGGGCTAACATCATGGGTCAAGGCTTTATTTATAACAAAAATAGCTTATCGTTGATGGATTACCCGTTTGATGGAGCGGGTCCATTATTCTGGGAACATATAAGTTATTTAATGGTTGTGTTAACTGTTTGATAACAGAGGTGACAGAGGATCCGCATGATGAGAGCGCATTGGATTGGAGTTGATAAGGATGTCATGGTGATGGGAGAGGAGAGGATGGGGAGTGCCATGTGGCAACATTGTGTTGGAGCGGAGTGGGGATCAGAGGCGCCACCTAGCAGAAGGGAAGTGGAGCGGGAACATGGGGTCAACAGTCGTAATAGGTGGGAGTAGGAAAGTGGATTTCATAGGAGGTTGTGGGGTGGGTGGGGGGGGGGGGGGGGGGTCTGAAATGTGCATGGGGAGGACACATTGCAAAGGAGGTAGGCAGGGAAAACACTTTTTGAACCCCCCCCCCCCCCCCCTGGTTAATTGTCGGAGGGGCGGGGGGGGGTTTCGAAGTCATCACCCGCCGTTGATCTGGGCGGGTGAGATCTTGGAAATTTATCTCTGCACGAACTGTATTACAAAATGACAAGTCATCCTATCAATCAAAACTTTATTTAAACTAATAATCGTGGTTATACAATGCGATTTAACTAATTACATTAACTTTATTAAAAACTAACTTAACCACGATTACACTGTGTGGTTAAATAATTACTTATTTTAACTAAACACACTTTATTCAACAAGTCTAATCATGCTTAAATGATGTGGTTAAACCATTAAACCTATGTATCTTACTCTAATGTGGCATTTTGACTATATGCACGTTATTTTGAGTTTCTAAAGGTATTTCTCATGCATTTTTTTTTATGAAATGCAGTGGCATTTGAATTTTCTCACTTATTGGGGGTATTTTCATTTTTTCTATATTTTTATTTCATATTTTTCTTTTTTCATATATATATATATATATATATATATATATATATGCTTTTGTATCTCCTTTCTTTTCTTTTTCTTTTTTTTAATTTTTCTTTTTCTTGGAAATAATTTGCAGAATGAAAAATTATTTACAACAATCATAATCATGAAAATTTACAGATAATCAACTTATGATCCTATAGATTATAGGACCCTAACAGTGGCTCCAATGGGGATTGCATCCTCCTTGTGATGTGTCAACAATGTTGTAGATCAATAGACTTTCTCCATTGGGAAAGTTGTCCTTATTTTGTACTTGAACTGATTTAACTATTGTTATTCTTAAATATGGGCAACAAATCACCAGAAGCTTAGGGCCTTCTCTTCAAGCTTCAATTCCTGATTTTATCCACCCTCTCTCTTGCAGTAGAATAGTAACATGATATTTACAATGATTCTAAATGAAAACTGATCTATTCTTGAGGAAAATAGTGTTTGAGAAGTCTGACATTGACAAGTCTACCTGGTAGTCCTCCAATCAAGTCATTCAACAAGAATGCATTGTTACCTCTGAAAGTCTCAATTTTATAGAGCTCGTTCCATAGACTATCAAATTTACCATGCTTATCTTTGTCTTCATTCCTTGAGTCCCATTTTAACACAAGATCATATATTTGGAAGTCATCGTCTTTTATCCTTCTGTCATGGATCTCTTAATTTTATCATGAATAAGTTGATTTTTGTTGTAGACCTCCTCCCTAGACTGTTCCAACTGTATGGTTGATTTATCCTTCTCTGTAAATCATTTATTTCCACTTGTGATTCCTGCAGTAATTTTAGCATAGGGATTCCGAGGGAAGTAGGAAAATATTTCATCTACTCCATATACTAATTGAAATGGAGACATCCCAATATATTTCTTAGTGTTGATTATGTCAGCCTAGAGGGCATTAATCAACTTCTTATGCCAAGATTTTTTATTTTCCTACAATATTTTTTTGATGATGTTGACTAAACTCTTATTAGAAGACTCAATTAACCCATTCCCTTGTGGATAATAGGTAGTAGAGTGTCCTAATTTTATATTATACTTATGGAAAAAATCAACCATTATCTTTGATTTAAACGCAACAGCATTATCAGTGATGATTTTATGTGGACATCCAAACCTAGATAGAATATTTCCTTCTAAAACCTGAATGATTACAATGTATGTTGCATGTCTAGTTGGAATAGCCTCAATCCACTTGGTGAAGTAGTCACTAGTTGTCAATATCCATCTATGTTAACTTGAAGAGCTTGGATGGATTTCCCCAATAAAATCTAGAGCCAATTGTTGAAAGGGAACCTCAATTGAAATCGGCTTCAAAGGTAGAGGCAAAAGTTTTCTCTTGCCTTCAAAGATTTGGCACTGGTGGCATGTGGTAACTTTCTTATGCACATCTACAAACAAGGTAGGCCAGTAAAAACCAGCCCTCAGGATTTTTTTGGTTGTGGTCTTCCAATATAAATTTCCTCCACAATCTCCTTGATGAAATTCTTCCATGACCCTGTCAACTTCATCCTTCAACAAACAATTTAACAAAATACCTCCAACATCTTTCCAATACACAATCTGATCTAAAATGCAAAATTTCATAGCTTTCAACTTGAGAAACCTAACTTTCATCTTTGTTAAACCAGGAGGAGCTTGTAAATTTTGTAATACAAAGATAATATTTGCATACCAAGGAGAGGTAGCAAAGGCTTCTGATACCCATGGAGTCGCCAACTCTTCATGTTCATCAAGTGCAGCTATAAAATTAATATCTAGTACATGAAAATTGGACTCAACCATTAGCTTAGCCAATCCCTGACCTTTGATGAGCTTGGTAGGTCTTATCTCAATGTCATATTCTAGGATAACTGCAATCCATTTGCCTCTTCTCCCATCTGGGTCAGTTTGTGTAAGGATATATTTTACCACAACACTTGGAACAAATGCAATGATATGGGAATGTAGGATGTACACTCTAAAGTCTTTTAATGCCTTCACCAAATCAAAGGCTTGTTTCTCCATGATATTATACTTTAATGAGGCATCCCTTAAAGCTCTGTTGAAGAAAGCTATAGGTTGTTCATGTCCTTCACTATTTTTCTGTAACAAGATAATTGCAATAGTATGTTCAGATGCAAAAGAAAAAATCATAAAATCCTTTGTAAAGTCATGGCTAATTAAAACAGGAACAATGATTAAAGCTAACTTTACTTCACTAAAATATTTCTTACCTTCAATATTCCATTTTATTTCAATATATTTCTTTAGCGTTTGTAATGGGTCTTAAGATATCGGCCGAATTTGGAATAAAACTCCTGAGGAAACTTGTACTACCTATGAAGGATTGAATTGCTTTCTTGTTTCTGGGAGGGTCAATTATCGGTATGGCTTCAACTATGTTAGGATCTATTCTGATGCCTTTTTTCGAAATAATATGACTAAGAATTTTTCCCTCCTCTAATCAAAAAAGAGTTTTCTTGGGGTTCAAGGAGATACCATATTTTCTACATTTTTCAAAAACTTTTCTCAAGTGTAATAGGTGTTCTTCATCTGTTTTTGAAAAGACAGTAATATCATCTAGGTAAATTACAATGAACCTATCTATCTCATCAGCAAATGCAATGTCCATTTCTCTTTGGAAAGTGGCTGCCCAGCATTCATAAGGCCAAAGGGAATTTTTACATACATAAAAGTTCCCCAAGGTGTAGTAAAAGTTGTTTTGTGTGTTAGGGTCCTATAATTTATAGGATCTCAAGGTGATTGAGTATTTTATCTTAGAAATCTCATATTGTAAATAATTTTCAATCTGCAAATGATTTCCAAAGAAAATAGAATAAAAATTAAAAGAGGGTATTAAAAAAGGAAGGAAAACAAAAAACATTGAAAAAAAAGAGTAAAAAATAGAACCCCATCAAAGAAAGAAAATAATATTGAAAGTGTTGTAAATATAAATGCCACTACTGATAGGTAGTTCTCTTCATGATTGATAAATAAAGGTTGTGTGCAGCTTGTTTAAAATGCCACAATGACTAGTTATTTGTTTAATCATACAGTGTAATCATGGTTAAACATGTTTGAATTTTTGTAAATTGAGAATAAAGATCTACCAAACAGTGTAATCTTGGTAAATCAGTAGTTAGGTAGAAAATGACATTGATTCAACTATTTAATCTGAATTAATATGATAAATAAGCAATAGGATTTAAGTAGTTTTTTATTTTCCATAAAAGAAAATAATTATGGGTTTTCTAGTCTAAATGCACCCCTTTAGAAAAATAAAAAATGTTAGCTTAGTTAAAGGGTAGGTAGAAATACTTTGGTTTTATAAATGTATTTATGTGCCTTTTACCATAAGTCTCAGTGACATTATAAAATCAAGGCACACTGGCATAATGTATATTCATGACATGTTTTATAGTCTAAGTATTATCCTAAGTTTCAAAAGCAAATATCAAAGTCGCATATGGACAAAAGTTGGTTTGTCATTTATGGTTAAAAGAGGACCACAGTCAAAGCATCGGGATTCTCCACTTTTCAAGCTTTTGTGTAAGCCAAGTTCCTGAGGCTCCTTCCTTATCTAAGCATACCTACTTTCTTATTTATGCATGCCTGTTTAGGAGCTCCTGGTTTTCCGTCTTTCCCAGGCTATAGATTATCCCATCCTTAGTGGAACTTCTACTCGTACAGGATCAAGTGGTACGAGAAGGCACTCATTAATTTTCGCCCCCCCATCCATCCTGGCTTTACCGTTGGGGGGTCCGAAAAGACAATATTCTCCGTCGGGCTCCATCATTACATGGCACCCTCTCCACATTTCGCACCCCCCCCAGCCGATACCACTTACCGCCTCTTACCCCCTCTGAAAATTGTCTTCCACTCATCCCTTTACTATGTCCCTACCTGACACTTCCGCCACTACTATCCCGCCATGTTTCCTAGTTGTTGCCCAATTAAATGTTTTCCCAAAAAAATTATCGTTGAGCATTCAATTTTCTTTCCCGGGTAACCATTCGACTTCAACAGTCTTGCGCCAACCTCCAACGGAACTTGCCATCCTTCCTTAAAAAACCTTGAATCGTCTTCTTTGTCCCTTTCACTATCTTATTCTCCATAATTCCCAGGTTTTCTCTGCAAAGCGACCAATTTTAAAAGGTTATTGAAGTAGATCAAATTATCAACGTTCTGTCTCCCCTCCCCTAACAGCTCATAACCTGAAATTTATTCCCGGTAAGATTTTCCTTCCATCACTGTTAATTGTTCACTGATCTAAATATGCCTCCAAAGAGCAAGAACCAGGAGAACCATGTTAATCCATTAATCCCTCCATCCATAGACTTAGATCATATTCCATTAGCTGATAGGGATTATAGGATCAATGAGATACAGTGCGACTATGAATTTTTGGAGCTTTATTTTTGGCTGGAGGACAAACATGCTCATAAAACAGATGAAATTGGACTTTGAGAGTGCAATCTTCCTCACTATATTTTCCCTATGACCTTCCATGCCCCTGAATTCACCAGGAAATGCCAATCCTACTATTTTCCCAGCCAAAGAGCCATTATGACCCCATCTGGTGAGATACTTTTTTCAATTACTACCCAATCTATAAACCAAATGATGCTAGCTCCCCCCGTGGAAAACAATGCTCCATTTTCCTTAGAATCCCTCACCAAACTTTATCAAAAGCTTGATTTTGATACAAGAGCCAAAAAATTTTATATCTTCTTACCAGAAAATGCCCAATTGTCAAAGAAGAATCCTCCATACCCTTCCTCAATCTTCCCTGATCAAGCTAAACAAGTCATAACCATAATTTCCTACATTCTAGATTATTATTCTGTTCAGTGGGTAGATGAACCCATTCTAGGTTTCCTCTCCATTTTTTCCACAGATAGCAAACCATCTATTTTGTTTAATTTTAGTGAATTCTTGGTTGATAACATCCATGAGCAGTTTCTTAAATTTCCAACAAAACGAGTGTTTAATTACACTTCAATTTTAGTTTATATGTTTCTATATTATCAAGCAGACAAGTTTAGTTTTGCCTTGCAGAAGCTATATGAAGAGGGAAACCAGCAATGTGTAATATTTTGGACTTCTTTAGTGATGAAAGAATAGCGAGAATTCTCATATAAACAGTTTAATGAAGAGTTTGTTCACCGAGCTATGAATATCCTAAACAGCTCAGCACAACCCAGAATCAGTGAAGACATCAAGAGGATTCTACATTTGACAAATCAGGCTAGGACTGGAGACTGGTATTTATACCAGAATTATATAGAAATCAGAGTTTATGGATGCGAGTTAGCACCATACAAGCTCCCAAAATACCTCCCTATGAGGATTTTTTCCCTTGAATATATCAGACAAATGCTAAATTCAAATGATATTCACTTTGTGGTGGCAAAGAAGAAGTCCCAGTTTCGGATAAAGACATGTGTGGGCCCTTTCATACGCAACACCAGGTCAGCAGGAGAAGAAGCAGATAAAATTCTTAAAGATATGAAATTCAGCCTGAGTTTCAAATGGTCTTATGACCCTTGGGCTATCATTTCTAAGCTGAGAGTATAAAACAAAATTACTCCATATATCCATACCCCAAGGCCTGAGATAGAGAAATATGTGAACCAATCAGAATGGGCAGAGAGTACATTTCAAGAAGCTGAGGCGCAATTTCTTTCTACTTCAAACTTACAGTCTCCCGCTCCTCAAGGGAAAACAAGTAAAAGATAGAGAGAAGAGGGATCATCATCAACTATAGGTAGTGAAGCCAAGGATTTCAGAATCAGTTACAGGAAAAGAGCTAAGATGACTCCTGGGAAAGATGCAGAAAAGGAGATAGAAGATCAAGTTGCCATCATAATTGGGGAAACACCACCTACAAGCAGCAAGTTTGTTACATCTCCTACTAGACCTTCAATACCACATGGTCAAAAAGAAACAGAGCTATCTTCTCAAGATGTCCAAGGAGAAAAGGAAAAAAGTGTTTTTGATAGGTACCAAGAAATCAAACTTAAGAATGAAATTCTTAAGAAAATCACCTACAATCAGTTTTGGAAGAAAACTTTCAGTTCACAGAGTAGGTTATTATCAGTTTTTGATACAGAACAAGGAAAGATGAAGATGGCCTTCCTTAAGGCCCAAACTCCACATCCAAAGACACTAGAAAATTACAAGAGCACATCGTTTGAATTCAACAACAAAGATATCCATCCCATTGATCAAATGGAGATGCATAAACAGAATGGTGAGATGATTTCCTCTACCTTAACTAATACTGCCATGTCATTGTTAAAGTTGCAAGTTTCATATGCAAACATTCAATCCCAGTTAAAAATGGAAAAGGTATATTCTTTAGGAAAAGACAATAGGATCAAATCTTTGGAAGATTTGGTAGTGAAGATAGGATATGATCCTAAGGATATAAATGTTGCAGAGGAGATCATCAAGAAGTAAAATCTTGACATTGCAGCATTAAGAAAGCAGCTCAAACTGCTAGCCACAGAGGATCCTTTGACTAAAGATATTGAAGAAAATGAGACACAAAAGGTTGACATGATGAAGCTAATCATAGAGAAGAATGTTCAGATCAAACAAATGGAGATAGAAATGGAAAAAATGATCAAAGAGAAAGAACAAAATCAAAGGGTAGCCATAGTCCCCCTGGATGCTATACCCATCACTCAAGTCCCAGCTACAGGAACAACAACTGCAACAACTTCTCCAACTCAAGCTAAAAGTGTTGAACAGGTGACAGAGACATTGGAGAATATGTCAATTCAGTCCTAAGAAATAATAATAAGTTGCATGGGAAACTCAAAGCTATGCAAGAACAGAAAGCCAGAACTGAAGCTTCTCATTTAGTTGAATTACAGAAGTCACAAAGGCTGCTAGAGAGGTTAAAGAGGGTGGAGAAGGATACTTCAATTGGTCAAACCTTGGCCCGAGCCAAGGAAACCATTTGGATGGGTATTTTGGACTCCATGAATGAGATTTGGCCATGCTGTTGGCATTATGATATAGGTGTTGTCCTTGATTTCAACTCACGTAGGTGACAAATCACAGTGCAATAGGTTAATAGCAAAGGATTACAAATCAGACTCCAAAGATTAAAGAAAAAGAATGGTTTAAGATGCATACGCTGGTTCACTTTTTCAAAATAGTGTATACACATTGGTTCATAGAACAAAAAGAGCGCATACGTATACACACACTTTCAGAAGAGGCAAAGTGCGTACATGTTGGAAAATCAAGGAAATTCAAGAGTAAAGAATACCATTGGTCAATATCATGGTATTAGCCCACAATATTGAGTGGAGTAATGACTATTTGATCCTGTCCAAGAATACCATGGGTCCTAAGTGGTTTTGGTCTGAGGTATTGAGAAAGGCCAAAAACTATATAAGGAGGAGAAAATCAAAAGCCCAAGGTGTGCAAGTGAAAGGGGTTTCTCATGAATACTTCTATCTGAAGTATATTTTATGTTGCAGGGGCTATGATTATGATATGATCTGAAATATTTTGTGCACCTTGAATTCAATGTTGGATTAGGATCATGAGACCTAAAATGACTTGCCATTGAATGATCTGATATTGGTTGGGCTAGATCTGATTGCTAACACATGTTTTATTTTGTAAATGTTATGATCTGGGTATGAGTAAAGTCTGGAATAGCTGTGAAGTTTTAAGTTAGTATTTGCAGATCTATACGCTAGTTCGCCTTGGTGAAGGCGCGTATACACACTGGTTCGGTACTTCGAAGTAGTGTATACATTATGAAATATGATGTTTGAAGTTGCAGATGGTTCTGGTTGTTGATGCAGAGTTCTGGGTTTTTCTCTGTGTTCTAGTGACAGTGTTCTGAATGTTCAGATTGATTAATTGTGATTTGTGTCAGTGTTGATGGGTTTTCATTGATTGGTTGTATTGCAGTGGTGATTTATTTTGAGCTTCAACGTTGTTGATAGGTCCAGTATGAAAATTGGATGAAACGTGGCCTTCATAGTGTGTTGTTGTGTACCAAGAGTATCCAGTCTAAAAATTTATGAAACGTGGTCCCTGGAGGAAGAAAGAAGGTCGTAGCCTTCTGTAGGTCGGTGCCTATGTACTGGTAAACATATTTGCCAATACAAGAGCTAGGGGGTTGGAGCTCCCTTCCAGTAGTAGCTGGAAAATGAGTGAAGGTTGGACCCTTCTGTAGGTCGACACCTACGTACTAGTAAATGTATCGACTAGTACAAGAGCTAGGGGGTTATATCTCCCTTCTAGTAGAAGCTGGATAACGAGAGAAGGTTGTAGCCTTCTACCGGTGGGTACCTACGTACTAGTATGAGTCTGCACCAGTACAAGACTGTAAATAGATTTTTCTTATATTAAAAGAAGATAGAGACAACATTAGCAGATGGTTTTTCTCCTGCATTGGATTTCCACCTTAAATATTGGTGTTCATGTGTGTTGCTTATGTGTGATTACTTATTCTGTTATTACTGCACATGGTTACTATTTAAATGGTTAATTAATTACTTATGCACTGATTAAAGATCAACAGATGATGAATTAACTAAATCATAAGTTCACTCGATATACGCTGGTTGCCTTTAGAACAATTGCATGCACACACGAGTTCCCTTCATTGAAGTAGCGTATATAAATATGAGTATGAATTGAAAAATTTATTAAGTTGATAATACTGATTCAACCCCCGCGCCCCGCCCTCTCAGTCTTATTTCCAACACATGCATCCAAATCATTTTTGAACAGAAAGAATTGATACAAAAGGCCACTGAAACCATTATTGAAGTAAGGGAAAAGTTGGGAGACATGCCTACAAAAGCCTCCAACATCATCAAATTTTTGAATTCAAAGAATAAGTATGAGCTTGAAGAGATAGGAATTAGTGACAAGACTGCCGCCATCTTGGAAGTCAATAAGGTTTTGACTAAAATAAATCTCATTAATCAATTAGAAGAGAAATGTGAAACAGTGGAGTTGGGAGTAAATAGATTCTTCAATGGGATTGAAGCATTAATTCAGAAAGGATTGCCCAACATATATGTGATTAATGACAAGCTATTACTTAAGAATATTATGTTATGAAGATGAAGGAAGTGGCCAAAATTAGTATTAAATTCAGTGGTATAAAAGGCAGCATGACAGCTAGGGCATTCTTAGAGACAATGGAAAATGACTTCTCTATCTAGCTTGAGGTAAAACATATCTTCACAGTAAAGCCAACATTTGCAAAGTATACTGAGGTTGATGAGATTTACCGAAGGATAATTAAGTTAACCATTCCAGATGGAAAAAGGTGGTAGGAACTGTGATTTACTAGATTAAAAAACAACTTGAATGCAGTAAAAATATCAGTCAGCACAACAGCCAACATAGCACAGTTTTGAGGTTGATTCAGCAACCGAATCCACCAAAACGGAGCCACCTCTTAATGCAGTTGTCCACCTTGCATATGTTTCTACAAAAGATCAATTTTATGGTTTAGGATAATGCTAATAATACATTGTCAGTTGAGACAATGATTTTGTAATTATTTTGTAATTATTTTTATAAATACTTCACTGTTTGAAGTATTACAGGTTGATTGTTGAATATAATTTCCTCTGCAAATTGTAATTTTCAAGTTGCTGGAAGCATCAATAATACAAGGACATTCTTCACATGATTCATGTGATGTATGAATTGGTGATGTTTTTTCTTCTGTTGATGTGTTTAATCATTGTCTCTTTTCTCTGTCATTTCTGAAAAGCTTAATTATATAACAGAAATTGTGATGAATAGGATATGTTATACAGAACACCCTATTTTGGCTGTTAGTAATTTATATGTTTTCTGTTGACATCAAATTAAGGAATTCTTCATTGCTTCTTGGTTTTTACCATATCTTACATTTCTTTTGTTTCATAATTCATTTAAAATTATGAAAGATCCAACTAGTGCAACCTAGCTTTCCCTGTGAAACTCCTTCAAAGTTTGATGCAGATCTAGTTAATCTTTAGACTCCATAGCCCAATGAAATTATAGCAATTTAATCAACCAAACAATCCAATAAAAAACAATCAGTACGGTAATAACTAGCCTAAAATTTACATCAAACCAAGGATAATTTTAGGGGCGAATGTTTGCCCTTTGACGAAATTAAGGGGTTTTAAATTTTTAGTGGGCGAATATTTTGTATCATTGTACATTTTTACAAATCACCTCAAATAGCCCACCTTATTTTAAGGGAGAGGGTAAAAAAGGTAAATTTAGCCCTTGAAATTAGGACTTACAACCTTCCATTTGCCCATTTTCAAGAATAGGTTTTATTTAAGTGAATCCATTCGCCCATTTTCAAGAATAGGTTTTATTTAAGTGAATCCTATGGGCCAAATACCATATTTATAAAAGAGGTATGGTAAATTAATAAAAATATAAATAAATGAGAGGTAAGGTAAATAAATAAAACATTTTTTATATTTACTCCATAAGTCACCTTATATACATGTAAGGGTGTAAACAAATAAAAATGTAAGTAAAGTGGAGGTATGGTAAATAAATAAAACGTCTTTTTATACTTACTCAAAAGGTATGGTAAATAAGTAAAAATATAAATAAACTAGACGTATCGTAAATAAATAAAACCTCTTTTTATATTTAGTCTATAACCCTCGTTCTATTTATGAAGGCTCAAGAAAGAGGTTTTATTTAAGTGAATCCTATGGCCAAATACCATATTTGTAAAAGAGGTATGGTAAATTAATAAAAATATAAATAAACTAGAGGTATGGTAAACAAATAAAACATTTTTTTATATTTACTCCATAATTCATCTTATATTTACGAACACTCAATAAATGGGTTATATTTAGGTGAAACCTATGGCCAAAATACTATGGGACAAATACCATGGACTAGATTGTTATTAATACCATGCAAAAAACCATTATTAACCCTAATATTAGAATTAATAAAAATAAAAATGGCACATGGTATTGACCCATGGTATTCACCAAAATGGCACATGGTATTGACCCATGGTATTCACCTAGAATGTAGCCTATTTAAATGGGGGAATTAAACCAGCATGTAGCCTATGCTAAGATTCACTAGGACTTTACAAAATTTTATTATTTAGTGAAAGACTCGCCAAGATCTTACAAGATTTTATAATTGAGTAAAATATTCGCCATGCCTGGTGAGAGATTCGCCAAAAAATTATATATACATATTATATTATTGATAAAATCGCCTTCCATTTTTCCTATATACCATGGAGATTCGCCCATTTATTATATTTATAAATTTAGGGGGGGTTCTTAAAATTTTCCCTGCACCAAACATAGCTAAATTTTACAGAGAGATCCCTCTCTGAAGCTGGCAGGGCTAGATCCCAGCTTCCAAAGTGGTTTTGATGATGTCCTATGTGTTTACTCCCTCAACCTCAAAAATACAGAATGAAAACATAGTGGCGACCATACTGGGGAAGAATACTTTTTAAATTGAAAAATAATTATTTCCCAGGTAATCAATCAGTGTTTCAGATAAATCAAAACTGTTATATCACAATGAAATACATGATCTGAGGTTGTAATCTTTGTATATATTTGAGTGTGTTATTAGTTTTAATTTTATTAGCTGAGTGATAAGTTTTCAATAGATATGGCTCCTAAAATAATATTCACTAGAGCACACTCAGATACCAACGCTGCTGAATTTTTAGATAATCCAGAGAAATTAGTGAGAAAGAGAAGTCTTACAGAGAGCCAGGGTAGTAACTGTCCTTTGTCTAGGTCTAACTCTCTTCCTGAGAAGTTTGAAAATATTCAAGACATAGAGTTTGATTTGCCTTTCCAACACAGTTTGTTTAGGACAAAATCCGAGAGCTTTGTAGATCAAAAAGTCATTGATGAACCTTTACTATGACCATATATACCCCAAACTAGCCTCTTGAATTAGATCCTGATCTAGAATACCTACAATAATTTGATAAACTACAGGGGTCTAGTCTCATTTTTGGACCAAGCCATTAAAGAAGCTTATATTCAACAATCTATTGAATTTTCATCTTTAACAATTGCAGCAGCTTCTTTGTCCACCAAGTCTTCCCAGTCTGTTAATCTACAAACCTCTAGTCCTACTCATTCTATAGTCTCTACTTTTTCACCCATAACATGTTATGAAACCAGCTCAAGAAAAGATAGATCAACGCCTTAGAATTCAGCCTCTTCGAGGGGGCAACCTCCTTTACATTACATAAATGAACAATTCTTGGATGATACAAATGACAAAACCTCCTTTCTATATATAGGAGTCTAAGGAGTCACAATATAATCCAGCCGACCTAACAATAATAATATAAAGCCACAAAAATAACAATAGAGGGATTCTATGGGGCACAGAAATAACAATATGGGGGTAATAGGGGCACAACAATATAAATAAGGGGTATAACTACAATAGTAATGGGGTAATCACTAGTATTATAGGGACCCAACATGCCCCTCTCCTTCAAAAAAGTGTTGTCCTCAACGCTTGAGTAGTTCTGGATACTTCTGCATAAAATTCTCATCCTCCCATGTGGAATCTTCAGCGGATAAGTTCTTCCACTTGATAAGATACTCTGAAATTGATCGATTTCGTAGCTGTCGAGTTCTTGTTTCTGTGACTGCTTCCGGTTCCAATATAATTTTTCCTTCCTCGTCAAGTTCTGGCAATATTGTTTGAATTGGGAGCTTGTCACCTATAACCTTCTTTAAACATGAAACATGGAAAACTGGGTGCAATCGAGAAGCTGCAGGAAGCTCCAATTTGTATGCCATAGTACCAATCTTTTGCAACACCTTGTACGGACCATAATACTTTGGTGATAATTTATTATCCTTCTTAGCTTGCTTTAGGGACATTTGCTTATATGGTTGTAGCCGTAGGAATACCCAATCACCTACATCAAAACTTCTTTCACTGCGATGTTGATCTGCCTGTTGTTTCATTCTATTTTGTGCCAACACGAGGTTATCCTTTAAGAGTTGGAGGACTTGTTGTTGATGTTCGATGTGATGTTCCACTGCCTGAACCTTAGAATTTTCTCTTAAATATGATGTGATGGATGGTGGTTGATACCCATAAAGTGCCATAAATGGGGTCATTTTTGTTGCTGTATGGAAGGAAGTGTTATACCACCATTCAGCCAGAGGCAACCATTTGACCCATTGTGTCTGTTTATCAGATACAAAGCAACGAAGATATCCTTCCAAACATTTGTTTACTATCTCAGTTTGCCCATCAGATTGAGGATGATAAGATGAGCTATGAGCTAACTGAGTACCAAGACAAGAAAATAATTCTGTCCAAAAATTTCCAGTGAAAATGGGATCTCTGTCACTTACAATAATCTTTGGGTTTCCATGTAGCTTTTGAACTGTTTCCATAAATGCAGTAGAAACTGTACTGGCTTTAAATGGATGTGATAATGCACAAAAGTGTGCATACTTGGTAAGTCTGTCAACTACCACCATGATGACACTCTTTCCCTCAGACTTGGGTAAACCTGTGATAAAATCCATTGAAACCTCCTCCCAACGTTGGCTTGGAATGGATAAAGGTTGTAATAGACCCGGTGTCTTAATTGTTTCAACTTTATTTTGTTGGCAAACCAAACATTCCGCCACAAACTTTTGAATATCTGATTTAAGGCCATCCCAAAAAAATTCCTTCTTAACCCTGTGGTAAGTTTTTAAAAATCCTGAGTGCCCTCCTAAGGGAGAAGTGTGCAATTCCATAAGAATCTTTTGTTTTAGCTGGGAATTCTTACAGAGGTATAAGCGATCTTTGTACCATAACGAATCATTTTTCCAGCTAAATGTATCAGAAGTACTGGAATCTTGTTGTAGCTTTCGAATAAGTGCCCACACTTCTTCGTCATTCTTCCATTCCTCCCTTGCTTCGTTTATCCAATCTGGTTGGATAATAGAAATGGCACACAACAATGCTTCCACATCCTCATCCTTTCTTGAGAGTGCATCTGCCACCACATTTTGCTTCCCTTTTTTGTAGATGATTTCAAAGTCATAACCCAACATCTTTGTGACCCACTTTTGTTGCTCTTCAGAGGATAATCTTTGTTCTAAAAAGTATTTAAGGCTATCATGATCCGTTTTTACCTTGAAGTGTCTTCCCATTAGGTAGGGTCGCCATTTCTTAAGTGCATGGAGTATTGCCAACATTTCCTTCTCATAAATAGCTTTGCTTAAAAACTTTCCCTTGATTGGACGACTTTCAAAAGCAATGGGTCTTTCATCTTGCATTAGAACAACACCAATTCCATTTCCTGAAGCATCACATTCCACAATAAAGGTTTTTGTGAAGTCCGGTGTAGCTAAGACCGGTGCTTGGCACATTGCCTCTTTAAGATGTTCAAAGGCCTTTGTTGCTTCCGGAGTCCATGAAAATGAATCTTTCTTCAATAATGTTGTTAGAGGTGCTGCTATTCTCCCATAATTCTTAACAAACTTGCGATAATACCCTGTCAACCCAAGAAATCCTCGCAGATGCTTTATGGATGTGGGGATTTTCCATTCCTTAATGGCTTTAATTTTGCTAGGGTCTACCTTAACTCCTTCATGAGATACAATATGACCCAAATATTCCACCTCCTGGACTCCAAAGAAACATTTGGATCTTTTTGCATATAATTGTTTCTCCTCCAATAGTTGTAGCACCCTGTCAACATGTTCAACATGATCCTTCCAAGACTTGCTGTAGATTAGTATATCATCAAAAAATACTAACACAAATTTTCTAAGGAATGGTTTGAAAATTGAATTCATCAAACCTTGAAATGTTGAAGGTGCATTGGTAAGGCCAAAAGGCATGACCAAAAATTCATAATGACCCTCATGAGTTCTAAATGCCGTTTTCGGAATGTCTTCAATCTTCATTCTGATTTGATGATATCCCGAACGAAGATCCAACTTGGTGAAGTAAATTGATCCATGCAATTCATCCAGTAATTCATCAATGACAGGAATGGGGAACTTATCTTTAATAGTGAGCTTGTTGAGCTCCCTATAATCCGGACACATGCGCCATGATCCATCCTTCTTGTGCACCAATACTACTGGAGCTGAGAAAGAACTTTGACTCGGTTGAATTATACCAGCCTCTAGCATTTCTGCAACCATACGTTCAATTTCACTTTTTGGACATAGGGATATCTGTACGGCCTGATGTTTGGAGGAACACTTCCTGGAATCAGATGAATAGCATGATCATGATCACGCATAGGTGGGAGACCTTTGGGAGTCTCAAATACCTTGGAATGATTGTCCAGGACTTTTTGGAGATCTGGAGAAATAGATGATTCCAATGTGGAAACATCTAGCGAACATAATTGTGCAATTACACCTCTTTGCTCCTTTTTTAGAAGCTTTGTCATGCCATTAGAGCTGATTATCTTTCCTGGTTTCCCTGCAATACCCCTTAATTCAACTTCCTTTCCTTCCGTAGAAAATTTGATGAAAAGTTCTTGAAAATTAAAAGCTATTGTACCCAAGGATTGTAGCCATTGGACTCCTAGTACAACATCAGCACCTCCCATTGGAATGGAAAGCATTGGGCTAGTCAATACATATTCTCCCATGGATAGCTTGATATTATGGCACTTTCCAGAGCAATTTATTGTTCCTCCATTTGCAATCATCACTTGACACTCTGGTGCTGGATATAGGAAGCAATTCAATTCTTTTGCTACCCTACAATGAATAAAATTGTGGGTGCTTCCTGAATCAATCAACACTATTACCTTTTTCTTCTTGATTTGTCCTTCTATCTTGATGGTTTGAGGAGTGGTAATTCCCGCCAATGCATTACAAGATATGGTCGGATTTATTTGTTCTTCATCTAGGCTTTGTTCCTGGAGTATATCTTCTTCTTTTGACCTTTCTTGCTCCTTTTCTTCTTCCTCTTCACAATCTATGTAGAATAATTTCTTCTCAGCACACTTATGACCTTTAGTGTATTTGCTATCACAACTGTAACAAAGCCCTTTTGCTCTTTTTTCTTCCAATTGTTGTGGTGTCAACCTTATAGGTTGTGGAAGACTAGGGGCAACAACACTTCCGTCTTTATAGTTGTGAGTGGTATGCTTCCTGGTTGCCATAATTTTGCTTTCCATTTTTCTTGCTAACCTGAATGCCTTCTCTAATGAATCAGGTTCCCAAAGGCGAACATCATGTTGGATATTATCCTTTAAAGACCCTATGAACACATCAATCCTATGCTCCTCTGGAATATCTTTTACCCTTATGTTCAATTTTTGGAACTCCTCAATGTGCTCCATTATTGAACCCTTTTGTTTGAGACTTATCAATTGGCTAAAAAAAGTGTTGCTTTTTGTATCTCATAATGTGCTATCAATTCTTCCGTAAAAATTGCCCAAGTGATAAATTGTTTACGAGAGCAAAGCCATTGATACCATACAAACTGATTTGGTTCCAAATATACAGTTGCCATACGTACCTTTTGTGTGTTTTGCACATTATTGAGATCGAAGAATTGCTCCATCTGTAATATCCATGTGGCGGGATCCTTGCCATCAAACTTCCTCATATCGATTTTTGGAATATGGTGATTCTTCGATCCAACATTAGCATCTATGGAATCATGATTAACATTTCTTTTGTTCTCATCATGAGTTTCCTTTACTACCTTTTCACCATTAGTGACCCTTTCTTGTAGCAACTTCTTCAATTCTTCCATGTCTGTCTTCAAATCTATCTTCAAATCTACCATGTCTCTCTTCAAATATGTCTTCGAATCATTCATCTTAGCTTCCATGCCCTTTATCTTAGATTCCACGCCATTTATCTTAGATTCCACGCCACTTATCTTAGCTTCTGTTAGCTTTTGTGAGCGTGACATTTGTTGCACTTGTTCTTGTAATTTTGATATATCATGTAGCATTTCTTCCTCTTCTTCATGAGTCATGCTAGAGCTTTCAGGTTCCTTACTAGGTGTTTGCATTTTCTTTCCTCGGGGCATCAGTTACCGATAATAATGCTTTACTATGCCCTTTGAATTCCGTTAAACCAACTTACACAAAAATTTAAAAAAAAAACTACACACCTTTTTTCACTTTATAGAAGCCTGATATTGAATCTGATGTATCTCTGTAATTTCGGATCATCCAGTTCTAAAATTGCTACCTGTAGTAGCTTCTGCGTCCTCTTTCCAATGCCACAAGTCTGAGCCAAATTGGATTCTCCAAGGAAGAGTTATGTGAAATCTCCCACAGTGACTTGCTTTTAGACTGGTTCAGTAGAGCGAACTTGTACGACGTGCCACGAGTCACTGTTTCAACCTTTGAATCTAAAACACACACAAAAGAAACTACAGTCCGTCCTCTTTCTGTACCTTCTTACGAAATTTCAATCTGATCCCAGAGAGAAAGTTATGACGATTTTCCCCAGGTCACCTGTTTTGAATGTAATTCAGGAGTCTGCAAAAAGACCAACTTCCTCAGATCATATCTCCGCAAATATCGCGCGAAAAGCTCTGAAATTCAGACCCAAGGTTCAGCGCGATTTCTTCTCAAATGGGTTTTTTTTGCAACTTCTGAAACGTCACAGAAAAAAGTTATAGCGAAAATGCCACGATGACCTGTTTGGAGCAGCGAAACCCTAGAATCCAAAGCTCTGATACCAAATGTTATGAAACCAGCTCAAGAAAAGATAGAAAAGATAGATCAACGCCTTAGAATTCAGCCTCTTCGAGGGGGCAACCTCCTTTACATTACATAAATGAACAATTCTTGGATGATACAAATGACAAAACCTCCTTTCTATATATAGGAGTCTAAGGAGTCACAATATAATCCAGCCGACCTAACAATAATAATATAAAGCCACAAAAATAACAATAGAGGGATTCTATGGGGCACAGAAATAACAATATGGGGGTAATAGGGGCACAACAATATAAATAAGGGGTATAACTACAATAGTAATGGGGTAATCACTAGTATTATAGGGACCCAACATAACAACTCAGACTGTTGTTCATACTATCCCTATAGTTACAACAACTACACCTTCCATAGGTCCATCTTCCAGTCAAATTCTTAGACCAGCTATGGCAGCTAGGTATGTACCTTTGGTATTACTCGACCAACTGAATGTTATTCCTGCAGACTATCAATCCAAAATTATAACATTTGATAACATTGGTTATCATATTGCTCAACAACACGTAGATAGAATGAATGATGCTTTTGATCTTCAATAAGTAGATGAGGTTGATGTAAAGATGAGATTGTTTTCTCAAAGTTTAGGAGGTGATGTCAAAAAATGGTTTAGGACTTTACCTACAGGAAGTATAGCTAACCTCAATGCATTACATCAAACTTTCTTAGCTAGATTGGAAATCAATAAAAATCATCTTCAACTCCTAAATTAATACAAAAGAATTAAAAGGAAACCCAATGAAACTGTGGAGGAATACTGTGAATGGTGTAACGTTGTTTACAATGCAATTCCTACAGACATCAAACCCTCCCCTGGTCTAGCTTTAATTGATTTTCCTAATGGTTTTGATGTAGACATGGAGTATCAACTGAGAGAGGGAGACCCTACCACTTTAGAAGAAATGCAAACCAATGCTATAAAAGTTGAAGCTAACATCTTAGCCAAGAAGGCCAAACTAAAATCTGAATGCAGGGTTACCATTAAAGAAGAGCCTTCCACTTCTACCTCTGATCACAAAATTGATAACCTAGTGAGGGTAGTGGAAAAGATGATGCAAAGAGTAAACATAAATGATCAAGCACAAATGAGAGAAAATCAAACTACTCCTAAAAATAGGAACCAAAACTTCAGAAGGAATATTCCCCAAATCAAACAACGAGAACAAAAGGGTCCAGACCAGCAAGTCCGACCTCCTTTTCAGGAAAACTATACTGATGATGAGGGTAATATTATTGAATATTTAGATGACAGTCAAATAAATCTGATGGGAATAAATGATGATGAAACTGTTTTTCTCACTCAAGAGGAGAAAGAAATTTTCCTCCTAACTCAAACTGAACTTGACTCTGAGGAATCAGATGAATATAAACAAGGTTTTCAGAATGCCATTATGGAATTCCATAGGAAGTATAACATTAGGAGAAAAAAGACTTCAAACACTCTTAACAGTAAAAACTTTGAGAATCCTTGTAAGAAATCCTTTGATGATGCTAAGAAGACCATAGATAATTATCCTAAGAAAATTATTGATAATTCTAGCAAAAATAAAGTATAAACTCCTGTCAAAAATATGGTTGATAGTGTTTCCACAACTACTCAAACTAATATCCCAACCACAAGTCAGCGAAAAGAACCTATATCAAAATAAATTACTGATCAATCTGATTTTCCCAACCTGATTAAGATTCAAACATTGTTCAAAATTGAGAATCAATTAGAAAAACTAAAAATTCCCATTCCTCTAATAGAGTTAATGAACAAGAATATGTACAGACCTCAAGTGATGAAAGCTCTAAACATAGGGAAAAATACAGACTCTATTAATTTGAATGATGACCATCCTAAACTATTATTTGGGTCAGAAGTTGTGGGAAAACCTCAGGAAGGGGGTGTTCCTCCATTCTATGTTATCCTAAATATTTATGATAAGATCCTCCCTAATATTATGTTAGATTCAGATGCTTCCCACAATTTAATGCCTAAAGTTGTTAAGGAAAATCTAGGACTTGACATTACCAGACCTTATAAAGATTTATATTCCTTTGATTCCAGCAAAGTAAGATGTCTAGGTCTCATCTAAGACCTGTGTGTTACTTTGGCTCAAATCTCGACCAAAAGTTTGGTAATGGATATAGTGGTTGTAGATATACCCCCTAAGTATGGCATGATGTTGTCACACTCATGGGGAGCAAAGTTACAAGGGACCCTACAAATGGATATGACCTTTGCCACCATACCAATTTTTGGTCAGCAAAGAAGATTATATAGGGAAACTTTGATGAAATTCGTGGTGAGTAGTCAAGAGAAGGCTCACAACTATCCTCTTTACTCTGTCCACTCAGATTGGGTGCCAAGAGAATCTCCATTCAAGGGGATGTTGAGTTAATCATTAAACAAATTAAAGGAGAGTATTCAGCCAAACACCCTAGATTGAAAACATACATAAATCATGTGCTTGACTTTCTAGAGAGTTTTATCGAATATGACTTTTCTGCAATTCCTAGAAATCAAAATATCCTTGCAAATAGTCTGGCTTTTTCAGCCAACTCCTGTAAAATACCTTACCCTAATCAACAATATACAATGGAAGTGAAACATCGACCAGTTATACCAGTTTATATGAAGTATTGGCAAGTGTTTTGCAATGATAAACAAATTGAAAACTTTCTACAGTCTAAGGATGAATATGAAGATGATAGTATAGATTTAGAGTGTGAATTAGAAAATCAAATACTTGTACATACTAATGTAGAAAAGCAGTTAGATAACTCAGATTTAAATATACATATAAAGGAAGTTGTATATAAATTAGAATTGCTTGAGATGGATCTAGAGAAAGAATAGTTTGAAACACTTTAGTTAAAGGATAACGTTTTACCTAGAGGTTTAGTTCCACTGGAAGAATTATTTGATTTCATGATGTAGCTAAGAAGCCTAAGATTGAACCCACGGGGGCAGCACTAGAAGAGTGCAACATAGGTAGTGAAAAAGATCCTAAAATCATAAAACTATCCAAAACACTACCAAATGCTAAAAAACAAAAATACATTGATTTATTCAAAGAATTCAACGATGTTTTTGCATGGAGCTATGAAAATCTAAAAACTTATGATATTGAGATTATAAAACATAAAATTCCAATTAAAGAGGATCAGAAACCATTTAAACAAAAGATTCAAAGAATAAATCTAGTACTAATGCCTCTAATTGAGAAAGAAATTAAAAGAATGTATGATTCTAAAATCATAATCCCTCTTAGGTACTCTAAATGGGTTTCCAATATAGTACCAACTAGGAAGAAAATAGGTGAAATCAGATTATGCATAGATTTTAGAAACCTTAATAAAGTTCCCCTAAAGGACAATTACCCTTTACCAAAAATGAATCATATCTTACAAAAGGTAGTTGGATCTTCTAGGATTTCCTTACTAGATGGTTTTTGAGGCAACAATCAGGATTTAGTTCACCCTGATGATCAAGATAAAACAACTTTTACTACTCCATGGGGTACCTTCATGTATGTGAAGATGCCTTTTGGGTTAATGAATGTTGGAGCCACATTTCAAAGAGCAATGGATATTGCCTTTGCTGATGAAATTGGCAGGTTTATTGTGATCTATCTAGATGACATTACTGTTTATTCTAAAACTGATGAAGAACATTTGTTACCTTTGAGAAGAGTATTTGAGAAATACGGAAGGTTTGGAATTTCACTAAATCCTAAGAAAACACTTTTTGGCCTTGAAGAGGGAAAACTTCTAGGTCATATCATCTCTAAGGAAGGTATTAGAATTGATCCCAAAAGGATTGAAGCCATTTTGAAAATCAACCATCCTAGAAACATTAAGGAACTTCAATCATTTATTGGCAGGATAAAATTCCTAAGGAGATTCATCCCCAACCTTGTAGAACTCCTCAGAAACATAACAAATATGTTGAAAAGAGATTTAGAAATAAGATGTAACATTGAGGCTAGGAAATCATTTGATCAATTTAAACAAGCATTGACAAAAGCACTAGTCCTAATCAGTCCAGATTTCACCAAGGATTTTATAATATTTTCACTTGCATCTGAACACACTGTTGCTGCTATTCTTTTACAAAAAAACAATGATGGTTTTGAACAGCCCATTGCTTTCTTCGGCAAGGCTTTAAGGGATGCTACATTAAAATGTAACATAATGGAAAAACAATCCTTTTCATTAATAAAAGCAATCAAATATTTCAAGGTGTATATCGTCCATTCTCACATAATTGCTTATGTACCAAATGTTGCGGTTAAGGATATTTTAACCCAAAATGGACCAAATGGTAAAAGAGGCAAATGGATTACCATCATTTTTTAGTGTGACATAGAAATCAAGCCCACCAAGCTTATCAAAGGACAAGGGTTAGCCAAATTGATGGCTGAATCTAACTTTAATGCATTGGATATCAACTTTGTAGTTGCACTAGATGATCAAGAGGAGTAGGCGACTCCACAATTAGATGAGGCTTTTATGACCTCAACTTGGTATGTAGACCTCATTTTTGTTTTATTCAATTTAAATGCTCCTCCTAGTTTAACTAGGACAAAGAATAGATTTCTAAAATTAAAAGTAGTGAAATTTTGCATCATAGATAATGTTTTATATTGGAAAGACGCTGGTGGTATTTTACTAAAGTGTATATTGAAAGATGATGCAGAAAGAACAATGCAGGAATTCCATGAAGGTGATTGGGGTGGACATATATACTAGAAAACCACTGTTAACAAGATGCTTAGAGTTAGTTTCTACTGGCCTACTCTTTTCCCGGATGTTCATAAGAAGGTAATCTCTTGCCACAAATGCCAAATATTTGAGGGGGAAAGAAAAATATTTCCTCTACCTTTAAAACCCATATTTGTTGAAAGTCCTTTCCAACAATGGGGATTGGATTTCATTGGAGAAAACCATCCACCATCCTCTGAACAACACAAATGGATCCTCACAGCTACCAATTACTTCACTAAATGGATTGAGGCCACACCTTCTAGATTGGTTATTGATGCTATTATTATCAAATTTCTGGAAACCAATATCTTGTCTAGATTTGGTTGTCCCAAAAATCTCATTACAGATAATGTTGCAGCTTTTAAATCCAAGAAAATGATAGACTTCTGCAACAAGTATCATATTACTTTGGGGCATTCAATTGCTTATTACCCATAGGGTAATGGGTTGGCTGAATCCTCAAATAAGAGTATGGTAAACATTATTAAAAAGTTGTTGGAAGATAACAAAAAGTCATGGCACAACAAGTTAATAAATGCACTTTGGGCTGATAGACTTACAACAAAGAAATCAATTGGCATGTCACCATACCAATTGGTTTATGGGATGGATGTTGTTTTTCCATCTTCTTTAGGAGTTCCAGTTATGAAGATAATTCAGGAATTGCAAGTTGAGCCTAATGACATCCAGAGGAGGATTAATCAGACTATTCAATTGCAACAATCTAGGGAAGAAGTCTACAATAAATCTCAGGTCATCCAGGAGAATATCAAAAAGATTTTTTATAGAAGAACTAAAGCAGATGATTTCAACTTGGGTGACAAAGTTTTAAAATGGGATTCTAAAAGAGAGGACAAAGGAAAGCATGGGAAATTTGATAATCTATGGACATGACCTTATATCATTGATGCTTTCAGAGGACACAATGCATTTTTTCTCAAACATCCTGATGGAGCATAAATGCATGGTGGACCTGTGAATTACAAAATGTTGAAGCATTATTTCTCTTAGAAATAGAGGCTTTCTTGCATCAAACCATTGTAAATATCATTGTTTTTATTATTTTGATTGGGTGACCTATTGACAAAAGTTGAAGCCCGTAGAGAACGCCCTAAGCTTCCATTGATATGTTACCATAATTACTCCACAACAAAGAAATCAAGTGCAGATATTGATAGAATGGAACACTCAAGGCTACTAATCAAATGTTCTTGGCACCTCACATGGAGAGTGCCATCCCCAGATGGAGCCACTATTAGGGTCCTATAATTTATAGGCTCTCAAGGTGATTGAGTATTTTATCTTGGAATTCTCATATTGTTAAATATTATCAATCTGAAAATGATTTCCAAAGGAAATAGAATAAAAATGAAAAGAGCGTATAAAAAAAAGAATAAAAACAAAAAACATTGAAAAAAAGAATAAAAGACAAAACCCCATCAAAGAAAGAAAAACAAAAAGAAAATAATATTGAATCTGTTGCAAATCTAAATGCCACTATTGATAGATAGTTCTCTTCATGATTGATAAAAAAAGGTTGTGTGCAACTTGTTTAAAATGCCACAATGACTAGTTATTTGTTTAATCATACAATATAATCATGATTAAACATGTTTGAATTTTTGTAAATTAGATTAGAGAATAAAGATCTGCTAAATAGTTTAATCTTAGTAAATCAATAGTTAGGTAGAAAATGACATTGATTCAACAGTTTAATATGAATCAACAGGAGAAATATGCAATAAGATTTAAGTATTTTTTTTTATTTTCCATAAAAGAAAATAATTATGGGTTTGCTAGTCTAAATGCACCCCTTTAGAAAAATAAAAAATGTTAGATTTGTTAAAGGGTAGGTGGAAATATTTTGGTTTTATAAATGTATTTATGTGCCTTTTACCCTAAGTATCACTGACATTATAAAAGAAAGGCATGCTAGGATAATGTATATTCATGAATTGTTTTACAGTCTAAGTATTATCTTAAGTTTCAAAATAAAATATCAAAGGCACATATGGACAAAAGTTGGTTTATTGTTTATGGTTAAAAGGGGACCCCCCTCTCCATCCTGGCTTTATGGGGGGGTCTGAAAAGATGGTAATCTCCGTTGGGCCCCATCATTATGTGGCGCCCTCTCCAAATTTTGCACCCCTTCAGCCGATACCACTTACTGCCTCCTACCCCCTTTGAAAATCGTCTTCCACTCATCCCCTTACTATGTCCCTACCTGACACCTCCGCCACTCCTATCCCACCATGTTTCCTAGTCGTTTCCCAATCAAATGTTTTCCCGAAAAAATCACTGTTGAGAATTCAATTTTATTTCTCGAGTAATCGTTCGACTTCAACGGTCCCACGCCAACCTCCAACGGAACTTGCCATCCTTCCTTAAAAAACATTGAACCGCCTTCTTTGTCCCTTTCTCTGGCTTATTCTCCATAATTTCCAGGTTTTCTCTACAAAGCGACCAATTTTAAAAGGTTATTGAAGCATATCAAATTGTCAACATTCTGTCTCCCCTCCCCTGATGGCTCATAACATGAAATTTATTCCGGTAAGCTTTTCCTTCCATCACCGTTAATTGTTCACTGATCTAAATATGCCTCCAAAGAGCAAGAACTAGGAGAACCATGTTAATCCATTAATCCCTCCATACATAGACTTAGATCGTATTCCATTAGCTAATAGGGATTATATAGACTTAGATCATATTCCATTAGCTAATAGGGATTATAGGATCGGTGAGACACAGTGCGACTATGAATTTTTGGAGTTTTACTCTTGGCTGGAGGACAAACATGCTCATAAAACAGATGAAATTGGACTCTAGGAGTCCAATCTTCCTCACTATATTTTCCCTTTGACCTTCCATGCCCCTGAATTCACCAGTGAACGCCAAGCCTGCTATGTTCCCAGCCAAAGAGACATTATGACCCCATCTGGTGAGATCCTTTTTCAATTACTGCCCAATATATAAACCAGATGATGCTAGCTCCCCATGTGGAAAACAATGCCCCATTTTCCTTAGAAACCCTCACCGAACTTTATCAGAAGCTTGATTTTGCTACAAAAGCAACAAATTTTGATATCTTCTTACCATAAAATGCCCAATTACCAAAGAAGAATCCTCCATACCCTTCCTCAATCTTCCCTGATCAAGCAAACAGATCATAACCATAATATCCTACATTCTAGGTTATTATTCTCATCAGTAAGTAGATGAAACCATTCTAGGTTTCCTCTCCACTTTTTCCATAGATAGCAAACCATCTATTTTGTTTAATTTCAGTCAATTCCTGGCTGATAACATCAATGAGAATTTTCTTAAATTTCCAACAGAACAAGTGTTTAATTACACTTCAATTTTAGTTTATATGTTTCTATATTATCAAGCAGACAGGTTCAGTTTTTCCATGCAGAAGCTAGATGAAGAGGGAAACCAACAACCTGTAATATTTTGGACTTCTTTAGTGATGAAAGAATAGCAAGAATTCTCCTATAAATAGTTCATTGAAGAGTTTGTTCACCCAGCTATGAATATCCTAAACAGCTCAGCACAACCCAGAATCAGTGAAGACATCAAGAGGATTCTACATTTGATAGATCAGGCCAGGACTGGAGACTGGTATTTATACTAGAATTATATAGAAATCAAAGTTTATGGATGCGAGTTAGCACCATACAAGCTCCAAAAATACCTCCCTATGAGGATTTTTTCCCTTGAATATATCAGAAAAATGCTAAATTCAGATGATATTCACTTTGTGGTGGCAAAGAAGAAGTCTTAGTTTCGGATAAAGACACAGGTGGGCCCTTTCATATGCAACACCAAGTCAACAGGAGAAGAAGCAGATAAAATCCTTAAAGAGATGAAATTCAGCCTGAGTTTCACATGGTCTTATGACCCTTGGGGTATCATTTCTAAGCTGAGAGTAGAAAACAAAACTACTCCATATATCCATACCCCAAGGCCTGAGATAGAGAAATATGTGAACCAATCAGAATGGGAAGAGAATACATTACAAGAAGCTGAGGAGCAATTGTTTTCTACTTCAAACTTACAGACTCCCACTCCTTAAGAGAAAACAAGTAAAAGACAGAGAGAAGAGGGATCAACACCAACTACAGGTAGTGACGCCAAGGATTTCAGAATCGGTTAGAGGAAAAGAGCTAAGATGACTCCTAGGACAGATGCAGAAAAGGAGATAGAAGATCAAGTTGCCATCATAATTGGGGAAACACCACCTACAAGCAACAAGTTTGTTACATCTCCTACTAGACCTGTAATATCACATGGTCAAAAATAAATAGAGCTATCTTCTCAAGATGTCTAAGGAGAAGAGGAAAAAATTATTTTTGACAGGTGTCGAGAGATCAAACTTAAGAATGAAATTCTTAAGAACAAAACCTACAATCAGTTTTGGAAGCAGACTTCCAGTTCATAGAGTAGGTTATTATCAATTTTTGATACATAACAAGGAAAGATTCAGATGGCCTTTCTTGAGGCCCAAACTCCATAGCCAAAGACACTAGCAGATTACAAGAGCACATCGTTTGAATTCAGCACCAAAGATATCCATCCCATTAATCAAATGGAGATGCATAAACGACTCATGAGATGATTTCCTCTACCTTAACTAATACTGCCATGTCATTGTCAAAGCTGTAGGTTTCATATGCAAACATTCAGTCCCAGTTAAAAATGGAAAAGGTATCTTCTTTAGCAAAGGACAATAGGATCAAATCTTTGGAATATTTGGTAGTCAAGATAGGATATGATCCTAAGGATATAAATGTTGCAGAGGAGATCATCAAGAAGAAAAATGTTGGCATTCCAGCATTGAGAAAGCAGCTCAAACTGCCAGCCACAGAGGATCCCTTGACTAAATATATTGAAGAAAATGAGACAAAGATGGTTGACATGATGAAGCTAATCATAGAGAAGAATGTTCAAATCAGACAAATGGAGGCAAAAATGGAGAAAATGATCAAAGAGAAAGAACAGAGGAAAAAGGGTAGCCATAGTCCCCCTGGATCACTAAAGTCCCAACTACAAGAACAGCAACTGCAACAACTTCTTCAACTCAAACTACAAGTGTTGAACAGGTGACAAAGACACTGGAGAATATGTCAATCTAGTGAGAAGAAATTAATAAGTTGCATGGCCAGCTCAAAGCTCTGCAAGACCAGAAAGCGAGAACTGAAGCTTCTCATTTAGTTGAAGTACATAAGTCACAAAGGCCTTTAGAGAGGTTAAAGAGGGTGGAGAAGGATACGTCAATTGGTCAAACCTTGCCCCAAGGAAAGGAAACCGTTTGGATGGGTATTCTGGACTCCATGAATGAGGTTTGGCCATGCATCCAAATCATTTTTTAATAGAAAGAACATATACAAAAGGCCACTGAAACCATTGTTGAAGTAAGGGAAAATCTAGGATACATGCCTATAGAAGCCTCCAACATCATCAAATTCCTGAATTCGAAGAATAAGTATGAGCTTGAAGAGATAGGAATTAGTGACAGGACTGCCACCATCTTGGAAGTCAAGAAGGTTTTGACTAAAAGAAATCTCATTAATCAATTAGAAGATAAATGTGAAACACTGGAGTTGGGATTAAACAGATTCTTCAACAAGATTGAAGCATTAATTCAAAAAGGATTTCCAAGCATATATGTGATTAATGACAAGCTAATTACTCAAGAAGATTATGTTATGAAGATGAAGGAAGTGGCCAGAAGCAGTATTAAATTCAATGGTATAAAAGGCAGCATGACATCTAGAGCATTCTTAGCGATAATGGAAAATGAATTCTTTATCCAACATGAGGTAAAACATATCTTCACATTAAACCCAACATTTGCAAAGTATACTGAGGTTGATGAGATTTACCAAAGGGTAATTTATTTAAACATTCCATATGAAAAAAGGTGGGAGGAACTATGTTATTTATTGGATTAAAAAGCAACTCGAATGTAGTAAAAATATCAGCCAGCACAACAGCCAGCGCAACACAGTTTTAGGTTGATTCAGCAACCGAATCCACCAAAATACAGCCACCTCTTCATGCAGTTGTCCACCTTGCATATGATTTTGAAAAAGATCGATTTTATGGTTTAGGATAATGCTAATAATACACTGTCAATTGAGACAACGATTTTTGTTTATTTTGTAATTATTTTTATAAATACTTCATTGTTTGAAGTATTACAGGGTGATTGTTGAATATAATTTCTTCTGCGAATTGTAATTTTCAAGTTGTTGGAAGCATCAATAATACAAGGAAATCCTTCACAGGATTCATGTAGTGTACGAATTGGTGATGTTTTTTCTTCTGTTTATGTGTTTAATCATTGTCTCTTTTCTCTGCCATTTCTGAAAAGCTTAATTACATAACAGAAATTGTGATGAATAGGATATGTTATACATAACACCCTATTCTGGCTGTTAATAATTTATATGTTTTCTGCTGAACTCAAATTAACGAATTCTTCATTGCTCCTTAGTTTCTATTGAATCTTACATTTCTTATGTTTCATAATTCATTTAAAATTCTGAAAGATCCAACTAGTGCAACCTAGCTTGCCCTGTGAAACTCCTTTAAAGTTTGATGCAGATCCAGTTAATCATTAGACTCCATAGCCCAATGAAATTATAGCAATTTAATCAACCAAAAAAATCCAATAAATAACAATCAGTACAGTGATAACTAGCCTAAAATTTACACCAAACATCGCTAAGTTTACAGAGAGATCCTTCTCTAAAGCTGGCAGGGCTAGATCCTAGCTTCCAAAGTGTTTTTGATGTTGACCTGTGTGTTTACTCCCTCAACCTCAAAAATACAGAATGACAACATTGTGTTGATCATTAGGATGAACCAGAATCTGGTTGTATCATGAGAAACCATCCAGCAAAGAAATTCTACTTGAACCAACTACTTTTTGCAAGATGTGATCCATTTTAGGCCAAGGGTAGTTGTCCTTGAGATAGACTTTGTTTAGATTCCTAAAATCTACACAGAGCCTTATTTCTCCTGTTTTCTTTCTTATAGGTATTATATTAGATATTCATTTTGAAAATATTAGAGGTACAATGAATTTTGCATCAAAAAAAAAAAATTACTTTTTTTTTTCTATCAAAGGTAATAAGACTAGGTTCACTCTTCTTAATTTATGTTTGAAGGGTTTTTTATCTTCCCTGATGGAAATGGTATAATATCATATAATTTTAAATCTTCATAGCTCCATTCAAACACATTAGAAAATTCTTTAAAGAGTTTAATGTATTTTTGTTTTTCCTTAGGAGGTAAGGATTTGGACAGTTTCACAATTTTAGGATTCCCTTCAGTTCCTGTATTACAATCCTCGACCTTGGCTCCTACTGGTTATATTTTTGGCCTCTTGGCTACATCATTTAAATCAAAATTCTCTTCCAATGGCACCAATCCTCTTGGTAGCACATTGCCTTTTAGTTGGAAAACCTCAAGTTCTTCTGGATTGTCATCAGTTTCATTTAACAATATCTCCTTTTTATTCTCATCTACATCATTATTTTTGTCAATATGTACACTCTCAAATTCATCTTTCAACTGTAAAAAAACCTCTACCTGCTTATCACTACCAAAAACCTGCCAATATCTTACATTATCTGGAACAACTGGCCTGTGTTTTACTTCCACCTCATATTTTCTATTTGGATGGAATGGCATTTTACAAGTACTGGTTGAAGTAGCTAAAGCATCAGCTAAAATATTCTGGCCTCTAGGAATAAGAGACAACTGATATTCAGGAAAACATTGAAGAAAATCTAAAATTGCATTTCTATAGGCTCTTAATCTAGGGTGTTTGGCTGAGTACTCACCTTTAATCTGTTTAATGATGAGTTCTGAATCCCCGTGCACAGAAATTATTTTTGCTCCTAACCTCTCTAAAAGTTGTAGTCTTAATATTAATGCTTCATATTCCGCTATATTATTTGTACATTGAAAATTCACCTTGTAAGAATGTCCCTTCGTTATATTTGTTTGTGAGTTTACAATGAAAACACCTGCCCTTGCTCCTTCCTTTCTCATAGCCCCATCAAAATCCATATTCCATAGGGCTTCTCCCTCTTCATCTTGTTTCTCAATATCTAATTTTATATCATTTGTCTTGCTCAATTTAGCTTCTAAGTGTGAAACTTCCTCCTCTACAGATTCATCATTATACAAAATAAAGGAGTCTAAATCTGAATGCACATAGTACATGGGGTAATTGTTTGGTTTTTCTTGGCTACTAACCATGTACTTAATTAATGTCTCCCTGTATAATCTTCTCTACTGACCAAAAACAAGAATAGTAGCATAGGTCATATCCATTTGCAAAGTACCATGTAACTTGGCTCCCCATGATCGTGATAGTAACATTCCATACTTAGGAGGTATGTCTGCTACTACAATGTCCATGACTAGACTCTTTGTTGGTATTTGGACCAGTGTGACACATAGATATTTGATAAGACCTAGGCATCTTACTTTGCTAGAGTCAAAAGAATATAAATCTTTGTAGGGTTTGGTTATGTCTAATCCTAGTTTCTCCATAATAGCTCTAGGCATCAGATTGTGAGACGCGTCAAAATCAAGCATTGCATCATACAAGATTTTTTCATGATTGTTTAAACTGATATAGAAAGGTGTCACACTACCCTCCTAAGACTTCCCTTCAACTTCAGGTCCAAACAACAACTCAGGTTCGTCATTAGTTAAGTTGACTATGTCTGTCCCTTCCCCTATTTTTAGAGCCTTCATGACTTCAGGGCTATATGTAGTTTTGTTGATTAATTTTGTGAGAGGAATAGAAATTTTCACCTTAGCCAATTCATTTTCAATGTTGAAAGATGTTTGAGGCTTGTCTATCTCTTTGATATCTAGATCCTCTTTTTCACAAGTCTCCTTTTGAGAATCATCTTTTGACTGACTAGTAGAAGAGGTGTCATTCTGAATTTTCTTGGTGGCATTTTCAGCAGCCTTTTTACTTCTCAAATTGTACTGTATGTGCACCTCCATGATATTGTTTTGTTATCCTTGTTTATAATCATTTGAATCTAGAGGGAGAATTTCTAATTGTGATAGAAAGAACAAATCTTGCTCCTCTCTAGTTAAGAAAATGTGGTCAATTTCACTTTCCTCAAATAAGTTTATTTGATTTTCTCCATGATCCTTTGGTATCTTAGATTCTTTATCTGCATAATTCTCTTGGAAAGGAGGTATAATTTGTTGTTGATCAGTTTGGCCTCTCTATTCTCTATGTTTGATTTGCGGTGGGTTTCTCATGAAACCAGGATTTCTAATTGGAGGGCCATCTTGATTTTCTCTTGGAGGAGTCCTATCAATTAAACTTATCCTTTCCATCATTTTCTCCATTTTTTTAACTAATGTATTGAACTTAGCATATGATGAGGAAGAAGAAGGTTCTTCCTTAATAGTGACTCTCTTCTCAGCTTTAAGCCTGCCTCTCTTTTCCAACAGATTGGCTTCTACACTGACTGCATTTCTCTACATTTCCTCAAGGGTAGCAGGATTTCTCTCTCTAAGTTGGTAAGCCATGTCTGGATCAAATCCATCTGGGAATTTGATCAAAGCTAGTCCTAGTAGGGGTTGTATTGCAGTTGGTATAGAATTGTAAATGTTATTAAATCTTGTGTAATAGTCTTGTATTGTTTCACCAGGGGCTCTTTTGATACTCTCATACTCAGCTAATATTTGAAGAGGATTTTTCTTTACTTCCCATCTTGTGAAGAAAGTTTGGTGAAATGGTGCGAGATTTGGGATAGAGGTAGCTGGCAATGCTTTAAACCATTTCTTAACTTCTCTTGTGAGACTTTGGGAAAATAGTCTCAACTTTACATCATCATCATCAATTTCTTGCAAGTCTAAATAATCATTCATTTTGTCTATATGTTGTTGAGAAGTGATTGGCCATGTGCCATCAAATTGAGGTATTCTACTTTGGTAATCTGGTGTCATGGCATTGAGTTGTCCAGGTAAAACCAGGGGGGCATAACGACTTGCCATGATAGGTAAATGAGAGGAATATGTAACTACAATAGATGTAGATGTGGAAGGTATTAAAGGGGATGGTATGGTGGTTTGTTGTGTTGGTATAGTGATGGTAGGATAGTAGATGAAATGGGTACACTGGTGATAGGGGGAATTACTAGAGGGATAGTAGAAATAGGTAGAATTATTGGTGGGGTAGTAAAACTAGATGAAATTACTGGTGGGGTTGGGGATGAAGCAGTAGAATAAGAATGTGAAGATTTAGATGATTCAAGAGATTTTTTCATACCCTGATATAATTCAGATACCAATAGCTCAAGCTTATTAAATTGTTTGATGACATCTTCATCAGAGTTTGGATTAACAGTTTGATGTTTTGAAATGTAAGGTTTTAAAATGTTTTCATCAAAAACAGTTTCAGGTACAAAGTTGTCAGATTTAGTATGAAAAATACTATGTTCAAAAGCCAAATCAAACTCAAGATCCTCTACAGTTACTAAACTTTCAGGAAGAGAATTAAGTCTGGGTAGTGGATTATTACTTGCTTGGCTCTCAGTTAAACTCTTCTTTCTGAGAATTTTTTCAGGATTATCTACATTTTTTTGTGGTTTAGGATCTGGATTAGCTCTAGTATATATCTTCTTAGGAGCTAGATATACAATAGTATATTTACAAATATAAAGTATGTACAACTTATAAGTGGAAAACAACCTTAATCAAATCTATTTCTCAGCCACAAACCTAGAAATAGCTTTAAGCTCTGAAATAAAAATTTTGACCAGGGAAAATTGAATTCAAATCAGATTTGTTCGAATGTCCCTAGTATGGTCGCCAGGATGTTATCACTCTGTAATTTCTTAAGGCTATGAAAGAAACCCAAAGGTAACCATAGAACCACTTTTAAGCTTAGAAGCTAGCCCTTCTAAACTTAGAGAGGGATCTCTCTATTGGATTTAGATTTGTTGTTGTGGGATTTTAGGCTAGTTATTAGGTTCAGAGTTTTGTTTTTTGAAATGTTTGGTTGAAATTGCAAGGAAAGGCCATTGGGAAATGGAGTCAAAAATTCTTAGGGTGATCAGAAACAAAAATATTAGAATAGATTGAAACAGGGCAAGTTAGGCAGGCTATTGGACCTTTGAAGATTTATGGATTGAAAGGGAGGAAAAGATTCAGATCCAATTAAACATAGAGCATTTTAACATGAATTCTATATTTAATCTCAGTTTGAAAACATTTATATTCATTATAAGCTAGGACAGAGTGTAATTAAACAAGTTCATCCCTTCATCTTCTTTTAAACAATATAGATCAAAAAGACATATGAAAAATAGAGATATAACAAGTTTACAAGAGAAAAAACATCACCAATTCACCTAACACATGAATCCTAGAATGATCTTCTGTATTAATGAAATAATCACATTTGTCTCAATGAACAGCTTTACATCAAAGTCTTCTTTCTTGATACAAGTCCCAACATTTGTACTTTGATTTATGAAGTATTTATACAAAACTTAACAAAATATCTTGATTTGAAAAATTAAGATTTTTATAAAATATCTTAAAAATAGTTTACAAAAAATAGTACAAAATGTAGGCAACTAAAACTGTTGTAATCCTCTGGCACTATCTTCAAGGATTGATGGTGATGACTCAGCCTAAAAAGTGTTTCTTTGTTGTTGAAGGTGAAAAATTGTTTTACCCAAGTCATTGGCACAATTTGTCCCATCTGTCTTCATCTGGAGTGGATAATTTAACTATCCTTCTGTAGGTTTCTTCCACCTTGGTGTACTTTTGAAAAGTAAGTTTGACAATGAATAAATGTTGTATCTCATGTTTGATAAGCAAGTCGAAATCCAAAGCTTCCATGAAGGCTTTTTCTATGATGCTTCCTTTGACGGTGGAAAACTTTGACTTATCCCTGGCTATAGTATACAGCTTCTTTTGATAATCATCTAACCTGATCAACTTCTCTCCAATTCCTATCAAACTTGACAACTGCTTTGGAATTAGCACATTGAATTTCTTGTGGAACTTCTGAATGTTGGATGCTAAATTGTGGCACTTGTTTTCTAGGTGAAGCATCGGGATCCTTTTTGTTAAGGACCCTCCTCACTTCCAAAATTGTCTTTGTGTTGTCTTCAACCTCAAACTCCTCCAATTCTTCTTTGGTCTTCGAATTCAAAATCCTGATTAAAATAGTGGCTTCACCTGGCTTCTGTCCTAAATCTTCTTTCACCTCTTCAATGACTCGTTTAGATCTTTGTACTAATTCCTCTTGCTCAAAAATAATCACAATAGAGGGTCGTATTTCATTCATGGCCTCATTTATTTCTATCCAAATACTTTCTTTTACTTATGCCATTGCAGACTCATTTTCCAATTGTTCAATTTTTCTGGGTTAATCTATTCTCTTGGAGCTCTGCTAGGTACACATTGTCAATTTTCAACTTATGTTCCTCGAGATTATTTAGCTGAGTTTTTAGCTTCTCAATTTCCTGTCCTTTGATTGATAGGTCATCCATTGCTTTGATTAGTTATTCTAAAGAATATGTAGATTGTGCCTCAACTGTGATGGTTGCTGAAGTGGATTCCCCTGAAGCTGATGTGATGTAATAGGAACTGTTATGAGTGGAATGGCTACCAACTACATTGATTGTTCTCTTTCCTTTAACAATTTCTCCATCTCAACCTCCATTTATTTGATCTGTCCACTCTGCTCAATATAATTCTGAACATATCTTCCTTTTCTTTCTCTAGTTGTCCAACTTCTTTTGTCTGTGGGTCTTTTGTGCATGGAAGCTTGAGCTGCTTCTTGAGTGTTGTAATATCAATATTCTTCCTTCTAATGATTTCTTTTGTAGCTTTCACATTGTTGGGATCATATCCCAGTTTAATTACTAGATCTTCTAAAGACTTGATTTTTGTGTCTTTATCTAGAGAAGAGATATTTTCTAATTTGAGTTGTGACTTAATGTTGTTAACAGAAGCTTGCAGCCTAGAAGCTGCCATTGCTAAAGTTGTCAAGGTCAAATTGTTACACCGGACAAATACCTCTTGCGAACAAGAGCGATCTCCCTAGATCCTTGATGGCAACTAGAAACAAGAAATACAATTGAATGGACCCTTTCCCTAAGTTGAACTTGTTTGAATTATAAGAATTAAAGATAATGGATGAGCCTCTTACCTATTTCACGAAATGCTCAATGAAGATCCCTTATGATTCAATGCAGCTCTTCAATGCTTGATAAGACCTGGAAACATCGACCATAAAAGGATCAAAAGCACATGCGATATAATAATCCAACAACTTAACCCAATGATCAAGGAGATTAGGAATTGAATTTGCCTTAATAAACATTATAAATGATTGTAAACCATTCATTATTCCAATAAGACAAATCAATGGGAGAAAGTGTTCATTTGTATTAATCAAAGATTAAGAGGATCCTTACAACCTTTTCCTTGATGTCGTGAGGTCCCTCCCAAATGCCTTCAATCTCCTCCTTAGATGACAAGCTTTCCAATCTCAAACCAACAGCATAAGTTTGTCTTCTCTGAGTTCTGACCTCCTTAATCCCTCTACTCTCTAGCCATTTTATAGGCCAAGACGAAGAAGTTTTAGATCGAAAATAGGAGGATGAGACTCCTTAATTGAGGGATTAGGTTACCATGAGAAAAGGGATTAAGATGCATCATCTAAGGGTTATAGTTCGAATAATCATCACCTGGAAGCTTTCAGTTGGGAAATATTCGACCAAATATGTTTCTAGAATGTACTTTTTATTTTTACTTTCTGGAATTTGCCTACGCAGGTTTATAGTGGTAGAAAGAGCGCAACTTTGCGCTGTTCTCAGAGTTGATTCTAGCGAATATGGGGGAAACTCTAGAAAAATCAGCACAGGTGGAACTTAACAAGGTGTGACAGCTATTTTCCCCAAATTTCTCATCTACTTCAAGATATTTTGGGTTGTTTGACTTCTAAGGGAGTTGGTTCAAACATGTTCATGGATGGTAAAAAGACCCATAAACTGATCAATTGTCATGGAAACAAATTGACATGTAACACGAATACAACATCTCCCATATTTGCTTATGTAAGTCTATTTGATCAATTTGATGAATTTGGTCAACATTGAAGGAAAAGATGGATTTCTTGTAATATTCTGGATTTTTAGGGAAAGGAACTTCAGCCTGGAGGAAGGCTATATGCATTTTTCATTTCTCTGTGTCAAAGGTAGAGAGTAGCCTATGTTGTCTGGATGTTGTCTATTTCCAAAACTATGTATAAGTTTAGCTTTAAACATCTCAACTTTCTTCTTAATTTCTCTATGCTTGGAAAATATATTTGGTTCAACTTGGTCATGAACCAATTTCCCTGACTAAGAGGTATCCAGTGGCTCTTGGGAGGCCGAAGAGGATGGAGATTGTTGGGTCCCTATAATACTAGTGATTACCCCATTACTATTGTAGTTATACCCCTTATTTATATTTTTGTGCCCCTATTACCCCCATATTGTTATTTCTGTGCCCCATAGAATCCCTCTATTGTTATTTTTGTGGCTTTATATTATTATTGTTAGGTCGGCTGGATTATATTGTGGCTCCTTAAACTCCTATATATAGAAAGGAGGTTGTGTCATTTGTATCATCCAAGAATTGTTCATTTATGTAATGTAAAGGAGGTTTACCCCTCGAAGAGGCTGAATTCTAAGGCGTTGATCTATCTTTTCTATCTTTTCTTGAGCTGGTTTCATAACATTTGGTATCAGAGCTTTGGATTCTAGGGTTTCGCTTCTCCAAACAGGTCATCGTGGAATTTTGGCTATAACTTTTTTTCTGTGACGTTTCAGAAGTCACAAAAAAAACCCATTTGAGAAGAATTGGCGCTGAACCTTGGGTCCAAATTTTAGAGCTTTTCGCGTGATATTTTCGGAGATATGATCTGAGGAAGTTGGCCTTTTTGCAGACTCCTGAATTACATTCAAAACAGGTGACCTGGGGAAAATCGTCATAACTCTCTCTCTGAGGATCGGATTGAAATTTCGTAAAAAGGTACAGAAAAAGGACGGACTGTAGTTTCTTGTGTGTGTGTTTCAGATTCAAAGGTTGAAACAGTGACTCGTGGCACGTCGTACAAGTTCGCTCTACTGAACCAGTCTAAAAGCAAGTCACTGTGGGAGATTTCACATAACTCTTACTTGGAGAATCCAATTTGGCTCAGACTTGTGGCATTGGAAAGAGGACGCAGAAGGATACTACAGGTAGCAATTTCAGAACTGGATGACCCGAAATTACAGAGATACATCAGATTCAATATCAGGCTTCTATAAAGTGAAAAAAGGTGTGTAGTTTTTTTTTAATTTTTTATCTAAGCTTGGTTTAACGGAATTCAAAGGGCATAGTAAAGCATTATTATCGGTAACTGATGCCCGAGGAAAGAAAATGCAAACACCTAGTAAGGAACCTGAAAGCTCTAGCATGACTCATGAAGAAGAGGAAGAAATGCTACATGATATATCAAAATTACAAGAACAAGTGCAACAAATGTCACGCTCACAAAAGCTAACAGAAGCTAAGATAAGTGGCGTGGAATCTAAGATAAATGGCGTGGAATCTAAGATAAAGGGCATGGAAGCTAAGATGGAGGATTCGATGGTAAATTTGAAGATAGATTTGAAGACAGACATGGAAGAATTGAAGAACTTGCTACAAGAAAGGGTCACTAATGGTGAAAAGGTAGTAAAGGAAACTCATGATGAGAACAAAAGAAATGTTAATCATGATTCCATAGACTCTAATGTTGGATCGAAGACTCACCATGTTCCAAAAATCGATATGAGGAAGTTTGATGGCAAGGATCCCGCCACATGGATATTACAGATGGAGCAATTCTTCGATCTCAATAATGTGCAAAACACACAAAAGGTACGTATGGCAACTTTATATTTGGAACCAAATCAGTTTGTATGGTATCAATGGCTTTGTTCTCGTAAACAATTTATCACTTGGGCAATTTTTACGGAAGAATTGATAGCACATTATGAGGATACAAAAAGAAACACTTTTTTTAGCCAATTGATAAGTCTCAAACAAAAGGGTTCAATAATGGAGCACATTGAGGAGTTCCAAAAATTGAACATAAGGGTAAAAGATATTCCAGAGGAGCATAGGATTGATGTGTTCATAGGGTCTTTAAAGGATAATATCCAACATGATGTGCGCCTTTGGGAACCTGATTCATTAGAGAAGGCATTCAGGTTAGCAAGAAAAATGGAAAGCAAAATTATGGCAACTAGGAAGCATACCATTCACAACTATAAAGATGGAAGTGTTGTTGCCCATAGTCTTCCACAACCTACAAGGTTGACACCACAACAATTGGAAGAAAAAAGAGCAAAAGGGCTTTGTTACAATTGTGATAGCAAATACACAAAAGGTCATAAGTGTGCTGAGAAAAAATTATTCTACATAGATTGTGAAGAGGAAGAAGAAAAAGAGCAAGAAAGGTCAAAAGAAGAGGATATATTCCAGGAACAAAGCCTAGATGAAGAAAAAATAAATCCGACCATATCTTGTAATGCATTGGCGGGAATTACCACTCCTCAAACCATCAAGATAGAAGGACAAATCAAGAAGAAAAAGGTAATAGTGTTGATTGATTCAGGAAGCACCCACAATTTTATTCATTGTAGGGTAGCAAAAGAATTGAATTGCTTCCTATATCCAGCACCAGAGTGTCAAGTGATGATTGCAAATGGAGGAACAATAAATTGCTCTGGAAAGTGCCATAATATCAAGCTATCCATGGGAGAATATGTATTGACTAGCCCAATGCTTTCCATTCCAATGGGAGGTGCGGATGTTGTACTAGGAGTCCAATGGCTACAATCCTTGGGTACAATAGCTTTTAATTTTCAAGAACTTTTCATCAAATTTTCTTCGGAAGGAAAGGAAGTTGAATTAAGGGGTATTGCAGGGAAACCAGGAAAGATAATCAGCTCTAATGGTATGACAAAGCTTCTAAAAAAGGAGCAAAGAGGTGTAATTGCACAATTATGTTCGCTAGATGTTTCCACATTGGAATCATCTATTTCTCCAGATCTCCAAAAAGTCTTGGACAATCATTCCAAGGTATTTGAGACTCCCAAGGGTCTCCCACCTATGCGTGATCATGATCATGCTATTCATCTGATTCCAGGAAGTGTTCCTCCAAACATCAGGCCGTACAGATATCCCTATGTCCAAAAAAGTGAAATTGAACGTATGGTTGCAGAAATGCTAGAGGCTGGTATAATTCAACCGAGTCAAAGTTCTTTCTCAGCTCCAGTAGTATTGGTGCACAAGAAGGATGGATCATGGCGCATGTGTCCAGATTATAGGGAGCTCAACAAGCTCACTATTAAAGATAAGTTCCCCATTCCTGTTATTGATGAATTACTGGATGAATTGCATGGATCAATTTACTTCACCAAGTTGGATCTTCGTTCGGGATATCATCAAATCAGAATGAAGATTGAAGACATTCCAAAAACGGCATTTAGAACTCATGAGGGTCATTATGAATTTTTGGTCATGCCTTTTGGCCTTACCAATGCACCTTCAACATTTCAAGGTTTGATGAATTCAATTTTCAAACCATTCCTTAGAAAATTTGTGTTAGTATTTTTTGATGATATACTAATCTACAGCAAGTCTTGGAAGGATCATGTTGAACATGTTGACAGGGTGCTACAACTATTGGAGGAGAAACAATTATATGCAAAAAGATCCAAATGTTTCTTTGGAGTCCAGGAGGTGGAATATTTGGGTCATATTGTATCTCATGAAGGAGTTAAGGTAGACCCTAGCAAAATTAAAGCCATTAAGGAATGGAAAATCCCCACATCCATAAAGCATCTGCGAGGATTTCTTGGGTTGACAGGGTATTATCGCAAGTTTGTTAAGAATTATGGGAGAATAGCAGCACCTCTAACAACATTATTGAAGAAAGATTCATTTTCATGGACTTCAGAAGCAACAAAGGCCTTTGAACATCTTAAAGAGGCAATGTGCCAAGCACCGGTCTTAGCTACACCGGACTTCACAAAAACCTTTATTGTGGAATGTGATGCTTCAGGAAATGGAATTGGTGCTGTTCTAATGCAAGATGAAAGACCCATTGCTTTTGAAAGTCGTCCAATCAAGGGAAAGTTTTTAAGAAAAGCTATTTATGAGAAGGAAATGTTGGCAATACTCCATGCACTTAAGAAATGGCGACCCTACCTAATGGGAAGACACTTCAAGGTAAAAACGGATCATGATAGCCTTAAATACTTTTTAGAACAAAGATTATCCTCTGAAGAGCAACAAAAGTGGGTCACAAAGATGTTGGGTTATGACTTTGAAATCATCTACAAAAAAGGGAAGCAAAATGTGGTGGCAGATGCACTCTCAAGAAAGGATGAGGATGTGGAAGCATTGTTGTGTGCCATTTCTATTATCCAACCAGATTGGATAAACGAAGCAAGGGAGGAATGGAAGAATGACGAAGAAGTGTGGGCACTTATTCGAAAGCTACAACAAGATTCCAGTACTTCTGATACATTTAGCTGGCAAAATGATTCGTTATGGTACAAAGATCGCTTATACCTCTGTAAGAATTCCCAGCTAAAACAAAAGATTCTTATGGAATTGCACACTTCTCCCTTAGGAGGGCACTCAGGATTTTTAAAAACTTACCACAGGGTTAAGAAGGAATTTTTTTGGGATGGCCTTAAATCAGATATTCAAAAGTTTGTGGCGGAATGTTTGGTTTGCCAGCAAAATAAAGTTGAAACAATTAAGACACCAGGTCTATTACAACCTTTATCCATTCCAAGCCAACGTTGGGAGGAGGTTTCAATGGATTTTATCACAGGTTTACCCAAGTCTGAGGGAAAGAGTGTCATCATGGTGGTAGTTGACAGACTTACCAAGTATGCACACTTTTGTGCATTATCACATCCATTTAAAGCCAGTACAGTTTCTACTGCATTTATGGAAACAGTTCAAAAGCTACATGGAAACCCAAAGATTATTGTAAGTGACAGAGATCCCATTTTCACTGGAAATTTTTGGACAGAATTATTTTCTTGTCTTGGTACTCAGTTAGCTCATAGCTCATCTTATCATCCTCAATCTGATGGGCAAACTGAGATAGTAAACAAATGTTTGGAAGGATATCTTCGTTGCTTTGTATCTGATAAACAGACACAATGGGTCAAATGGTTGCCTCTGGCTGAATGGTGGTATAACACTTCCTTCCATACAACAACAAAAATGACCCCATTTATGGCACTTTATGGGTATCAACCACCATCCATCACATCATATTTAAGAGAAAATTCTAAGGTTCAGGCAGTGGAACATCACATCGAACATCAACAACAAGTCCTCCAACTCTTAAAGGATAACCTCGTGTTGGCACAAAATAGAATGAAACAACAGGCAGATCAACATCGCAGTGAAAGAAGTTTTGATGTAGGTGATTGGGTATTCCTACGGCTACAACCATATAAGCAAATGTCCCTAAAGCAAGCTAAGAAGGATAATAAATTATCACCAAAGTATTATGGTCCATACAAGGTGTTGCAAAAGATTGGTACTATGGCATACAAATTGGAGCTTCCTGCAGCTTCTCGATTGCACCCAGTTTTCCATGTTTCATGTTTAAAAAAGGTTATAGGTGACAAGCTCCCAATTCAAACAATATTGCCAGAACTTGATGAGGAAGGAAAAATTATATTGGAACCGGAAGCAATCACAGAAACAAGAACTCGACAGCTACGAAATCGATCAATTTCAGAGTATCTTATCAAGTGGAAGAACTTATCCGCTGAAGATTCCACATGGGAGGATGAGAATTTTATGCAGAAGTATCCAGAACTACTCAAGCGTTGAGGACAACACTTTTTTGAAGGAGAGGGCATGTTGGGTCCCTATAATACTAGTGATTACCCCATTACTATTGTAGTTATACCCCTTATTTATATTGTTGTGCCCCTATTACCCCCATATTGTTATTTCTGTGCCCCATAGAATCCCTATATTGTTATTTTTGTGGCTTTATATTATTATTGTTAGGTCGGCTGGATTATATTGTGGCTCCTTAGACTCCTATATATAGAAAGGAGGTTGTGTCATTTGTATCATCCAAGAATTGTTCATTTATGTAATGTAAAGGAGGTTTCCCCCTCGAAGAGGCTGAATTCTAAGGCGTTGATCTATCTTTTCTATCTTTTCTTGAGCTGGTTTCATAACAGAGATCCTATAAAAATATCATCACTCCTACTATAAGTATGAGCACCTGTCATGAAAATCAGACATTTTGTTTAATGTAATGGACATAGTGTCGAGTTCCAACTCTTCGATGATGGCGAGAGTAGGTTTCGACCCAGGAATCCTAGGCCTATGGCCTAGGTGATGCAGACGTTGCAGTTTTGACACGCAGGTACGGGGTTTGCAGCACTGGCGGACTCATCAAGATTGTTTGTGCTCTCGTTTTGGGCACCCGGGTTAGGAGACAGCTGGGAGTCAAAAGTCTCTTTTCAGACTGGCGAAGGTTTCTATTACGGTTTGGGGTTTTGTGGAGAGCGGTTTACTGGAGTCTATACCCGTGATTTTTTCGTGGTGTTATGCTGTTCCGAGCTCTTTGCAAGATAGTTTCTTTTGTCTGCAGGCGGTTTCAGCGCTATTCCCGGGTAACGGTTGCGAGGAGGTGTCGTTATTACGGGGTTTTGTGTGTTTATTTACCATGGTAATTGCAAACGAGTCGGTGGAGCTTGACCCAACCCCTGAAGACATCCTCTCGGTGTGGGGAAAGGATATCAATGAGCAGAACCTCGGTGAATATTTTGCAAAAGATGACAGTCATGGGTCTGGTGCATTCTCGGCAGGGTTTTCGCGAGCCTCTAAAACTGCAAAAGGATTGTTGGACGAGAGTTGGGACCTCTCTGGCGTTTTGGGTCTTAACGGCAAGGGCTCTGTAGGTGAAAACCCTCAAGCAAATCTAAGCGCGTGGGGTGCCAAGGGTTTCGTCCCATCTGGTGGTAAGTCTTTTTCTCCCTCAAAAATTTTTTGCCCGACTGGCGGCCTTGAAGATATCATCAGCTCAGCTCAAAATATAGGAATTTGGAGGCCCGTAGGGGGTATACAAACTTCAGGGAACGAGGTCGGCGGTACTTCCCATCTGTCGGCTGTTAACAGAGTCCTTTTCTCAAAGGACTCCTCTCAGAGGCTAGCAGGGCCGGAGGGGTTTTCTTCCGGTGCTGGAAGACCTGCAAAGCAGGGGCTTGACTCAAAATCTCCAGGTGCAGTTAAGGGTTTTGAGGAGGGTTTTGTGGTTGAAGGAGATGTGGGCAGCCCGATTGAAGGGCTGATAGAAACCCCGCCCAGCAATGGGGTTGAACAATCAGCAGGCAATGAAGATGGGGCGCCAAGGGAAGCTGGAGATCAAAACCCCGCTGACGGAGCCAAGGGTGCGGAGTCGGAGTCGCGGAAGTCAGGGGAGAAAAGGAAGAAGGCCAAACCTCTGAAGAAGAAGCGGTTTGCAAATTTGGTACTTGGCATGGATGTGCAGGTGGAGGAGGTTCTGGATGTGGCAGAGGTCACTCTTGTAGGCAGAATTAGAGGACGGCCTGTTTCAGGAAAATCCCTTAGGCAATGGGCGGAGAGACAGTGGTTGGATACCCCAGCCTCTTCTTTCAAAACCAACTCGCTGGTTAAAGGTTGGTTCATGGCTAGTTTTGATAGTAAGGAGGCTCTGGAGTGGGTCGAGGGGAAGAATTGGGAGTTCGAGAACCGGCCTGTTTTCTTTAAGAGATGGTCCCCTCTATTCGATGCTTCCAAAGAAAGGGTCGAAGAATTTCCTGTATGGGTTAGGGCTCCTAATCTGCCCCCTTTTCTCTGGGCGGACTCTGTTTTCAAATCTATAGGGAATCTTTTGGGCACCTTTCTGGATGTTGATAGATCATATCTCCATACCTATGAAAAAGTTGTGGCAAGGATTCTAGTGAGGCTCAATCCGACGGATGGTTTGGCAGAATCAATAACTTTACAATACAAGGAGTATGTCATCGAACAGCCACTGGACTATGAACTTCTTCCCTTTCGATGCCACCGGTGCCACGAGTACGGGCACCTGGTAAGGGATTGCCCGATGGGAAGGAGAAGGAGGAGGACTCAAAGCAGAGAAGAGGAGTGGGAGGGGTCTTGGAAGCATGAAGTGAAGTCGATGGCGGGGTCTGCTCCAATTGGCACTTCTTCAGAAGAACCCTTACATCAGTCAGCGGAGGAACAGCCTCAGGAGGATGGTATCCCGGTGCGTCCTTCAGATGTCCAACCAAACATGGAACCGCCTCCTGCTGAACCGGACGCCGATGCTGATGTTGAATTACCCGGTATGCAGTTTTCTCCAACCATTTCTGCTTTAAATTCTGAATCTGTAGTCGGGGGTAGTCCTCTGTTTAAAAATTGTAATGATGTCATGCAAAAATTAGAAAATTTGTCAGTCGATATGCCCTCCATTCTGAACTGTGAGGATATTCCCCCGGGGGGTCAGGGTGCTGGGTCTTCCTCTGTTGCTCGCCACTATAACCTTAGATCCCTCAGTAAGAAGCCAGCGGTTTCGAATGAGATTATGGAATCCGTAGGTGGGTTAGGAGCTGAGTCTTCTAAGAGTTTATCAAAAAAAGGTAGAGGTCGAAAATCTCTTCTTTCAAAAGCTCAAGTTAAAGCATTTTATGATGTAGCTGATGGAAAACAAATGTCTATTCCTGGGGCGCTTAGAGCAGCAAAAACCCCTAAGGTGGTTAAAAAATGATTTGTTTCTCTTGGAATTGCAGGGGTTTAGCCAGTAAACCCAAAAAACTGGCTTTAAAGGACCTTATCTCTCGTCATAACCCGGACATTGTTTTCCTTCAAGAAACTTTGGGCAAAAGCGCAGATGTTGAATCTGCCCTTCGCTCTTTCTTACCGGGCTGGGTTTTCATAGCTATTGATGCCTCCGGTCATTCGGGAGGCCTGGCTATTGGTTTTAAGGAAGGAAGACTGAAACTGTTAAATCACTGGGGCCTTTCAAATGTTCTGGGATTGGAGGTTGTTTCCCCGGATTTTGATATTCCTCTGCTGTTTGTAAATGTCTACGGTCCCTGTCAGGGTAGGGTTTCTTTCTGGAACGATCTCCTCTCAAAGGGCCTGATAAAGGATAAAAATCTAATAATTGGGGGTGATCTAAATTTTTCTCTGGGGACCGCCGAAGCATGGGGGCCTCTTGCGAGGGAGGATCCTCTGACAGATTTCTTCTCAAACGCCCTCCTCTCTCACAAGTTGATTGATGTAAATATCATAAAAGCTAAACCTACCTGGAGGAACAGAAGAACGGGGGAAGAAAGAATTGCAAAAAGATTGGACCGGTTTCTCATCAGTGAAAGGTTGGCTTCAAACATCCCTTTGTTCAGGCAATGGGTGGGTGAAGGGGGGAATTCGGACCATTTTCCCATTCTGTTGGAATTCTCCAAACCTCCTCCAAAGCCGGCTGCTCCCTTCAAATTTAACGCATCCTGGCTACAGGAGGACTCTTTCATTAAACTCTTCAATGATACTTGGAGACATTCGAGTTTGGGGCAATCGGAGAACAAAGGAGCCCTTTTCATGGACAACCTAAAAAGACTCAAGAAAGCAGTCATCGAATGGGCATCAGCTAGGAGGAAAAAGCAAATCGAAGAGTTAGTCAGTATTGATGAGGCTCTTGGGGTTCTTGAAGACCCAGAATCTGATGCTTATGCAACTCAGGAATCGAAAGAAAGAATTCTGGCTCTGGAAAAGAGTAGAGCTAAGATTTTACTGGATAGAGAAGAGGAGTGGAGACTGAAAAGCAGAGCTATCTGGTTGAAAGCGGGGGATGAAAATACAAAATTCTTTCACAATTATGCAAAGGGCCGGAGAAATGCAAATACTATATGGAAGCTGCGGGACTCTGAAGGCAGAGAGGCCTCATCTTTTGAAGAGTTATCAAATATGGGAAAGAACCATTTCCAATCCCTCTTCTCTGACCCTGGGGGGATCTCTTTGCCTGAAGTAATCAGAACTGCCCAAGCTTTTCCCCGTTTTGTGGAGGAGGAAGATGCAGAAGATCTTTTTAGAGAAGTGACAAAGGAGGAAGTAGAAAGCATAATAAAATCTATGGCGAAAGATAAAAGCCCGGGACCCGATGGATGGACCATAGAACTGTTCTCCCACTTTTTTGAATCTATTGGAGCAGAACTTACTGAAGTAGTGGAGGAATCTAGGATGAAAGGAGAAATCTATGGCCCGTTTAATGCTACTTTCATAGCTCTCATTCCAAAAAAAGAAGATCCGGTTTCTTTTGAAGATTTCAGGCCTATTTCGCTGTGCAATACCATCTACAAGATTATTGCAAAAATCATTGCGGTCCGCCTGAAACCTATTTTATCCTCCTGTATCTCAAAGGAACAATTTGGATTCCTGGACGGTCGCCAAATTCATGAAGCGATCGGGGTAGCTCAGGAAACTATTCATAGTATCAGGCAAGCAAACAAAAAGGGGGCAGTGCTCAAAATCGACCTTTCAAAAGCCTATGATAGGGTCAGCTGGACGTATTTAAGGATGCTCTTGACCCATTTAGGCTTTCAGGTGGGTTTTATAAACTGGATCATGGGATGCATCTCAAATGTAAATTTTGTTGTTCTGATAAATGGAGCTGCATCACATTTCTTCAAAAGCCAAAGAGGTCTGCGTCAAGGTTGTCCGCTCTCCCCTCTGCTATTCCTCCTAGCAGCAGAAGGACTAAGTAGACTGATCTCAAAGGCCAAGAGTTCAGGTTTGGTAAAAGGTTTGGAAGTTGCTGTTAACTTGTTCATTACTCATCTACTTTTTGTCGATGATATTCTTTTGTTTACAAATGGGAACGTAAATGAAATTAAAGAGTTTAAACTCATTCTTGATCAGTTCCTGAAAGCAACAGGGCTTCAAATAAATGAAAGGAAGTCTCAATTAATCTTCGAAGGTTTCAGTAGACAAGAAGAGATCTTGATTGCTTCTCACTTGCCCTTTGGAACCTGTAATATGGAGCAGCCTTTCAAATATCTTGGGTTTTGGCTAAAACCATCCTCCTACAGAAAGCAGGACTGGAACTGGTTGATAGCGAAGATTGAACAAAGAATATCCCATTGGAGCTTCAAGTGGCTATCGCGGGCAGGCAGACTTACACTGGTAAATTCGGTTCTTCAGGTTATTCCGGTTTTCTGGGCTGCATTGACTTGGATACCAAAAGGGATTCTTTATAAAATAAAGCAGATTTGCAGCCGTTTTCTGTGGTCTGGATCAAAAGAAGACACTGTTCTCCCATGGGTGGCTTGGGATAAGATCGCTAGGCCAAAAGATTGGGGTGGGTGGGGTCTGAAAAGCCCTATCGACTTCAGTCAATCCTTGGCAGCTAAATCTGGATGGAGAATCATTACTTCGGAGAACCTCTGGACTAGGGTGGTTAAGAGGAAGTACATTGACCCTACACCTCTTGAAGATTGGATTAGGTACCCAAACAAAAAAGGAAGGAACTGTTCTGTTATTTGGAAAGCCACCACAGAGGCTTTTAAGGTTATTGAACAAGGTCTGGCATGGCAGGTAGGGAATGGTGAATGTTTGAGGATTGGCAGGGACCCGTGGGTTGGATGCAGTGAAGGTTTTGCCCTATCTCCTGAACTGCTCAATCATTTGGATGAAAAAGGAATAAAATGCCTAAACCAGATAGCAAATTTGGAGTAGTCATCTATTTGGGGGCAGGCTTGGAAGTCTGAAGATGATCTAGGCATAGATTTCATTTGGAGGAATGAATGGCAGCTTTTTATTCAGGAGCTTAAAAGATCAAATGTTAGAATAAAGGACAGGCCGGATTCCTTGGTTTGGGCACATGCTGAGACAGGGCAATATTCTCCAAAGGCTGGGTACAATTTTTTGATGAAGAAAAAGGGTTGGGAGCCTCCAATTTGGTGGGAAAAGCCTCTGTTTAAACTGAAGTGCCCTAAAAAAGCCAGGATCTTTTTCTGGTGTGCTTTAAAAAACAAAATTCCTACTTGGGATATTCTTCAATCCCGGTTTAAACAGGGGCCTGGTAGATGCCCTTTATGTTTAGCAGACTCAGAATCCATCTCTCATATGTTCCTTGCCTGTCCTTTCACAAAGCAAGTCTGGAGTGAAGCGGAAAAGCTCTTGAACGCAAAGGTTAGGTGGGAGGGGGATGTGTTGTCTACAGCCTGGGAATATTGGTGGAACCATTTCCACGAAAAGAATCTGAGAAACTTGCCTTCCATCATCTGCTGGGGCATATGGATTTCCAGAAACCGAGTTATCTTTAGAGAAATTTTGACCCCAGCGGCTGCTATTGCTATTCAAAGCAATGCCATCCTCGCCAGCATCCCTGAGCCGGATGGACCTGTAAAAAATGTTCAGCGGAAAGAGTTGCGTCTTAGAGATGGGATTCCGTGGGCTTTCTTTGATGGGGCAGCCCAAAATAATATCACAGGAGCTGGGATCTGTATTCATCTTAGTGTCGTTCACTCGTTAAAAGCCTCAGTGGGACTTGGGATGGGAACAAATAATTTTGCAGAACTTTCAGCTTTAAAACTTCTCCTTTGTTGGCTCATCCACAGAAATATCCTTGCAGTTCAGATTTTTGGAGATTCGATGAATGTTGTTAATTGGGTCATTGGGAAATACAGATGTCAGCATTACATGTTGTTGCCTTTATTAGAGGAAATCCAATCTTTAAAATCGCAGTTTAATGTTTTTTCAATTGATCACATCTACAGGGACAGCAATGAAGAGGCCGACCGGCTTTCTAAAGAAGGTATGCAACAAGCTGTGGGCGCATGGAGAGTAACAGAACAGCTTCAGGATCAGATCCATGTGTCAGATCTCCCTCCAAACATATAATGTTTTTGTTTTGTCTATACTTATATGCACCTGTTTTTATCAGTGGTTTTATATGAAAAGGGTGGCATATAAAAACTGTTCTTTTCTTTTATATACTATGATGATCTGTTTTGATAGAGCGGGTTGTAAACTGTGTTACTGTATGTGTTTTTCTGGGTTGTTTTCCTCATGAAAGGAGACCCAGGAGACACTTTGGACTTTCAATTTCCTTTTTTGGTATGGCTGTTTAGGCCGGGTACAGGAGTCTTATAGACTTCTGTAGGTATGCTGATGCTCTTACTGAGAGGAGTTTTTGCTCCTGATCATGCAGTTTTTGCAAAATGTTTACTCATATACTATGTAACTTTTTTATTCCTAATAAAAAGGTTCGTTTTTTTCCTTGGAAAAAAAAAGTATGAGGACCTGTCAAAATAATAGTAGACTGTACATTTTCCTCTTGAAAGGATTCTTCCATTGGGTTGGTCATTTTTCACTTTTTGTAAATCAAAAACTCTTTCTCCTGGATTTTTGTGACTGTAGGGGAAACATCTTCCCTTAGCCTCTTGTCCTACTTCTCTTTTGGTGTTGGAGTCTGTGATGTTGTTGTTGAGAGTACATGTTCTTCTGCTTCATGCAAATTATTCTCCTACCATTGATCCTGATTTTCATATTTTGCTATTTCTAGCCTGGGAGTATGAGTGTAGGGAGTAGTCTTTTGTTCTACTCTCAGCTTTGAAATTATTCCCAAGGGGTCATATGACCAGGTGAAGCTGAATTTGAAATTCATCTGCTTGAGGAGGATGTCTTCTTCTTTGGTTGTTTTCCTGGTATTGCAGATAAATGGGCCAACCTGTGTTTTTATTTTAAATTTAGATTTCTTCTTAGCTACCATAAAGTGCAGCTTGACCATGTTAATCACATGTGTGATATACTCTAGTGAGAAAATTCTCATTGGGACAAACTTGGGCAACCTGTATGGTGGAAATTCACACCCATACACTCAAATGTTTGTGTAATTATGATACAATTACCAATCACCTATCTTGGTCTGCTCATTGAGATGAAGAAATCTTTTTATCTCAGATCCTATCCTTGGCTCAACATAACTATTTGTTATGAAACCAGCTCACAAAATGATAGAAAAGAGAGATAAACGCCTTAGAAATAAGCCTCTTCAAGGGGGCAACCTCCTTTACATTACACAAATGAACAATTCTTGGATGATACAAATGACAAGACCTCCTTTCTATATATAGGAGTCTAAGGGATCATAATATAATTAGAGCCGACATAACAATAATAATGTAAGGGCACAATAATAACAATAGTGGGCTTCTATGGGGCACAATAATAACCATATGGGGACTACATGGGCACAACAATATAATAAGAGGGTTGTACTAATAACAATAAGGGGTTACAATAGTAGTATAGGGACCTAACATGCCCCTCTCCTTCAAAAAGTGTTGTCCTCAACACTTGAGTAGTTCTTGATGCTTCTATATAAAATTCGTGTCCTCCAATGTGGAATATTCAGTGGGTAAGTTCTTCCACTTTATGATATACTCTGAAATTGATCGATTTCGTAGCTTTCGGGTTCTTGTTTCTGTGACTGCTCCAAGTTCCAATATGAATTTTCCTTCCTCGTCAAGTTCTGGCAATATTGTTTGAACTGGGATCTTCTGCAACTTTTGAATGAGTGGCCACACTTATTTGTCCTTCTTCCATTGCAATGTTATGAAACCAGCTCACAAAAAGATAGAAAAGATAGATAAATGCCTTAGAAATAAGCCTCTTTGAGGGGGCAACCTCCTTTGCATTACACAAATGAACAATTCTTGGATGATACAAATGACAAGACCTCCTTTATATATATAGGAGTCTAAGAGGTCATAATATAATTAGAGCCAACATAACAATAATAATGTAAGGGCATAATAATAACAATAGTGGGCTTCTATGGGGCACAATAATAACCATATGGGGACTACATGGGCACAACAATATAATAAGAGGGTTGTACTAATAACAATAAGGGGCTACACTAGTAGTATAGGGACCTAACGCTATTCAATAGGCAAGAGACTGTATAACATAAGAATTGAAGGTAAATTCATTAGACTACTTCCTTACCAAGGAGGTCCAATGAATTACAGATTGGGAATTTCCTTGCTCATCCAATTTCTGTAAGGGAAACTGAAATTTGTCTGCCTGATGGAATAAAAATAAATAAACTAGAACTGAAGCATACTTAAAATTTCCCTCTGTAGAAAATTTTAGGAACTGCTCATGGATGGCATTTGCTAGAAACTCACTGTAGTTGAAAATGATTGAGGGCTTCTCACCTGTTGAGAAGACTGACAAAAAACCTATGATGGCCTCATCAACCCACTGATTGGATTGATAGCCCAGTAAACAAGAAACAATGGAGATAATCTATTTGGTCATCTTAGGGAACATGGAGGATGAATAAGGGGGATTTTTCTTAGGCAATTGAGCATCCTCAGGGAGAAATGTTTCAAATATATTTGCTTTGTGTGGGAAAGTGAGGTTCTTGTAGAGTTCCATGAGGGAATCTACTGAAAAAGGTTTCAGAGGGGCAGAATTTTGAATTTGCAACATCTGGGAAATGGAATCAGAGGTAATTGTGAAAAGGATATCATTTTTTTAGGCCAAAGTAGCCCTCTGACTAGGAATGTACCAGAAGTGGCACCATGAAATGAATTCAGGGAAATGGTAGGTCTGAGGAAAAATGAATTGGGGTAGGAAGGAGTACCACAAACCCAATTCATCACTAATATCAATAAATTTCTGTTTTAACCTGTTGTGGAGTTTGTAAAGGTCGAACTCACAACTGGTTTCAAGGATTTTATACTTCTGATCTACTAGGGGTTGATGGTCCAAGTCTATTACAGGGGGTAGAAGGGGATTTTCATTTGTAGCCTTAGATTTTCCTTTAGGAGCCATGCTAGAAAGGAAAGAAGAACAGGGAAGTTTGGAATTACTCAGGAATAGGCTGGATGAAGACTGGTGTCTAGGTACATAGGTAATTTTCTTGTTGATTTTGTCATTGTGACAGGTTTTGGTTTGTTGACTGGGTGTTGTAACTGTACGATTGCTGACTGGACATTGGAATAAGTTTCTTGTCTTTCGATGTCTTGGAACAACATAGGAAGGGCTAACAGCACGGGTCAAGGCTTTATTTATAACATAAATAGCTTACTATTGATGGATTACTCGTTTAATGGAGCGGGTTCGTTATTCTGGAAACGGATAAGTTATTTAATGGTTGTGTTAACGGTTTGATAACAGGAGTGACGGAGGATCCACGTGGTGAGAGCGCATTGGATTAGAGCAGAGAAGGATGTGACAATGATGAGAGAGGAGAGGATGGGGAGTGCCATGTGGCGGAATTGTGTTGGAGAGGAGTGGGGATCGCAGGTGCCACTTGGTAGAAAGGGAGTGGAGCTAGAGCGTGGGGTCAACGGTCATAATAGGCAGTAACAGGAAAGTGGATTTCAGGGGGGGCGGGGGGTAAGTTTTTTTAGGTGGGGGGGGGAGTACGAAATGAGCCTAGGGAGGACAGGTTGCAAAGATAGTAGGTGCGGAAACCACTTTTCAGACCCCCCCCTGGTTAACCGTCGAAGGGGCGAGGGGGGTCCGAAGTCATCACCTGCCGTTGATCTGGGCGGGTGAGATCTCGACGGTTTATCTTTGCACAAAGTTTATTACAAAATGACAAGTCACCGTATCAATCAAAACTTTATTTAAACTAATAATCGCAGTTATACAATGTGATTTAACTAATTACATTAACTTTATTAAAAACTAACTTAACCATGATTACACTGTGTGGTTAAATAATTACTTATTTTAACTAAACACACTTTATTCAACAAGTCTAATCACGCTTAAATGATGTGATTAAACCATTAAACCTATTTATATTACTCTAATGTGGCATTTTGATTAGCTGCACATTATTTTGATTTTCTAAAGGTATTTCTCATGCATTTTTTTATTTTTTGAAATGCAGTGGCATTTGAATTTGCTCACTTATTGGGGGTATTTTCATTTTTTCTATATTTTTATTTTTTCATTTTTTCTTATATATATATATATATATATATCTATATATTATTTTATTTTTATCCTCTTTCTTTTCTTTCCTTTTCTTTTTCTTTTTTTTTATATTTCTTTTTCTTGGAAATAATTTGCAGAATAAAAGAATATTTACAACAATCATAATCATGAAAAATTACAGATAATCAACTTATGATCTTATATATTATAAGACCCTAACACACCTGCACCTGTACATGTGCATATACCAATACTACCATGTGTAAATGTACCTATACCTGCACCTGTACTACCACCTGTACCTATCTGCTGAAAGCATCTACCACCCTGTTCCCTTTACCTTTGATGTACCGGATCTCGAAATCATACTCACTGATCGTGGTCAACCATCTAGCCCATCTGGTGTTTAGATTTCCTTTGTCAAACAAATACCTCAACCCAATATGATCACTCATCAGTACAAACCTCCTGCCAAGAAGATAGTGCCTCCACATCTTCAATGCATGTATGATTGCTACTAACCCCAAATCATGTGTTGGGCAGTTCTTCTTGTGCTCTTCATCTTTCGCAACTCATAGCATACCACCTTTCCATTTTGCATAAGGACTCCATCAAGTCCTCTCTTGCAAACATCTGTGCACACTACAACTTGTTGTCCAGATCTGCAATTTGTAGCACTGGTGCATGTGTCAACAACTACTTAAGCTACTCAAAGATAGCCTCACTCTCCTCTGTCCATTCAAACTTCTACCTTTCCTCTGCAATGATGTGATAGGATAAGCAATCTGCGAGAATTTCATGATGAACCTCCTATAGTAGTTTGCCAAACCCATGAAGGATCTCACCTCATCCACATTCTTAGGAGCTACCCACTCCATGATGGCTCTTATCTTTTCTAGATCTACTACAATGCCTTCCTTGGAGGTAACATGCCCCAAGTAGTGCACCTCAGTCTGAAAGAAACTACACTTGTTGAGATGAGCATACAATTGATGCTCTCTCAACAACCTCAACACTGCTGCTAAATGTTCAGGATGCTCTTCATAATTTTTAGAATATACCAGTATATCATCAATGAACAAAATAACAAACTTATCCAAATATGGACATAACACACAATTCATCAAGCACATAAATGTAGCTGGAGCATTAGTTAAGCCAAATGGAACAACAACAAACTTATAATGTCCATATCTAGTCCTGAACATAGTCTTGTAAATGTCCTCCTCTTTGATGTGTACCTGATGGTATCCCGATCTCAAGTAGATCTTGCAGAACACTGTTTCTCCCTTAGTTGATCAAACAAGTCATCAATATTCGACAACAGATATATGTTCTTGATGGTCACTTTGTTCAACTTCCTGTAGTCAATGCATAATCTAAGAGTACCATCTTTCTTCTTCACAAACAATACCGATACGCCCCAAGGTGATACACTTTGCCTAATGTATCCCTTGTCCAACATTTCCTTCAACTGTAACTTTAACTCAAAAAACTTAGGTGTGCTCATCATGTAAGGTGATTTTGATGCTGGAGTTTCCACTGGCACTAACTCAATAGAAAAGTCTACCTCCTTGTGAGGTGGTAACTCTGTAATGTCCTCGAGAAATACATCCTGAAACTGCTGCAAAATTGGGTACCTGCTCAACACATCTGCATCCTCAACCTCCTTACCCTTATCACTAGAAATGTGTACTACAAACAACATACACCATTTCCTGCAGCTATGCTTTTCTTTCATAGTTGTCACCATCCTAACTAATGTGGCTTTCTTCTTACCCTGCAAGACTCTTGGTTCTCCATTGTCATCAACACACTCAATAGATTTGTCATAATAGTCTACCTTGGTTGTATGAAGATAAAACCAATCCATGCCCGACAACATAATGTATAATCCAAACGGTAGTACATTTAGATGTGTTGTGGTAGGAATACCATTAAAATCAAATGCAAAAGCTCTTACCTCGCTTCTTTGTACCTCTAGCCAACTACACTAACAAAGACTCTGCATGCAATTCCTTACTCAAACCACACTTATCCACCAATTCAGGATTAGCATAGCTATAATTAGATCCAGGGTCAATCAAAATAGAAATAAATTGATCACAAATCTTACTGTCCATCTCAATGATAGATTCTCGGTGTTCTGCATGCTTGTTACCCATTGCTGCATAGATACGAGGAATTCTCTACCCTACATCCCCAACAATCTGTGCCTCTTATGCACTATATATCTGAGGCCTACCACCCTGATTATGTGGACAATCTCTCTTAAGGTGTTCCTTGCCACTTTTCCAACACTCCAACCGACCAGTACGAACACCTCTATGTTGTTGTTGCAACTCTTGTCCCTGTCTAACTGCATTAAATCTCTTTTGTGATGCCACATTCTCTTTCTCATCTACATGCTAAGGCCATGTCCACTTAGGATGCCATTTACCTTTACCTTTGTCTTTTCCCTTCCGTCCTTTCTAATATTAATTCTTAAACTTTGATTGTTCATAGCAATGCTTCAATTTCCCAATAAATTCCTCAAGTGATTGAGGCTCATCATACTCAATATGATCTCTAAATGATAATGGAAAACCACTAGCAAATCGTTGAACTTTATCCTTCTCATCAGTAAGATATGTGCATACCTTAATAGCTCCTGAAACTTGGTCATGTACTCTTCGTCTATCATCAATCCCATCTTTAGCTCATAGAACTCTTTAGCCTTACTATCGTAGAACATTTCTAACAAGTACTTCTTCCTGAAAATCCTCTTGAAATCCCGCCAACTCAAGTAATCTGTCCTGATGTCTCTAACCCACTTAACATCTTCCCACCAAATGTGTAATTTACCTTTCAAGGTAAAGATTGCTACTTTGGCCTTCATGTTATCTATGTAATTATGCAACTCAAGAATTTGTTCATCCCAAGTATACAAGCCTCTGCATCTTCTGGCTTCTTCATATCTCCATAAAAAGTACGTGGCTTCACTTTATTAAACTCATTTGGTAAGTATACCCTATCATTCCTCCTGTAAGGATGATAGCGATGACAATCATGATGTCTATTAGAACCAGAACTAGAATAGTACCTGTATCCATCACCTCTCCTATCTAGAGTATCTAACAACCTGTCATCTCTCACTGTATCAAATATATCTGACCTGTTTCTACCAGGAGACCTACTGCCATATGCCTCGTTAATTCTATCCTCATGTCCATGGCTAATCTGAAGTGGCCCTTGTCCCTGCAAGTCTGAACAACTGTGAAGAAGTATAACATTAACCTCTGCTTGTTTCTCTTGTGTCTGTGCAATCCATTCATTATCTGCCTTACAAATCCTTATCTTTTCCTTCAAGCTTCTCAATGTGTCTACCAAATCAGAAGAGTGCCCCACACCACGCTACCCATCTGATTCATAGGGAGATTTTATGTAGTCTACCACCTTGCTAGCCATTTGATCTCTTTCCTACAATGCATAATATGTCATATACACCAAATCACAATGAATCAATGCACCTTAGTATAATTTATGGAGGACACCTCATCTGCAAGATCATCAAATCAACATAATACATGTATAACATAATCATAACAGCATATAGACATATAACAAGTAAGTGCATCTAGCTAGGGTCTAGTCATCAATGCAAGGCCATATCAACAATGCATGCTATGACCTCATGCATGACAACAATCATTACTCCATTGTACACATTGCCACATGCAACCATCAACATGCATAAGTAATGCCAAATCAACTACACATATGCATAGACATATGTAGTCGAGCATAAGCAATCAATTCTTGTAATCAAACCTCAAGATTGATACATGTAATAAAACCTACAAGAATGTAGCCTAACGTACAAGGATGTAAATAGGTGAAATAAAATCAACATGTAAGCAACATACAACAATATGTAGCCAGTCATATGCTCATGATGATGCATTCTACAAACTCAACATCAAATTCTCCATGACAACCTTACTTCAACCATAATCAATCATCGATCACATGGAATGCAAGTGTAGGAAACACAAATGCAACTGACATGCATGCATGACCAAAACACACCACCCACCTAGTGTGAGGGGTGAACCATGCTCTGACACCACTATGTAACACCCTCCTCCCACATTTACCCAAGTAACCATGCCAACCAAGTAAACATGCAACGAGAGGCTACTACGATTGGATTCAACCTCCTATGTGACCTTAAGGAAGTGGAATCAATGGAACACATCAACCAACCTATCCACATCAGCAACAGAACCCTCAGGAGACATGTCAGCCACTTAGACATCCTGTCCCTAGGTCCCACTGATGTTCTAGACATCTTAGGCCTCAGTCGCTCCCATGCTATAGGCAAGAGAGCGTCTAGAAACCCTAAGTCACTCTCACAGACTTGCCTTCCAATGACGGGAGACTAAATTTGTCAGTGTTATGCCAGCGATCCCGCGATTTGAGCCACTTTTTCAGGCCCATAACTCAGATCACTACCTAGAACGGGATGATAACTTAGGAATAGTAAAAGAACATGGAAGCAATGATGCAAAAGCATAAGACCTTAATCAGATCCCTACTAGCCATGACAGTCATTTCGTCAAACATATCATCAGAATGTAACCTATAGGTGTAAACAACAAAATTAAGTGTAGGTATTTAATACTTATCTGAGAATCGCTATGAACGATTGTTCCCTCATGCCATTTTCTGCATTATCATCTATTAGGCCATAGATACATTATCCATTCATTTACAAGTAAAAACATGATGAGAGCCATACATAGATGTTGTCATAAAACACACATATAACTAGCATAATAACAACAGAAATACTCATGAAAGTACAACCATATAGACCACATATAATCCATCAAAATGATTATATAAATACAAGGAGAAATAACCTTTCATTAATGATGCAAAAACCAAACCCAGGATGGGACTTCCACATTCCACCCGACCATAGAATGGTTGAGCCAAATCTCTCTTCATCCATTCACCCCCATGCCATATTCCAAGCATGAATGTGGGACTCAAACCAAAAGAACCAACTAGGGCATACCGAGGCTAAACCACCTCACCCTCATCAATAGAAACCAGGTTTTACCGTAATCCATCCCGGATCACTAGGCCAACACAATGAACATAGCATAACCGGCTTTACTGTGATCTCCACCCGTTCACTAGGCCAAACAAGCATGGATGCCACCGTATTTATCCACCTACACTGTGAGGAATTTTCCTATGTCCTAGTCTCTAAAGCTTTACCGCAATCCAAACCTAGATCACTAGGCCCTAAATTGAGACCCACTCTCCAGGATTTACTGCAAATCCCAAACCCATATCACTAGGCCCTAAACCGAGACCCAATCTCCAGGCTTTACCACATATCCCAAACCCGATATTACTAGGCCCAATGGAGAGCAAACCACCTCTTGGCTTTACCATATATCCTACCATTCACCAGCAAGGATTACTAGGCCCTCCGAGGCAATACAAAATTCAGCTTTATCATAACCCATAGTCCATCTAAAGGGTTACTAGACCATGTGTTCTATCATTTTGAAGATCCACCTCACTTAACTTCGAATCCATCCAGCAATCCAGCTCAACCAAAACATGAGAACCCCATCACACCATGGCTATTCGGAAATGGCAAGGCTAGGCTGAAAACACGGTTACACCTGGAAAAACCCATGCCACAACAACAAAGAACCACATACAATACCATGCATGCCAAATCTAGCAAGGAAAATACACATGCAAATCGATACCTATAATGAATCTTCCTATAGTTGCTTGATCCTACCTTTCCCTGCTTGATCTTTGCTTCCTCTTGCCTTCTTTGCCTTTCTTGCTCCAATGCAAAAATGCTATAAGAAAAATCTAAGTGTCCAAGAGTGCATAAGAGAGAGAGAGAGAGAATAATGAGAGAGCTCCAAAACTAAACTGACAAAAGGTTACCAACTGATCCTCAGAAGCCTTTTTATGAATGAGGCCTCTATTTTCTTCATTTTCCATTATTTTCCTTCAATTTCCTCCTCACATGCAACTTGTGACCTTTCACCCCCTTTTTCTCCTAATTTCCATTACTTTCACAAATAAATGTGCCAAAAATGTCATTTTGCCTTTCCAAAGCCTTATCCATTGCCTTTGCCAATTTCCTTAGCCATAAACAACCAAATGAATGCCCCTTAGGATGTCCTTCCCACCATTCAGCTTAGAATATGTGTCCCATCAACTATGGTTATTGTTTTTTCCTTTATTAACTTTTATTACATGGAATTTTCACTAGGACTGTTACAGAGTCAATCTACCATACATCATGATTTGCATGTGTTCTTGAATAATCCAAGTACACATCCCCTCCTTCATCTAAGGCGGTGTTCTCTGCTTTAGAGGGACCATCATCAGATCCATTTCCTCTCTTAACACTTTTGGATTTATAATTTTCTTGCAATGCTCTTCTTTACCACATTTTGAGCATTTATTTCTAAATTTTCTTGGAGAGTTAGATCTCCCACTTGAGGACCTAATTTTATATCTATCCAAGGAACATCCTCTTCTAGATAAGACATATGTGCTCTAAATTTCCATGCTTTTATACCTCATTCCTCTAATAGCAAGGATGAGATCGCACAATTGAAACTTGAAATGGTTGCATATGGCTACAACCAAATTGTCCCACAAGTTTGGTAAAGAGTGCAATACACATATAAATTTAGCTTCATCAAAAATATTAATATAAATAGACAATAGTTGATACTACCACAATATTGAAGGCATTCAAATTCTCTATCTCCAAGTATCCATTATTCATCCTCAGGTTGTATAGCTTGTTTTGTAGGAAACATTTATTTACAAGGGACTTATACTAATATAAATCCCCTAACTTATCCCATAATTCTTTGGTTGTTACCTCTACTGAAACATTTAGTAATACTAACTCTGAGAGGAAAAACTAGATTATGCTCTTTTCCTTCCTATCCAACTTTGTCCAATCTTTAATCAACATTCCTATAGGTGTATCTAGGTCCAAATCAACCTACTGATCATTTTCTACCAAAATATCTTCCAGCTTGATTTTCCATAGCTCAAAGCTTTGCTCATTAAATTTCTTGATGTCTATTTTTGAACTTCAGGCCATTCCTTTTCAACACAAGAATCACCACCATAGAGCTCCCATTAAAACTAGCTTTATTAGAGACCCAAGATAACCAAACCCTTGGCATCAAGGCCTTCCCCCTGAAGCCAATAACCTAACTCTAATACCAAATGTATGTTTTACACCTTTATAGTGAGCAATGCACACATGGGTTCTTTATAAATAGAAAAACAAATAATGAAAATCACATATAATACTTAGAGATTTAGCCTAGAAACCCTTAACTGAGAAAAACAACAAAATGTTTAGAGTTGTACCTCCAATTTTTAGCATCTGGTCAACTTCATCATTTACAATACAATATATAGGACCGGAAAACATCCAAAACCCCTAATCCATTAACTCGGATTAGGTTGCAACCTTAATTCCTTAAGCATAATTAGAAAACCATGGCTTTAAAAATTGTGTGCCACAAAATCATTAAAAGTGAAATTTGTGTCAAAAATCGCAAAAAATGAACACAAAAAAAAACCATTTTTTTAGAGGGCTCCACCCCTAAACCCCTATGCAAGAGGGCCTACCATGCCCCATGTAACCCCATCCCCCACCTCATTGTGCCCCATGCATATGAATCATGCTTGGGGCTAGTCATGCAAATATTATAACACATACCCAATATACTTGGCATCTTTACGCCACCCTTATTTGAGCTACATGTTGTTTTGGATAGAGTTTGAAACAATCTTAGGATGCCTCTTATCTTCCATTTTTTATCTTGGTCTGGTACTTTGGCACTTACTTATAGTCATGCTCTTAATGGGGTAAATCCTCACTTCCCATAGCCAAAGGTAAGTGTTTAAAATACTAAGAGGGGGGCGAAGCAATATTTCACTTACAATTAGTTAATTATTAAATTTCAGAGCATTAACAATGAACAAAAATATTACAAGAGCAGTACACAAGAGATTTTTAGGTGGAAACCCTTCCGAGAGAAAAACCATTGAACATTTTTCTGATGATAATTTATGAGTACAATATTTCTCTGCTCCAATTGAAATGGAAGCTCCAACTTCCTAATACTCTATAAAAGCATTCAATTTACCAGGATGCTCCAACGCCCTATTTTACCAACTCCAATTGGAAGGATGATCTAATGCCCTTGTTTTATCAGCTTCTACCGAAAGGATGCTACAACACCCTGTAAGCTCCAACTTTCCCTAGCACAACCCTACCACCCTGAAGTATTTTCAAGCTCCAACCTATGAGAGACTTCACTCTCCTGCCTTACACCACCCAACCACCCTGAATATAAAAAATAAAGAAATAGATGTGGGTTCCCATACCAAGGACAATGACCCACTTACAAAGATATTCAATAAATCCCTTTATATTGATGTATACATTTAGATATGCAATGGAGAGTGAGACTATATAAACCTACAACCTTCAAACTGCCTCTTGTACAGGGCTTAATCAAGTGCAACGTTCAATTCATAACATAGTAAAGACAAATCATATCTTTGTTTGCAATCTTTGATGATGTCATTGTTGTGTTCATAAAACATGACCAATTTCATCTTTGTTATAGATATCACTTCAACAAATGTTTCTCCTTAACCACAACTTCAACCTTGCCTTGAAGATGCCTCAAAATTTGGCCAACGAGAGGTCTCTTAAACAAGGAGAACAACGTACCTCCGAGATCTGCTTCCAGATATGTCCTTTAACTACATAAATTTTCCTTTATAAGATGCTATAGAGAGATAACCTCAAGATTGGATTCAAAACTTTTTAACCTTCAAAAGGGAACAATGAAATAGCCTTACTAATTTCCTCTCTCAACCTCATATTAGGGCTCAGAGACTTCAACACAAGTGCATTAGAAAAAAATTAGATTAGGGATTAGATAGGCCTGCAAAATACCTTAGAAAACAAGATTGTCTTGTCACGATATTCTTTAAGAAGACGTCCCATAGAGAGCTCCAAAATAGCCCACAAATATGCTCCAATTAGTCTGCAAAGAGTCTTAGGTAGAAAACTCTAAATTTCTTCATTCAATTGTGAAGACAACTTTCAAATTAGTGTCATAGATATCTAAAAACAGGGTTGAATAAGTCTCCAAAAAATACAATAAAATGGCCACAGAAGCTTTGAATCTTGATGCTAGATTATGTTCAAAAACAAGCTTGGAATAGGCCACAAAGATGCCCTTTTAGGTCTTCTTTAGTTTGTTCGAAATGAGCCTCAAATATTTTCCAAAAAAGGGTTTGAATTCTTAGAAAACATGACACTTTGACTTGCAATAAACCTTGGAACAAGCCTCAAAAGGCCTCAAGAATAGACTCAGACTAGGGATAAGATAGTTAAAGAAATCGCATCAAATTTAACCCAAGGAACAACTTCAAATCTTATGCAAAATAGCCAGAGACTTTCTTCAAAATCACCCACACACGAAATCTGCAAGATTCTTCTAACCAGGACCAATTAGGCCTCAGAACCATGCCACAGGGGGGGTTCGAGATTATGCCTCAGACAAGCCTCAATACCCACGAACCGCATCATAACTTAATTTTCATATCAACCTCAGGAGGGTTGAATGGCCTCAGGAAGGTTTGAACTGATCCACAGAGATACCAACGAGAAACCCTTAACCAAATAAACTGAAATCAAGCCCAAAATTTCTCCAAATTTGACCTTCTTCTTCTGACTAGGCATGACTACTTAAAGGCTACAGTGATCACAAAGAAAATTTGCAAAGATATGCATTGTAATTGTCTCTCCTTTGAGGGCATATAAGTCCATATTTATAGTATTTGAACGGGGGAAGCCAACCTGTTCAAAGGATGGAGTCAACCTAAGATATTTTAAATTTGAATTTCAAATTTTGAAGAATTTGGAGCCAAAATAAGTCACCCTTTTAATTAATTTTCCCTCCACTTTTGCAAGTCGAATTTTGCTAGAAAAGGTTCATCATAATTTAATTTAATTTTCTTGAAAATAAATACCACTAATAAATTTATTATCAAGTTGCCCTTGTCCTTTCATTTTTGGGGACCTTGGCCAATGTTCGAGGCACAAAATGTTATTAAACATATCTCATGAATCGTGAGGAATTATGGGGCATGCCACCTACCATTGGAATCAACACGACAAGGACTATCAAATGAAGATAGTATATTTGGTAAGAAAATGTGGGATTCTTTTGGCATTGCTTGGGTTGAAATCAATGACAACCATGTTTCAACAGTCTACCCCTTTGGCATTGATGGAAACACACCTACTCCCCTTGCGACTGTTTCCCTCCTTGACTCCATGCATCTAATCTTCCTTACCTGATTTCTCTCCCCCTTTGACATCAATGGCAAAGGGTGTCTTCCCCTAATGAGGTATTTTCTTTTCTCTTCTTGCAACATGCCTTTCTCCCCTTGTTTGATTGGCTGGATGGAACTCATATCAATGTGAACTCGGTATAATCCCGAGCTTTTGCTAAAGATACTCAAAGGTCCTTTGAGGTAGAGGTTTGGTGAAGATGTCAATTATTTTCTCCTTTGTCCCAATTTACTCCACCTTGATGTTCTTTTCTGCATCCTATTCTCGAGTAAAGTGGTATTTGATAGGAATGTGTTTTGTCTTTGAATGCATGACAGGATTCTTAGAGATTCTCTTGGTGTTGGTGTTGTCACGGAATATCATAATAGGCTCATCAAACTTCACCTAGAGATCCTGTGGAATTTTCTTTATCTAGAGGACTTGTGTACAACTGATCCAGGGGATCAGTTTAGTGCTCAAAATTCAAAGTGTTCAAAAGTGCTCGAGACCTATACCAGTGCGTAGATCTCGGCGATCTGAATCCAAGGCAAATTGAATCGCTCAAAACCAATATTGTATGCTCCCGATATCGCGTTCTAACTAATTTGCCAAACAACGAAAAATTTTGTAATTGGGCTGTAGGTACACCTAGTCAACAGTCTATACACTGACTAGGCAGGTGACTGGGAAGTTGACTATGTATTTTATAGGCCAACGGTTTTTTGACAAGTGTGCTTTTTTATTGGCTTGTGAATGGTGGATTTCCATTGGTTTAAGGTTCGTTGACTTGGTCCTATGAGGGAGAGCCATGTGGGCCAATTGTTGCCTGCCACGTGGCCTCCTGTTGGGATTGTAAAATTTTGTATGGGGTTCAGCAGGGCCTCCGGGAGGTTAGAAATGCAAAACTACCAAGCAACAACACAACACTTCACCATTCCACCAACCATGTTCCTTGTTATACATAGTCATCCGGTTCTATTTAAATTTTAATACAATGGCTATTACAAATCAGGGTCGAGGTTAACCCTTAGCCCCCGATCCACCCAAGCCACACGACTGTAGTGGGCATCCAGGGATGTGGGCTAACCCCAACCCCAAACCACAAGTCAACAAAACCAACTGCAAGTTAAATGATGGTTCAAACCGGCAGGAACCACGGTGATACCACCATATTATACCATAGTTCAAATGGGAGTTGGGTTATGATTGGCACAGTTATCAAACCTCCGGCATAAACCAAATTCAAACCATCGCAACGGAGTCAGGTTATGCTTTAATTTTGATGCAGTGTTCAAACCTCAGCCATGGTATCTGGTACTAACCACAGTTTATTGCACAGTTGGAACCCGGCGATAAACGAATCCAAAAACACGGTGGTAGAACAACCAAACCTTGGTTCAAGTAGCGGCCAACACTTGGCACGCATTTAAAATGGCTCAGATCCTACGACGGAGAACAAGCCACGTGGACCCATCATATTTGCTCATGAGGGGTCATTTTGCAATTAAAGCTAGCAACAATTTGCACCCAAATCAGTGTGAATCTTGTCGGTACTGGGCAAATTTGTTGCCCCACGTGGCCGAAAAAGGCGAAAATTCTAGTATACTTTGCAGTTGGGTGCGAATTGTAGCATAGTTAGCAAAAAATTTCTTCTGGAGCATAACTTAGTTATTTTTTTACCTTTCTTAGTGTAACAAGATCCCAACTAGGTGTTTTTCACTGTTTTGGAGCCATTAGAGACAGTGTTTTTGCATTCTGAGCACAAAAAATTCATGTAAACACATATTTTGAGCTTAATGAAAGAGGCTAAACATTGGAAGTTGGACCAGGAGTTGTAGCCCAGTAAAGGGGTGAACTCCTTTGTCATGTTTGATGTTATGTGTTTCTAATATGGTATTTTGTGTCTATTTTGGTTGTTGACTAAGTTTAAAAATCATTTGTTTATGTGTTTTGTAACTTGATCCAATACCCAAAATACATAAGAATTTTCACTTACAATTTGTATATCACCTTCAAGTTTCAATTATAGATCATTTTGGTATTAGAGCATCAGGTTATTGTGAAGGTTTGATTTTGTTTGCAAGTGTTTTTCTGATGCTTACAAGGTTGAAGCTTAAAAGAGGAGAAGGAGAACTTGTGGAGCCAAGATCTCAAATTGTTTCAAGGAGAACAAACACACCTCAAGCTTCAATAGTCATGGCACATGAAGAAGGTCCTGAAGGGATGTCTGAAGATGAAAGAACTTTCAGAAAATCTTTCTTTGAGATGTCTGAAATGGTAAAGGTTCTTTATGAAGAGAGGAATTCAAGGTTGTATGGAGAGAGCTCAAAACCTCCAAAAGGAGATGGAGGAAAAGGAGACAAGCCTCCAAAAGGGAATGGAGGGAATGGTGACAAACCACCACCTTCACCTCCATCCTCATCCTCATCTTCTACTTATTCTACCCTTTCACAAACACCTCCAAATTCTCCAAAGGGACATGGTAAAACTCCTTTTCTTAAGCTTGATATAAAGTTTTAATTTCCTATGTACAATGGGGAGGTAAATGCTGAGAAATTGGATAATTGGGTTCGTTAGATTGAAGTGTATTGCAGGATACAAATAATCAAGAATGATGAGACCAAAATTCAGCTTGCTTCTCTTAGATTAGAAGGTGCAAAACTTATTTGGTGGGAAGCCAAAACTCAAGAGGACATGAAGAAACATGGTAATGTTTTATCCTCTTGGAATTATTTTATTGTTGCAATAAGAAGGCAATTTTATCAATTAGCATACATGCAAAAAGCTATTATGGATTGGCAAAACTTTAGACAAGTTAAAGGTCAAAATGTGCAAAGTTGTACTCAAGAATTTAGAAAAAGAGCCTTGATTTTGGGTATAGATTTGTCCTCTCAAGATACTTTGCTCAAATACATTGGAGGATTACATAGTTACTTGAGACACACCATTCTGGTGTTTAACCCTACAAAACTAGAAGAAGTTTGTGTACAAGAAACTCATTTAGAGGCAAGAGGGAAAAATGTTTCTGAAGAAACTAGTGAGAAGTCATTCAAGTTTGGAGAAAAAGGAAAAGGTAAGTTTAAAGGCAAGGATAAAAAGAATGCTTCAGTCAAGAAAGAAGGAGAAAAGCTCACATGTAAAGATTGTTCTAAGGACGGTCATGATGAAGACCATTGTTGGAAACTTCATCTTGAGATGAAACCCAAAAAGTTTAATAACAAGGAGAAAGAAAAGATTGTTGCAACTACACAACAAGATCTAGGATCTGATTCTGGAGATGAAACAAAAATCATAGCCATGGGATTGAAAGGTAAGGATTGAATTGCAAGTACTAGTTCTTCTAGAAAACCCATTGAAACTAAAAATGAAAGAGAAAGAATAGAGCTATTCCATATTCGAATTATCACAAAACATAACAAGGTAGATACTTTGTTTGATAGTGTTTCACAAGAAAATGGCATTTCAGAAGACATTGTCAAGAAACTAAATTTGGAAACCATTCCTCATCCTAAACATTATCCTTTGGGTTGGGTATGTGACAATGCCAAGTTTCAAGTGACAAAAAAATGCATACTTAGATTCGCCATCACTACAAATTTTATTGATGAAGTAGAACTTGATGTGGTACCACTTGACATTTGTGGGATTGCTTTGGGAATTCCATACTTATATGACGGAAATCCATCTTTCATTGCCATGAGAACAAGTATCACTTGTTTAAAGATGGGATTGAGTACATTCTTAGGGAACATAACAAAAAGTTGAATTTATCTCTTGTGAATGTTGGACAAATGAAGAGGTTTGTAAATGCTAGTCATAATTTTACATTGTTGACGATTAAACATAAAGATATTGATGAATTTGAAGCCTTTCAAGGATATGAATCGACTTTGAAATCTGATTTCATTAAGGTTGCTACTCCATGTGATAAGATGTTCCAGGAGTCTAACATGTTGCCTCCTAAAATAGGGAAACAATATGAAGTGCAAGTGCAGCAGGATGCATCATTGTTAAACATTGGTATGAACAATATGCCAGTGTTATAGAATGCAAGGATCAAGAAGCAGAGGTAAGAGATATTTGAAAAAGATGACATTGGTTCTAAGACATCTTCTTGTGGGTTTCATAATGTTTTGGCTTTGAAGAGGGATCGCGCATGGCGATGGCGATCACATTTGGTAAAGAGTAAAGCCAAGTGCAAGGCTAGACATGATAAGCATTGTATTGACGATAGTTTTCAAGTTAGAAATGGAGTAAGGCTTTGCATTAGCAAAGAAAAGACTTAAAGAGAAAATAACTTGAAATTGGGTAAGAGAGAACGTTCATATTTCTTTAACAGAAGATTTATCTTCTAAATATCTTGGAAAATTGCAGCAAGATATCATCCTTGACAAAGGAACAGGAACTTCAAGAAGAAGGAATGGGAAACCCCTTCATATGTGGTTCAAAGGTACAAATCCAAGAAAAACTAAATGGATTGAAAAGAGAAGGGTGAGGGAATTGTACCCTCGTATGTTTGTTGACTGAAAATGAGCTTTTCGAGGTCCAAAAGCTTCTAGTTGGGAAGATTGATCCAGTGGATTAGTTTAGTGCTCAAAATTCAAATTGTTCAAAAGTTCTTGAAACCTATACTAGTGCATAGATCTCGGCGATCTGAATCCAATGCAACTTGAATCACTCAAAATTGATATCGTATGCTCTCGATATCGCATTTTGACCAATTTGCCAGACAGCGAATTTTTTTATAATTCAGTTGTAGGTATGCCCAGTCAGCAGTTCATACATTGACTAGGAAGGTGACTCGGCAGTTGACTATGTATTTTATGGGCCAATGGTTTGTTGACAAGTGTCTCTTTTTTATTGGCTCATGAATGGTGGATTTCCTTTGATTTAAGGTTCATTGACTTGGTCTTATGAGGGAGATTCACATGAGCCAATTAATGGGAGAGAGTCTGGCAAGAGGAGTTGTCATCAATAAAGAAGAGGCTAGATGTATGAACAGGTCAATGAATTCACAATAAGTATAAGGGGAGTCACTAACACGGTGGAAGACTGAGGTCCAGAAGATTACAGACCTTCTCTCTCCTTTGAGATCCAATTTTCTAAGGGAAATTTGAAAACTATCTGGTTGATTGTACAGCAACAGATGGTATATGTATGATGTGTATTTAAACACTCTTTCTCTGTCCAGGCTCATGAATTTCTCATGGATCTTATCAGCTATAAAGGTGGCATAATCATATTTGACAGCAGGGGGCTGTCCTAGAGTAAACATGGACAACAGAACTAAGGTAGTCTCATCAACATACTCACTGGTTTTAAATCCTAGGATGTAGGAAACCATGTCTACAATGAATCTTCCTGCTTCAGTGAACCAAGTATGCAGATAAGGAGGAGGTTGCTGGGGCTGGCAATTTGGTTTCATGAACAATTGAGCTATTCTGGTTATCTCTGAATTGGGCAGTTTGGCACCTTGGTCAAGCAAGAATCCCATGGAAAGAGGAGCCGAAGGCTGAGTTGGCTTAAAGTGTAGCATCACATTGATGGATTCAGGGGTGATATAAAAGAGGACAGCCCCAGAAGGAGCCATAACTGCTCTTTGAGTGGGGTCATAATTGGCATAGCATAAGTGGATGATATCAGGGAGCACATTTACTGAGGGGAGGTAGTATATGGGCATGTTGGACTCCCAGATTCCATAGACATCGGTATTTCTACGGTAGCTATTCCTAATTTCACAAAAATCTTGGATATGAGGCTTGTCACCAATTAAGTCATTAATCTGGAAATCTTTGCCAACAAGGGGCAACCATTCCAATTCTTTGTGTGGTGCATTGAGGGGGGCAACATTGAGGGCTACTGGAGCCTCCATTATTCAATCTTCTGTGATTTTTCAATTTGAAATTTGGGTTTTATGCAGCAACAGTAGGTAAAATAACACTTTTGGGTCCTTTCTGCGGAAATTGCAGGCCGAAACGAGCTTGAATTTAGCTTAGTGGGCAAAATTTGCAGTGGGAGACGGAGTTTGCGGGATTTCTTTAGCAAAACGGGCAACAACAGTGGAGACAATGCACAGGTTCGAAGGCAGCACGGTGTTTTTAATTCAAATTTGGGTTCTCTGGGCAATTTTACAAAGAAAAACCGAAAAAACACAGGGTTTAAGAATGAAATTCAGGTAAATACCTGTTTTGACAGTGTACTGTGCGTTTTGCAGGTTGCAACGCACTGAGGGGCTAAGCTGTGGAGTCAATTTAGCTGCATGGCGGACTGTGTAGTCAAAATGCCACTTTGGACGAGAAACAACATGCAGAGGTCGCACAGAAGAAACAAATAGAAATGAATGAAAAACGACATTTTACGCCTTTTTGACAAAAATTTGATTTTGGTGGGTTTTGGCGTGCTTCGGTCGGGTGACGTCAGCATGACGTAATATTTGTCATGTAGCGGGGGTATGGAGGCTGACTTAGCAGTGACATGGCGGATGACACGGCGGATGATGTGGAGGTGAAGTGGCGGGTGACGTGGGTGATGATGTCAGCGGTGGGAAGTGGGGGGCGGTAAATGGTATTATCCCGCACCGCTTTTGGACAAAAGTTGTTTTGGGCGGAGGGGTCGCGATAACACCGGGCGGGTGCCATGTGTTTCTTGTACGACGGCAAAACCACAATTTTTCCAAGCACTAATCTTCGGCTATCGGAGGGGTTGCGATATCGTTGTGGGTCGTTGGATGGGAAAACACAAATCCAACGATTGGCGGCAAACGAAATAGGCAGAGAGCTATGGCACAGGCACCCGCCATATAAATCAATGTTTTGTAATGTTTGCGGGGTATTTGTTGTGGTTAGGTGGTCGGGCAGGTATGGTTATTCATTTAACCAAACGTTAAATGAATCCCGTGGTATGTGCGTGCAGGGTTATTTAATGGCCCCGGATGAGCCATTAACTCCCAAAACTTTGATATATGGCTATTATTGCCGAGGGTTGGGATATTTAAACCTTTTGGGATTTTTATGTATTTTTTAGATAATAGGGGCGGGAAAATCTTTATGTAGGAGTTATATAATAGAGTTAATAGGTTAAAATGAGAAATATATTCAAACAAAAGCACTAAGTAAAAAAGTGAAACTTAGGCTTAGGGGAGTGAAAGGTATCCAAGTTATGAATTTGGAAAACCTAGTAAAATGGAAGAAAAGCATTTTTACACAAGAAATGTGGCTTTATTATCCTAAGTAAAAACAGAATTTTACTTTGTCTTTCTCATGAAATGAAGTGAACTAGGAGCATTGAGCAGATCCCAATGTCCTTGTGAGGAGGTTAGTAAGTGTTGTTGGAGAAATGAGGAGGGAAATTAGTCATGCTTCATCTTTTTTATAGCCACCTTGCCATGGCACTTATGATATCCATGAGATAAATCATTTTTAAATGACAAAATTGCTCACAAACCTACTTCAGCAACATCAAAACTCCCTACCCAGCCTAATACACCTAATAGTTTCTCTTCCTTTTGATTGGGTGCATTTGAACTAGCAAACCCTTACCCTTTTCTTTTATTTTGAGCTGCAATCCTATCTAAGTCTGCCCTTATTTCTTCCCAGGGCTCAGATTTAGCTGTTGAGCACCTATGCTTCTCTACCTAACTACTTATCTGTCAAGCTTGAACTGTTTGGACAGAATTCACCCTCTATCTCTAAAACAAGAAATTTAAACATGGACTAGCCAAGATTAAGTTGTTTGGCCATCCATCAAGTGTGACAGAAGTCACTGATTGCACATATTGAACTTCTTTGCAAAAATAGGATAGTAGTGGCATTTTGGGCTAGCACACTTTCCTGGTCTTTCCTTTGGGGTTCATTTTCTTTCTTTTTGACCAATTCATTATTTTTTCCCTTTGATTTTTCTTTTAGGGCACACCCTCTTTTCATATTTTAATTTTTGATTTTTTGGAAAATATGGAACCTTTGCAGCATGGAAAGGATGAACATATTTGGCATTTCATCAGTCAATCATGAAATATGACACCTATTGGTATAGGAGCATAACAGGTCCAATGCATGTTCCTTCTGCAAATGGAAATAAATATATGATGACATTTATTGATGACTACACCAGAATGTGTTGGGTTTATTTATTGAAGAACAAATCTGATGCTTTTCAAACATTCAAGAACTTTCATAAATGGATTGAAAATGATGCACAATCTCATATTGGGTCTATTCGCACTGATAATGGAAAAGAATACACATCAAATGAATTTGAAAACTATCTTCGCCAACATGGGATCAAACATCAAACAACTGTGCCTTATAATCCCCAACAGAATGGTGTAGCTGAAAGAATGAATAGGACAATCTTAAATATGGTACGCTCCATGCTCTTCTTCAAAAATGTAAAAATAATGTTTTGGGTTGATGTTGTTCTATGTGCTGCATATATAAAGAATAGATGTCCATCTAATGCTATCAGAAACAAGACTCCCTATGAAATGTGGTATGGGCACATTCCTTCGGTAAAGCATCTCAGGGTCTTTGGTTCCACCTATTATGCCTTGATATCAAAGGTACATAGAAATAAACTTGGTGCAAGAAGTTGTAAGTGTATCTTCTTGGGGTATTCAAACACCTCCAAAGCATACCATCTCTATGATGAAGTCAATAAAAAGTTTGTTGTATCTAGAGATGTAATCTTTCTTGAATCATCCAAAACTGACAATGTTGTTGAGTTAAAACTTGATCGCTTGGATAGATTCGCAAATGCAAAATCATTTCAAGAATTTGATAATCAGATTCCACCTCTTGAAGGGGGGATTCCTATACTAAAACAACATGTGGAATCTTATTTTGAAGCACTCTCTCCCCCACATGAAACTCCAACAAAAAATGATGCTTTTAGTGATGTGATTGATAGAATTGGGAGACTCAATCTTGATTCAGTCCCAACTCAATCAACGGAGCAGCCTGGACCATCTGAGAAAGGTCCTCCAAAGTGGGTGAGAAAGACACTTGAAAGTGTTCATTGAGGTTGGAAAGACAGGAACTAGAAATTCAAACCGGAAAAATGGAGGTGACATAGATGACTCTAATTCACCTGTTGATATGGATGTTTCTTATGATTGTGAATTGAATTTGTCTACAGATTTTGAACCAACTTCCTTCAAAGAAGCTGCTTCTCATGATGAATGGAAAGAAGCGATGCAAAAGAAGTATGATGCCCTCATAAAGAATGGCACTTGGAAGCTGGTTGATCCTCCATTAGGAACCAAACCAATTGGTTGCAAGTGGGTCTACAAGAACAAGTATAAAGTCGATGGCTCACTTGACAAGCACAAAGCCAGGCTTGTGTCAAAAGGTTTTGCACATAAGGAAGGGGTCAATTATGAGGAGAATTTTTCCCCCACAGCAAAATGGGCTACCATCTAGACACTCTTTGCCCTGGCAGCTCAAAACAATTGGAAAGTCCATCAAATGGATGTAAAAACTGCTTTCTTGAATGGAGATCTAAAAGAGAATGTTTTGATGTCCCAACCTAAAGGATTTGCTATGAAAGGACATGAACATAAAGTATGCAAACTTGTGAAATCCTTGTATGGCCTCAAACAAGCACCGCGAGCCTCGTATGAAAAACTAACTGAGCATCTTCTGAAACTCAATTTCAAACATTATGATCTTGATAATGCAATTTTATTTGTCAAGAAAGCTGGTAAAACAGTTGTATATCTTGTGGTATATGTAGATGATCTTTTGATGACATGGAACAATGAAAGCTACATTGCATCCATAAAGAAGGAATTGGGGAAAGGTTTTGAAATGACTTATTTGGGCTATGTTCATTACTATCTTGGTATTGAAGTAACTCAACATCCGAAGTCCATATTTCTTTCTCAAAAGAAGTACATTGGAGATCTGTTGAATAGGTTTGGCATGATAGAATGAAATCCTCTTACTACTCCAATGGAACAAAACTTAAAGCTCACATCCATTGAAGGAAAATAATTTGAGGATGCAACAAAGTATAGACAGCTTGTAGGAAGTCTCAACTACCTAACTACTACCAGACCAAACATTTAGTTTCTTGTTGGAATCCTCTCCAGATTTATGCAAAAGCCTTGTGAGGGACATTGGTCTGTTGCAAAAAGAGTTATAAGTTACATAAAGGGAACTCAAGACTTTGGAATCAACTATACACAGGTGGACGACTTCAGCTTGATTGGATACTCTGATTCAAACTTCGATGGAGACAAAGAAACTGGGGTATCTACTTCAAGATATGCTATGAGTCTTGGATCAGGAGCTGTCTCTTGGATATCACACAAACAATCAGTTCCAACAGATTCCACAACAGAAGCAGAATATGTGGCAGCAGCTGAGGCAACAAAATAAATTGTGTGGCTCAAGAAAATTATTGAATATTTGCAGGTAAAACAAGTACAATCAACTCCACTCATGATTGACAATACCTCTGTAATAAAGTTGGCCAAGAACCCAAAGTTCCATGATCGAACGAAGCACATCAATACTAAATATCATCTGATTCGACATCATGTTGAGGCCAAAACAATCCATCTCCACCATTGTTCCACGAACAAGCAAATTACATACATCTTCACCAAAGCGCTTGGAAGAGAAAAGCTTGAAAGATTCAGAATGATGCTTGGACTCACTAACATCCCTTCAAATTAAGGGGGGGAATGTTGACACCTAATCATTAGGATTGGGTGAATAACTGAAATTGATGTAAATAAATAATAGAGAATATGAATAGTCACCGGGAGATGAAATGAACAGTCTCTCCCTCATGTATATAATAAACACCAACCTAAATGAAATCAACGAATTGTTCAGAGGAGTTACTACCTGGTCTGACAAATAGCAAGAAAACAATCATGAAGTGAATGTGATAGGTGATGTGTTGCAAGATGCTTTGATTCTTTCATTAGAAAATATTACTGATGCTCAGGTGGTTGATTCAAGGGCTTCATTCCATGCTACACCTGATAGGAAACATTTTCATGACTATGTTCAAGGAGATTTTGGACATGTTCATTTGGGTGATGATAAACCCTGTAAAATCATTGGAATGGGTAAGGTTTTTATTAAAAAAAATGGAAACCATTGGTTATTCAAGGAGATAAGACATTTTTCATATCTGAAGAAAAATCTAATTTCAACAGGGCAGTTAGGTAATGAAGGTTGTGTAACAACATTCACAAACAAATCCTGGAAGGTCACTAAACTAGTTGTGGCAATAACAAAAGGAGAAAAGGTTGGTACATTGTATTTATGCAATGATATTTCTTATTATGTTAATGCTTTGACCTCCACATGAGTAGATACGAAATATTGGCATCATAAGCTCAGGCACATGAGTGAGAAAGGGATGTAGATTCTTCACTCAATAAATTTGTTATCAGATTTGAAGCGTGTTGATTTGGATTTTGGTGAAAATTGTGTTTACAGAAAACAAAAGAGACTCAAATTTATTAGAGTTGGGAAGGAAAAGAAGAGAGAAAAATTAGAGCTTGTGCATACAGATGTATGGGGTCTGCTCAGGTATCATCTATCGGTGGCTCTCATTGTTATGTTACTTTTATTGATGATGCAACTAGAAAAACTTGGATTTATTGTATTCGGAATAAACCTAATGTATTTGATACTTTTAAGAAATGGAAAGATTTGGTTAAGAATGAGACACGAGAGAAGTTGAAATGTTTGAGATCAGAAAATGGAGGTGAATATTGTAGCAAAGAGTTTGATAACTATTGTTCAGAGCATGGGATTCGTTGAGAGAAGACAGTTCCAGGAACACCACAGGAAAATGGTATGTCATAAAGGATGAACAGGACTATTTGATAAATTAATTGTCTTTCATTAAATGTCAACCAGGATTCGTGTTCTTGTGAAGTGTATGCGCACTATATATGCTAGGATTTATTTTGAAAATTAAGTGATATAAAAATGAAACTAATTTTGAAGATGAATAAAATGCTTTTATACAAATTGGAGAGAGTCAATGCACATGTTCTTTCAATCTAGAATCCTATCTAAGTTGAGTTTTTTTAAAATAAAGGATCTTATCTATATTTCATAAATCCACACTTAATTCTAATTGTTAAAAAGGAAATGCTTGAAGACTAGTCTTGAAAGAAAATGATCTAACTTTATTGTTGTGGAATTGAACTCATTCTGCACTAAATGCTAAAAATAAATCTTTATGCTAATTGGAAAATATGAAAGACTTGATTAAGAAATTTAAATTGCAAAAGATAAAGTTGCTTCAAAAAGGAAATGATAATGAAATCCAAAACGCGAAACTTTAACTCAAGACTGATTACTAATGTGCGCATCCACCTCTAAAATTTATTATGTTTAGCATATCATAAGTTAAATGTAAATGAAGAAATAACCCATAGAAACTAAAATTGAATGTTGAAATAACTAAGTAATGATGTCAAGAATGCATAGCATAAGTAAACTCCTTTTGGCATTTTTATTTTATGAGTACTCTGTAAAAAAAATGACTGAAACAAAATGACTGTAACTAAAATCGTTAATTCAAAACTAAAATGAAACCTCATAGCTCGCAGGGGGCCCTTTCGGAGTGCAGGGTTAACTAAACAATCAACTATTATCCACACACGCATTTGGAGAGTAATAGGAAATTGTATTAAGAGAACAAAGTATCAAATTGTCCACAAAATGATTATAAACTTAATAACAATAATCGCCACTACTATTATGTTCTTTTTCTCGGTTACTGCTATATATATGAATGATAAAAACAACTCGAAAGAGTTTTAAGCTGATAATTTGTAAGCTAAACTGACACCTATAAGATCAATATCTAAGAGTCCAATCTCTTTATGACTTTCTATTGAAAAAGAAAGTAATAAGATATTTTGTGTTTTAATAGCTAAGTTCCTCACTCGCTTGATTATATGCTTCCTATGTTTAATTGCAATATGTAGTTTCCAGTTTGACTCAGCTTTTGACTTCAAGATCTCTGATTTCGCTTAGCTTACCTAGCAATGTCAGTAGGTGGTTATCCATCTCAGAGCCAAATGTCATTTTTGACAATTTTCTTTCTTCTTTTGGAATGATGCAACCTATCTAACAATGGATTCTACTGCGAAAACAAATATCAGTTGTCGAATATACAAAATTCGGTAATTGCAATATACTTTTGTCATAATTTCACTAAAAACAGAGAATTTAAATATGGATGATTATTACCTTGTAGGTATTGATATTGACCTTAATTTTCTAAGGCTTTTGTAGAAAAATAACAGAAAGGTGAAATATGATGCAAAAAAGGTGGTCAAAAAAAGACATTTCTAGACTTCAACATTCCCCCACACCAAAGATTTTACATGTTCTCAAACTCATTCTTATTTCTTTTGTTAATGAATAATCCCTGAGGCTTGTGCAAATACATCTAAGCTACTATTCTCTTTCTTCTTTTTAATGCCAAACATGGTCCTTGGTTTCTTCATTGAAATTCTGCTTTGCAATCCTTTGACCATGTTTTTAAGAAACTTATTTTGAATTTTAAGTTTCCTATTATTTTTGTACCAATGACAAAGGTGTAGAAGTATGTTGTCATTCTGAGTTCTGAGTATGTCATTTTGAACCTTATATGATTCCCTTTCTTGAATTAAATGTTTATTAAGAACCTCCAATTCATAAATATCATGCTTCAGATTCTCTTCAATGATGTATCCCTGTTATGTTCTTGGTTCTTTTGTTGAGGTCTCACCTGTTTCAAATTGAGATAACTTTGCTTTTTGTTGTGCCTTTTGCTATAGAGATTCTACATAATCCTAGATATCTTGTTGAACTGGATCAATTTCTAGGGAACGCCTTGTTGGACTGCCTATTGGACTAACTATTGGATTGACTGTATGAGGAGGTGTGTGAAATTATTCATCTTCAACATTTATTGTTTCCAATGATTGAGTGTTTGACAATTTTGAAATTCTTTTACTCCTTCTTAAATTTATTCCTAAGCTTCCAATGTTCTACTTTTCTACTTTGTCTTCTTCTTTTGTTCATGTATTATCCGACTCGAGCTAGATTTCTTCCTTCTAAGGTCTTTCTTGCTACTTTTATGTTTATACTTTTCAAGGTATTGACACAGTGGAGTATTGTCTTCAGATGGGTCCTCTAGAATTTCAGTCATATTTGGCTCTTGGGTTTCTTCTTCAACTCTTTTCTTTTCAGGTTAAGGGTTTCTTCTACTTCGTTTGACCCTACCATCTTGTTCTTTTTCTAGAGCTTCTATGAAATGATTGCTTACTAAGAAATCTAGCCAATTATCCCCTTTTTCTTGTAAATGTGCTTTAATCAAAATTTTAACAATTCCATGATGGTACAGAGTTATCTATGGACCTAGATTCTCTTTGGATACTGAGGGTCATTTTCTTTAAACTTTGAAGAAAAAATTACGGTAGATTGATTTCAAACCCATCAACAAAGTGCATCATAAGCCTAGCATGATAGAAAAACATCGTTCCAAATCTTCCTTTTCATGTTATAAATTTTTGAATTATAAGCAAAAGATTTCGCGATTTTCCTTTTAATGTTGTCATTGGAATACCTTTCTTGAAAATAGATAAGTCCATACTTGGTTCCCTTAAGAAGTGAACCCACTCATTTTATTTAATTCTTATGTTTTTAAACCGGCTCTCTCCATTCCTTAATAAACCTGTTGCTTCAGCTACAATTGACTTTGTAAGGATGACCTTAACATCTCCTATTTTAGCTTCCACTCCATCGAATGCTTGTGCTAAGGTTTTAGTAATCTCTATTTCAAGCACATCAAATTTTTCAAAGAACTAGAGACAAACCACCTGTTGTAGTTGCTCCTTAACCCTTGGATAAGCCTGGAGGAATTTCACACCATTTGGTTCATAATGCACAAGCGTACCCATAGCGTGGAGAATTTTTCGGTCTAAAATGCTATTTTCGATTGAGAAATGGAAGGGAATGAGGAGAATGAAAGGCTTTGGGACAAGTACAATGAATATGGAGTGGGTTTGAAATGATTTCGAGGTAAAATACTGATGGAGGAATTTGTGTTGCGTCCAACTTGTATGTGCACAACTTCCCCAATATGATTTCAAAGGACTCATGTTTAAATGCTTGATCTCATTATTCAGACCTTGATGTGACAAGCAGTGCAATGATGAGGGGTTAAGGTCATAACCGTTCATACTTCTATAATATTCTCAATATTTTGATATTTCATCCATAATTTAAAATCTAAATTCTTAGATGAAAATATAACTCATGTATTCTTGCATACCTTAATGTTTCTTTGATATGCTTATTGATGTTGAATTTGATTTTGATTGCAGAACTGTGAATTGACTGCAGAATGATAAGAATTTTGTCTCTACTCTTTATTCTCAAACTTCCTTTATTGATTAGAAGAATGCTTCCTTATTGTTGTTGATGGTGAAGATGATGATGAACAATAAAAATATTGATCATAAATGTATTTTTAGCACCTCATAAGAAAGAGGAGGATCGACACAATAGACCATAGGGGCCTATAATTAAACATTAACACACAAATACAAATTGAAATCCACACCATACATATGCATACAAATATTCAGAAATAATTCATTAATGAAATAAGATATTTACAGGAGAACTATTGGCCTACTCATTGGCCTCTCATTCCTCACTCTACTTCACTCTCACACTTACTTTCATGCCTCATGGGCTCACCTACATCTATAAAAGTGGATCTCAACCCAAAGTAGGTTCTAGATCCCTAAACTAACTCCCACAATATATCTCATGATCCATGAAAACTCTCATATAATCCCTTATCTCTATATAATAGCTAACTAACCCTCAAATCTCTCAATTCTTCCAAAATACTCTTGAACCTTCTCCTATTTACAATAATTCTCATTCTCTCCTAAGACTATAGGAAAATATATTAAATAAATAAATCATCACTTAAGAAACTAAATCCTTTAGTAAACATGATACCCTAGGTTAGATGCACCTGCATCAGACTGCTGAGGTAAAAGAAAATCATGGTCTCCCGACCATATGTCTTTACAATTTGGATAAAATTATTCCTGAATCCCAAACTTTAGTATGTTGTTGATCACATACTTTGTTATGTTGTTGATGTTCTATGGTTGTCTTTTTCCATCTTCCGGGTTTCCAAAATTTACGCTGCAATTATCCTCCTACTTTGTTGATCTATACTTGTGCATTCAAATGTATCATGTTGTTGTCTTTCTGCCTTATCTTGCAATATCTTGGTTTATATGCTTTTTTCCATCAGTTTTCTTTATTCTTCAATTTCAATATCCAATCTAGTTTCTGACTAAAGTTTATTGTTATTATCTTGGAACATTAACTAATATTCATCACCATTTTCTATAATTGCATCCTTAACATTAAGTTTCAAATTATATTTTATCTCAGGTTCCACATTTGAACATTTCTCTTCCTTATCTACAACTTGATTGGATTCAGGTTCCATCAACATATTTTCTAGCAATTGTAGTTCTTATTCACATTTCATAAGAATTTTATGATCACGTTCAGAAATCAGTTCAGTAGATTGGTCTCGTCCATCATTTGCAACTCATCTTGCATCCACACACCAATTGTCAGATTTAAAAACATAAAGCTTTATAGTCTCGATAGATGATTTTGTCCTCAAGTCTTTATGTTGATGTTATAAACATTTTTGTGGTGCCATATGTGCTAATCAAGCCCACATTCATATCAACAGATTTCATTTTAACATCATCATCATCCTCACCAAGCATTAGTCCTTGTTCTGGTTCAAAAATGCACACATTTGTCTCAGTTATATAGAGTTTTTCTGCTTCCCTTAAAAAAAAAAAATCAACTTGTGTTTCTATCTCCTTGCAATCAGCTGCTTGATTGGCCATCTAACCTAGGGTATCATGTTTACGGAAGGAGTTAGTTTCTTAAGTGAGGATTTAATTATTTAATATATTTTCCTATATTTTTAGGAGAGAATGAGAATTATTGTAAATAGGAGAAGATTCAATAGTATTTTGGAAGAATTGAGAGATTTGAGGGTTAGTTAGTTATTATCTAGAGATAAGGGATTAGATGAGAGTTTTTATGGATCATGAGAGATATCGTGGGAGTTATTTTAGGGATCTAGAACCAACTTTGGGTTCATATCCACTTGTATAAATCTAGGTGAGCCCATGTGGCATGCAAGTAAGTGTGAGAGTGAAGTAGAGTGAGGAATGTGTTGTGTGTGGAGCATGATTGTTCAGAGGTATTTGTTTCAGCCAGATGTATACCCCAGGAAGTTTGTACACCCCTCCACACGGGGGGGGGTGCGGGGGGGTGCGGGGGGGGTGCGGGGGGGTCCGGGGGCCAGCGGTCCCCCGGCGAGGGCTCGGGGGCAGCGCCCCCGAAGCTAAAAACAAATGTAAAATTGCCTTGTAAAATTATAGTAATTTCTAGTCAATCTGGGCCGTTCATTAGGCAGATGATCTGACGGTAGAACTTATGTTTAGTTTAGGGTTTTTTGCCCTAGAAGGCAACCCCTCTCTTTGTATGAGGGTATTGTATTGGAGGCTGAGATATAGATTTGTATTCTGTGAGCGAGAAACAGGAGGTGAGACTGTGAGAGAAAACAGAGGATATTACAACGGATTTGTTGTAGGTTGTGTCTCTTCATTTGGTTGGATAATAGAAAGGAAGGACTGGCTATTCGGGTGGACGTAGCCCAAACTGGGTGAACCACGTATATCTGTGTCTCTCTTGTTTTGTGCGTTTTCTGTGTTTATATTTCTGCAATATTTTATGTGTTCCATTGCTCCGTAATATATAATTTTCTAACAACTGGTATCAGAGCCGAAGGTCTATTTGGCTGATAAACTCGTAGGAAAGAAGGGTTCCTGGTTCAAGTGGGAGCAATGGCGGAAGATGGTAAGTTTAGGGTCGAGAAATTTAATGGCCAAAACTTCTCGCTGTGGAAGATGTAGATGGAAGATTATCTGTATCAGAAAGATCTATACCTACCATTAGGCAGAAAAACAAAGATGCTGACGGGTATGAAAGACGAAGAATGGAACCTTCTCGATAGAAAAGCACTCGGAACAATACGGTTGTGCCTTGCTGCGTCAGTCGCCTTCAACATTTCGAAGGAAACCACGACAGAGGGTTTGATGCAGACGTTGTCGAAACTATATGAAAAACCCTCGGCCTCAAACAAGGTATTTCTTATGAAACGGTTATTTAATGTGAATATGTCAGAAGGTGGATCTGTTGCAAACCATTTAAATGATTTTAATACAGTTACAAGTCAGTTAAGTTCTGTAGGGGTAAACTTTGATGATGAAGTTAGAGCTCTGTTATTCTTGTGCTCATTACCAGAAAGTTGGAATGGTTTGGTAATGACCATTAGTAACTCCGTTTCTGGATCTAGTACTTTAAAGTTTGATGATGTTGTCGGTGCTATCCTTAGCGAGGAAATGCGACGGAAAAGCTCCGGTGAGACATCGGGAAATGCTTTGAGTGCAGAGTCTAGAGGAAGAAAAGTGGAAAGAGGAAAGAGCTCAGGATATCGCAGTAAATCAAGGAAAGGCAGATCCAAGTCCAGATCGGGGATAGTGTGTTGGAAATGTGGAAAGAAAGGACACCTAAAGAAAGACTGTAGATCTCGGAAGGGAAAAGAAGGAGATGCACAGCAAGAAAACAATCATGAAGCAAATATGACAGGTGAGGTGTTGCAAGATGCTTTGATTCTTTCTTTCGAAAATATTACTGATTCCTGGGTAGTAGATTCAGGGGCTTCATTCCATGCCACACCTGATAAGAAATACTTTCATGACTATGTTCAAGGAGATTTTGGACAAGTTCGTCTGGGTGATGATAAATCCTGTAAAATCGTTGGAATGGGTAAGGTTCTTGTAAAATAGCAGAATGGAAACCAATGGCTATTAAAGGAGGTAAGGCATGTTCCAGATCTGAAGAAAAATCTGATTTCAACAGGGCAGTTAGGCAGTGAAGGTTGTGTGACAACTTTCACAGATAAAGCTTGGAAGGTCACCAAAGGATCCCTAGTAATAGCAAAAGGCGAAAAGGTTGGTACATTGTATTTATGCAATGGTATTTCTAACTTTGTTAATGCTTTAACTTCCAAAGGAGCAGATGCAGCATTATGGCATCATAGGCTCGAACACATGAGTGAAAAGGGGATGAAGATTCTTCACTGAAGGAATTTGTTGCCGGGTTTGAAGAATGTTGATTTGGATTTCTGTGAGAATTGCATTTATGGAAAACAGAAGAGAGTCAGATTTCTCAAAGTTGGGAAAGAAAAGAAGAGCGAAAAATTAGAGCTTGTGCATACAGATGTATGGGGACCTGCTCAGGTATCATCTCTCGGTGGCTCTCGCTATTATGTTACTTTTATTGATGATGCAACTAGAAAAACTTGGATTTATTGTATTAAGAATAAATCTGATGTATTTGATACTTTCAATAAATGGAAAGATTTGGTTGAGATTGAGACAGGAAAGAAATTGAAGTGTCTTAGATCAAACAATGGAGGTGAATATTGCAGCAAAGAGTTTGATAGGTACTATTCATAACATGGAATTCGCAGAGAGAAGACAATTCCAAGAACACCACAAGAAAATGGTGTGTCAGAAAGGATGAACAAAACAATCATGGAGCGTGCAAGGTGCATGAGATTGCATGCAGGATTGCCTTTACAATTTTGGGCAGATGCTGTAGATATTGTTGTTTATCTAATAAACAGAGGGCCTTCAAGTTCCTTGGATGGTGGTGTTCCGGAGGAAGCATGGACAGGTAAAAAGGTAAACTACTCTTTTTTAAAGCCTTTTGGTTGTGAGGCCTTTGTCCATATTGATAAAGAAAATAGAACAAAGCTTGAGGCAAAGTCAAAGAAATGTACCTTTATTGGATATGGTGTTAATGATTTTGGTTATCGCTTATATGATTACGAAAATCACAAAATCATTAGGAGCAGAGATGTAATATTCAATGAAAAGGTCTTGTATAAGATCAGTTGCAAGAAAAGAAACAGGAAAAAGAAAACAAGGAATACGCAGTTCTTGATGAAATCACTGAAAAGGTAAAGGTGCCTGAAAATAATAATAATCAACAACAGCAACCACCACAACAGCAACAGGCCCCCCAAACACAATAAAGTGGTGTTAGAAGATCTACCAGGATAAGTAGACCCCCTGAACGATACTCTCCTTCATTATATTATTTATTGTTGACTGATTCTGGTGAACCCGAATGTTATGAAGAAGCAATGCAAGTTGAAAGCAGGAAGAAGTGGGAGGTAGCCATGGAAGAAGAGATGGACTCCTTAATGCATAACCAGACTTGTGATTTAGTCAGGTTGCCTGCAGGGAAAACTACATTGAAGAATAAATGGGTTTACAGACTGAAGGAAGAAGATGGAGGAAAACAGAGGTACAAAGCTAGACTTGTGGTGAAGGGGTTTGCACAGAAGAAAGGTATTGATTTTGATGAAATATTTTCTCCTGTTGTTAAAATGACTTCAATCAGAACTATTTTAAGTCTTGTAGCAGCTGAAGATTTGCATCTTGAGCAGTTAGATGTAAAGACAACCTTTCTCCATGGGGATTTGGAGGAAGAGATATATATGCAGCAGCCACAAGGATATGAGGTGAAAGGGAAGGAGACACTAGTGTGTAGGTTGAAGAAGAGCTTGTATGGCTTAAAACAGGCTCCAAGGCAGTGGTATCTAAAATTTGACAAGTTTATGTCTGAACAAGGTTATACTAGATGTCACTCTGATCATTGTGTTTATCTGAAAAAGCAAAATGATGGCAGCTATATTATATTGTTATTGTATGTGGATGACATGCTTGTTGCAGGATCTAACATGCAGGAAATAAATGTACTCAAAAGAAAATTGGCAAATTCATTTGCAATGAAGGATTTGGGAGCTGCAAAACAAATCCTTGGTATGAGAATCACTAGAGACAGGAAAAATCGCAAATTAACATTGTCTCAGAATGAGTACATACAAAAGGTGTTGAAAAGATTTAATATGCACAATGCAAAACCAGTTAGTACACCTTTTTCTAGCCATTTCAAACTTAGTAAGGAAATGTGCCCAAAGACCCAAGAAGACATGGATTATATGTCTAAAGTTCCATATGCATCAGCAGTTGGAAGCTTAATGTATGCAATGGTCTGCACAAGGCCTGATATTGCACATGCAGTGGGAGTTGTAAGCAGGTACATGAACAATCCAGGAAGGAACATTGGATGGAAGTGAAATGGATTCTCAGATATTTGAAAGGTACCACAAATCAAGCATTATGCTTTGGTTGTGCAAACATTTCTCTACAAGGATATGTTGATGCAGATATGGCAGGTGACAGGGATAATAGGAGGAGCACTACAGGATATGTATTTACTGTTGGTGGAACAGCTGTCAGTTGGATTTCAAAAATCCAAAGTGTTGTTGCACTTTCAACAACAGAAGCAGAGTATGTTGCTGCTACAGAGGCTAGTAAAGAAATGATTTGGTTACAAAGGTTTATGGGTGAATTGGGTAAGGAGCATGATATGGGCACGTTATACAGTGATAGCCAAAGTGCCATTCATCTTGCAAAGAAATCAGCATTTCATACTATGGCTAAACACATACAGCTCAAGTACCATTTCATACGATCAGTGTTGGAAGATGGAGAGTTGAAGCTGGAAAAGATACACACTAGCCAGAATCCTGCAGATATGCTAACAAAAGTTCTAACCAGGGAGAAACTGAGAATATGCTCAGTTTCAATTGGTCTTCAAGGATGACAATGAAGATGAGAAATAGCCAGGTCCAAAGAGGAGTCATTATCCAGCAAATGAAGCAGCGGTGGAGTTTCTACAATCATTCTCCAAGTGGGAGATTGTTGTGTGTGGAGCATGATTGTTCAGAGGTCTTTGTTTCAGCCAGATGTATACCCCAGGAAGTTTGTACACCCCTCCACACGTGGGGGGGTGCGGGGGGGTTCGGGGCCCAGCGGTCCCCCGGCAGGGGCTCGGGGGCAGTGCTCCCGAAGCTAAAAACAAATGTAAAATTGCCTTGTAAAAGTATAGTAATTTCTAGTCAATCTGGGCCGTTCATTAGGCAGATGATCTGACGGTAGAACTTATGTTTAGTTTAGGGTTTTTTGCCCTAGAAGGAAACCCCTATCTTTGTATGAGGGTATTGTATTGGAGGCTGAGATATAGATGTGTATTCTGTGACCGAGAAACAGGAGGTGAGACTGTGAGAGAAAATAGAGGATATTACAGCGGATTTGCTGTAGGTTGTGTCTCTTCATTTTGCTGGATAATAGAAATGAAGGATTGGCTGTTCGGGGTGGACGTAGCCCAAATTGGGTGAACCACGTATATCTGTGTCTCTCTTGTTTTGTGCATTTTCTGTGTTTATATTTCTGCAATATTTTATGTGTTCCACTGCTCCGTAATATATAATTTTCTAACAGAATGAGAAGCCAGTGAGTAGGTCAGTAGTTCTCCTATAAATATCTTATTTCATTAATGAATTATTTCTGAATATTTATATGCATATGTATGGTGTGGATTTCAATTTGTAGTTGTGTGTTAATGTTTAATTTATAGGCCCCTATGATCTGATGCGTTATTTTGGTATCAAATCCTAACTCTTTGGTGAAAGAAGTGGTTGTAAGAGGGACTCGATGTTGTACGATCTACAAAATTGTAAGCATTAGCATATCTATATCCATTGGATGGACGAGGTATTGACATTGGAAGAATTCATTTATTATCTACGTTGGACATATCTAAGCGGTATTCGACTATGATAATAGTGGAAGAAATACCTGAAGGGGGAGCCTAATGTGAAAGAACTTGTGTGTGAAAGTTTCGTGGATTTGTTGTTGTTGTGGAAGTATTGTTGTGGTAAGTCAAGGGCATGATTGACTACCCTGTTGTGTGAATTTTGTTCATGGTAGAGTGAGTGCATGGAGCATGGAGCTACAACCTGCGACCATTGGAAGGAGATCATAATTCATCGAATTGTGAAGATTTTTTTCGCCATTTAAGGGTGGAAGAGTTCGGCCCCACCATTGATAGTTGGGTGAACTAGATGAGAATTGTTTATCGAGTGCAAATTTGTGCTAGCGTGGGAATCGTGGGTAGTGTTCTGCTAAGTGAGTTTGGAGTGACTTATCATGCGCTGCGTAGTGGAAGCGTGGTGATTTGTCTGTTATGGATCGAATCTGCCTGTCAATTTAAAAAAAGCATCAATTTTTCACTCGCTACCCCATGGTGAACACTCTCTTGATGTGAGAAGGAGACGGTGATGTGATGAGCTTCCATACGCTGAAGGAAACAGTGACTGTGTGATAAAATTTGGATGTTGTATGCAAACTTAGCAGCCATATGCATGAGGAGGGTTGAAGATCCTCTTATGTTTTTCCATGATTGTGTCAACCATTACAAAGAAATACAATAGGAAGACTGGATCAGTTAGGTATAAAGTGCCTAAGTGGATCGACGTTGCACATTTTTTAGTGTTTGTGCATTTTTCAGGAGTGAAATACATGTAAACAACAACAGAGGGCCGAAACCCTAGACAATGAAAGTTGAAGAGCTATGGTGAGAGGAAGTGATGTCCATTAGCATTTCCATTTGCAATTATTCTGGTGGAGCTACCTTGTTACCTACGTGGGGAGTGGGAGATTGCGCACATTGTTGGGAGATTCCTGTGGTGAAAAATTTCCCTTCTATTAATTAATTCAACAAACAAACAAAAAAATATTGTTGAATCTTCAAATTGCTACTAAATGTGTAGTTTCTTCGCTTTCGAAAGGCTTGTTATAGGATACATCTTATCAAGCCTTGTTGGAGGGAGCATCAGAAGGTATTTCCAATTACATTGGCTCACAACCTATAAGTCTTTCTTAACTGTAAGTATAAATCCTTCAGGTTTCTCTATGTAGACTTCTTCCAATTATCCATTCAAAAATATTGATTTGACATCCATTTGATACACCTTAATCCTTCTAGAGAAAGCATAGGCCATGAACATTCTAATAGATTCCATCTTGGCCATAGGTGCAAATGTCTCTTTGAAATCTATCCCTTCAACCTGCGAATATCCTTTACAATCCAATCTTGCTTTGTTCCTGGTTACCTATCCATCTTCATTCAGTTTGTTCCTGGTTACCTGTCCATTTTCATTTAGCTTGTTCCTAAAGATCCATTTTGTGTTAATGACGTTTTTGTCCCTTGTTCTTAGAACCAATTCCCATGTGTCATTTTTTCCAATTTGATCTAGTTATTCTTCCATGTCCTTGATCCAGTGTTCATCATTGTTGGCTTCATCAAAGCTAATAGGCTCAATTGTAGATAGCAACACAAGGTGTCTCTCCTCTAGCATGCGAGCTTATCGAATTCTTCTGATTCTAACTCCTACATCCATATCTCCAATAATATGCTCTAATGGGTGATTCTTTTGATACCATCGTTTAGGCTCTTTGGATGGTGCTTGAGGATTTTGTTGATCATTTTCTCCCTGATTATTTGTTCAACCATTTTCTAATGGTTCTTCTTCTTTTACCTTTTCTTCTTGCTTTGGCTCTTCTGTTTCTTGCTCCATTGAATATGTGCTTTCATGTTTGGTATTTTTCCCACAACCTTCATCAATTGATATGTTAATTCTCTCTACTATCTTGTTGAGTCTCATATTATAGCATTTATATGATTTGTTCTTGCTTGAGTACGCAACAAATATGCCTACATCCACTAGGGAGTCAAATTTTCCAATCTTCCTATCTTCCCTTTTTATGTAGCATTTGCGTCCGAAGACTCTGAAGTGTTTGACATTTTCTGATCTCCCCTTCCATAGTTCATATAAAGTTTTATCACTATTGCTTCTGAATATTTATCTATTTATAATTTGAACAATTGTCTCCATTGCTTGAACCCAAAAGACATCGTTCAGTTTGGAATCATTCAACATGGTTCTAGCCATTTCTTCTATGTTCTATTTTTTTCTTTCAGCGACTCCATTTTGCTAAGGTTTCCTAGTTGTTGAGAATTGCCTCTTTATACCTTGTTCTTCACAATAGCATTGAAATTATTTTGATGTGAATTCTCCTCCATTGTTTGATCTTAATCATTTGATTTTCAACTCAATTTCATTTTCAACCATTTCTTTGTAAATCCTGAATAATTCAAATGCTTCTAAACTGTTGTCATTTGGGTGTAGTCATTAACAAACAACATGAAGTATTTCTCACCTTTTAGCCCTTTAGATATCATTGGTCCACATAGGCCAGTGTGTACCAACTCCTATGCCTTTGAGATAGAATGTTCCTTAGTCTTAAATTCAACCCTTGTCTACTTTCCATGTCGACAGTGCTTACACATGGTGTTTGTTGGTTTTGAGATTTTAGGGATCTCTCTAACTCCTTCCTTTTTGCTAATATTGACAAGGTTATCAAAGTGCATGTGACCCATTAACCTATGCCAAAGCCAACTTTCATCTTCCTTCCCCAAGCAACAATTTTCTTTTCCAATTTCATCCAGAACACATATGTTATTTGGTGTTGTTGATGATGTAGCCACCAATTTTCCTAATTTATTCTTCCCTATTTCACATTTCTTGGAGTTGAACAGAAGTGTGTGTCCTTGGTCACACATTTGACTTACACTTGACATATTATGATTCATATTCTCAACGAGCAAGACATTTTATGCCTTGGCATCCTTGCCTCCAAGCTTGACAATCCCTTTCCCCAAAATTTTGGATGATCCATCATTTCCAAATGAGGCTATCATGTCTTTGTCCTTTAACAAGGTTATAAAATTGTCTCTATCCCCTATCATGTGCTTTAAACGACCACTATCAATTAACCATTCATTTTTCTTACATTGGGTTGTAAGAGCAAGATTATAGGTTTCATATTTCCTTTTCCACACTTTTGGAGGAATGTTGAAACATTTCTTTGTCGCATTTGAGAGAATGATCATCTTGCAATATTTTGTTATATGTACAAATTTATTGAACTTGTAACATTCCACTTCACTGCTCAATAATCCAAATTTGTTGTAATTTTGATTAAATCTTCACAAGGAATTTTTGTTGATTTTTTAGTAGCTTAGTAAGTCCTCCAAGCCCTAGGGTTCAGGTTTTGGAGGGTGGAGCACAATTGTTAGGATATTCCAACACATAGGAAGTATTTAAGTATAACTTGGTCTAGTGTAGAGTTAGGTAAAGTGTGTTTCTTTACTATGTACTTTTGTAACTTACAATCCGACAGTCACGATATGTAGTGATCCGACGATTCATTTTCTCCTCGGTATTACCGACACTTGATCCATGGCTTAGCACCCGATTAGTCCATGATCTCTATTTAAAGAGCATGGGGGGTCATTTGTAGGGTAATCGTTCATGAGAGAAGCTTATGTAAATTTTCATTCTTTCATTAATAAATTGCTTGAAGTGGCCGCATTGGCTCAGGCCGTGGACTGTTTCCCTCTTTGAGGGTTTTAACCACGTCAACAATGTTGGTGTATTGATCTATGATCTATTTGTGAGTGGTGTCCTTTGGTTTTCTGTCTGAGGAACTTACCCTGTAAATTCGTACATGGTATCAGAGCTATTTGAGGGTTGCATCCGTTGGTGATCCAAATCTGAAGCCGGTAGAACTGCATCTGAATGTCGTTTCCTATATCTACTGTTTCTTACTGCTTTCGGGTCGAGAGGACTGCTCTATTGTGTTCGGAGCATCTGTTCCAGTGAGGAACCCCTTTCGTTTCATGTGAAAAGGTTTTCGGTAGCCCTAGCTACGTCATTTTTAAGATCTTGAGGTATAAAGTGTTTATTTTCAGTTTTTAGTTATTTTCTCTCTGTTTATTTCGGTTTATTTAGCTCTTTGTTTTTTTTATTACTGGATCTATACCTTTCATTTCTGCGTATACTCTTTGCCCTGTGACTATGTGCGATCTGGGAAAATCAGAAACATAAAGGAAGGATTTTTCTCATGCGTATGCTCTTTTCCGCCGCACCTTAGTGTGATCTCGAAAAATTAGAAACATTGAGGTAAATATTTGGTTTCCGGATAAAGCTAACTTCAAGCCGTAAGGCTTGTTTTTTTTTTATATGTCCATGTTGGGTTTTGTGTTTTTTGTTTTGTAGGCAAAAAAGAGCTTTCTCAAGTAAGCATGCACCCCAAGCTTTAAAAAAAAAAAAAAAAAAAACCTTTTATTCTAGCTCACTTGGTCCAAAGCTACTTTATGAGAGTAGAGGTCTTGAGTTCAGGTCTTTCTCTTTGTTGAGCTAATTAGATTAAGTTTGGAAAGGGGGTATATTTTTTTTTTAAATGTAACATTATCATTCATTTCCGCACATTTCCGCACTTCGCCGGCATCTTCAACAACTTTTCTTCAAAAAGCCATAACTTATTCATCTGGAAGCCGTTTTTTTTAATCGGCCTAATTTTTTGAGATTTTTCCATTGGAACACTTAGTTTCGGTGTCTATAGCTTCATTTTCTGTTAAAATGGAAAGTCCATGCCAAGTTATTCTTGACAGCACCAACTACTTCCAATGGTGGTCCTACATTGTGGATTTACTTAGAAGTAAAGGTCTTTACAGAATAGCCTTAGGACAAGAAACCAAACCAAAAGATGAAGATAAGGCAGCCAAACGGGAAAATAGGAAATATCAAGCACGTGGGTTGATAGGGATGTCTATTTCTCCAAACCTTAGATTCCTTATTGCAGAACTTGATACTCCTGATGAAGCAATGAAACAGATCACTAAAGTTTTTGGAATTAAAAATGAACTTAAAGCCCATCAACTCGAAAATGAGTTGCTTACATTGGACCCCAATAATTTTTCTTCCATTGAAGATTTTTTGTCCAAGTTCAAGACCCTTAGACTTCTCTTGGAAGGTGTTAAGGTTAAGAAAGAAGATAGTAACCTTATCTATTCCATTCTTACTAAGTTGGGACCAGCCTACTCTGTGTTTGTTTCCACCTTCCATTCTAAAAGAGAAGCCTTCATTTCTCAAGGACAAGACTACAAGTCCCCTTCCTTTGATGCCTTTTGTGATTCTTTAATAAGGGAACAAGAAAAACTCTTACATATTGGTCTTCTTAACCTTGGAAACTCTTCTAAGAAAGCCTTAGCCGCTCAGCAGCAACCAAATTCAAAGAATCCTAAGAAGTCGTATCCTAAAAAGAATGGTCCTAAACCAAATAAGGGTCCTAAGCAATTCCAGTCTCAAAATGAAAAATCATTTCAACAAAATGATAAGGCAAACAAAAACAAAGGGAAGAAGACTGATAGACATTGCCACTTTTGTAATCGAGATGGCCACTTAGAATCCAAATGCTTTAAGAAGATGGAAGCCTTGGAAGCAGCAATGAAGAAGCATAACAACCATTTGGAGCACTCTTCAACTTCAACTTCATCTTCAGGAATAGCACTTTCTGCATTTGGTTGTCAAGCATCTCAATTTGGCTATGCAGTAAATGTATCTTCTTCTTCTCATTCTCATGAGTAGCTCATTGAACATGGAGCTTCTTATCACATGGCCAAAAACAAAGCCATTTTTTCTTCTTTAAATGATTGTAAGACCAAAAATATATATGTTGGTGATGATAGATCTCTTAGTGTTGTAGGGACTAGAACTGTTCATATAAACAATGGTCAATTTAATGATGTATTATGTGTTCCAACCTTATCCTGCAACCTTCTATCTCTATATTAGATAACTCATTCAGGTGAAGGTAAAATCGTTGAATTTTCACCTCACGATGTTGTAATTAAGGACCTAAGAGATCCTAGACAGATTTTAGCTACTGGCATTGCTGATGATTCTACAAGGTTGTATAATTTTAACAACTTTGGGTCATCAAATCTTCCCTCAGTATTTGTTGCTCATAATGATGAAGTGAGCAAACTTTGGCATGAGCGATTTGGTCACTTAAACTATCGCTCCCTTTAGAATCTATGTAAAGAAAATATGGTGACAGGTCTTCCAATGGTATCTTGCAGAGATGGTGTTTGTTCTGGATGTGTACTCGGAAAACATCATCAGGATAGTTTTGAAAAACATGCCTCTTGGCATGCCTCAGCCCCTTTACAGCTTGTGCATAGTGATTTATGTGGTCCACTTCCGGTTGTTTCATTCTCTGGCTACAAGTATTTCTTAACTTTCATTGATGATTTCTCCAGACGCACTTGGGTATACTTCTTAAAACTCAAGAGTGAAGTATTTAACATGTTCTTGGCCTTTAAGGCCTTTGTTGAAAAACAATCTGGACATCAAATTCTTAAGCTAAGATCTGATAATGGCGAAGAATATTTTAACAACAAATTCATCAAATTTTGCACTGAGAATGGAATTCAAATTCAACATGTTGTTCCATATACTCCACAACAAAATGGTGTAGTTGAAAGGAAGAATTGCACCTTAAAGGAAATGGCTAATTGTATGGTTCAATCTAAAGGACTTAGTCTTAAATTTTGGGCAGAAGCAATTAACTGTGCAAATTACATAATAAATCACACTCCTACTAAGGTTTTAAAGAAAGTCACTCCAGAAGAAGAATGGAGCTCAATTAAACCATATGTAAGCCACTTTCGTGTTTTTGGAAGTGAATCATGGGCCCATCTTCCAGATGAGAAACATAAAGCTTTAGAGAAACATAAAGCTTTAGAACCTAAGAGTGAAAATGTATTTTTGTTGGATATTCTGAAGATGTCAAAGGATATAGACTTATTCCACTTAAGTCCAAAAATGTTATCATTAAAAGAGATGTAAAGTTTGCTAGAAATATATCGACCTATGAGCCTAGTTCGACGGATGTGCCACCTCTCTCTATCTCTTCTACTTTTGAAAATATTTCTTCTTCAAATGATGAAAGCAAGGATGAAAATCCTCCCCCACCTTCTCAGGATCCTCCTTCAACTCCTCAGCTTCCAAAATGGGTCTGTGCTACTCGGGATGCAGCAGGTGATATTGCCGGTGATCCTATAGATCAGTGACGTACACGTTCTCAATTCAATAGAGCCACTTCTTTACTAGCTCAAGCTTCAGCGAATTATGATCCTGACACTTTTGCAGAAGCTTCAGGCCATCCAGATTGGGACGCAACTATGAATGAAGAATATCGTTCATTATTGGCAAATGATACATGGGATCTTGTTCCTCTACCAAAGGGACGAAAACTTGTTAGATGCAAATGGGTTTACAGAACCAAGTATGGACCAGATGGAAAAGTTGATAAACATAAAGCTCGTCTTGTTGCTAAGGGTTTTTCAAAAGTTGAAGGCATTGACTATACTGAAACCTTCTCCCCTATTTCCAAAATGAACTCTATCCGCCTTGTTCTTTCCCTTACTGCCTCTTTCAAATGGGAATTCCATCAGATGGATGTTAAACCTGCCTTCTTGCATGGGGACTTGCATGAAGAAATCTATATGGAACAACCTACTGGCTTTATACAAAACAACTCTAGCCTTGTATGTCAACTTAAGAAATCCCTTTATGGTCTCAAGCAAGCTTCTCGGTCTTGGTATGCCAAAATGGATCACTTTCTTTTAGAAACTAGCTTTTCTAGGTGTCATTCTAACAATACTACCTACACCAAGAAAGTGGGAAAGTCTCTTATCATTCTTGTTCTTTATGTTGATGATCTTATCCTTACTAGTAGTGATCCCAACCTTATAAACCATGTGAAGTCCAGCCTTAAAAATAAGTTTGAAATGACAGACTTAGGACATTTGCATTATTTTCTTGGTTTTCAAGTCTTACAATCCAAGGAAGGTATTTCCCTTTCCCTAGTCCAAGTATGCCAGTGATCTTCTACGCCATTTTCACATGGAAGACTGTAAGCCAGGCCCTTCTCCCTTTCAGTCTGGAGCCAAACTTCCAGTCACTTGTACTCCCCCTGAAGTTGATGCTACCTTATACCGTCAACTTGTAGAAAAAATTTTGTATCTAACCCATACTCGTCCTGACCTTTCCTTTGTTGTTGGCCTTATTTCTCAGTTTATGCAAAACCCACATGAAAGTCATTGGAAAGCAGCTACAAGAATACTTCGTTATGTTCGAGGCACAGTTCAGTTTGGGATTCATTAAAGTGCAGAAGCATCTCCTCTATTGGTTGGTTTCACTTATTCTGATTGGGCTGGTGACCCTGATGATCGAAAGTCTACTGCAAGTTATGTGTTCACTCTTGGTTCAGGACCTATTACATGGGCTTGCAAGAAACAAAGTTCCATTTCTCTTTCTTCAACAAAAGCAGAGTATCGTGGTGTCGTAGAAGCTAGTAAGGAAGCCTTGTGGCTTCATCAGATCCTGTCAGAGTTTGGCTTTCAGCAGCAACATCCAACTACACTTTGGTGTGATAATCAAAGTGCCATTCAACTATGCAAATATCCAGTCCAACATCAGCACAACAAACACATTGAACTGCACATGCACTTCATTAGAAAGCTCATTCATGACCATGTTCTTGAAGTGCAATATTATTCAACAAATGATCAAGTTGCAGACATCTTTACAAAGGCTCTCACAGAGGCGAAGTTTACTAAACTTCAATTTATGGTTGGAGTTCAGGAAGTTGTCACTAAGGGGGGATAGGCTCTAATGCCTCCTTCCTTCTCCTATTGTGTCATATTTTTACATCCTTCAATCCTATCCCAAGTTGTTCTTAAGCGGGGATGTTAGGATATTCCGACACATAGGAACTAGTTAAGTATAACTTGGTCTAGTGTAGATTTAGGTAAAGTGTGTTTCTTTACTATGTACTTTTGTAACTTACAATCCGACGGTCACGATATGTAGTGATCTGACGGTTCATTCTCTCCTCGGTATTACCGACACTTGATCCATGGCTTAACACTCGATTCATCCATGATCTCTATTTAAAGAGCATGGAGGGTCATTTGTAGGGTAACCATTCCTGAGAGAAGCTTATGTAAATTTTCATTCTTTTATTAATAAATTGCATGAAGTGGTCGCGTTGGCTCGAGCTATGGATTGTTTCCCTCTTTGAGGGTTTTAACCACATCAAAAATACTAGTGTATTGATCTGTCATCTGTTTGTGAGCGGTGTCCTTTGGTGTTCTGTCTAAGGAACTTACCTTATAAATTCATACAACAACAATAGTCACTTGTGGGCTTAGAACCGAAGCTTGGGGTTTTTCACCCATCATGATTTGGGTCAAAAACATGGACATATTTTGACATGTGATGGATGAGGATGATAGATCTCATTGAGACGAATCTGACACAACAAAAATCTTGTGATTCTGGGTTGTAGAAATGGAGTTATGATTTTTTAAAGATAAGAAGTGGGTTTGCACAAGAAGAATCTTGGTTGGCTTGATGTTAATAAGTCATGTGATAACTTGTAAAGCCCTAATTGGATATTTTGAGGAAGCCCTTCTTGTGGATATAAATAGAAGGTGAGGAGAGTGTCATTTCTCACATCCAAGAGCATTCAAGCGAAAGAATAATCTGTGAAATTGGGTCGCAGTTAAGGAGAAAAACCACAAGGAGTTTAGGAAGCCATTTTTGGGTGAATTAAGGGTTGTTTTTCCATTGCATGGAGGTTGAGTTCTGTTGAAATGAGGCCAAGTAAATTGGAGAAGGTTTGGGGTTGTGTGAGTGTGTTTTAGGGTTTTGTATTTCTATAGGTTTGGGGTTGTGTGAGTGTGTTTTAGGGTTTTGTATTTCTATAGGTATAGGGTTGCAGGATGTTTTGAATCTGCAACAAGGTAATTCCCTTGTTTGAGGAGGTCGAGAGGTGGAATGGCCTCATGCGAGTAGGCCACAGTCAAAGAAAGGGACAACAAAGTGTTAGGGCTAGATTTGGGGCTATACACAGGAGTTTGCAGCTTGTTTGGCACTATGAAAAAGGCCCTAACCAGACTATCATCTTAGAATTAAACACACATAAACAGTGGTCAAGAAAGGGCATGTTTGGTCACTTTATTGTTGGTGGTGTTTTTTGATTGGATGAAGAGTTGTTGCAGCCTATGGGAACCACTTAAAGGACTTGTCTTGATGGTTGAAAGTCCCTCCTACGAGAAGATCTTGCAGTGAGTGGATTGGGCATCATTGGTTTGTTAGAGGGAAACGTATTGATAACCCAAAGTATCCCTAGACAAGCATACAAAAAGGTCATTGATTGGTGTGTGATTGGGTGAACTTTGGAGCCTAATGTGTAACTCTTTGGTGGATGAAAGAGGCTACTATATTAGTAGATTGGAACTTAGGTGTTGGCCAGCCTAGAAGATCAAATTGGATTGACCCATGTTCATTGTAGAATAAGTGACTTGTAGCAGTGATAGGTGGCAACCCTCGTAGAGACTCTATGTGTTGTCCTTTGATGGACTAAAGGGTAGCTAGAGAGCAAATTGGGAGCGAAGGACCAACAGGACAAGATATGACATAGAGTCTACAACATAATTGTCATTGTATCTTGTATTCCATACATTGTTGTATTATTCAAATTGGTTTAATATAACGAAGATTGGGTTGTACATTATTTTACAATATTTCTTTAAAAATTGTGTATACTTGTGCATATGTGATTTACTGCTTTATATTGTTCCGTTGTGCAAAGTAGTTTTGTTGAGATTCTTGGTTTGGTAGCATCAGAGATTCTAAGATTATATCCTAGACCCTAGATCGTGGAAATTCAACACTTTTGACATAGATGATCCTAGAGTAGCTTCAATAATTCCTTTTGTTTCTAGTGTAAGCATTGCAATTTACATCTATGTGCCCAAAATTTTTGCAAGAATAACACACACCAAGAAAGATAGTTTGGTACCTAAGAGAGGAGGATCTTCTAGGTGGTGTAGATCTCTAGAAACCTTCTTGTTGGGTATTATATATTGTTGGTTGTTGTTTTGGCGTTCTCTTGCTTGGTTGATCCTCAATTTAGGGCCACTATTATGACTTAATAATTATTTCTTTGATGAAATCAGGATAACTTTTATATTCATCATCTTTTCATATCATGGAGCTTGAACCTTCAACAAAGGTTGAATTGTATCCTAATCCAAATTTATCACATATGACCTTTGACTGTTGATTATTTCATCCAACACTTTAGAGCTATTTACAAAGTTTTGATGGATATTCTTCTTTTGTGCTTCCTTTCGTAGAGAAACTATCTCTACTTCCAAGCTTTCCCTTGTCTTGGTGCTTTATTCCAATTCCTAATTGAGTGTTTCTTCAATCTTTTCATCTTCCTCTAATTGAATTTTCAAGTTGATGATGATATTTTCAAAATCTTCAGCCTTTTTCTTGAGATTGTTATAATGTTATTTTAGTTCATTTAGCTCCTTTTGCAACATCTTGGTGTTCTTCCTTTCTACCTTTATATCTTTTAGAGCACTGACCAATTCTCTTTCTAGTTCAACTTTTTCTTCAACATACTCTTAATTTTCAGAGGCATATGTATCTTCTTGATTTTTGAATGACATGAACAACACCCTTTCTGAATCAGTATCATTATCACTTTCATCATCGAATGAGGAGCTATCTTCTTTTGAGTAGAAGCTTTTCTTGGACATTTTCTTTTTGTCTTGCTTCTTGTTCCCTTTCTAATTTTTCTTTTTCGTAGGAGCTTCTTCCTCTTCATCACTATCAAAACACTTTTCATAGGGACATTTTGAAGGAAAATGACCAATTCTACTACAATTAATACATTTTAAGGGGAAATTACCTTTGCACTTATCGGTTCCTTTCTTCAGCTTCCTCACAAAATTGCCTTATTCTTCATCTGAATATTTGTTGCAGCTACAATTGGAGCTTGGATTTGGTTGTTGCTTATTCTTCCTTGTATTCTTTAATGCCTTGAATGTTGCTTCTCTTGTGGAATATTTTTCTTGTTCAGTCCTCATTTCATAATTTGTAAGTATTCCATGTAGTTCGACCATATTGACATTGTCTAAGTCTAATCTATATTCTAGAACAAATACCTTAGAGTAAAATCTCATTGGGAGAGATCTTAGAACCTTTCAAACAACAATTTTATTTGCTAAAGGTGTTGGGGGTGGAGCCTAATTATGTTCTTGATTATTCAGAGGTTTTTTGTTTCAATTGTGTTGGATCTTTGTCCCTAACAGGGCAGAAACACCGCCTATTTAATCGTCATCAGGGCCATCCAGGGGGGCGATGACGACTTTTATGAGCCCTCCCCCGGTGGAGGTTTTGGGGCAGCACCCCCAAAACTAAAAATAGATGAAAAAATGCCTTGCAAAATATTGTAATTTTGTATTCAATTTCGGTTGTTCATTAGGCAGATGATCTGACCGTAGAAGTTATGTTAATTTATGGATTTTTGCACTAGAAGGTACCCCTTCGGTTTATATGAAAGTATTGTATTACGGTTGTGGATTATTATTCTAAGCAAGAGAGAGAGAGAGAGGAGACTATGTGAGAGCAAAGAGGAAATTACAGCGGATCTGTTGCAGATTGTATCTCTTCATTTTTCTACATATAAAAGGAAGAACTGGATGTTTCTCCGTGGATGTAGACCAAATTGGGTGAACCACGTATATCTGTGTCTCTCTTGTTTTATGTGTTTCTGTATTTGTATTTCCACAATATTTTATGTATTTTAATTAATTTCTAACAACTAGTATCAGAGTTGAATGTCTATTTGGTTGATAAACTCGCAGAAGAGAAGGATTCCTGGTTCAAGTGGGAGCAATGGCGGAAGATGGTAGGTTTAGGGTCGATAAATATAACGACAAAAACTACCAGTTGTGGAAAATGCATATGGAATATTATCTATATCAGAAAGATATGTACCTACCATTGAGCAGAAAATCAAAGAAGTCGACGAGTATGGCGAATGCAGAATGGGAGATTCTCGACAGAAAAGCACTAGGAACAATACAGTTGTCTGGAAGCATCGGTCGCATTTAACATTTCAAAGGAAACGACAACAGAAGGTTTAATGATGGCATTGGCCAAACAATATGAAAAACCCTCGGCCTCAAATAAGGTATTTCTTATGAAGCGTCTATTTAATATAAAGATGTCAAAAATGCGGATTTGTTGTTGATTATGTAAATTAATTTAACATGGTTACTAACCAGTTATGTTTTGTAGGGTAAATTTTGATGATGAAGTTAGGGCTCTGATATTTTTGTTCTCATTGCCAAAAAGTTGGATGGCATAGTTATGGCTATTAGTAACTATGTCTTTGGATCTAGTACTTTAAAATTTGATGATGTTGTTGGTGTCATCCTTAGCGAGGAAATGTGACAGAAAAGCTCCAGTGAGACATCAAGTAATGCTTTGGCTGTAGAGACCAGCGAAATAAAAATGGAAAGAGAAAGGAGCCCAGGAAATCACAGTAATTCAAGAAAAGGCATATCCAAATCTAGATCAGGAATAGTGTGCTGGAAATGTGGGAAGAAAGGTACCTGAAGAAAGACTACAAATATCAAAAAAGAAAAGAAGGAGATGGATAGCAAGAGAAAAATCATGAAGCGAATGTGATAGGTGATGTGTTGCAATATGCTTTGATTCTTTCATTAGAAAATATTATTGATGCTTGGGTGGTTGATTCAGGGGCTTCATTCCATGCTACACCTGATAGGAAACATTTTCATGACTATGTTCAAGGAGATTTTGGACATGTTCATTTGGGTGATGATAAACCCTATAAAATCATTGGAATGGGTAAGGTTTTTATAAAAAAAAGATGGAAACCAATGGTTATTGAAGGAGATAAGGCATTTTCCATATCTGAATAAAAATCTAATTTCAATAGGGAAGTTAGGTGGTGAAGGCTGTGTAAAAACATCCACAGAAAAATCCTGGAAGGTCACTAAAGTAGTTGTGGCAATAACAAAAGCACAAGAGGTTGGTATATTGTATTTATGCAATGATATTTCTTATTATGTTAATGCTTTGACCTCCACATGAGTAGATACAAAATTATGGCATCATAGGCTCAGGCACATGAGTGAGAAAGGGATGTATATTCTTCACTCAATAAATTTGTTGTCAAGTTTGAAGCGTGTAGATTTGGATTTTGGTGAAAATTGTGTTTACAGAAAACAAGAGAGTCAAATTTATCAGAGTTGGGAAGGAAAAGAAGAGAGAAAAATTAGAGCTTGTGCATACAGATGTATGGGGCCTGCTCACATATCATCTCTCGGTGGCTCTAGCTGTTATGTTACTTTTATTGATGATGCAACTAGAAAAACCTGGATTTATTGTATTTGGAATAAATCTGATGTATTTGATACTTTTAAGAAATGGAAAGATTTGGTTAAGAATGAGACATGAAAGAAGTTGAAGTGTCTCAGATCGAAAAATGGAGGAGAATATTGCAGCAAAGAGTTTGATAACTATTGTTCAGAGCATGGGATTCGTTGAGAGAAGACAGATCCAGGAACACCACAGGAAAATGGTGTGTCATAAAGGATGAACAAGATTGTTTGGTAAATAATTGTCTTTAATTTACTTCATTAAATCTCAAAAAGGATTCGTGTTCTTGTGAAGTGTATGCACACTATATATGCTAGGATTTATTTTGAAAATTAAGTGATCTAAAAATGAAACTAATTTTGAAGATGAATAAAATGTTTTTATATAAATTGGAGAGAGTCAACGCACATGCTCTTTCAATCTAGAATCCTATATAAGTTGAGTTTTTTGAAAATAAAGGATCTTATCTATATTTCATAAATCCACACTTAATTCTAACTGTTAAAAAGGAAATGCTTGAAGATTAACTGTTATCACCCTAAAATCTTTGTCTCTAAGCTTTGGTAAGTTGCCTTGTTTCTAATCATAGTCTTATAAGTTTTGAGTCATCTCATCACAATTAGTGTCATTCTCATTTACAAACCCTTCTACTAGTCATGGTGTTAAAGGGTCTCTAGGTCATTTCACGCTTTAAGAGTTAGGTCATAAGGTTAGAAGTCTTTCAAGGTCAAATCTCTTTTCCATCAAAGTTTGACAGCCTCATTCCATGTCCTAGAAGCCTCACCATGAGTTTGGAAGTCATATCTCACATCATTTTGGAGAAATTTTCAAACTAGCTATGAATCCACGTTTTCGTAGCACAGACAGTGTAAAAATCATGTTTTGCACTACGAAATCAGTGTTTTCACAGCGCGCTACGAAATCCCTGAAAAAGCATGTTTCAGCATAAAAAACTTTGCTTTCTACATTTACTATTCAACTTCTAGAAGGGGTTCTGAGCAGCTGAGAACTCAATTTTGAAAACTGAAAGAGGATTTTCTTCCTAACATACCAAGCTACAAAAACCTCTTTCATTTTCTTCAAATCCATTCTGAGGTGGGAGGAATTTATGGTTAAACTTGCGCTACGAAACTGCTGAAAGTCAAGCTTGGTCTTCTGGTTTTAGCAGTCTTTTTCAAGATCAGTTCTTGGTCACATGCAAAGGTATTTTGGAATTCTGAAAGAGTTTTATCTTCATCCACTCTCCAGCTACAATAACCTATCTCACTTTCTCCATAAGTGTTTTCAGTTGGGAGATACTAAGCCTTCATTGAGACCCTAATTTCAGAAAATGGATTTTTCCTGTTTGACACGTGTTTTTCAAGGACAGATTCTGGACAGCTGGAGGAATGTTTTAAAAAACCATGAGAGGTTTTTGTTCCAGACAACATGGGCTACAAAAACCTCCTTCATTTTTGTAAAATGTGTCATGGATGAGGAGATAAAGGCTCTGTCCCACGTGCCAATTTTCAAGGATCTAAACCTAAAAACAGGGAAACATGTTCCCTAATTTCTAGGGTTTCTCATCAGCAGTTGGGTGACTACGTGGGAGGCTTCATCAAATTCGACCTCATGGAGTTTTAGGTGTCAAATAATGTTTTAAATGCTTATATAAGGTTGTTGTAATCATAATAAGGAGTTACACTCCTAGTTGTATTAGGTCACTAGCACTCCTAGTTAACAGCTAGTTCTAATTAATGGTTTGTTTTATGGTTAGAATAGGTGTCACTGATGGCAAATTCGAATTCTCTTGATGAGGGATGATGGAATCCTAATTGTAAATGCTTTATATAGAGCAAGAGGTCGAATTAGCAAGGGGTTGGAGACTTTTTGGCTCAGCTGCTGCTCTATGTGCAGACTATGTATATTTTTAACCTAATGCAGATTTCTACTTAGACAACTCAAGATTCATGAAGAGTTCTTGCATGTTATTGTTATGATGGAATCTTCTAATACTTACATTGTAGTGGTGTTTAGTTATGATGCTCAGAACTCATCAATGATGCTCTGACTTCCTTCATAGATAAACTAACTATGTTTCACTGTTTTGTATTTTCATTTTTGCACTTGAACTCTATAATGCCTTGACTTCCATGCTAGGTAGAATGCTTTGGATTCACTGTTCAAGATTCAAAGAGAGTTTTTAATGTCATATTCTCTTATGGCTTTCCTCTTTCACTTACTTGCAGTGGTATGAATACATGTTACTTAGAACTCATCAATCATGCTCTAACTTCCTTCATGTATTTGTCAACTGTGTTTCCTTACATTGTATCTTTGTTTTGTTGATGCATAAAAACTCTCTATGCCCTGACTTCATGTTAAGCTGATCTTGATGTGGTACGGAAACACACTTTGACTCCATATCCCAATGGTAGCTAGCCTTCATCTTTCAACCTATAAACATATACAATTACAAACCATAGAGTTAGCCATCTATTCATATCTTTAATCTAAATCATTAACCCTTTGAGAGAGCCCTCTCAAGCTGAGGAGGCTAAGCCTTAGCTAAAAGATTGGTTTGAAACAGTTACTTGAAGTCTTACTGGTGTGTAGCCTATCAGGGTCTGATTTTGAGATAACATTTTGGTGCGTCTGTCGGGAGTCTGAAGATTATTCATTCCCGAAATCAATGGCTAAACTTCTGAAGGTAGCAGGAGCTCAGACATCTTTTTGAGGCTGCAAAACTACCTTGGCGACTCCACACATCGAATAAGAAATTGGAAGGTGACTCCACTGGGGAAGATCAGTAGTTTGATGAAGTTTCAAAATGAGTCCCACTGCAAGAATGAATGCCAGGTATGCTCCTATGAATCGGTCTCATATCCATGGTTTTCCAAATCCTATGCCAAAGGTTGATTGGTTAGATGATCTTCCAATATTCAAAGATGAAAAGAAAGACAATGTTGCTCTTCATTTGGTTAGGTTCCATATGCATGTACGCAGTCTTAAGGTTCAGTTCCCTGAAGATTGTCTCATGAGGATGTTTATGACCACTTTAGAAGGAAAAGCATGGTCTTGGTATAAAAGTTTGGAGAATGGTTCAATATATTCACTTGCTAATTTTCATGATGAATTCTATGAGATGTATAAAGAATGTCATCCTTCCTTATTGTTGCTCAAAGATTGTTGTAAACATTCTTTAAGTCTTATTCAGTATTTGGAGGATTGTTATGATGATGATGAATTTATGGATGAAGAAATTTTAGAGGCTCTTCATAACAATACATTTCAACAACAAGAAGAAAGGATAACATCCTATGAAATGCACCATGAAGATCAACAGGGGTTTACTTATGAAAACCATGTTCCATCCTTTGATATTGATGTAGAGATGCAGCAGACTTCTCAGTCTTCGAATCATAATGAAGATGAAAATGATTACACACAACAAGAAGAAATACTGGAGGAAATTTTTTATGACCCTCAGGCGGAGGAAAAGGTTGTTCATTTTTGTGATTCCTTGCAGCAGCTTGCATCAAAGAATGATCTTTATAATGAAGAAAATTACATTGTTTGTGGGCATCATTCAGAAAGGCAGTTGGATAGCATATCAAATAAATTTTGTGTGGCTGAGGATCAGTTGTTTGAAGATATAGAATGTTATGAGAATCATCAAACTAACCATGTGTTTTTTGACCCTATAGCTGACTACATGGAAAAGATTTACTGTTCAGGCTTCCAGTTATATGTTCATCTTGAAGAACAATTACACCTCATGCTTCCTTGGTTATTTCAGTATCTGGTTTATTTATGCTTCAAGAATAGTCAAGAGATTCAAGTTTCAGATCAGATTGATGATTGGCTTCATTGGAAGTTTCATGTTCCTTGAGCTACAAGTGGAGAATGCAGCTGATAGGGTAGGTAGGAATGTGCAAATAAGCTCAGGGTAGGTTGACTGAGCATCTGTTTCAGTAGGTACAGTTTGAATTCTTCGTTCAGAAATCATAAAAGGCTTGAGGAGAAAATTGGGCAGAGGTTCAGAGTTTTATTCTAGAGAATGGATAGCGGCACTGGAGCTACAAGTTCTTAGTATACCACAAGGGCACACTATCCCTAGTGGAGCCACTGTTATCACCCTAAAATCTTTGTCTCTAAGCTTTGGTAAGTTGCCTTGTTTCTAATCATAGTCTTATAAGTTTTGAGTCATCTCATCACAATTAGTGTCATTCTCATTTACAAACCCTTCTACTAGTCATGGTGTTAAAGGGTCTCTAGGTCATTTCACGCTTTAAGAGTTAGGTCATAAGGTTAGAAGTCTTTCAAGGTCATATCTCTTTTCCATCAAAGTTTGACAGCCTCATTCCATGTCCTAGAAGCCTCACCATGAGTTTGGAAGTCATATCTCACATCATTTTGGAGAAATTTTCAAACTAGCTACGAATCCACGTTTTCGTAGCACAGACAGTGTAAAAATCATGTTTTGCGCTACGAAATCAGTGTTTTCGCAGCGCGCTACGAAATCCCTGAAAAAGCCTGTTTCAGCATAAAAAACTCTGCTTTCTGCGTTTACTAGTCAACTTCCAGAAGGGGTTCTGAGCAGCTGAGAACTCAATTTTGAAAACTGAAAGAGGCTTTTCTTCCTAACATACCAAGCTACAAAAACCTCTTTCATTTTCTTCAAATCCATTCTGAGGTGGGAGGAATTTATGGTTAAACTTGCGCTACGAAACTGCTGAAAGTCAAGCTTGGTCTTCTGGTTTTAGCAGTCTTTTTCAAGATTAGTTCTTGGTCACATGCAAAGGTATTTTGGAATTTTTAAAGAGGTTTATATTCATCCACTCTCCAGAAACAATAACCTATCTCATTTTCTCCATGAGTGTTTTCAGTTGGGAGATACTAAACCTTCATTGAGACCCTAATTTTAGAAAATGGATTTTTCCTGTTTGACACGTGTTTTTCAAGGACATATTCTAGACAGCTTGAGGAATTTTTTAAAAAACCATGAGAGGTTTTTGTTCCAGACAACATGGGCTACAAAAACCTCCTTCAGTTTCATAAAACGTGTCATGGATGAGGAGATAAAGGCTCTGTCCCACGTGCCAATTTTCAAGGATCTAAACCTAAAAACAAGGAAACATGTTCCCTAATTTCTAGGGTTTCTCATCAGCAATTAGGTGACTACGTGGGAGGCTTCATCAAATTCGACCTCATGGAGTTTTAGGTGTCAAATAATGTTTTAAATGCTTAGATAAGGTTGTTGTAATCATAATAAGGAGTTACACTCCTAGTTGTATTAGGTCACTAGCACTCCTAGTTAACAGCTAGTTCTAATTAATGGTTTGTTTTATGGTTAGAATAGGTGTCACTGATGGAAAATTCGAATTCCCTTGATGAGGGATGATGGAATCCTAATTTTAAATGCTTTATATAGAGCAAGAGGTCGAATTAGCAAGGGGTTGGAGACTTTTTGGCTCAGCTGCTGCTCTATGTGCAGACTATGTATATTTTTAACCTAATGCAGATTTCTACTTAGACAACTCAAGATTCATGAAGAGTTCTTGTATGTTATTGTTATGATGGCATCTTCCAATACTTACATTGCAGTGGTGTTTAGTTATGATGCTCAGAACTCATCAATGATGCTCTGACTTCCTTCATAGATAAACTAACTATGTTTCACTGTTTTGTATTTTCATTTTTGCACTTGAACTCTATAATGCCTTGACTTCCATGCTAGGTAGAATGCTTTGGCTTCACTTTTCAAGATTCAAAGAGAGTTTTTAATGTCATATTCTCTCATGGCTTTCCTCTTTCACTTACTTGCAGTGGTATGAATACATGTTACTTAGAACTCATCAATCATGCTCTAACTTCCTTCATGTATTTGTCAACTGTGTTTCCTTGCATTGTATCTTTGTTTTGTTGATGCATAAAAACTCTCTATGCCCTGACTTCATGTTAAGCTGATCTTGATGTGGTATGGAAACATACTTTGACTCCATAGCCCAATGGTAGCCAACCTTCATCTTTCAACCTATAAACATATACAATTACAAACCATAGAGTTAGCCATCTATTCATATCTTTAATCTAAATCATTAACCCTTTGAGAGAGCCCTCTCAGGCTGAGGAGGCTAAGCCTTAGCTAAAAGATTGGTTTGAAACAGTTACTTGAAGTCTTCCTGGTGTGCAACCTATCAGGGTCTGATTTTGAGATAACATTAGTTATGAAAGAAAATGATCTAACTTTACTGTTGCGGAATTGAACTCATTCTGCACTAAATGCTGAAAAGAAATATTTATGCTAACTGGAAAATATGAAAGACTTGATTATGAAATTTAAATTGCAAGAGATAATGTTGCTTCAAAAAGGAAATGATAATGAAATCCAAAATGTGAAACTTTAACTCAGGACTGATTACTAATGTGTGCATCCACCTCTAAAATGTATTATGTTTAGATATCATAAGTTAAATGCAAATGAAGAAATAACCCATAGAAACTAAAATTGAATGTTGAAATAACTAAGTAATGATGTCAAGAATGTATAGCATAAGTAAACTCTTTTTGGTATTTTTAGTTTATGAGTACTCTGTAAAAAAAAATGACTGAATCGAAATGATTGTAATGAAAATCGTTAATGCAAAACTAAAATGAAACCTCATAGCCCGCAAGGGGCCCTCCCAGAGTGCAATGTTAACTAAACAATCAACGATTCTTCACACACGCATTTGGAGAGTAATAGGAACTTGTATTAAGAGAACAAAGTATCAATTTGTCCACAAAATGATTATAAACTTAATAACAATAATCGCCACTATTATTATGTTCTTTGTCTTGGTTACTGCTATATATACGAATGATAAAAACAACTCGGAAGATTTTTAAGCTGATAATCTGTGAGCAAATCTAACACCTATAAGATCGATATCTAGGAGTCCAATCTCTTTATGACTTTCTATTGAAAAATAAAGTAATACGAGATTTTGTGTTTTAATAGCTAAGTTCCTCGCTCGCTTGATTATATGCTTCCTATGTTTAACTGCAATATGCAGTTTCCAATTTGACTCAACCTTTGACTTCAAGATCTATGATTTCGCTTAGTTTGCCTAGCAATGTCAGTAGGTAGTTATCCATCTCAGACCCAAATGTCATTTTTGACAGTTTTCTTTCTTCTTTTGCAATGTTGCAACCTATCTAACAATGGATTCTATTGCAAAAACAAATATTAGTTGCAAAATATACAAAATTTGGTAATTGCAAGATACTTTTGTCATAATTTCACTAAAAACGGAGAATTTAAATATGGATGATTATTACCTTGTAGGTATTGATATTGACCTTAATTTGCTAAGGCTTTTGTAGAAAAATAACATAAAGGTGAAATATTAAGGCAAAAAAGGTGGTCAAAAAGAGACATTTCTAGACTTCAACATTCCCCCACACCAAAGATTTTGCATGTCTTCAAACTCATTCTTCTTTCTTCTGTTACTGAATAATCCCTGAGGCTTGTGCAAGTACATCTAAGCTAGTATTCTCTTTCTTCTTTTTAATGCCAAACATAGTCCTTGGTTTCTTCATTGAAATTTTTCTTTGCAATGCTTTGACCATGTTTTTAAGAAACTTATTTTGAATTTTAAGTTTCCTATTCTTTTTGTACCAATGACAAAGGTGTAGAAGTATGTTGTCATTCTGAGTTTTGAGTATGTCATTTTGAACCTTAGCTGCTTCCCTTTCTTGAATTAGATGTTTATTAAGAACCTCCAATTCATAAATATCTTGCTTCAGATTCTCTTCAATGTTGTATCCCTATTCTGTTCTTGGTTCTATTGTTGATGTCTCACCTGTTTCAAATTGAGATAACTTTGCTTTTTGTTGTGCCTTTTTCTCTAGAGATTCTACATAATCATAGATATCATGTTGAACTGGATCAATTTCTAGGGAACGCCTTGTTGGACTACCTATTGGACTAACTGTTGGAATGACTATATGAGGAGGTGTGTGAAATTATTCATCTTCAAGATTTATCATTTCTAGTGATTGAGTGTTTGACAATTTTGAAATTCTTTTACTCCTTAAATTTATTCCTAAGCTTCCAATATTCTACTTTTCTACTCTGTTTTCTTCTTTTGTTCATGTACTATCCGACTCGAGCTAGCTTTCTTCCTTCTAAGGTCTTTCTTGCTACTTTTATGTTTATACTTTTCAAGGTATTGACACAGTGGAGAATTTTCTTCAGATGGGTCCTTTGGAATTTCAGTCATATTTGGCTCCTGGGTTTCTTCTTCGACTCTTTTCTTTTTAGGGTAAGGGTTTCTTCTATTTCATTTGACCCTACCGTCTTGTTCTTTTTCTGGAGCTTCTATGAAATGATTTCTTACTAAGAAATCCTGCCAATTATCCCCTTTTTCTTGTATATGTGATTTAATCAAAATTTTAACAATTCCATGATGGTACAGAGAGTTATCTATGGACCTAGATTCTCTTTGGATACTAAGGGTCATTTTCTTTAAACTTTGAAGCAAAAAGTACGCTAGATTGATTTCAAACCCATCAACAAAGTGCATCATAAGCCTAACATGATAAAAAAAACATTGTTCCAAATCTTCCTTCGCATGTTATAAATTTTTGAATTACAAGCAAAAGATTTCACAATTTTCCTTTTAATGTTGTCATTGGAATACCTTTCTTGAAAATAGATAAGTTTGGGATTATCCCTGAATCCCAAACTTTAGTATGTTGTTGATCACATACTTTGTTATGTTGTTGATGTTTTGTGGTTGTCTTTTTCCATCTTCCGGGTTTCCAAAATTTATGTTGCAATTATCCTCCTGCTTTGTTGATCTATACTTGTGCATTCAAATGTATCATGTTGTTGTCTTTCTGCCTTATCTTGCAATATCTTGGTTTATATGCTTTTTTCCATCGGTTTTCTTTATTCTTCAATTTCAATATCCAATCTAGTTTCCGACTAAAGTTTATTGTTATTATCTTGGAACATTAACTAATATTCATCACCATTTTCTATAATTGCATCCTTAACATTAAATTGCAAATTATATTTTATCTCAGGTTCCACAATTGAACATTTCTCTTCCTTATCTACAACTTGATTGGATTCAGGTTCCATCAACATATTTTCTAGCAATTGTAGTTCTTATTCACATTTCATAAGCATTTTATGATCACGTTCATAAATCAGTTCAGTAGATTGGTCTCGTCCATCATTTGCAACGCATCCTGCATCCACACACCAATTGTCAGATTTAAAAACATAAAGCTTTACAGTCTCGATAGATGATTTTGTCCTCAAGTCTTTATGTTGATGTTCTAAACATTTTTGTGGTGCCATTTGTGCTAATCAAGCCCACATTCATATTAACAAATTTCATTTTAGCATCATCATCGTCCTCACCAACCATCGGTCCTTGTTCTGGTTCACAAATGCACACATTTGTCTCAGTTATCTAGAGTTTTTCTACTTCCCTTAAAAAAAATCAACTTGTGTTTCTATCTCCTTGCAATCAGCTGCTTGATTGGCCATATAACCTAGGGTATCATGTTTACTAAAGGAGTTAATTTCTTAAGTGAGGATTTAATTATTTAATATATTTTCCTATAGTTTTAGGAGAGAATGAGAATTATTGGAAATAGGAGAAGATTCGATAGTATTTTGGAAGAATTGAGAGATTTGAGGGTTAATTAGCTATTATCTAGAGATAAGGGATTAGATGAGAGTTTTTATGGATCATGAGAGATATTGCAGGAGTTATTTTAGGGATCTAGAACCCACTTTGGGTTTAGATTCACTTGTATAAATCTATGTGAGCCCATGAGGCATGCAAGTAGGTGTGAGAGTGAAGTAGAGTGAGGAATGAGAAGCCAATGAATAAGCCAATAGTTCTCCTGTAAATATGTTATTTCATTAATGAATTATTTCTGAATATTTATATGTATATGTATGATGTGAATTTCAATTTGTAGTTGTGTGTTAATGTTTAATTTATAGGCCCCTATGGTGTGATGCGTCATTTTGGTATCAAAGCCTAACTCTTTGGTGAAAGAAGTGGTTGTAAGAGGGACTCGTTGTTGTAAGATCTACAAAATTGTAAGCATTAGCATATCTATATCCCTTGGATGGAGGAGGTATTGACATTGGAAGAATTCAATTATGGACATATCTGAATGGTATTCGACTGTGATAATAGTGGAAGAAATACCTGAAGGGGGAGCCTACTATGAAAGAACTTGTGTGTGAAAGTTTCGTGGATTTGTTGTTGTTATGGAAGCGTTGTTGTGGTAAGTCGAGGGTGTGATTGACTACCCTATGGTGTGAATTTTGTTCATGGCAGAGTGAGTGCATGGAGCGTGGAGCTGCAGCCTGAGACCATTGGAAGGAGCTCATAATTCATCAAATTGTGAAGATTGTTCCCGACATTTAAGGGTGGAAGAGTTCGGCCCCACCATTGACTGTTGGGTGAAATCGATGAGAATTGTTTGTCTAGTGCAGATTCGTGCCAGCGTGAGAATCGTGGGCAGTGTTCTCCTGAGTGAGTTTGGAGCGACTTATCATGCGCTGTGCAGTGGAAGCGTGGTGAGTTGTCTGGTGTGGATCGAATCTGCCTCTCGATTTAACAAAAGCATCAAATTTGGAGTGGCATGTTTTCACTCTCTCCCCCATGGTGAACACTCTCTTGAAGTGAGAAGGGGACGGTGATGTGATGAGCTTCCATACACTAAAGGAAACAGTGACTGCGTGCAAACTTAGTAGCCATATGCATGAGGAGGGTCGAAGATCCTCTTGTGTTTTTCCATGATTGTGTCGACCATTGCAAAGAAATACAATAGGCAGACTAGATCAGTTAGGTATAAAGTGCCTAAGTGGATCGACGTTCCACATTTTTTAGTGTCTGTGCATTTTTCAGGAGTGAAATACATGTAAACAACAACCCGCCGCAACCCTAGACAATGAAAGTTGAAGAGCTATGGTGAGAGGACGTGAGATCCATCAGTGTTTCCATTTGCAATTATTCTGGTGGAGCTACCTTGTTACCTACGTGGATTGGAGTGGGAGATTGCACATGTTGTTGGGATATTCTTGTGGTGAAAATTTCCCTTCTGTTGATTAATTCAACAAACAAACAAAAAATCCTTGTTGAATCTTCAAATTGCTACTAAATGTGCAGTTTCTTCGCTTTCGAAAGGCTTGTTACATGAGACATCTTAGCAAGCCTTGTTGGAGGGAGCATCAGAAGGTATTTCCAGTTACACTGACTCACAACCCGTATGGAAAGAAATTAGATGATTATCACATTTTTCTATACAAACATCTGGAATTGGATTTGATGTGGCAGTCAGAAATACAGAAGCTAAGTCAAGTAGCCCAAGGTCTTCTTTTATCTTCTCCAGTGCTTCAAAGTGAGGCTTCCATTTAGTTGGTTTTATAAAACCAAAGTTTCAAAATTGTTGTGTAATCAAAACTTCTGTGCAGGAAAGGATCCAGTATTTAGTTGTTTCCAATCGTCGAGCCATTTTCCTTTGCTGCCAATTGTTGTGTGCAGATGTTGAACATCGGAAACTGAATTTTGTGGAGAGAATACTAAATGTTGGAGTTGTCAACATGCCAAAGAAATGACTCAAAGAAGGCGTTGAAGTATTGTTTGCAGATATGCGTTGAATTATTGTTGGCAGAAGGTGTGGAATATGGTTTTCGCAATGGATTATTCCACATATCCACATCTTATACTTTATGTTTTGTGGTCAAAGTAATTAAAAAGGAAATATGATTATACATGAATTATAACTTTATCTTTCGTAAAGTTATAGGTTTAAAGCGTCTGAAGTTTCTCATATTACCAAATACTTGAGTGGAATGTGGACCCATCATCATCAATGAGAATTTCTAGTGATAAACGAAAAGCTAAGATGCATTATTGTTGAAAGGAAAGGATAAATCACTTTATGTGATTTCATAAAGTTTTTTTTTAATTATTTTGAGATTCATGTAAAATCATTTTGAAAAGCAAAGAAGAGAAGGTGTGTTATTTATTTTTGAAATTTGTAAATTTAATGGAGAGATAAGAAGTTTTGGTGAAGTAATAAGGTAATTATTTCATGGAGGTGTGAGGTAATTAATATTGGATGAGAGAGACTTAGTGGTGGTGAGATTTTAAAGCCAAATTGGTGGTTTGTAAATGTGTAAGAGTTTTTTAATGTTGGTAAGAGAATTAGTAGTGAGAGAAAAGCTTAAAGAAGTGTTGAAGCAAAGCTAGAATAAAAGTCCATCATTGTAAACATTATAGTGAAGATATGGTTTAAAATTTACTTTCAAGTCGAATTAAAGTTTGAGAAGTCATCTATATATTGTATAATAAGGGTGCATTTTCAGTTTTACCGACATCTAAGGTCCATTAAAGAGTTGATGTCAAATTAGAAGTCTGGATTCAAAAGGAAAATTAAAGTCATAAGTCAAGTCAAAAGTGCATTTAAGTTTAAGTTGTTGAATGTAATGGGTGCATGATCAGTAGAGCTTGACACCCAAAGTCTGGTCAATGTATTGTAAAGACAATTCGAAGAGATATTGCAGTTGTTTGCAGCAAAGAAAGCAAAGTACAAAGGAGTGCTCAGAAAGAAGGTTCAAGTGAAGTGAACCATTGACCAAGTTCAAAGGGAGTAACTTGGTAAAGTGTTAGTTCGATTGAAGATTACAATGAACACGGTGAAATTTGTGAAAGAAGGAGATGAAGATGACTATGGATAGTCATAGTGATGCCATAACAGTTGGTGTAAATGATGAAGAGTTCGAGAAAGAGATCCTTAATTTGAAGGCACGACTTGACGTGTTGATGGAGTTGCTACAGAATCAGAAACATGGATGGATAATGAAGAACATAGTTAGATGGCCAATCAAGAAGTTGATTGCTAGGAGACAAAAACACAAGTTGAAAGTTCTATTAAGGGAAGCAGAAAAATTCCAGATAACTAAGATGAATGTATGCATTTGTGAACCAGAACAATGACCGATGCTTGGTGAGGATGATGATGATGCTGAAATGAAATCTGTTGATATGTGCGTAGGTTCGATTACCACAAATGGCACCACAAATTGTTTAGAATATCATCATAAAGACTTGAGGACAAAATCATTTGTCGAGACTATAGAGCCTTATGTTTTTAAATTCGACAATTGGTGTGTGGATGCGGGATGTGTTGAAAATGATGGACGGGACCAATCTACTGAAATGATTTCTGAACATGGTCGTAAAATGCTTATGAAATGTGAAGAAGAACTACAATTGCTAGAAAATATGTTGATGGAATCTGAATCCAATCAAGTTGTAGATAAGGAAGAGAAATGTTCAAATATGGAACTTGAGATAAAATATAATTTACAATTTAATGTTAAAGATGCAAGTATAGAAAATGGTGATGGATATGAGTTATTGTTACAAGATAATAACAGTAAACTTCAGTCAGAAACTAGATTGGATATTGAAATCGAAGAATTAAGAAAACTTATGGAAAAAACATATAAACCAATATATTGTAAGATAAGGCAGAAAGACAACAACAGGATACATTTAAATGCACAAGTATACATCAACAAAGTACGAGGATAATTTCAGCATAAAGTTTGGAAGCCTAGAAGATGGAAAAAGACAACCACAGAACGTCAACAACATAATAAAGTATGTGATCAGAAACAGACTAAAGTTTGGGATCCAAGAAGAATTTTATCCAACTTATAATGACATATGTTCGGGAGACCATGATTTTCTTTTACCTGGGGAGTCTGATGAAGGTGCATCTAACCTAGGGTATCATGTTTACTAAAGGAGTTAGTTTCTTAAGTGCGACTTAATTATTTAATATAGTTTCTTATAGTTTTAGGAGAGAATGAGAATTATAGTAAATAGGAGAAGGTTTAAGAGTATTTTGGAAGAATTTAGAGATTTGGGAATTAGTTAACTATTATCTAGAGATAAGGGATTAGATGACAGTTTTTATGGATCATGAGAGATATTGTGGGAGTTAGTTTAGGGGTATAGTGTTGGGTGTGGACTCTAGTTATCTTCTTTATTCATAGGTCTTTTGTTTCAGCCGAATGTATACCCCAAGAAGACTATACACCCCTCCACGTGGGTGGGTGTGGGGGGAACTTGTCCCCCTTATGGGGTCCAGGGGCCAGCGGGCCCCCGGCGGGGGTTCGAAGGCTGCACCCCCGAAGTTAAAAAAAGTAGATGTAAAATTGCCTTGTAAAATGTTGTAATTTCATAATCAATCTAAGTCATTCATTATGTGGATGATCTGATGGTAGAAGTTATGTTTAATTTAGGGTTTTTTTCCCTAGAAGGCAACCCCTCGCTATATATGAGGGAATTGTATTGCGACTGTGTAGATGTGTATTTTGAGCAAGAAAGAGAGAGGAGATTGTGTGAGAGCAAAGAGGAAATTACAGTGGATCTGATATAGGTTGTATCTCTTCATTTTTCTGGATAATATAACAGAAAGGACTAGTTGTTTCTCCGTGGACATAGCCCAAATTGGGTGAACCACGTATATCTATTTCTCTCTTGTTTTATGCATTTTTTGTGTTTGTGTTTCTACAATATTTTATGTATTCCATTGCTATATCATATATAATTTTTTAACATCTAGAACCTACTTTGGGTTCATATCCACTTGTATAAATCTAGGTGAGCCCATGAGGCATGCAAGTAGGTGTGAGAGTGAATTAGAGTGAGGAATGAGAGGCCAATGAGTAGGCCAATAGTTCTCCTGTAAATATCTTATTTCATTAATAAATTATTTCTGGATATTTATATGCATATGTATGGTATGGATTTCAGTATTATTTTGTGTTGTGTGTAATTTTTAGTTGCAGGCCCTATGGCCTGTGGCATCAAGGACAAAAGAAATAGTGACGAGAAAAAGGGTTTTTGAAAATCTAAACTGCCAAGAAATCTTCGTTTTCAGTTAAGATTTTATGCATAAATATGACAACATAGTTGGTTTTCATATTTATACTTTATTTATTATTATTATTATTATTATTATTATTATTATTATTATTATTATATAGATTATTGTTTTTTTTATTATTACTTTCTTTTTAATTACAATGAAGTTGGAGGGTGAGGAGAAGAATCATCTTCCTTAACCAACTTAAATTCAGAATTATCTTGCAAATGTTTGACAAATTATATCCTTATTAGTGGTTTATGATACAATCTTAATATATGACCATTAACAAGGAAAGTAATTTGTTCATCATCAATAGTTTTGAACTTGACTGCTCCATTATAAAAATAGTGTCAATCTCATAAGGACCAAGCCAATGAGTTTGAAAATTTCCTTGAAAATCTTTAAACTTGGAATCAAAGAGAAGAGCCGAATCACCTTGCTTGAACCTTTTAGCTTTGATAAAATTCTCATTCCATTTAGATCTTTGTTGTTGAACTATGATGGTTCTTTGGATAGCATCTTGTCGGATTTCATCTAGCTCATTTAATTGTGCCAACCTTTGTTTATAAGCTTCTGAGAGATCAAGACCCAATTTGATTGTTGTCCTCAATGTCTCCACTTGGAATTCAATTGGAAGCAAAACTTGCTTCCCATAGACAAGCTCATAAGGAGTATGTTTGGTTGTGTTTCTCCATGTGGTTTGATATGCCCATAATGCTTCTGGAAGCTTTTTTGCCCAATCCTTTCTATGGAAATGCATAGTTTTGGTGAGAATTTCCTCAAGGACTTTGTTGGTAGATTCCACTTGCCCATTGGCTTATGGATGATATGGAGTAGACTTTTGATACCTTATTTTGTATTACTCCATAATCTTTTTCACCAACTTTGATGTGAATTGAGTACCTTGATCTGTTACAATTTCTCTTAGAACACCAAAACGAGTGAATATATCCTCAAATATAAATGTAACTACAACATTTTTAGTGGTAAATAAAAGAGGTTTATCTTCTACCCATTTTATAACATAATATGTGCATACAAGTATATACCTTTTATATTTAGAGGGAGGATTTATAGGTCCAACAAAATATAGAGTCCAATTTTCAAAGGGTTCTACAAGTACCTGAGGTTGTAGAGGCATCTCATCCGATGGAGTGGGTTTCCCCACTCTTTGACAACTATCACATCTTTTAACATATTCTTTGGCATCCTTAAAAATAGATGGCCAATAATATCCCAAAAGAAGGATTTTGTAAGCAGTTTTTTTACCAGAAAAATGTCCTCCACATGGTTCATCATGACAAGATTTCAGAATTTCAGGTACTTCATCTTCTCAAACACATCTTCGAATAATCAAATCAAGTCCAGTTTTGTACAATTCCCCATCTATCCAGGAATAAGGTGCATTAGTTTTGATCACTTTTTTCTTTTCATTCGTTGATAGTTGTGGAGGAAAATTTCTTGTAGCCAATAGTGATCAATATCTACAAACCAAGGTGTTTTAGTAGATACTGCAAAAAGATATTCACCGGGAAAGTTATCTTTTACAGGAACATCCTCATTATTATTCTCCAATCTAGAAAGAAAATCAGCAACTCTACTTTCTTTTCCTGGTCTATCAAGAATAGTCATGTTGAATTCTTGTAGTAATAACAACCATTTTGTAACTCTACCATTAGTAATTGGTTTCTTCATTAGATATATAATGGCAGAATGATCTTTATGAATAAAAGTTTCATAGCCAGTAATGTAATGATGAAATTTATTAACGGCGTGAACAACAGCTAAAAACTCATTTTCTATTACAATGTAATTTAACTATGCAGAAGTCAAATTTTTACTTGTATAGTAAATTTCATAAGGAGTTAAATCTTTTTGTCCCAATATAGCTCATAGAACTGTATCTGAAGCATCAGTAGAAAGATGGAAAGGAAGAGCCTAATTAGGTCCTCTTAAAATTGGTGCTTCAGTAATATTTTGTTTCAATGTCTCAAATGCTTTTTGACAGTCAGGATTCCAAGCAAATTCACAATATTTTATAAGTTTGAAAAGTGGAGAGGCTATTTTTGTGAAAATTTCTATGAATCTCCTATAATATCCAGTAAATCCTAGAAAACTTCTTACATCCCTTTGGCAAACAAGAATTGAAATTTTAGATACTACTTCTGCTTTAGATGTGTCCACTTTAATTCCATCAGTTGAAATATGGCGGCCTAAAATAATCCCTTCATTGAACATCATAAAAAATTTCTCATGGCTTAACGAAAGGTTTCCCTTCGTACATCTAACAAGAACTTTATCTTAATTTTCCATTGTTTCTTCAAAATTATCACCATATACAGTAAAATCATTCATATACACTTCCACACAATCATGATTAGATCAGAAAGATACCTAAAACTGCTCTTTGAAATGTGGCAGGTGCATTACACAATCCGAAGGGAAGGACCCTATAGGCATATGTTCCCCATGGACATGTAAAAGTAGTTTTATCTTGATCTTCTTGTGCTAGTTGGATTTGATTATATCCACTAAAACCATCTAAGAATGAAAAATACTTTTTCCCTGCCAAGGTATCTAATACTTGATCTATAAACGATAGTGGAAAATGATCTTTTAAAGTAGTTTTGTTTAATTCCTTGTAATCAATGTGCACTCTCCATTTTCCATTTTTCTTAGGAACAATCACTAAAGGTGACACCCATTGACTATCTGATATTGGATAAATGAAATTCACATTAACTAATTTTTGTAATTCCTCCTTAACAATTTCTCTCAAATGAGGATTCATTCTTCTCTGAGGTTGTCTAATTGGTTTCGCATTTTCTTCAATATAAATATGATGCATGCAAGTTTTAGGATCAATCCCTTTAATATCAGTGTATTCACATGCATAAGCAGAGGAGTGTCTTTGTAGCATCTGAAACAATTTTCTCTCTTGAAATTGTTCCAAATTATTGTTAATATTCAATATTTGATCTAGAAATATTTATACTTGAGAATTGCCAAATTTTTCCATCGAATGTAAAGCCATTGGGTGAGATGATAAATATTCAATATTACATTGTTCCTGAAAACTTTGATCTTTCTCATAGTATGAAGAAGAATCATTATTATTCATTAAATTTATCAATTGATCTTCTTCATCTAATTGTGAAAAAAGTATAAACTGGTTGCAAATCATAAAAGTCTTCATTATCATCATCTAACCAAATCTCACTTTCTATTTAAGTTTTTTTTTTGCAGGAGGATACAAGGTAAAAATTTTAGTGGAATTTCCATTAGAGATATGCATATCACCATATCTACAACTTATGAATGCATCAGTTGTAGGTAGCCAAGGTTTACCGAGGATCAATGAATGACCTCCTAAATTATTCTTGAAAGTCAAAATCATGAAATCTATAGGATATTCCCAAGAATCTAAAGAAACAAACACGTCTTCTAATACTCCATCTGGTTTGGAAACAGATTGATCTACTAATTGTAATAATGTAGGAGTATATTGAAGATTAGGAAGCTTCAGTTGTTCCATTGTTTGTTTACTTGTGATATTAATGGTTGTTCCTAGATCAATTAAAGTAGTTGGAATCTCGACATCATTGATATGAATTTTCACAATAGGACTACTAGGATCTAGATATTTTTGAACAATAGGTTTTCCCATCATGATATCAGCAATTTTTCCTACCAATTTGATCTTTTTGATATCTTTTCTTTTTCTTCCTCGTTTTCTAATGCATAGTTCCTTGATAGTTTTTGCAAATATTGATATTTCCTTTATAGCCTATAATAAAGGAATTTAAATGCAAATATTCTTAAGTTCATCTAGCATAACATAATATGGTAAAAAAAATTGTCTTTCTATTCCTTTATCAATTTTAAGCCTTTCGGGAAAAGGTGGATCTTGCAAAGAAACAGGAGGTTGTTCTACTAGAGGAACTATAGGATATTGCTTTATTTGTTCATCCTTTGATAATATAGGAACATCTTCCTTTAGAGGAATGTTTTATTGATCAAGATTTGCATATTTCTCAAGAACTTCATTCTTTTTAGATATTTGGATGACAGTTGTTGGCGACTTCTTTGGTAAAACCCTGCCATATCTAAGTTGAACATCATTTAGACCTAATGGGGTAATCATATAAGCTTGAAAATTTTGTCCCTCGACATTATAAATAGCTTGTTGATTTTTATTGTTTGGATTTGGAAGTGATTGGGCAAGTAGTTGATTAGGTTGTTTAGGAAATGGTAATGAAATTTGTTGATTTTTACTTTTAAATTCAAGAAGTTGAGTTGGTTGAGGAGGATAAAATTGTGGTGGAAAATAAGGATATGGTTGTTGGAACTGAGGATATTGAGGATATTTTCCATTAGTATTTTTCCAACCTTGAGCCCAAGATGGATTTTGAGATTGTGGGGACCAAGGTTGCCATGGCATGTGTGTAGTCCAATTATTTTGTGGTTGTGCATATGATTGAGTATTGAAACCTTCAGTCACATTTTATTGTTGATTTTGCTATGGTCTTTTAGCAATAAAACAAAGAGATTCAAGTTGACTTGTCTCATTTTCTCCTTGAAAAACATCTCTAAGACCAGGTATTGAAGGACATTCCTTTGTATTATGAATTTCAGCACATATGACACAAATTTATATACTATCAAGGAGACATTCTCTTAGGGCATATTTCTTTCTACACTTGAGACCAAAAATAGATAATGCAGCATTTTCAGTGTTCTACTTGTTTTGTATCTTTAGGGTATCTAGTTGTTCACGAAGACTCCCTAAAAATATATGTTTTAAAATTATCAAGCAGATTGCCTATTTCAACTCTACTTATTGTTCCAGTTGCAGATTTATTAATTATGGACACCATAGGATCTCTTGGATTTTCACCTATCCTAGCTTTACCCCTAGAGATATATTGACATAAATCGCATATTTCTCCTAATGAAAGTTGTGACACATCTCCCTTGCCCATTAAATTTAGAATATAAATTCATTCATCTTTAATGGGTTTTAACAAAAGAGCTTTCAATGTTTCATCATCCAAATTATACATTTTAGCTTTTTTGATGTTGTAAGCAAATCTCACCCTCTTTTTGCATCATGCTAAAGAATTCATCTTTGAGGTTATGGAGCATACAATAATCCTTGTATTTTTCTAAGAACACATTTTTCATTTCATCCCATGTTCTAATATTATGTGTTCCTAATCCCATAAACCATTTAAGTGCTCTATCTTTAAGAGTTGTTGGAAACAATTTCAACTTTTGATGATCAAGTAAATAATCATAAGTTCTACATAGAACTTCAAACTCAAAAATAACTTTTTCACAATCCTCATGTCTTAAACCATGGAAATTAGCGATAATGGAGGGTGAGATTTTATTCATTTTAGCAGTAGTATCTTCATCAAAGATGGGAAATCCACAAGGATTTGGTTCTCCCCTACCACCTTGTCGTGGCGGAAAAAGTCGTTTGTGCGGACACAACTGACCTCCCTAGGAGTCTAAACTCTCTAGCGACAAACAAGACAAAATGGAGTGATCTTTCTCTAAATATACCTTTTAAAACATGAAAACTACAAGTGTTTAGGCTTACCTTATTCCAAAACGCTGTTGTTGTAGTCCGTCCTTGCCGATCCGGATGAGCTCCTCCTTCAAGTCAATTCCTGCAACCACAAACAATCAAACAATTACCAAGCACTTGCATTTCATATAATAAAACATATATTCAACATGCAGACCAAGGAACACATGAAATAACTCATTAACACAAGCTATTGAGAAAAATAAACCAGTTTGTATTAATAACGAAACAAAGAAACTCTTACAACCTGGCCTTGGTGTTGTGCAAGTTCCTCCCAGGGTCCATCAAGGGTTTTCCTCTACTTTGACAAAGCTCACCCACTTCCAAGTAGAATCAAGCAAAGACAATCTCTCCTCACAAGGTTCTAAATGGGAGTCCTAATTCCTGCAGCATTTACCCAAAGAAAATGTATAGCTCCAACCTCTCCTCCCTCTGGCTCAATGTCTTTATTTATAGTGCTGTAAAGAGGTTATTCAGGTCCACCATCAATGGGATAATCCCCCTCTTTGGGTGGGATAGCTCCCTTATTGATGGGATAAGTTCCTCCTTAATAGGGATACATGAACCAACTGGAGGCGCATCCATTTCATCAAACCGACCTCTAGAAAGTTCTAGAAGTAACCACAAGTAACTTTTTTAAGATGAAACTCGCGCATTTTGCCTTTTACAGAAGGACGCACCTGTCCCTTAACATACAGAGCGTCCAAGGACGCAACTTTTGTGAACATTGTGAGCGTCCCCGCAGGTAAGGCTAGAGAGAACCTGTGACCCCAGAGATAAACACATTTTTTACAAGACTTTCTCTCTTCTTTGAGTTTGAGATGGATAGCAGAGGCATAAGACTTGCCTAAGAGGGTAGCATGACTGTTGATTTGAGCCATACTAACTGTAAGTAGTCATGGTGACATTTTTTAGTGTAACACACCTCTACCACCACCTCGACCTCCACCCTATTAAAACTATGCAAGTGCGGTCAAATTCCACTTTGAACTACTCATTTGATGGAGATGATCATGGAATTGTATTTCTCTTTCTGAGAGGACCAAAATCTACCTAAAGATAACCTCATTTGGACAAGTGGAAGTTGAGTTATGAATTATTTTATTCATACATATATTTTGGATCAGGTCAGCCTATGCACATGTACCAATGGAAAGGTCAAGTGGACCCTCATGGAAGCCTATAAATAGAAGAGACATCAAGCTCATTTGGACACACACATCAATCTCTCTTGTCCTCTTCTATATTGTCTTGGCTCACACAGGTCTGACAGAGGAAGCTTGCTCAAGGGTCTGAAACTTCAGGATGAAGCTTGCACTGAACTAGGGTTTTCTGATTCAAATTCACTCAAAGAGAGTGGTCATGAGAGCGACTTTGGATCCTTGGTCGATGGCACAGGGTCTACATGAGAGCGACCGGGAGTCTGGGTCAATTTGGTCCCTGGTGGCTCACACAGAATGGTATGGGAGCGACCGAGCTTTCATAGTCACTATCTTGCAGTTCATAGAGAGTGACCATGTTTGTCATAGTCACTCGCACATCTCCTCCTCCCTGTGACTGAGACTCCTAGATGATATTTCAGTATTCTAAATATTTCACTCAGTGACAAAAGTGTTCAACAGCAGGCTACAGGCAGTGACAGTACATCATAGTTATCTGAATCAGAGTTCTAATGTTTTAGATGCATTTCATGGATATTCTAGTTGTTGCAAAGCTATGGATAATTGTACTCCCTTTTGTTGAATTATTTAATGACAATCTATTAGAAGAAGATTTGCAAGGATTTTCCCCATAGTGGGTTTGCCCTAGTCTCTGACTAATCCTGGGTTTGCACTTCGAGTGCCGACATTGCTGAAGGTGAAACAGCTAAGTCCTCAACAATGTTGTAATTCTGGGCTGCTCTCGCATGTGGATTGAAAGCAGACCTTCGAAGTACACCCTTGGCGGGCGGCTTAATCACTAAGTCTGGGTTAGGTTTTTCGATCTGTAGTGGATCGGAACCAGGAGCTGAGGTTGATGGGTTAAAGTGAGAAGATTCTGCTTCCTTGCCATCAACAGGAGCCTTACTACCATAATCTTGCGATCGAGTCGCAATCCTCACATGAGACATCATCAAAATGGGTTCTTCACTGGCATTCGAAGAAGAACCTATCATCTTATTCTCCTGCTCTGGAAATGGATTCTTTAACACAGCAGGAGTGGGAGAACCTTTGACTATTTTTACAACCTCGGCCCGATGAGGGCAATCTCTCGTAAAATGATCCTCTTCACAAATAAGACAAGGATATCGAGGTTTGCGTTTTTCGTCATTGGTTTCCGACTTTTCAGTTTTCTCCTTTGGAGCCTTGTCTGCTTTAGCCTTCTTCTTTCCTTTCTTCTTTCCACCGTTTTTTGGTTTGGCCGTAGATGACTCTACAGCGTGAATGTCGGCGGTGAGTTCAGGAGAAGACTCTCCTGTCGGAGAATCAGGCAAAGTGATAATTGGAGTAGTTGAAGCCTTGGAAGACTTCTTCTTGCTCTTCGTAGTCACGATACCAATCATACCATCAGCGGCATGAGATCCCGAAGGAGCAGCAGTGATTTGATTCGACTTTGGAAGATCCGGAATCTTCTCGTGTAACGTACCCGACTGAGTGTAAACTAAGTCAAGGTATTGTGCCTGAGCAATGACTTGCTCCTCAGTAACTACTCCGGCCTTAGCGACATCTTCAGTAATCTTCGGTAATAATGATTTGACAAACCATTCAGCTAAGATTTGGTCCGGGATAAAAACTTTCACTAATCTCCTTCGACGTCTCCACTCATGAATGTGATCAGAAATATACGTGGACGTCGATTGTTTTAGTGAAGTTAATAACTCCGTGCCGTTATCGTATCTGACCGGCAACTGAAAGTGAGTTAAGAACGAGGTAGCTAACTGGCTAAAGTTGTAAAAAGAGGCCCGTGGTAACTCAATGTACCACTTGGCCGCGAGACCAATGAGTGTACGCTGGAAAAGATGTAAGCGGATGGAATCATCTGAGATAGAATTCGAAGCACACCAGAGGTGGTAAGTCATCACATGATTGGACGGATCCTCTCCAGACTTACCTTCGAACTTGGGTATATCGCTGGGCAACTTATTTGGCATTGGCGGCCAGAACTGAAGATATTGAATTGGATCGTTCGTTAGGCGCGTCAAGTCGGGTAAATCCAAAGTTGCAATAAACGGTAACTGCCGGTTAGGATCTCTAAAACTCTGGGTCACAATACCAGCCCCAGGAGGAGGATATCCAGGATAACTAGGAACAAGAGTCGCATTTGGGATATTATATCCTCCTGGAAAACCAGGATTAACCGGACCGTACTGGGGTTGTTGAGGTTGTTGATAAGTGTACCCAGGATACGGTTGATACTGGTAAACCGGTTGTTGGACAGCTTGCCCAGGTTGGTACTGTCCCTGGTACGGAGGTTGAACAAATTGAGGTTGAGTAGTGACAACCGTACTTATACCAGGCTGAACTACAGGCATCTGGACCGTGGTTTGAATCGTAGATCCAGACAACGGTAAAGATGTCTGAGGTGTGGTAACAGGGACAGTAGAAACTGGAGCCGTCGATACTCCAGAAGTAAGTATGGTAGATGTAGCGATAGTTGCAGCAGCCGTTTGAGATGGAGTACTAGGTGCAATTGACGGCTGAGTAACTACCGAAGCTACAGAAGTTTGAACATTTGGCTGGACAGGTTGCGGTTGCTGGGTTGGACCAGAAACTACGGGTTGTCCAGCTTGAGGAACCATCTGTACACTTGGCTGCAACACCTGTTGACCCTGTGATGGATCCCACACTAACATTCCAGGGTACTGACCCGTAACAGGTTGAGGATACTGAGATCCATAACCAGATTGAGGGTAGGATTGATAATTGTAAGGTGCAGTTCCCATACTTGGAACATATGACTGACCTTGAGGCGGTTGATAACCTTGACTTGAGTATTGACCTTGAGGTTGATAACCTTGAGGTAAATACTGATACTGGGGTTGACCTTGACCTTGAGGTTGGTACCCTTGAGGTTGATAACCTTGGGGTTGATACCCTTGAGGTTGCCATCCTTGAGGTTGATATTGATACTGAGGTTGACCTTGGGGTACATATTGAGGCTGAGGTTGACCTTGAGGCAAGTATTGCACCATAGGTACATACTGACTTTGAGGTTGCCCCCCAGACACGATTTGTGTACCTTGAGGTTGCCCCCCAGGCGTTAACTGCGGTTGCCCCCCAGGCGGTAATTGGCCACCTTGAGGTTGGGAAATGGGAACTGAACCTGACATCATGTAAATGTCTCCTACACCCAATGGTGTATTACCACTGTTTCCAGCAAATAACCCATGATCAACGGGTTGAGGAGATGCCCCCGCAAAGGTACCAGAAAGTGACTGATACCCAGTGGGAACAGAAGGACCGCCGTGTAAAAAAGATTCAGGACTTTTTGTAAACACGGACGACTGACCAGACATATTTACAGGAGTATGAATACCTCCAGGTGGAAAATGAGTACGAGGTGTAGAAAAACCGACTGAGTTGTCTAAAAAATTGGTTAACGCAAGGTACCAAGAAGTACTTCTAGGAGGACTGTAAAAGATGGATTCATGCTCCCTTAGATCAATAGTAAGTTGACCTTCAAGGTGAGAGACACCTATATCTTCTTCTGGAGCAAGTTCTTCTATAGCAATCAAACCAGAAGGTAGATTTTCGGTGATAAGTCTTTCTATTCTCGGTGAATCAGGGACACTAGAAGTTGGAGTAACAGGTTCGGAAATTTCAGGTTCTTCGCCTGTTTCACTGGCAGATGAAAAACTACCAGCAAGCTCGGAAACTGTAACAGTTTCGGGATTGTAACCTGTTTCTAAACTTTGGTAATCTGGATGGACTACCAAGGAAGATTCTCCTTCTTCAGGTGAACCTACTCTACTGTCACTAGGAGGAGTTACAAGGACCTTTAACCCTTCATACTGACCCGGAATGTCTTCAGGAGATTCACCCCGCGATTTACGGAGTTTTCTTAACAAATCTATTTCGGTAACAATCTCAGGAGACTTGCCCCGAAGTCGACGGGATTGTCTCGGTAATTCCGCCACAATTAAAGATTTTTAACTACAACACACGAAAACAAAGTAAAAATTTCAAATCAAACCACCTAAAGTCTTCTAAAGAAGCAAACAAATTTGAAGCACACGCCTAAAGAATCTAGAGCGTCAAACCAAACACAAACAGTAGTCTTCCGGACCAAAAGCGCTAGTTGGTGATTAGGCCCAACCTCGCAGGATTCAGTACAGAAATGGCGGGTGGAACAGTTACCCCGGCAACCTGCTTAATGAATAGACCGGCACAAGTTCCTCCACTTTAACCGTCTCGAAGTGAAGTGAACCCCCCGGAAAATCCAAGTGAGTATAACCGACGTCTACTCCAGGTACAGTGGGACCTTCCCTCCACCGTCACCTCGGTAGAACCCTAAAGATTATGGTCACTAAAGTTACCAATCACAACAATTACACCTGGGGGAACAGTCTAAACTCCGACAGCACGCAAGGGCAGAGTAACAAGCTCAATCCCCTTACCGGCTCCTTGACAATAATCCAAGGTTTACCGATAAGTGACCCCTGGCTCCTCGACAATGGTTAATCCGAGGTTTACCGTTTGTAATACGTACTGTCTGGCGTCGTTCCCAACGAGGGGGGAATGATCCCCTCACTGGTTCGGACACGAGCTCGTGCTTCTCCTTTAAGAGGAGCTTTCCCAGAGTGCAACTGAAACAATTGGATTTAATCTACTCAAGATAAACTATCTGTTTGGTTTTGTAGTCTTGGAGAGTTAAGTACTCACCTACTCCAAGACACTAGCCTAAGCTATGTTGGTGTTTCAGAGCCCTAGAAAAATAAAAATTACTAGATTGATTTTAATTTAAGCGTTACTTTTAAGGTTGTTTCTTAAGTCAAAAGGTGATGGAAGTGAAACCAGTGGTGTGTTGACTCGACTCGAAACCACTACAAAATGCACCTAGGATGATTTACCCACTACTTTACTTTTTCGATGAATTGCTTAACTAAAAAGTTGAGAGAATGCAATCTTTATAAAAGCAACTTCTTAATTGAAGACAATCAAAGAAACAATTCGTTTGTCTTTTCCAAGCATAAAAACATGACCGCTCTTTACATGCACGAAAAAACTCTTTTCCTCTTTAAAAAACAAAAAGCTACTTGAAACAAGACTTTTAAAGAAGATGTTTTTGTATTTTTCTTTTATTAAAGCAAATAAATCTAATATAACCAAAAATCAATCTTAACAACTATTAAAATCTACGAAAATTCACTCATAAGCAAACTAAAAGGTAAATTTACTCTAAGCAATCTTAACGAGGCCAAAACCAACAATGATTATTCTAAGGTGTTTTACTTGATCACAATCAAATCAAGGACTAGCTTATTGCAGAACCAAAAACTAGTCAAAACAAAACTCTAATCTTTTTGTTCTTTTGTAAAATGGAAATCAACACTTTATAAACAAGTAATTCGAAATTTGACCCAAAACAACTTAAATGGCAAGCTGCTCACACAAGGAGACTTTACGACAGGCCCGACTTCTAAGAAGGCTGACTAACCAGAGAGATCTAAGGCTGGACAACTTTCTACCGTCAAAGTCACTACAAGACCTATCCAAAAATCAAACCCTAGGCCTAAACTTCGTTGAAATCCACTAAAACACTCAAAGCTCACAAAACAAGTTCAGGTGAAAATTTTTGACAGGGTACTAAAGGATCTGGGCAGAAAACACTAAGAAAAATCAAAATCTAAAAGCAATTAAAGCAAAAAATGGAATTTTCCTAAATTTTACAGGAAGACGCAGGCAACCCGTTATAACAGGTGCGGGCCCGCTCTGTGCAAACGGCAACAGCGCGTCCAAAGACGCACTGTGCAGTACTCAGAGGGTGCGTCCTTCTGGAAAAGTTAAGAAAAACCAAATCTAACTAAATCTAAAGCTAAGCCACCCAAATACTAATTCTCACAGTCAAAAACCAGAAAATAAAAATGATTTTCTCAGAGCAAAGTTCACACAAAGGAAAAGACTTTCTCATTAATGGATTCCCCAGCGGAGTCGCCAATTTGTCGTGGCGGAAAAAGTCGTTTGTGCGGACACAACTGACCTCCCTAGGAGTCTAAACTCTCTAGCGACAAACAAGACAAAATGGAGTGATCTTTCTCTAAATATACCTTTTAAAACATGAAAACTACAAGTGTTTAGGCTTACCTTATTCCAAAACGTTGTTGTTGTAGTCCATCCTTGCCGATCCGGATGAGCTCCTCCTTCAAGTCAATTCCTGCAACCACAAACAATCAAACAATTACCAAGCACTTGCATTTCATATAATAAAACATATATTCAACATGCAGACCAAGGAACACATGAAATAACTCATTAACACAAGCTATTGAGAAAAATAAACCAGTTTGTATTAATAACGAAACAAAGAAACTCTTACAACCTGGCCTTGGTGTTGTGCAAGTTCCTCCCAGGGTCCATCAAGGGTTTTCCTCTACTTTGACAAAGCTCACCCACTTCCAAGTAGAATCAAGCAAAGACAATCTCTCCTCACAAGGTTCTAAATGGGAGTCCTAATTCCTGCAGCATTTACCCAAAGAAAATGTATAGCTCCAACCTCTCCTCCCTCTGGCTCAATGTCTTTATTTATAGTGTTGTAAAGAGGTTATTCAGGTCCACCATCAATGGGATAATCCCCCTCTTTGGGTGGGATAGCTCCCTTATTGATGGGATAAGTTCCTCCTTAATAGGGATACATGAACCAACTGGAGGCGCATCCATTTCATCAAACTGACCTCTAGAAAGTTCTAGAAGTAACCACAAGTAACTTTTTTAAGATGAAACTCGCGCATTTTGCCTTTTACAGAAGGACGCACCTGTCCCTTAACATACAGAGCGTCCAAGGACGCAACTTTTGTGAACATTGTGAGCGTCCCCACAGGTAAGGCTAGAGAGAACCTGCGACCCCAGAGATAAACACATTTTTTACAAGACTTTCTCTCTTCTTTGAGTTTGAGATGGATAGCAGAGGCATAAGACTTGCCTAAGAGGGTAGCATGACTGTTGATTTGAGCCATACTAACTGTAAGTAGTCATGGTGACATTTTTTAGTGTAACACACCTCTACCACCACCTCGACCTCCACCCTATTAAAACTATGCAAGTGCGGTCAAATTCCACTTTGAACTACTCATTTGATGGAGATGATCATGGAATTGTATTTCTCTTTCTGAGAGGACCAAAATCTACCTAAAGATAACCTCATTTGGACAAGTGGAAGTTGAGTTATGAATTATTTTATTCATACATATATTTTGGATCAGGTCAGCCTATGCACATGTACCAATGGAAAGGTCAAGTGGACCCTCATGGAAGCCTATAAATAGAAGAGAGATCAAGCTCATTTGGACACACACATCAATCTCTCTTGTCCTTTTCTATATTATCTTGGCTCACACAGGTCTGACAGAGGAAGCTTGCTCAAGGGTCTGAAACTTCAGGATGAAGCTTGCACTGAACTAGGGTTTTCTGATTCAAATTCACTCAGAGAGAGTGGTCATGAGAGCGACTTTGGATCCTTGGTCGATGGCATAGGGTCTACATGAGAGCGACCGGGAATCTGGGTCAATTTGGTCCCTGGTGGCTCACACAGAATGGCATGGGAGCGGCCGAGCTTTCATAGTCACTATCTTGCAGTTCATAGAGATTGACCATGTTTGTTATAGTCACTCGCACAGCTCCTCCTCCCTGTGGCTGAGACTCCTAAATGATATTTCAGTATTCTAAATATTTCACTCAGTGACATAAGTGTTCATCAGCAGGCTACAGGCAGTGACAGTACATCATAGTTATCTGAATCAGAGTTCTAATGTTTTAGATGCATTTCATGGATATTCTAGTTGTTGCAAAGCTATGGATAATTGTACTCTCTTTTGTTGAATTATTTAATGACAATCTATTAGAAGAAGATTTGCAAGGATTTTCCCCATAGTGGGTTTGCCCTAGTCTCCGACTAATCCTGGTGTCTCTATGTGTACATGTTTTTCTTCTCTTGTTCCTTTATGTTCCACTGCATTGATGATGATGTTATTGTTCTTTCTACATAGTTGCATATGCTAATGAATAATGATGTAAATATGTATAATGTTATGATGCTATGGGGTGAACTTAATGTATTGATGAAGAAATGCAATTATCAAAGCAAAGAACAATATAGCCCTATGAAAAATTATCACACCCCATCCTCTATTTCCTCCTCTACCTCTTCCACCTCCAATCCTATATTCACCACCATCTACATTATGCACTTCTCCTTCTCCTTCCCCTGCCATTGTAGATTCTTTAGGGCTAATATAAGGTTCTATAAGAGGACTATATAGCTCCTCTTTTGGTTCCTCTACTAATTGTATGTTAAAATAAGGTTCTTCTTCTTCTTTTCTTCACTAGGCACCTCTAGTTCTTGTCCTAGAAGTTGTTCTCCTGTTGAAGAGAGGAAAATTACTCCTTTTTTTGGGATATGGGATCGTCCACTACAGCTTTTGTAGAAGAATTTGGTGAATCTCTAGATTGGATTTATGATCTATGCACATCAGGAAGTCCATGTCTACCTTCCAATGATGGAATATGAGTATGGTTGGATGGTGTGGCACTAGGAGGTCTAGGTGGAATGAGTGGAGATGTTGGAATTGAACTTCTACCTCTACTTACAAATCTACCCCTAGAATCTCTTTCTCTATGCATAAATGTTTTTTTATCATTTTTCAATTTTATGAAATTAAAAACTCCTAGAATGAAATGCAGGAATGGAATCCTATATATACTTCCCTGGCAATGGCACCAAAATGTTTGGTAAATTAATTGTCTTTAATTTACTTCATTAAATGTCAACCAGGATTCGTGTTCTTGTGAAGTGTATGTGCACTATACATGCTAGGATTTATTTTGCAAATTAAGTGATCTAAAAATGAAACTAATTTTGAAGATGAATAAAATGTTTTTAATACAAATTGGAGAGAGTCAACGCACATGTTCTTTCAATCTAGAATCCTATCTAAGTTGAGTTTTTTGAAAATAAAGGGTCTTATCTATATTGCAGAAATCCACACTTAATTCTAACTGTCAAAAAAGAAATTCTTGAAGATCAATCATGGAAGAAAACGATCTAACTTTACTGTTGTGGAATTGAACTCATTCTACACTAACTTTTGAAAAGAAATCTTTATGCTAATTGGAAAATATGAAAGACCTAATAACGAAATTTAAATTGCTAAAGATAAAGTTGCTTCAAAAAGGAAATGATAATGAATTCCAAAATGTGAAACTTTAAATCAAGACGGATTAATGTGTGCATCCACCTCTAAAATGTACTATGTTTAGCATATTAGAAGTTAAATGTAAATGAAGAAATAACTCAGAGAAACTGAAATTGAATGTTGAAATAACTAAGTAACAATGTCAAGAATGCATAACATAAATAAACTCTTTTTTGTATTTTTGGTTTATGAGTACTCTGTAAAAAAATGACTGAAACGAAATAACTATAACGAAAAACTTTAATGCAAAACTAAAATGAAACCTCACAGCTCGCAGGGGACCCTCTCAGAGTGCAGGGTTAATTTAACAATCAACGATTCTTCGTGCACACATTTTGAGAGTAACATGAACTTGTATTAAGAGAACAGAGTATCAATTTGTCCACAAAAGGATTGTAAACTTAATAACAATATTGCCACTACTACTATGTTCTTTGTCTCGCTTACTACTATTTATGCAAACGATTAAAACAACTCAGAAGAGTTTTAAGCTGATAATCTGTAAGCAAATCTAACACCTATGAGATCTATACCTAAGAGTCCAATCTCTTTATGACTTGCTATTAAAAAAGCAAGTCCGAGGAGATTTATTGTTTTAATAGCTAAGTGCCTCGATCGCTTGATTATCTACTTAAATGCCTTGCTCGCTTGATCATATGCTTAAATGCCTCACTCGCTTGATTATATGCTTCCTATGTTTAACTGCAATATGTAGTTTCCAGTTTGACTCAGCCTTTGACTTCAAGATCTTTGATTTCGCTTAGCTTGCCAAGAAATTTCAGTCGATGGTTAACCATCTCATAGCCAAATGTCATTTTTGACAGTTTTCTTTCTTCTTTTGGAATGCTACAAACTATCTAACAATGGATTCTATCGTGGAAACAAATATCAGTTGCAGAATATACAAAATTCGGTAATTGTAAGATACTTTTCTCATAATTTCACTAAAAACAGAGAATTTAAATATGGATGATTATTACCTTGTAGGTATTGATATCGCCCTTAATATGCTAAGGATTTTTTAGAAAAATAACATAAAGGTGAAATATGATGGCAAAAAAGGTGGTCAAAAAGAGACATTTCTAGACTTCAACAAGGACAATCATGGAGCGTGCAAGGGTCATGAGATTGCATGTAGGATTGCCCTTACAATTGTGGGCAGATGTTGTAGATATTGTTGTTTATATAATGAACAAAGGGCCTTCAAGTTCCTTGAATGGTGGTATTCCAGAGGAGGCATGGACAGGTAAAAAAGAAAACTACTCATTTTTAAAGACTTTCGGTTCTGAAGCCTTTGTTCACAATAATAAAGAAAATAGAACAAAGCTTGAGGCAAATCAAAGAAATGTGGGTCCTTTATTGGATATGGTGTTAATGATTTTGGTTATCACTTATATGATTATGAAAATCACAAAATCATTAGGAGCAGAGATGTCATATTCAATGAAAAGGCTTTGTATAAGGATCTTATGCTAGGGAAAGAAACGGGAAAATGAAAACAAAGAATACACAGTGCTTGATGAGATCACAGAAAAAATAAAGTTGCCTTATAGGCATAATGATCAATAGCCACAACGACAACAACCACTGCAACAACGACAGACACCTCAAACACCTGAAAGTGGTGTTAGAAGATCTACTAGGATAAGTAGACCCCTTGACTGATACTCTCCTTCATTATATTATGTGTTTTTGACTGATTCTGGTGAATCGGAAAGATATGAAAAACCAATGCAGGTAGAAATCAAGAAGAAGTGGGAGCAAGCCATGGAAGAAGAGATGGACTCCTTGACGCAAAACCAAACTTGGGACTTAGTCAAGTTTCCTGTAGTTAAAACAACATTTCATAATAAATGTGTTTACAAGTTGAAGGAAGAAGATGGAGGTAAACACATGTAAAGGCTAGACTTGTGGTGAAGGGGTTTGCACAAAAGAAAGGTATATACTTTGATGAAATGTTTTCTCCTATTGTTAAAATGACTTCAATCAAAACTATTTTAATTCTAGTGGCAGTAGAAGATTTGCATCTTGAGCACTTAGATGTAAAGACAACCTTTCTCCATGGGGATTTGGAGGAAGAAATATATGCAGCAGCCACAAGGGTACAAGGTCAAAGGGAAGGAGAAATTAGTGTGCAGGTTGAAAAAGAGATTGTATGGCCTAAAACATGCTCCAAGGCAATGGTATCTAAAATTTGACAGGTTTATGTCTGAACAAGGTTATACTATATTTCATTTTGATCACTATGTTTATCTTAAGAAACAAAATGATGGAAGTTATATTATATTGCTATTGCATGTAGATGACATGCTTGTTATAGGGTCTAACATGCAAGAAATAAATGTGGTCAAAGGAAAATTGGAAAATTCATTTGCAATGAAGGATTTGGGTGCTACAAAACAAATCCTTGGTATGAGAATAACTAGAGACAAGAAAAAACACAAATTAACATTGTCTCAGAGTGAGTACATAGAAAAGGTGTTGGAAAGATTTAATATGCAGAATACAAAACCAGTTAGTACACATTTGGCTAGCCATTTCAAAATAAGTAAGGAGATGTGTCCCAAGACTCAGGAAGAGATGGATTATATGTGTAAAGTTCCATATGCATCAGTAGTTGGAAGCTTAATGTATGCAATGGTTTGCACAAGGCCTGATATTGCACATGCAATGGGAATTGTAAGCAGGTATATGAACAATCTAGGAAAAGAGCATTGGATGGCAATGAAGTGGATTCTCAGGTATTTGAGAGGTGCCACAAATCAAACATTATGCTTTGGTGCTCTACATGTATATGTTGATGCAGATATGGCAGGTGATAGAGATAATAGGAGGAGCACCACAGGGTATGTGTTTATTGTAGGTGGAACAACTATCAGTTGGGTTTCAAAGTTGAAAAACATTGTTGCACTTTCAACAACGGAAGCAGAGTATGTTGCTGCTATAGAGGCTAGTAAAGAAATGATTTGGTTATAAAGGTTTATGGATGAGTTAGGCAAGAAGCAGGAGATGGGAAGGTTATATAGTGACATCCAGAGTGTGATTAATATTGCAAAGAACTCATCATTTCATTCCAAGACTAAACATATACATCTCAAGTACCATTTCATACAATTAATGTTGGAAGATGGACAATTGAAGCTGAAAAAGATACACACTAGCCAGAATCTTGTAAACATGTTAATAAAAGTTGTAACAAGGGAAAAACTGAGATCCTACTTAGTTTTAATTGGTCTTCAAGTATGATGACGAATATGAGAAATAGGTCCAAAGTGGAAGCATTATCCATAAGTGAAGCAGTGGTGGAGTTGTTATAATCAGTCTCCAAGTGGGAGATTGTTAGGTGTGCAGCATGATTATCTTCCTGATTGTTCAGAGGTATTTTGTTTTAGTCACGTTTCATCCTTTTTCCTAACAAGGTGGTAACACTACCTATTTAATCACCAATCCCCCCCCCCAGCAAGAGTTTGGGGTCAGCACCCCCGAAGCTAAAAATAGATGAAAATTTGCCTTGTAAAATATTGTAATTTCATAGTCAATCTAGGTCATTCATTAAGTGGATGATCCGACGGTATAAGTTATGTTAATTTAGGTTTTTTTTCCCGATAAGGCACCCCCTCAATTTATATGAGGGTATTGTATTGCGGCTGTGGATTATTATTCTTAGTAAGAAAGAAAGAGGAGACTGTGTGAGAGCTAAGAGGAAATTACAACAGATATGTTGTAGGTTGTATCTCTTCATTTTGTTAGATAATATAAAAGGAAGGACTGGTTGTTTCTTCATGGACATAGCCCAAATTAGGTGAACCACGTCTATCTATGTCTCTCTTGTTTTATGTGTTTATGTATTTGTGTTTCCGTAATAGTTTATGTATTTCATTGCCCTGTTAATTAATTTCTAGCAAAAGGTTCTCCCAATCCTTCCAAAGCATTTACTATTTCATCCACGCAGAGAAAGTAAGTTGTAATGTTCTCATCTTCTTTCATCTTTAGTTGCTCAAATTTCCCTTTGTAAATTTGAAGCTTGGCCTCTTTGACTTTCTTGTCTCCTTCAAATATGATCTGAATATTTTCCTAAACATCTTTAGTAGTTTTACAACTCATCACTTTAACATAAATAGATTTTGATAGGAAACTTAAAATAACATTCTTGGCCTTATCATCATTTTAAACATGTTTTTTAGCTTCATTTGTTGGAGTGGAAGGTGCGATGTATCCATTTTCTACAGCGTCCCAGATGTCAAATCCTCGTGTTATATATATATATATATATATATATATATATATATATATATATATATATATATATATATATATATATATCTTCATCCTTCCACTCCAAAGTGCATAGTTTTGTCCATTGAACAAAGGAAATCCACTCTTTGTGCAATCCATGATCTCCCTTTAGTGGTTAGATTGCTTGTAAAGGGACCTGCTTTGATACTAATTGTTGGAAACACTGAGAGGGGGGTGAATCAGTATTTCACTTACAATTAGTTAATTATTAAATTTTAGAGCATTAACAATGAACAAAAATATTACAAGATCAGTACACAAGAAATTTTTAGGTGGAAACCCTTCCACGAGATAAACCATCGAACGTTTTTCTAATATAATTTATGAGTGCAATATTTCTCAGCTCCAACTTCCTAGTACTCTAGAAAAGCATTCAATTTATCAGCAAGCTCAAACTCTTAATAGGATGCTCCAACACCCTGCGAGCTCCAACTTTCCCTAACACCACCCTACCACCCTGAAGTATTTTTAGGCTCCAACCCAAGGGAGACTTCACTCCCTTGCCTTGCACCACCCAACCACCCTAAATATAAAAAAAACATATAAATAGATGTGGGCTCCCATACCAAGGACAATGAACCACATACAAAGATATTCAGTAAATCCCTTTTTGTTGATGTATACTTTTAGATATGCAATAGAGAGTCAAACTATATCAACCTTCAACCTTCAAATTGCCTCTTGTACATACCTTAATGAAGTGAAACTTTTAGTTCTCAACATAGTAAAGCCAAATCATACCTCTTTGCAATCTCTAATGATGTCACTTATGTCTTCATAAAACGTGACTAAAATTCATCTCTGCTGTAGATATCACTTCAAAAAATGTTGCTCCTTATCCATGACTTCAACCTTACCTTGAATATGCCTAAAAATCTGGCCAACAAGAGGTTTATTAAATAAGGAGAACAATGTGCCTCAAATATATGCTTCCAAATATGTCCTTTACCTACATAAATTGTCCTTTGTAATACGCTCTAGAAAGGTGACCCCAAAATTGGCCTCCTAATTTGTTAACCTTCAAAAGGGGCCAATGAAATAGCCTTACTAATTTCCTCTTCCAATATTGGATTAGGGCTCAAAGACTTAAACACGAGTGCCTTATAAAAATTTTAGATTAAGGCTTAGACATGCCTACAAAATACCTTAGAAAACATCATTGTCTTGTCACAATATGCTTTAAGACGTCCCATAGAGAGCTCTGAAATAGCCCACAAATCTGCTTCAATTAGTCCACAAAGAGTGTCAAGTGAACAACTCGGAATTTCTTTTTTCAAGTGCATAATACAAGTTTCAAATTAATGCCATAGAGATCTAAAAATAGGGTCTAATAGGTCTCAGAACAAGACAAGAAAATTGCCACAAAAGCTTCAAATCTTGGTGCTAGATTATGTTAAAAAACAAGCTTGAAACAGGCTGCAGAGATGCCCTTTTAGGTTTGCTTCAGTTTGTCCAAAATGAGCCTCAAAGATTGTCCACATGACACAGTGACCTGTAATAAAACCTGGAACATGCCCTAAAATGTCATAGGAATAGACTTGGACTAGGCTCAGACAATTAAATAAATCACATCAAATTTAGTCCAATTAATAGCTTTAAATATTATGCAAAATATCCACAGACTTGCTCCAAAATCACCCACAGATGAAATTTGCAAGAGTCTTCTAACTAGGCCTGAGTAGGCCTTAAAACCATGCCATAAGGGGTGTCTGAGATTAGGCCTCAGAAAGGGCCTCAGTAGCCACGAACTGCCTCAAATATTCATTTCTAGATCAGTTGCAAAAGGGTCAACTGGCCTTAGAAAGTTTCTAACCGATCCACAGAGATACCAACAAGAAACCCTTAACCAAAGAAATAGAAAGTAAGCCTAAAACTTCTCCAAATTCGACCTTCTTCTTCCAATGACTACTGAAAGGCCATATTGATCACAAAGAAAATTCACAATGATGTGCGTTGTAACTATCTTTCCTTTGAGGGTAGATGAGTCCATATTTATTGTAGTCGAGGAGGGGAAGTTGACCTATTCAAAGGAGGGAGCCAACCTAGTAGATTTTAAATTTGAATTTCAAATTTTGAAGAATTTGGAGCCAAAATGAAATGTCCTTTTAATTAATTTTCCTCCACTTTTGAAAGTTGAATTTTTTTGGAAAATGCTCATCATAGTTCAATTTAATTTTCTTGAAAATAAATACCACTAATAAACCAGTCATCAAGTTACCCTTATTCTTTCATTTTTGGGGACCTTGACCAATTTTTAGGGCATAAACTTTGATCAAGCATATCTCCTCAATCATGAGGAGTTATGGGGCATGCCACCTACCATTGGAATCGACACGATGAGGACTATCAAATGAACATGGTCTATTTGGAAGAAACATTAATATTCCTTGGCATTTTCTTCATTAAAGGTGAAGATTCTTCTAGCACTATTGACATCAATGACAACCATGTTTCAACACAAGCCTCAATGTTCCTAAACTTAGCAATAACATTCTTATGCAACCTTTTTGCAACAACTCTCAACTAAAGAGAAACTTTTAGCTTTTCTAACCTATTCCAAAAGTTAGTCCTAGGTATTATGTCAAAAGGTTTTCTAAAGTCAATGAAACAACTACGGAGATTGATTTTATTATTGCAACACTCCTTTATAATGATCCCAAGTGTAACAAGGTGGTCCATAGTTGAATGATAGCTCTTAAATCCAACTTGGCCTTTAACTCTTTTTCCATGAATTTCTATTCATATATTAATTTTATTTTCCAAAATTCCATATAACTTGTTTAAAAGACGACTAATTATTCATTCATACTTTTTAAACTTTTAACAAACAACTACAACTTAAAGAAAATAGTCTCATGAACAATCATACATGGTGAAACATAAGAAAAAAGTTATAATCTTCCCTATATATATAATCAATAATGTGGATGGAAAAAAATCTGTTACAATATTTTATTTGTGTATTAGATAATATGAAGGAAGCAAATTTTAAGTGAGTTCATTTAATTGGGTGTATGAATTAAAAACATTTTAATTCTTAGGATTGAGTAATTGATATCAAATATATTAAATAACAATAATAGTCTAATTTTAGTCCCAGAGGTGTAGCTTACTTGGAAAAGCATGTAAATGTGTTATGTAAAATATTATGAGGTATTTGCTTGAATCCTCTTAATGAACTTGTGTCCGCATTATGGAAAAGCATGGTGCACCTAGTGGTTATAGTGGTAGCGAATAAAATCAAAATCATGTCATGCAAGTATGAGACTCCCCAGTTGTTGATTCCATAAGCCAAAACATAATAATAATCTAATTTTAAGATCATATCCAATACAAACACTAAATTGGTGTATGATACCCCCTTGTTTGTGGGCAAGGGACCTACCTCCACACAACAAATTGACTACTAAAGTCTATGGATGTGTACATAGTCTACTCCCCTTTAGATTTGACCCTGTGACCTCTAATGAGGAAGCACATTTTCTTAGCCATTAAGCCCACTCAATAGTGACCCATATTTGAAAATTAATTCATGATGTGTTTAGTTATTTGGAGGGACCTCTTCCAAAAGCTCTTTATATTTAGTGAAAAAAATAAAAGTCAGCAAAATAAAAATTAAGTTTCATTTATATATCTTTCAATGTTAATACAAATTGGCTTGTTTAGAAAGGTTAAGTTTGTTGTTTTTGTTTTTTTGTTTTTAAGTCATATCCATGACCAAATTTTTAACCAATTTTCTATAAATTTGAAATATACATGGAGTCTTATAGTACATACTTTACATTTGAAAATGTTATCACATATGAGGTAATCCAAGAATAATATAGAGAATCCTCTTTGCTTGACTATAATAATAATAAGAATAACCTAATTTTAAGGTGATAGCCGAGCCAAATGCCAAATTAGTGTATGAGACCCCCTGTTTGTGCGAGAATGGACCTACCTTCTTACAATGTTTTGACTACTAAAGTCTACGAAGGTGTACATACTCTACCTCGCTCTAGAATTGAAGCTATAACCTTCTAGGAGAAAATACATGTCCTTAATAATTAGGCCCACTCAAGCTACATACTCTTAAGCTAGGCCAACACATTGCAATCAATCCTTTTATGAAAGGAATCCACTTATGCTCACTTATCTTTTAAGGTTTTGCAACCTATCAACAAGTTTAGCTCCAAACACAATACTCTTCCACACCCCATAAGGAGGATTCCATCCTTATTTATAAGTAATAAGAGAACCCTAATAGTAACAACATCCTAACTACCTAGTGTGCCTTATTTAATAATGACAACCATAGTGGACCTAGTATACCTTACAATGAATGGCCTCTATTGTTATTACTCTATTATGGGCACTTAAGCCCTTGTTTACACCACTAGGGAGGATCTTGTTTGTTTTGATGTGGACAATTTATTTATTTTTTTATATTGGGTATTCTTTCAGAGGGAACATAAATCTATGGTTTGATTCTGCAAATTCTTCATCAAAAAAAAATTAAGAATGAGTTTGAATGTTGCCATCCTCTTTTTCCCTTGAAAATTTTGCCAAAAGAAAAGAAAAATATGTTTTTTGCCCATGAAAGAGCTATGATACCACTTGTTATATACCTTGAATTTGAAAATGCTATCACATATACAATATCCTAAAGTAATATAGAGAATGCCCTTAAGTTTAGGGCAACAATTTTCTAAGGGGGTTGGAATGTTGGGATTTTCTCTAGGGGTGTAAGGTGGGCGCAAAAGACCCATAATAGAGTAATAATGGTGGAGGTCATTCAAAATGTAAGTTAAGCTAGGTCTATTATGCTTGTTATTAATAAACAAGTGTAATATGCAGCGTTGATGCTTAATACCTGCTTGTTATGTAAAAAGTAATTTATAACTACATTAGATTATTTTAAATATTTATATAGTTAAAAACCTCCAAAACCATGTATATATAAAGTATGCTACATAGTAATCATAAACCCCAATTTAAAATAGTCTTACATATAATATCATATTTATATCTCTTAAAATTAAATTATTGTTATTATTATTATTATGTAAAAAATTGTATTAAAAATCATATATAAATTTTGAAATGCAACATCAATATTTTTCATATAAAAAATAAATTGATTAAAAATTGTCTAAATAAATTAATTATATTTAAAAAGAAATCTAAATGGTTTATGCAAATAAATTAATTTAAATGAATATTGTAACTAAAAAGTATGTTGTTATTTATTTTATATTAAATTCATTATCTAATTATTATTTAAAATTTTGAAAATTCTCAAATTAAAAATAATGTGTTATATATTTTTATTAGTAAAATTATATGGTAAAAATTAATTTTAAAATAGATTTGATAGGTGTACTCTTTATTAAATGTTATGACAATGGGTTTGGTACTCCATACAATAACAATTCATTTTCATGAATATTTAAATTTGATTGGTATACTCTTTATTAAATGTTATGGCACTTGGTGGCATATAATATTTTTTTGATTTTTTGTTTTTTAAATAATTTTTTTCTTCGGCAATTCATTTTTAAACACCGTGAAGTTATCATTCCATATAAATGAACCAATCAGAAAATAGAAATTCAAATTTAAAAAAAAATCAAAAATTATTTTTGTTTTCAAAATATTTAGTTTAATATTTATTTTTTTCTAAACTTTAATGAACTTTATAAAATTTACTTAGAAATTTCAAAACTAATTGAAAGTCAAGCCTTTTTTACTAAAAACAAAAACAATATAACTTGCTTTCATCAGGTATAATAAGGCATGTTATGGTAGTTAATATGAATAAATGTAATTGGGCCTCCTTAAAGAAGGTCCACTAGGTAGTTAGGAGGCTGCTATGATTAGTGATCTCTTATCAATTATAAATAACTATGGAGTGAGGGGTGTGGAAGAGTATTGCATTTGGATTTTAGCTCATTAGGAGGTGACCCTCTCAAAGAGGCAAATGTATAGAAGTTAATGCCTTATATAAAAGGATCAACTATAAGGCCCTTACCTTAAGGGTAATTTTATATAATCAATTATATACTTTACATATAGAAATGCTATCATGTAAAGGGTATTCTCTATGTTATTGTTGGATATCTAGTATGATCCCAAGGGGGGCATATATCAGGTCAAATGTACATTATATGACCTCAAGGGGGTATATGTAATAGTGGTTGGCTTAGTAATAAGAGGGTCATATTCTTTCGAAGGTTATCTTATTCTTTAAAGAGGTATTATGTAACTTGTCTCTCTTATCTATATTGGAGTTGTGCTCCACTATCACCTTGTTGTACATAGTTTGTACTTCTTGTTTATTATGATATTTTAAGAATTTGGTTTCATTGCATGCAAAGCCCTTAATCGCAAAGCTTTGAGGATGAAGCATTTTGAAGGAGAAAATTATGGTATGACCCTAAGGGGGGCATATATAGGATTAAATATGTATGTTATGACTTGAAGTGAGACATATATGGGGTTTAATATATATGTTATGACTTGAAGTGGGACATATATGGTGGTGTATATACATGTAATGGGTAATGTATATGTAATAGTGGTTGGCCTAATTATAAAGGGGTCACATGTGCAACGCGTGGATAACTATATACTAGGATCATGTTGTCATTATTGAGGATGTAATTTGGATGTATAAATGTATTTGGTTATTTGGAAGAAGTTCTCCTATTCTTTAAGGAGTTGTTTTGTAACTCATCTCTCTTATCCGTAATAGAGTTGCGATCCATGCTCATATTGTTGTACATGTTGTGTACTTTTGGTTTCTTATGATATTTTTAAGGTTTTGATACAAGAAATACCTTGTATGTTATGGCATTTTTATATCTAGGGTATATAACTAATTATATAGAAATGCCCTTAAGGTATGCCAACACCTTATAGTTTATATAATCAATTATATACTTTACATATAGAAATGCTATCATGTAAAGGGTATTCTCTATGCTATTGTTGGATATCTGGTATGATCCCAAGGGGGGCATATATCAGGTTAAATGTACATTATATGACCTCAAGGGGGTATATGTAATAGTGGTTGGCTTAGTAATAAGAGGGTCATATTCTTTCAGAGATTATCCTATTCTTTAAAGAGGTATTATGTAACTTGTCTCTCTTATCTATATTGGAGTTGTGCTCTGTTATCGCCTTGTTGTACATAGTTTGTACTTCTCTTTTATTATGACATTTTAAGGATTTTGTTTCATTGCATGCAAAGCCCTTAATTGCAAAGCTTTGAGGATGAAGCATTTTGAAGGAGAAAATTATGGTATGACCCCAAGGGGGGCATATATAGGGTTAAATATATATATGCTATGACTTGAAGTGAGACATATATGGGGTTTAATAGATATGTTATGACTTGAAGTGGGACATATAAGGTGTTGTATATACATGTAATGGGTAATGTATATGTAATAGTGGTTGACCTAATTATAAATGGGTCACATGTGCAATGCGTGGATAACTATATAATAAGATCATGTTGTCATTATTGAGGATATGTATTTTGGATGTATAAATGTATGTGGTTATTTGGAAGAAGTTCTCCTATTCTTTAAGGAGTTGTTTTGTAACTCATCTCTCTTATTCGTAATAGAGTTGTGATCCATGCTCATATTGTTGTACATGTTGTGTACTTTTGGTTTTTTATGATATTTTTAAGGTTTTGATACAAGCAATACCTTGTATGTTATGGCATATTTATATCTAGGGTATATAACTAATTATATAAAAATACCCTTAAGGTATGGCAACACCTTATAGTTTATATAGTCAATTATATACTTTACATATAGAAATGTTATCATGTAAAGGGCATTCTCTATGTTATTGTTGGATATATGGTATGATCCCAAGGGGGGCATATATCAGGTTAAATGTAAATTATATGACCTCAAGGGGGTATATGTAATAGTGGTTGGCTTAGTAATAAGAGGGTCATATTCTTTCGGAGGTTATCCAATTCTTTAAAGAGGTATTATGTAACTTGCCCCTCTTATCTATATTGGAGTTGTGCTCCATTATCACCTTGTTGTACATAGTTTGTACTTCTCGTTTATTATGATATTTTAAGGATTTGGTTTCATTGCATGCAAAATTGCAAAGCTTTGAGGATGAAGCATTTTGAAGGAGAAAATTATGGTATGACCCCAAGGGGGGCATATATAGGGTTAAATATATATGTTATGACTTGAAGTGAGACATATATGGGGTTTAATATATATGTTATGACTTGAAGTGGGACATATATGGTGTTGTATATACATGTTATGGGTAACCTATATGTAATAGTGGTTGGCCTAATTATAAAGGGGTCACATGTGCAATGCGTGGATAACTATATAATAAGATCATGTTGTCATTATTGAGGATATGTAATTTGGATGTATAAATGTGTTTGGTTATTTGAAAGAAGTTCTAATATTCTTTAAGGAGTTGTTTTGTAACTCATCTCTTTTATCCGTAATAGAGTTGTGATCCATGCTCATATTGTTGTACATGTTGTGTACATTTGGTTTCTTATGGTATTTTTAAGGTTTTGATACAAGCAATACCTTGTATGTTATGGCATTTTTATATCGAGGGTATATAACTAATTATATAAAATACCCTTGAGGTATGGCAACACCTTATAGTTTATCCTTATAGAAGGAATCCGCTCTTGTTCACTTGCCTCTTCCCTCCTAATGAGCTAATCTCCAAATACAATACTCCTCCCCACCTCTCATGAGGAAGACTCCATCATTATTTATAACTAACTAGAGAACCCTAACCATAACAACCTCCTAACCACCTAATGGGATTTATTTAATGAGGCCCCATTACATTTATTCATTACTAACTAGCATAGTGACCCTTATTTAATAATAGCAAGCAAGATGAACCTAGTCCACCTTACATTGAGTGACTTTCACTATTTTTACTCTACTCTAGGTTCTTTGGCCCCCCATTACACCCTTAAGGATCCAAACATCTTCAATACTACCATATATCATTATTGATTCTTACCACCCAAGGTCATCCTTTTCATGTTGAAGGAAGCTATTGACATGAGGTGTCTTGTGCTAGATGAATCACAACATGAATCATTTATTGAAATATTGGATCATCGTAGCTTTCAACACTATCTGTAGATTAAATAAGTTGATGATAAGGCAATTATCTGAGCTAAGGGATATCATGACACTTCGAAATAGGCTATGCATATAAGTTTTCCCTTCTTAAAGTATGGTCAATTTTGACGGACAATTTATGATTATTTACTCTTCTTACTCAAAAAACAAAAATTCACTTATAACATTACAACAATGTTATATTGACTTTTTGATGTGTTTGACTAAAATAGATGTGGAAATATGTCGAACTTATTCCTACTTATCAACAATAGCTTGTTGAGTAGGTGAAAGAGGGTAAATAATAGAACCCCTCCACCATGATTGAATCTATCTAGGTGACATGATTTTTGGCAACTCGGGCGAGAAGAGCGGAAGACCAGGGTTGAGGGTTTCTGCACGCAATTTTCTCCATGGACGGTGGTAGAGGAGGGAGCTCCACTCCCTCCTTCAGAGAGGTAGTGGTTAACAAGGGCAAGACTCCCCCAGAACCAGGTAGAGGTAACAAGATGGAAGGAGGAAAAAATAGGGAAGAGGAAACAAAAAGTAACAAGAAGAAGGAGAATGATGGCACAAAAGACAAGGAGGAAAATGACAAAAAACAGGGAACAAAAGACAGGAAACAAAAGGGACCGTGCAAACCCAAAGCTGAAATCACTCCCAGAGTAATCTTAAATAATCCAGAGCTGCAGGCCCACAGGGAGCACATGCAGACTTATGCAATCATATGCAAATTCATGGGACTATGGCCCACCGAAAAGGCTTTACAAGCATGGATCAGATACCACTGGAAGCCTAAAGGAAGCATCGATCTTCATCTAGGATCCAAGGGTTTTTTCACTGTGGTGTTTGCAAACATTGAGGACAAAGACAGAGTGTTTGAAGGTGGGCCCTACTTCTATGCAGCAGCAGGGCTCTATATGCGGCCGTGGATGATGAACTTCGTGCCGGAGCGGGAAACCTTTACCTCAGTCCCGGTTTGGGTAAGACTCTATTCGCTACCTCTGGATTATTGGCAAATAGAATCACTAACAGCCATAGGCAATAAATTAGGAAGGTATGTCAAAACTTCTGAAGCCACAAGAAGGGGTAAATATACCTCCTTTGCCAGGATTTGTGTAGAGATGGACCTATCTGGAGCACTTCTGGACGAGGTCATACTGGAGGTTCATGATGAGGAATGGGTGCAGACGATCGACTACGAGCATATTCCATTTAGATGTCGAAAATGTCATGAACACGGGCACCTTCTTAGAGACTGCCCTCTCAGTAAGGCAGAGAACAAAAGCAAACCTAACACAATGAAAGAAACAGATGGATTTCACAAGGTAGCTCACAAAGGTAAAAACGGAAAAAAAGGGCCAAATCAACACCTAAGAGAAGACCAAAAAGGGAGGCCGAATCAGTTCCATGTTCTTGAAGAGGAGGAAGATACAGCAGTTGAAAATCAAGTAATGAAGGATGGATATGATAAGCAGGAAAAGGAAGAAGAACAAGATCAGGAACAGGTAAAGGAAAAACAGAAAGGGATCATGATGAGTGAATCAGAGATGGATATGGATTAGGAAATGACCCAGAGTGAGATGGAAATGGAAGACAATGAGTTACAAGAGATTCTTGACAGAGAAAACCTAGATCTAGAAGGGTTCTTGAGTAAGGGAACAACGGGTGGGGTAGAATCTCTACCACAAGAAGAATGCAATTGAATAAAGTAGTTATTCTTATGGAAAACACAAGCTAAGAGCTTAGTAGAAGATAACAGCATTGAAAGACAGGGCAACCATGGAATGAAAGCAGTAAAATCAACTCCAGGATTAGCTCCAAGAAACCCGGGGAAAAAAAGGGGTAGAAAAAAGCAGAACGAGCTTTTAATGGAATGTGGAAAGCTCATGATAGACTTAGGTAAGATGAAAGATCTAACCAGTGAATCCTTTACCAATCTGTAATTATGAATTTTACAACTTGGAACGTAAGAGGTCTAGGAAGCAAAAGAAAACAGAGAATGCTGAATAATAGAATGAAACAGGTAGCTCCAGATATAATTTTTGTCCAAGAAATGAAATGCTTTGTTCAAAAGATAAGACAAATCCATAGTAGGTGGCTCAGCGGGTATGAGTTTATAGAATTCAAAGTAGAAAATATAGAAGGGGGTATCCTCATCCTCTGGAATCCCCAAAAAATAGGTATTATTGATGTAGAGGTATCAAGGAATTATTTATCAGTTGTTATACAGCCTGTAGGAGACAGGGACACATATCTTGTAACGAATGTTTATGGCCCTCAAAGGTTAGATGACAAAATCAAGTTTATTGATTCCTTAGTGGACCTTCGGAACAGATTTGCAGGGTTACCGTGGGTTATAGGAGGAGATTTCAACATGATTAGATCTCTCTCGGAGAAAAAAGGGGGTACAAGAGCACTAAACAAAGATTCCTCAGCTTTCCAATGTTTTTCAGAAAACATGAAGCTGGTGGACATTGAGACAAACAATGATCTTTGAACATGGAATAACAAAAGAGGAGGGGATTCCCAGGTAGCTTCCAAGCTAGACAGATTCATGATCTCTGAAGATCTCATGCTTCTAGACAAGGAAATAATAGCAGATATTCTTCCTTTTGGAGGCTCAGATCACTAGCCGATTCAAATGGAGATCAAGGGCATTGGCACCCCAAGAAACAAACCGTTCACGTTTGAAAATATATGGCTTTCACACCCGGATTTCACCAGCAACATTGGAAAATGGTGGGCTGAAGACCTGCAGATTCAAGGATCATCTATGTTCTTGCTATATAAAAGATTAAAACATATCAAGCAGAAGCTAAAGGAATGGAACCAGAAGGAATTTGGCAATATTTTCACAAGTAAAAAATTCGTGGAAATCAAAATCCTAGAGCTCAATCAAGCTTTGATCAAGAATGGCTTTGACAAAGACAAAAATGATCAAGCTGAGAAATATCACTAAGAAGCAGTTTTAGTAAAGCATTTTTGGGCATTGCCAAGGAAAACTTTTCAGGAAGAGAACCTTTCATTAAGAATTTAATTAAACACATACCTAAACTGGTATCCAGACAGGATAATTGTAATCTCAACAGACCTGTAACTGAAAAGGAGATCAATGACGTCCTCAAGGAAATGCAAAATGGCAAGGCTCCAGGTCCGAACGGATTTAATGTGGATTTCTTCAAAGCCTACTGGAATATTGTTAAAAGGGATATTGTAGAGATAGTAGAAGACTCCAGGCGGAACAAGACCATTTTGAAAGCTCTCATTATGTCCTTTATTTCCCTTATTCCAAAACAGGATAATGCTCAAACACTAGAGAGATATAGGCCCATCGCCTTATGCAATGTTGTCTACAAAATAATTTCCAAGGTGGTGGCTAACAGACTCAAACCCCTACTGCCCATGCTTATCTCCGGGGAACAAACAGGGTATGTAGAAGGAAGACAAATTCTAGACAACATAATTCAAGCTCACAAGGTGGTTCACTCATTAACTTGCAATAAGAGAGCGAGAATGATCATGCAACTGGACATAGCCAAAGCATATGACAAAGTGAACTGGATATACATCAAAAAAGTGCTCACAACGTTTGGTTTTGATCATAATTGGGTCAGATGGGTCATGGCCCTTGTAACTTCATCCAGCTTTTCAATTTTAGTGAATGGCTCTCCTTCTGAACTTTTTCTCCCTTCCAGGGGTCTAAGACAGGGAGATCCGCTCTCTCCTTTTCTCTTCATCCTCATGATGGAAGGGCTGGGGCGGTCCATCAAGCATGCAAGAGTAACGGGAAGAATTCAAGGACTCCAACTTACGGAGAATGGGCAAGTTCTGACTCATCAATAGTTTGTAGATGATACCATGTTACAAGGAATTCCCACAGTCAAAGAAGCACTTGCTTACAAACAGATTTTGGATGACTTCGCGAAGGCCACAGGTATGGAAGTAAACCTTACCAAATCAAAAGTATTTTTCTTTAACACTCATATTGCCATCCAGAGAAATGTCTCCAGAATTTTAGGCTTTCAAAGAGAATCTCTTCCCTCTAAGTATTTGGGAGTTCCACTTACAGCTAAACCCCAACACAAGAGTATATGGGATCCATTAACAACTAAAATGCAAGACAAGGTCAGGAAATGGACAAACATATCTTTAAATTTAGCTGGTAGACTGGTTCTTACTAAAGCAGTTCTCCAAGCTATCCCAATCTTCATGCTATCAGCCCTCCCAGCTCCAATAGGAGTCTTGCAGCAATTTCAGAATATTCAACGAGATTTTCTTTGGGGCAAAGAGGAAACAAGGAAAAAATGGGCTTTAGTCTCATGGGAAAAGATCTGAAAACTCAAGAACCAAGGAGGCTTGGGTTTGGAAAACCTAGAGATTCTCAACAAGGCTCTAGGAGCCAAACTTTGGTGGAGGTGGGTGTTACATAGCAATTTGTCACCGTCCCTTTTACCCCTCACCCGCACACTGGAGGACTCATTCCGGGACCTGTGAGAAGTGACATGACCTGAAACCACTTGCATCATATTCCTCTAAGTATGAGCTTCATTTTCCCTGAAGACATCTCCTGCAAAATCTCCATGAAAATAGCTCTTTTTGCATTAGCGCGGGTCCACAGTTCACTGCCCGCGCCAATGAGGGAAATCCTCTAAAAAGGGCGCGCTATTGGCGCTCTGTCTCAGAGTCGCACTCACGCCAACCGAAGTGAGTAAAGTTTCCAACCAACAAACTCCCGAAGGTTCTCTTCAACCCATTCACCAACTGAATCTATGTTGAGCTAGGATGGTTTGGCTTCGAATCTCCATAGAAGGGAAAGTGGTTTCCCACCTTTCATGGAAGTTTCCAAGTGATAAAGCCAATCCCATGAATAATGTGGTTGATCCTATCTCTTTCTTCTCTATCTATAAAAGCTTGCCTCTATGCCTTGAGCAAGCTAGTTACAGTAGTTCTGGTCCCAGCATAGTGATAGAGAATTTGAAGTTGCAAGAGCCTTCTTTGCACCCATAAGGCCAAATCTAAGTAAGGAGATTCTTTGCACCCAAAGAGAGAGAGGCTTGTTCCTCATCCCAACAAGCTTTGCAAGACTTGTGTAGTTGATCACCCAGCCAAAGGAGGATTTGACGTCAGAACAATGGTTGTATTCTTCTTTGTTATTTATTAATAATAGATGACTATCATTATGGTTCCACTCTCATTGTCTTATGTTTGATGTTGAGTTATATCTTTTCTGACTGATATATAATTGCATCTACTAGATTTTATGCTTGTTTTCGTGTTGTTCTTTGCATGTGCAGGTGTCCAATCACGAAGATCGTGGGGATCGTGACCGGCCAAGGCAAAGGAACGAGGGCGACATCTCTTCTACGAACACTAGCGTTGGAATCCAAGTAGGTTCTCACCATCCACTTTGTATTTGCAATTAGGAACTTGCGTGATAGCATTGTGTGATTGTTGCTAGACCCGGTCTGGGCTAGTAGGGATCGTCTCTGTCCGCAGAGAGGATTTACCTCCACAACAATTTGGCGACTCCACTGGGGAGATCTTGTTGTTTGATTTGTAAACTTTAGACGGAGCCTGAAGTACGGCTAGGTAGCCTTTGAAATGCTATTGCTTTGCATTAGCGAAGTAGATCAACGCCACTTCAGTCAATCTCCGGTTTGGTTTACGGACTAAACAACTTGGAGTTTGTCTTGTCTCTTTGGTTTTTCTTGCTTTGATTGCTTAGATAGCTTTCTGGGTTGGATTTCTTGCTGTTTCTTGCTTCCTGGTTTGCCTAGATACTGTCTTCAAGCCCTGAGTTGCTTGCTTTTGTTTTTGACTTAGCAAACTTGATTAGCGCGCTTTTTAGCCTTACAGTCGCGCCAATTGGCGCAAGTTGCTCAAAAACAACCCGCGCCAATCCCATAAAAGCGCGAGTTGCAGCCTGACAGTCGCGCCAGGCCTGTCAACTTTTCCAGTTCGCTTGTCTGCAAGCCCTCTGAGCTTGGATTTGTATTTTGCCGCGTCTTTTTCAATTACTGGAGTGTGTATGATCCTTGTTTGACTGGTTTTAGACCTTCATCCTTCAGGTGTTTGCCTCTTTCTATCGATTTCACTTTTTAGCCCTAGGGCATCTAGTGGCTTTGTGCATCGAGCCTTCTGTAGGAGTCTTGGGTTCTTTGATCGTCCAGTCGACTTTGTGATTACTTTTGCATTTGCTCGGTAGTTGTTAAAGCTTCGTTCCAAGTGATTTGTTTCTTTTTCGCTTGGGTTTCGCTTGGCTTCATTTGGGCCTAGATCACATAGCTCATAGAATTCGTTTTGCTTTCTTCTTGGTTTGAAGGACTGTTTTGGTGTTTTGGGGATTCGATTGTGTTCTCATTGAGTGAAATTGATCGTTTGCTCGGTGTTACTATCTCTCAAAATTTGTTTAGTGCACTTTGCCATTGAAAAGAAAAACGGATAATCTCTTTTGTGTTGCATTAGTTAATTGAAATTAGAAGTTTTTCATTGATTAAGTGATTTAAAACAAAGAAAAGTTTCGTTTATTTTTCATTAGCTACATTAGAGTGCTTCTTGATTGTGGTCATTTTGTTTGAAAAATTCTCAACTCTCTCGTAGTTAGTATTCATCGAACGAAATGATATTCTTTGGCATATAGCTTGCATTTAGGGAATTGTGAGAGATTACATACGGTAGGACCTAGAAATTGAAACTTAACTAAAGATCAACCATAAAATGAACTGAATGAACTTAAAAACACATTGGAACATAACGCTCACTGATTAGAGGTCTAGGCTAGAGACGTGCTCCGGCGTCGTTAAACCTAGTCACTGTTGTTTCACACTACGGTTGGGTGATTCCTCCTTTTGTGACTCGATAGTGGTCTAGCACGGACTTGAGCTCCCACGTACCGTCGCGTATATAGGGGAGACCCCACTAGGTTATCATCCTTTATCCACAGGAAGCCGTGTCTGCTGCCTTACAAGCCGTAACGCACCGAACACAGCATTCGGGAAGATTGACTGCCGTACGGGAAGTCCTTGGTTTTCATATGATTGCCAAGGTGTATATGCAGTTTTACAGATTTGTTTGGTAAACCCTTTGCCTAGTCTCTCCAGAGTAGTCACTTTTGATCCTTTTCGGACTCCTTAAAAGAAAAGGCTCACTTGAGCAGTTTGTCACTTCGGGCTCATAAAACATTCGAAGGCGACTAGAGTCACCTTTTTGTCCTTTTCTCGACTCTTAAAACATGAAAAGGTAAAGTTGTGTCCTTGCGTCTTAAAATTTATTTAGCCGCGATAAACATTACCTGGTTAGATCTTGTGTGCGTTAGTTTGAGTAGGGTCCTTTATCGTTAGACACCCTTAGGTCTTGTTTGAAGTTTGTCATCCTGGCTGAACCGTCGACTCCTGTTCCAAGTGATCAAGGGTCTCCGTCTTCCGTTGCTCCTGAGGTACCGGTTGTAAGTGATACTCTTCCTGTTATCCCGAGTATCCAACCGATCAACTCTCGCGCCCCGAACGACGAAGGTTACGAAATTCATTGGAACCCCATCTGGGAGCCTGAAGAGGACGATATTCCTTTTACCCCCCCTGGTGTGTCGTCTCCAATGTCTACCTCTCACATGGATAAGACATCTCCTAGAGTGAGTGAGACACCTGCGTTGTCGAATATCGACACTCCCATCCCAACTACTTCTCCACTCCCCCCACGCTATCAATCGTTGAGGGATAGAGTAAGTGCCAGGATCCCTGCTTCGACCATGTGGGATCCCCATATCACTCCCACCACGGGATCTTTTGTTTCACATGTCCACACTACTCCTGTTACTTCAGTTCCGACGAATCCAACTGTTTGTGTAGTGCAGTCAACTCCGGTTGTTAGTGCCGTAACAGCGTCTTCAGCTTTGAACACTGGTGCTGCTCCCCCTCACAGTCAAGTGAGTAATGGCCAGCCGGCACTCTCACTTAGAGTTGTCCACCCTGCACAAAGTGCTCCACCCTCTTCTGGTCCTGTTCCAGGAGGGGGGCCATATGATGCCTATGGACAAGCTGTTTAGGATTCGAACGCGCAAGGTCCACTCTTTTATTATGATTCTACTGGTCAATACCTTCAACTTTCTCAACCCTTGCCTACTCAACCTTTCGTTGAGGTTTCGGTACCGTTATCCATTGCTTGGGACCCTAGTACTAACTCTTTCCATGGAGGCCAAGCAATGCCTGCACAGCTTCAAGGACCGCCTAACCAAGGCCAGCCATCTTATGTGCAAGCCCCCCAAGGGCAGCAATATTATGGCCAGTCTTACCCAGGACAATCTGGGGGCCCACAAGGACAACCCTATCAGGGACAACCTTTGGCCGTTGGTGGTCCATCTTTTACTTATCTGAGTCAACCTTCTGGTTATCCGGGGCAACCTGGTACCCAGCAAGGTTACCCGTCTGGACAACCAGGACAACCTTACATCCAACAAGGCCAACCTGGTATCCAGCAAGGTTATCCCTCTGGACAAGCTGGACAAACTTATATTCCACAAGGTCAACCGGCAGTCCAACAGGGGTATCCTTCTGGGCAAGGGGGGCAGCCTTACGTACAACAGGGCCAACCCACTGCTCAGCCTAGTCATCCTTCTGGGCAAGTGGGCCAGCTTTCTACACAGCAAGGCCAACCCACTGCCCAGCTTAGTCATCCTTCTGGACAGGCTGGCCAACCTCAAGGTTAACCGGCCATCCAGCCCGCTCAACCATCTGTTCCGCAAGGACAACCCTTGGTTGCATAAGGACAACCTGCTACCCAGCAAGCACATCCTTCTGGGCAAACAGGTTCGTCCCAAGCCCAACCAGGCCAACCTTCCGGCCAGATGGTCCAAGCTCAACCTGTTCAAGGACATCCTTCTGGGCCCCAAACTCAAGTTGGTTATCAAATGCAAGGTGGGCCACGACCCCAACCTTCTTACCAAGCGCAACCTTCTTACCAGGCTCAGTATGGAGCTCAGCAGACGTATGGCTACCAGCAACCCCAGGGGCAATCTCAATTTACCCCTTATCAAAATTATCAACAGATGCAGGTGACTCCTTACCAAAATTATCAGCAACAGTACGTTGCACCTACAGGGCAAGTTGCTAATCAATGGGGTGCTGGGGGGCAGACCCAAGGTCAACTATCTGCATATGGACAGAACCCCTATGGACAAAATCCCTATGGGCAGAACCCTTATGGGCCAGGCCCATCCGAACAAAGTCCATGGGGGCAACCACCACCTGGTTGGAACCCTGGTACTACCTCTCTTCCACTGCCACAAATGTCCTTTAATCCTCAGTTGCCCTTCTTAGCGACGTTGGAACTTCCAGATGTGTCCAAATTGACGAATGATCCCATTCTTCATAATCCATATTGGCCACCAGTTCCAACTAAGATACCCGGTGACTGCCCGAAATTCGATGGCAAAGCTGGTGAGGACCCTCAAGCCCATGTCATGACCTATCACCTTTCGTTCTCATCCAACTCATGGCTTGATGACTCCATTCGGCTCCGCCTCTTCCAAAGAACTCTCACCGGCTCGGCCGCTAAGTGGTATATTGAGTTGAATCGCGGAACATTTCAAGATTTCAACTCGCTGGCTATGGCATTCCTAACTCATTTTCAGTTACCCATTCGGTATGAGACAGGGACACATCTCCTTACGTCTCTCAAACAGGACACGGCTACGCATATATCCGATCATATACATGAATGGAGACGGCGTCGTCGCTTGATCAAATTTTGGATTCCTGATCAGCTCCTGACCGATTGGTTCACGACTTCCTTTGTCCCTGCGATCGCGCGAGACATCGCCATGGGAGCTTGTGTAACTGAAGAGCAAGCTATCGCGCGTGCTCAGTACCTCGACTTAGTATACTCTCAGTCAGGTACTTTATATGATTATTTGCCAGACACCCCGAGACCCGGAACATCCAAAGCTCCGCCAAAACCATCTGTTGACGGAGTTATTGGCTCTGTAAACGCATCTTCAAAGAAATCATCCGCGAACCCTGGGAAGCAAAAACAGAATGCTTCTAATGGAAACACTTCTCAGGGTCAATCTAATTCTAGAAGTACCTCCGAGGTAAACGCCGTTCAGTCCACCACGGCGGATAAATCCTCGAAAGGGAAAAAGAAAGGGAAAGCCAAGAATAAATCCGAACAGCCCAAACAGGACTCCCCTAAACCTCCACCCGAGGAAGGAGCCAAACGTAAACCTAAGTATCCTTGTCTTATCTGTGATGAGGATCACTACACTAAAGACTGCCCTAGGCGGTCCAAAGTTAGTCGATTATTGAAAGGTGCTCCTGGGACTCCTGCTGTGCTTAAAGAACCTTTCCCTTCTCAGCAAACTCAAATGGTGGCAGATCCATCGCAACCCTCTTCTTCATTCGGCTCTCAAGTCTTCATGGCTGGGACGATTCCCATCCATGTCACTACTCGAGCAAAAGAATATCCATCTCATGCCGGGAAAGAGCCGGAGGTCCCCTCCAGCGCTCCTCCGTCCAGTTCTGGTCCTCTCCACATCGAAAGACCTAGCACTGAGACGACGATCCGACCCCCTCCAAAAGGTGTACTCCGGAAGTCTTCTTACAACCCGAATGCTCGTGCTGCTCAGCACTACAGCATTGTTGAGGACTTAGCCCAGGCTCCGTCTGCTATGTCCGCTCTAGAAGTCCTCCAGAGCTGCCCCTCCCAGAGGAAGTCCTTGCTATCGGCCATCGGTGGCATAGACCCGGCTGACTCGGATCTGATTTCTTTTGATCTCGAGGGCTATACACCGAGACTGCCTCACCAAATCGCTTTCCTTATACAGGTCATCATCAATGGTAAAACGATTCATCATACGGTCATTGATGAAGGTGCCTCAACTTGCATCATGTCTGTTGCTTTCTGGAAAGCTATTGGTTCTCCAACATTGAGCCAGTCTCCTACGACATTAGAAGCTTTTGATGGAAGAGAGTCCCGTCCTTACGGTATCCTCCAACGCTTTCCCATCTCCTTGGAAGGCAAGACGGTAGAAGTGGAGGTCGAAGTTGTCGACGCTAATCTTACCTACAACCTCCTCCTCGGACGTAGCTGGACATACGCCATGCAAGCCGTGGCTTCCTCCCTTTTCCATGTCATTCGTTTCCCTCATCAAGGGAAGATTGTCACGGTGGACCAGCTCTCCTTCTTCGCCTCTTCCTCCAAAGGTAATGTGTCATTCATGGAGCATACCTCCAAATCATTCGAGAGTGTGGGAGCCGGACTCTTTAAGGATCCCGCTCTTATGGGTGTCTTTCCCCTCCCACCTCCGAATCTTGCCCCTATTAAAACGCTCTCCGTACATCGGATAGAATCTCGGGGCGATATGATGCCATTCGAGCGCAATAACAGTGATGTCAACCTTCACTCCATTTTCAATGGACTGAAGCTTGGGGGGCATGTACCTCGAATTGAGACACCATGCTGGGGGGCATTATTCTCAAGTTTAATGCGCTTCGATTTGTACATGCGTGTGTGTATGTGTGTGAGTTTTCATGTTTTCAGTTTGGTGTGAAAGCATGATTGCCCCTTATTGTGTCTTCTGCTTCTTGTGCAGATGTCGGGTGCACCTTACATTGGTTTCGCTGATGGTGCCTGCCGCAGCCCTCGTAATTTGTCCTCTGTGGCGTGGGTGATCTACGATCCTCACGGTGAGTTGATAGATCTTCAAGGTGTCTGTTTAGGCTGTACTACAAACAATGTTGCTGAATATAGCGCTGTTATTGAATTATTAGCCGAGGCAATTAATCTCGGTATTCGTACATTGCTTGTTAACCTAGACTCTCAACTTGTCGTCCATCATCTCAATGGGCGATATTCCGTCAGAGAACGTCACATTTTAAGGTTGTACTTGTGTGTTAAATTGTTAGAAATGAATTTTGAATTTATCACATATCAGCATATTCCACGACGATTAAACACATTATCTGATGCATTGGCCAATCATGTATTAGATAGACATTTGCGTAATTTATAATCAAAACATTATACAAGCAAGCACATAAAAGCACAATAATAAACCATAGGCATATGTATATATATATGTGTGTCATAATGTTTGCACCGCGTGCGTTACAAAACCCAAAAAATAATACATGTTCATCCTGATACATCCTCGGACGACATGTCCCTCAAAAAAAAATATGCATGAAAGAAGCCTAGGAGTCTATTCGTGGTGGTGCTCATGATAACACGTCACCGCGCGCACCAAGCGTCTCAACAGACGATGGATGCGGGTCGGCACCCCCACTGTGTGCCTCTGGTATGCAAAGGGCACGTCCGCCAATCTAGTGTAGCCTAGAATCCCTTGGGTAAGTCCCTCGAGATTCTACACCAGCTCTTCCCCCACGGCTCCCCTTGCCTGAGGGTCAGCTGCAGGTTGGTCCCTCCACGCTATAGGAGACAAGCCGGCTGGTCGCTCTGGGCCCACATCTGCATATACATACAATTGTCATCAGAACATGCATGTATTGACAAAAAAAATGAAAATACATAAAACACCAAAAAGAGAAGATCATACCTAACTCCTCTTCCCACTCCTCTCCCTCTGGCAATGGGAGGTCTGGGTCCCCCATGAAGTTGGTTCCCGCGTATGGCCAATCCTCTACCACGATCAGCTGACGGCGAAGCCATATGAAGAACTCGGGCCTCCATGACATCTGTTGGCCCCCTCCTCCTCTGGGCATCAATGCTGCCCAGCGAGCCATCCTAGGCTCTCGTGGCAATGGGTCCGCCACTACAGCTCCCTGGTACTAGAAGAGCGGCAATCGTTCCAAGAAGAACGACACCACAATCGAGCCATACCCGAACTATTTCACTCCCCCGCGCTTACACTTTGTAAGCTGCCTTTTGATATTTGTAGTCACCGCTGTAGCCCAGTCAAAAATGGTGGGGCTAAGGCATTCTGTCGCTAGTAACAGATGATTCTTGCTTGCCTCATGGGGCGCCTGTACCCCAACTGCATGCGTGATAGTGAACAGTATCACCCTAAGAGCCAAATCATGGATGGTGGCGATATCCACCTTAGCACTGTTTTTCCCAAATTGTGCCTCTGGGCACACACGAGCCTTCACTTCACCTATCTTCTCCCCGAAAGGCCTGCTTCCGGTCAAAATGGGGCTCGCCCCTCTCCGTGACAGCCCAGTAATGAAGTAAACATCAAATACATCCAGCTCTAAGGTCTGATCCCGTAAGCGGAATACTTGGTCATCAACATCCCAAGCATCCACTATGAACTGTAATAGCTCCGGTTGAGCTCGCAGATAAGAGGTGAGGAAGAACTTTTTGAGACCACAGTCTCTCAAAGCATTCATACATCCCTCATCCGCTATGGCCAAGGCATCTACGGCATCATGCTCCCTTTCTTTCCATTCCACCACCATTTTTGCTTGTTTCCTGCACCCACAAGGATGAATAAATCATTAATGAAACCCTGGTAGGCTTACAAACCGGACAAATTTCAAAAATGATGGGCAAATTCAAATAAAAAATTAGGTCGCGCGGTTGGCGTGACTGTTTCTAAAATAGTCGCGCCAATAGCACGACACCTTTGGGTAAATCACCCCATTGGCGCGGACCCGTGCCGGATACCCGCGCCAATGGGGCGCAACCCTAAATTTTGAAATCCCCCTTGCGGAGGCTCAATCCAGGAACAAAATGCATAAAAAGAGTATGAAAATGAAGCTAAGGGAAGCGCCTCTTACCTGGAACTGGCAGAATCTCAAATGGTTGCACGGATTGGCGGTAATCGCTGCTCGAAGTTTGCTCCCCAAATGGACCACCACCACTATGCAAGAGGTAAAAAGTAGAAGTAATTCTATTTTTTACATTTTCACCATATTTATAGACTTTTTGACTTGTAATTAGGGTTAAAGAGTTCTTTTTTAAATATTTTAATATATTTTTGGTCGAAAATGGATGTTACGCTTGCTTTTGGTGCTCTGACAGGTCCTTTTTGCAACTTCGATGGTGAAACGAGTTGTATTTTATACTTTTTGGACTCGGTAAATACACGAAAAAGTCACTATGGAGTCATCTTTCAGCTCTTTTCTGACTCGCTAAAAATGAAAAGATTGTCGGGTTTCCCCTCTTGACTCGTTAAACATAAATAAGAGGCGGTCGTCTCTAAACCCTTTTCCGACCGTGTAAAAACGAAAAGATCGTCGGGCCCTTGTCGTTTCAGGTTCGTTAATGGTTACGAAACGACGTGATGTTGATCGCTTTTTTACTTTTTCATATCGATATCACTACTCATAAAAAGTACTCCTCGATCGTAATGGTCGGGCGGTTCTTTCGAGCATTATTTTATACTTTTTCGGGCTCGAGAGACACAACTTTACGAAAAAGGACCCCCCTGGAGTTTTCTTTTCTGCTGTCTTTTCAGACTCTCTAAACAGGAAAAGACGTCGAGTTCTTCCTTTTTCAGACTTGTTAAAACTTAATGGCATCGGACTCTGTCGAAATGACGCCTTCCAAGCATATGCTATCCCCGTCAAGCTTGTCATCAAAAAATAATCGGGGTACTCGCCAAAAATGGTGGGGAAAATGGATCCATAATCATTGTCGTGTCGGCAGTATGTCGCTCTTGAACGTGGCACTAGTCTGCATTCGTGTCTGGGTGGGAACATCTCATCTTGTTTCACATTAGCCTCCGTGGGTTTGGGTGATCCTGTTTGACCTCTCATCTGCTCATTGCCTTGTCACCATGACCTTTGCTCATTTGATGTCAAATACTGCCAAGTCCACTATCGTGTCGCCAATATGTTCAAGAGAAGTTGACCTCTGCAAAATTACAACCTCCCTCTGATGCCTCACATAATTCTGAATCACCACAACATCTTTCCTCTGTCTCGTGTCAATGATGTGGGAAGCATTATGCCCCACTTTTGATCAAGGTCACTTCCTGTCGACTTCAGCTCATTATCCAGGAAGCTGATCTAGAGACTCCCTTCGGTGCCTTGGAGCCTACATGCCTCAATGGCAGGTTCTTCGTGTTCGACGAGAGGTTTTCATCATTGGCCTCCGATCGAATGATTCTACGGGTGTTCGACGCCAGCTCATTGATTCACACGCCATAGATTGTACCTATAGTACCTTGAGGACCATTGTCATTATTGGTGGTACCTCTCGCGTCTGTTAACAGTTTTCATTATTGACTGGTAATCAGACGATGTTCATGCATGTTCGACTTCAACTCATGTATTCGCATGCTTGAACTTGTACTCTGTTCGGGTCGAGATGGAGCGCAAGACCCTGGATTTTGTCTATTGGGATCCAGGCTGCGATTTGTGGCTTATTATGATCATTACATGACTCATTCACTGGATGGCTGCGACCATGCCTGAGTCTATTTATCGATCCTCTCTGGATGGCTGCATCCATACCTTGGATCTAGATCGTTATGTACTCTATTATGGATGGCTGCGCCCATACCACATACATCATGTACTTGAGATATCAGTTGTACTTCTTTACGCAGGTTCTCCAGCGGCCGTGTTTTCAGTCACGCATGTTCTTGTAAAGCATTTCACCCCTCTCTCTCTCGGGCCTCATGCTTTAGGGGGCATCTATTACACAGCAATTTGTCACCGTTTGTCACCGTCCCTTTTACCCCTCACCCACACACTGGAGGACTCATTCCGGGACCTGTGAGAAGTGACATGACCTGAAACCACTTGCATCATATTCCTCTAAGTATGAGCTTCATTTTCCTTGAAGACATCTCCTGCAAAATCTCCATGAAAACAGCTCTTTTTGCATTAGCGTGGGTCCACAGTTCACTGCCCGTGCCAATGAGGGAAATCCTCTAAAAAGGGCGCGCTATTGGCGCTCTGTCTCAGAGTCGCACTCGCGCCAACCGAATTGAGTAAAGTTTTCAACCAACAAACTCCCGAAGGTTCTCTTCAACCCATTCACCAACTGAATCTATGTTGAGCTAGGATGGTTTGGCTTCGAATCTCCATAGAAGGGAAAGTGGTTTGCCACCTTTCATGGAAGTTTCCAAGTGATAAAGCCAATCCCATGAATAATGTGGTTGATCCTATCTCTTTCTTCTCTATCTATAAAAGCTTGCCTCTATGCCTTGAGCAAGCTAGTTACAGTAGTTCTGGTCCCAGCATAGTGATAGAGAGTTTGAAGCTGCAAGAGCCTTCTTTGCACCCATAAGGCCAAATCTAAGTAAGGAGATTCTTTGCACCCAAAGAGAGAGAGGCTTGTTCCTCATCCCAACAAGCTTTGCAAGACTTGTGTAGTTGATCACCCAGCCAAAGGAGGATTTGACGTCAGAACAATGGTTGTATTCTTATTTGTTATTTATTAATAATAGATGACTATCATTATGGTTCCACTCTCATTGTCTTATGTTTGATGTTGAGTTATATCTTTTCTGACTGATATATAATTGCATCTACTAGATTTTATGCTTGTTTTCGTGTTCTTTGCATGTGCAGGTGTCCAATCACGGAGATCGTGGGGATCGTGACCGGCCAAGGCAAAGGAACGAGGGCGACATCTCTTCTACGAACACTAGCATTGGAATCCAAGTAGGTTCTCACCATCCACTTTGTATTTGCAATTAGGAACTTGCGTGATAGCATTGTGTGATTGTTGCTAGACCCGGTCTGGGCTAGTAGGGATCGTCTTTGTCCGCAGAGAGGATTTACCTCCACAACAGTGGGTTAAGGATCCTAAAGCTCAATGGTCAAGCATCTGGAAGGAAAAATATGCCAATGCCTGGCCGACTTCTGATATCATACGTATGACAGGAACAATGAAAGGCTCCCCCATATGGAACAAGGCCTGGGAGAACAGAGAAGTGGTTCAAAAAAATAGTTTCTTGGAAATCAAAGAGGGAGATTTGGCACTTTTCTAGGAGGACAAATGGCAACAGGAACCTAATCTACTGAAGGAAGAATTTTTAGGCCTCAAGCAAGAGATTGACAATGAAGGATTAGTAAAGGTGAAAGACTTTTGGGAGAACCCACATAATGTAGGAAAGTGGAGAATCTGGAAAAAAAATTGAGGGCAGAGAGGATAGGACCCTCAACAGTAAAGCAGAGTCCCTTAAGAGACTGTTGGATCAGAGAATAATTTTAGTAACAGAAGGGTAGGACCAACTGAGATGGGGTAACAACAAAGAGGGCAACTTTAATATCAAGGAAGCTAAAGGTTTTCTCCTTGATCTGGAACCCCAAGCTCCTAATAAAACTTGGCAGAAGCTTTGGAGGCACAAAGGCTGGATGAAAATAAAACTTTTCATGTGGTTAGTTCACCACAGGAAAATTTTAACCTGGGACAACCTTAAAAAAGGGGCATGCTGGGACCCTCCAGATGTCATCTCTGTGAGACCCAAGAGGAGACTATAGAGCATCTTCTCAACCGCTATATTTTCACCGACAGGATATGGGATTTTTTTACCAACATCTTCAAACAGTCTGATAGAGACAAAGAAAGTATTGCCAACACTCTAAACAACTAGAGGAATAATTTTTCTGATAATGAAGTTCTCAACTCTGCCTGGGATCTCCTGCCGAGTTTCATTATATGGAATGTGTGGAAAGAAAGGAACAAAAGAATATTCAAAGAGGTAAAGACTGCCTCACTTAGCCTGGTGGAGCTGATCGGTAAACAAATTAAGGAGACAGTGGGTACCACGGTTAGGAATCTCCCCAAAAATCCTCCCTCAGTAGAAGAGTTAAGAATCCTCCAGCTGTTAGACATGCAGGGGCTTACTCCTCAAGGTCTAGACAGGAAAGCAAGCATGAGAGATAAGGTGGAGGAATTCTGGCATCCTCCCCCTGAGTGTTTTTTAAAGTACAACATTGATGGAGCTTCCAAAGGCAACCCGAGGGAGGCTGGTTTTGGGGGAGTTCTAAGGGATGATACAGGTAGCATAATCTCCCTCTTCCATGGTCACTTAGGAAAAGCCACTAACAACATGGCAAAACTAATGGCTTTGGAACAATGCTTAGAATTTTTGATACATAGCAATTGCCAAAATGTCATAATAAAAGCGGATTCGGAGTTAGTCATAAACGCAGCCAAGAGAATCAGTAATGGAACAGGGCCGGAAAAGGTCACAAAACACTGGAGGTTAACTCGGGTTCTTCATAGAATTCAAGGGCATCTACAGGAACTTCGTACTCTCAGATTTATTCATGTGAGGAGAAAGGCCAACAAATTGGCAGACATTCTAGCCAACCAAGGTGTCAGCTGCAAGGACAGCGCAATCTTAAGGAGGTGGAATACAATGGCGCAGAGCAACCTGAAAAAACTCTGCCATAACCAGGCGGAGGAGGACAAAGAAGAGTATAGAAGCAAAATGATAGAACCCAACTAGTATTGGTCAGCGGTCAGAGGGCTACACCAGGTGGGACAAAAAGGTACACAATGGAAGGTAAGCCAAGGTTAGCAGTAATGTGGACCACGATCAGGACTATTCTCAGTGATGGGCGACAGAGTTTCCCGGACCGAAGAAAGCAGCAACTAAAACTTCTGCATCATCCTAATTTTTTCAGTGACGGAAGTCAAAACCGCCTTTGGGCGGTTTCGAAGCGATCACACCGCTTTCATGTTAAAAGTGGTTTCAGATTTTTGGCAGCGATGCCATAGAGAGCTTGACACGTGGTGGAGGGCCCGGTCCAAAAACCACTCTCCCCGCGCCCTAAAGGTCGATGACTTCGGGCGCGTGATTTTCTGCTCAGTCGTCTGATGGCGCAAGGTAAATCAACGCTCAGGATTCATCGAGCAGTTTGGTGGGGCCCGAGGGTTAATCTGCTTACCTCTCTTTGGTACGAGAGATAGCTCGACCGTTAGATCAAAGAATGATCGAATGGCAGTGTTTGATTGGTGAGCAGGGTTTTGTTTTTGAGGTTGTGCATGGGGAGGGCTCTTAGCACCTGAGCTGCCCGATGCTTTTTAGTGGTTGGATGCAAAAAAGGGTTGGGAGGGTAATTTAGTGAATCGGAGGGTTATGCCTTAGATTTGCACTTTTCTTTGGCCTGGGCCCATTAAAGTGGAGGAGTTTGTTAATATTGTAAATTTTATTTGATTTAATGATAAGAAGGCACGTCTCTTGCTTTAGCCAAAAAAGAATCTATCTAAGTGACATGCATTTGTTTGTTCTTCAACTTATGGATGTGTGTTTGCACATGCAAAAACCTTTGACAAAATAGATGCTCCTTACTCATGACTATTTAACAAGAGAGAAACGAGTTTGAATGATGCTAATGTTCTTCCATTATGCTAAATCTAAACATTTATGTCTCATTATAATAAATGAAAAATTAACTAAAATTTATTTAATTTTAAAAATTTAAACGTGTTAATGATAAGATTTCATTCACAAATGAAACAAAAAATGCCCCTCTAACAATAAAGATAGATGGTTGTGTTAATGATAAGATTTCATTCACAAATGAAACAAAAAAATGCCCCTCTAACAATAAAGATAGATGGTTGGTTTCTCTATTTAACGTGATTTATCAAAATATCTCTAAATAAAAACAAATAGCTTACAACTTTGCCAATTAAGAAGAGTCAAGAAGAGGTAAGGGACATATGCATATGTGTGAAAAAGACATTAGAATGTATACATCATAAACACTCTTATAATGGGATCTCACAATTGGAAATCACAATTAGGTTGTCAGGATGGTGATGTGGGTCATTCGTTTTAATATTTTTTTCAAACTAGAATAAACCTAAGTTAAAGCTACCCCATATTTTACATTACTAAAATGATTAAATTGTTTTATAAAAATACTCCACCTTAATAATTAGTGACTATTGGCATTATACTTTATCATTTTGAATTAATAAAAAATAAAATTCATAAATAACTTAATAAAAAAAAATTAATTTACAATTTTAAATTATTAAAAATATTAATTTACAATTTTAAATTATTAAAACATAAATTAATAATATATTTGAAAAAAATTATCAAAAATATCTAAATATTTCACATGAAATTACACAATCGAAGGAATTATTAGATGTCAACTAAATGTAAGTTAAAAAGGATTATGTACATGATATATCCTATGGAATTTTAATTGGAAATTTTTAATTTTTAATTTACATTATAATGGGTTTTTTATTTAAATTAAATTTTTATTTTTATAATTTAAATTGATATTTTTTTAAATAATAATAATTTATTTTTAAAGTTATTGTTAAAGTAAATATTAAATTGATGGAGGAGATATGTTTATGTGTGATATAGGGATTCATTTCCAATAATTATTTGATTACTAAAGTTGACAAAAGTGTACCTACATTTCCAGTACAATGTTTTATAAAAAAAACCATATTCAAGATAATTTTTTAATATTAAAAATTATAAGATTATATTTTTCAAAATAATATTATAGAAATAATAAAGAATATATATATATATATATATATATATATTGTAAGCTGCGGTGGATCTTTTTTTCTATTTATAAAGTAAGTTGTTCCATATACAAAATCTGGGTGGCCTCAACTTGCCCAAATGGGAAACCAAGTCTGTTGGCCACCTGAAACTGTTATATGCCATCCAGTAGCAAAATTTAACAAGTCTTTCTACCCAAGCTAGATACACTTCACAACTAGAAACATAGTTTAAGGTCTGAACATACATATTAAGACAAGAAAAGTAAAGGCTATCCGCTAAAAAGTCTAGCAAAACCTGGAAAGTAAAATACTAGTCCTTGTTATCATCCTTCTCGGAATCCACGATGGTCGGTGCTGCAGCAGAGTCACCCGACGCCAGAGACAACTCCATAATTCTGTTCTGGATCCTATCCAGCTTACTGTCCTGCATAAAAAGCAGAATTTGCATGTTCTTCATATCTTTTTTGAGGTTGGGCATGCCTCGGGCAATTTCCACCATCTCCCCTGCCACCTGTTCCAGAGCTCTGGCTAGCAGTCGCTTCATGACCCAATATATGTGCAAGGTTTGTTTAAATTGAGACATCCTGCCCCTAGTATTCCCAGGGTCAGGGACGAGTTCCCCCCATTCTTCCATTTCCGGTTCAGAGTCTTCCTCCATTATGTTGTCCTCCATCTCCTGAATCAACTTGCGGATGCCGGCATCCGTTCCTACTTTATATGCTCTGGCCGCCTCATTGACCGCCACCTCGATGGGTTTCCTACCCTTTCTGGGCTCTGCGGTCTCTGAGGTGCTAGGTTCTTTTGCTGCCTGGCTCGAGCGCCCTCGACCCCCGCGGCCCCTGCCTCTGCCTAGGTGAGCCATCGCATCGTTATCAAACTCCTGTTTACAGTTATCAACATAAAACATTAGATCAGGAAAATCTTCACCCTTCCATTCCTTCAGCATCTCTTTCTTTCTAAAAATTCCCACCCAACTCAGCCCGTCCCCGTCGCTCTGGAGTGTCATGGCTCGCTCCCACCACAGTCTGAGGAAAGAGGTCGTGCAGTCTAACCTCCATTCCTCCCGAGAATTCCCATCCTTAGCTTCCCAGGGCCAACCCTTTATCATAGATTTGCACTCCCTGGTCGCGCCTATGCCCTGGCTCCTAATATGCAGCGGTTCTAGGCTATCTCTCTGCCCCTCATCCCTGTCCTCAGGCCTACCCTTTCGCAGCCCCTTCCCAAAGTGCCCGAGCTCGCCACCCTCACTCGACATACTATAATTCTCAGTGGGAATTACAAGAAAGAAACGTGAGGAAACATACCCGGATTCAATATGCTCAGTCAAAGAAGCTCCCAACGTCTGTGCTGCCCTGCTCCCAACTTCCCTATTCCGCATTCTGTTCATTCTCCCAACTCTTACCACCCTCACATATCCCTTCACACCTACCTTACGTCCCATCCTTCTGTCGCCACCATTCTCGCCACCCTCTCTCCTCATAATCACCCGCCTTGTGCCACTTCTCTCGCTGGGTTGTCCCACGGTCATGCAGGACGCCACCACGCCCTGTTGTACAAGCATGTGGGCAATGGTCGGCGGTCCTGGCCGTCCTCTCCCCCTGTCAGTCATTATGCCTATGCCAGCCCACTTCATCACCCCGATCGGGGGTCCCCTGTGCCTGCTATATTGAGTTCGTGGCATCATGGTTATCTTGGTCTAGGATGGCCTTGAGGGGGTCCAATCGGGGGTCCTCAATTTGTAATGGCCAGATACTGTCCAGATTGCCTCTTTTCTCATTGCTTCCCCAGTTGGCTAGGAAATCTGCCGCTCTGTTACCTTCCCTTTTTACATGATTTATGATCATATATTCAAACCGCTTTATTAGGCCTCCCAAGTCTTGGACCAGACTTGCCGTTCTCCAGCTTTTCGCAATCTTATCCCAGGTCTTTCCGTTATTTAGTTTCCTCATCATTTCTATGACTAGTTGGGAGTCTCCTTCCACCTCCAGGTGGTTATATCCAAGTCTTATCGTTGTTCCCAAACCTTGTCGAACTGCCATAAGCTCTGCTTCGTTATTGCTCATAACCCCTCCCTGAGTTGAGTATACCCATCTTGTTCTACCTTGATCGTCCCGGAAGATGCCTCCAAGCCCCGCCAACCCCGGGTTACCTTTGGAGGCCCCATCAAAATTTAGTTTAATAAAACCAGCAATAGGGCGTGAGAAATGGTGAGGACTTGCTCTGTTTGTGTCAGAAGGTTTCCATTTCTGGGGGGCTACCATTCCTTGATCGAGGTTTAGTTTGGCCAGGATCCATTCTTCATTGGGCGTTGTCTTCCAATCCTCTTGACTCCATGTTTCCGCTAGAATGGTTTCTCTTATATGGTCCAGGGTTCTTCTCCAAACCTGTGCTTGAGTCAGTTCTTTGTTTTGAAAGATTCTATGGTTTCTTTCCTTCCATATCATCCACATATTCAAACCGACAGCTAGACTCTAGGCTTTGTTCACCACTGGGCTGGTGAATTGACCGCGTCCCCATTGATGGATTGTTTCTTTGATGTTCTGAGGATCTCTGTTCGTCCTTCCAAAGACCCACCGCATATCTTCCCATTGTTTATGGGCAAAATGACAAGAGTTCATAAGGTGTTCAGTAGTTTCCTGGTCCTGTTTACAGAGACTGCAGCGGGGTGGTCCCTGAATTCCTCGTTTTTGTAGTTGGTCCCAAGTCAAAATTCGGCCCTTGCACATTAGCCAGAGGAAGTGGGCAACTTTTGGCCACCAATTTCCTTTCCAAATTTGTTTCCAGAGGGGTTTCAGGTCATCTTGTTCCAGCTCCATGGTAAGGTTATAGGCTTCCTTGATCGTGAATGTTCCTTTCATTGAATGTCCCCATCTCAGTATATCTGGGCCTGTTCTAATAGCTATTTTCCTTGTCTTCATTTCTTTCATATACAGCTCCCTTTGTTCCCCATCTATTGTTTGGTCCCATTCTTCCGGGTTTTTCCATATTCACCAGTACTCCTCCATGTGTTCTTCTTTCCAGAACTCTCTTACATAATTTAAACCCGCCTCTTTTGACTTATGAAAGGTGTTTCCTAGACCCTGTATTCCATTCAATTTCTCCCTCTGTTGCCAGGTTTCTTCCCAGAATTTAGCTAATCTTCCATCCCTTATTTCCTAGAAGGCATGCTTGGATATTGTGTCTCTATTCTGACTGGCCAAGTTCCAAATTGTAGAGCCCCTTGGAATTTCCCTGTGTCTTAAGATATCTGTTGTATTTACTGGCATGTTGTATTTCTTCGTCCAGATTCTTTTCCATAGGTCACCCCCTCCCGCCATCCATCTCCACCAGAGCTTTTCCCCCATTATTTGGTTCACGGTGTAGGGATCCCTCAAGCCTAATCCCCCTTCATCTTTACTCTTGGTCAGACCTTGCCAGGATATTAAAGCCCATTTCTTCTGTTGCTTCGGACCTCCCCAGAGGAATTTTTTGAAAATCTCCACCATTTTGGCACATGCTCCTTTAGGGGCTACCGTTGTCGAGAGCTGGTAAATCGGTATGGCTTGTAATACAACCTTGACCAAGACTACTCTTCCTACTAGATTTAGGGTTCTGAAAGACCAGTTTGCCAGTCTTCCAGTAATTTTCTCGATGGTTTGTTGCCAATTCACCATCTTTAGAGGATTCAGACATCTTTAGAGGATTCAGAGCTAGTGGGGTGCCTAGATATTTAGTGGGGAGGTCTCCAGATCTAAATCCCAGGATTCTTGTCAGATAAGTTTTGACATTTCCAGTTGTGTTAAAGAAGTAGGTGCAAGATTTCTCCCTGTTGATTTGAGTACCCGATGCTTCCATGAAGAGATCCAGGATACCTTTCATTCTTTTTACTTCCCTGAGAGATACTACGCAAAACAGCATGATGTCGTCTACAAATTGCTAGTGGGTGATCGGTAGATCATTCCCCCAAATCCGGAGCCCTTTGATTTTTCCCTCCTGCAATTCCTTTTTAATATATCTCCCTAGCCCTTCTGCCGCAATGATGAAAAGGAAGGGAGATATGGGATCCCCCTGTCTCAAGCCTCTAGAGGCATTGAAGGTGGTAGTTGGCGTTCCATTTAAGAGAATGGAGAAAATCGGGGTGGAGATCATATCCGATACCCAAGCGATCCATCTGTTACAGAAACCAAAGGCAGCTAGCACTGATTTAAGGTATTCCCAATTCAAACAATCATAGGCCTTAGAAAGGTCCAGTTTGATCATCATCCCTGCTTTTTTTTTGGATTTCAAAGAGTGCACCACTTCTTGTGATGTTATCAAACCATCAAGAATTTGATGCCCTTCCACAAATCCTGTTTGCTCAGGAGAAATAATACTGGAAAGAATGGGCTTAAGTCTTTTGGCCAAAAGGGTTGCAATAATTTTATAGATCACATTACAGAGGGCAATAGGTCTAAAACCTTAGGGATCTTCAGATTTAGCAGTTTTAGGAATAAGAGACAAAAGAGTAGCGTTTAAGCTAGGACATACCTTTTGGTTTCTTCGTGATTCTTCGACCACGTCCAGAATGTCTTGCCCCATGAATTTCCAACCCGCTTGATAGAATTCCGTTGTGAAACCATCAGGTCCTGGGGCTTTATTCTTCTTCATCCCTTTCACAATCTCTTCGACTTCCTCCAAGGTAGCTGCCCTCATTAGAGCAAGGTTTTGATCTCTGGTAATCAAGCTTGGAATCTCGTTGCAGACTCTCCTGATAGCTGCTTGTCGTTCCTCTTGGGGTTCAGTAAGGAGGTCTTTAAAGTGGTTGACCAGGGTATGTTCCATCTCTTCATGCTGAGTTAGGCGAGTTCCTTCTGCATTCTTTATAGAGAAGATTATGTTTCTCTGTCTCTGTTGGATCATAGCCTGATGGAAGAACTTCGTATTCCTTTCTCCCTCTTTTAACCAATTCACTCTTGATTTTTGTCTCCATAGAATCTCTTCTTGTATCCTTCTTTCTTCAATTTGGCTAATCAGGACCCCTTCCTCTCTAGCTAGTTCTTCGCTCCTTCCTGCTGTTATGATTTCTTGTTGAATTCTCATCATTCTCTGGGCTAGTTGCTGCTGATCTTTGAAGATATTCCCGAATTCCTCTTTGTTCCATTTTTTAATTTTCTCTTTTATTTCCTTTAATTTCAATTGGAAGGTTTGCATTCTGCTTCTCCCCCTCTGCTAACTTTGTCTCCACCATTCCTCTACTTTCGTCATGAACTTCTGATCTCTGAGCCAGAAGGCCTCAAACCTGAAAGGGCACTTTTTGGGGCTAGCTTTGAGGTCAATTTCAAGTTTGATCGGCCAGTGGTCGGAACCCATTCCCAGGAGGATCATGGCTTCTATGAAAATGTCCTGGTTTATTACCTGTTCAGATATAAGGAATCTATCTAACCGCGAGGCAATTTGGTGGGTGCCTCCTCTTCTGTTGTTCCATGTGTGAGTCCCATTTATCGTTGGGATGTCCACCAACCTTTGTTCGTTGATCATATCCCCGAAGGCTTCCATATCCATGTCTGACCTTCTGAGACCTCCTCTTTTTTCACTCAGTGATGTGATCATGTTGAAGTCTCCTCCTACAATCCATGGGTTGTCTAGGAAAAGACTCCAGGTTTTTTCCAAGTTCTGGAGGAAAATCCTGCGCTCCCTAGGTATAGGCGGCCCATACACTCCTGTGATGAGAACCCATTCCTGGGATCCAATGTTCTTGAATTTCCCCGATAGAATTCTAGGTAAACTTACCCAATCTTCAAATTGAACCTCCTCGGGGTTCCAGAGTATTGCCAAGCCCCAAACACTTCTTGTGGCATCCTGGGCTATTATTTTGTAATGCAGTTTAAATTTGCCCATGATTTCTTTCAGTTTCTGTTCACTGATCTTCGTTTCCTGGATTATCATTATATTAGGTTTATCCTTCCTAAGTCTCTCCTTCAGGTATCTCTGTTTCCCCTTACTATTCAGCCCTCTAATATTCCAAGTTGTAATAATCATTTCAACAATTTGATGGGTTGTTGGAATACCTCTGATAGAGGCACGACTCTTCCTGAATTCACCAGCATTTCTCCTACCATCTGAATGGATTCGCTCATGGTTCTTCTTCCCCGTTTTCTTCCTCCTTTCCCTGTAGTGCCTGTTTCTGTGCTTTGTCCCCCTTGCGATCCTAGGTTCTCTGGCTGACTAACTATGATTGATCCATGTTTCTCCTTGTATCGTTGGAACATGTCTGGGATGAAGAGGGATGGCGTTGGAGGGATTCGATACTGGAACCCTAGGCCCTAGGCCTAGGTGAGGCAGGCCTATGCAGACGACACGCAGGTACGGGACCTGCAGAGCTGGCGGCAGCACAGTGCTGTGTCAAGCTGCGTGGGTCAAAGGTGATACGGACGACAGGTTACATAAAAAATTTCCCAAACCGGCGGGCGGTTTCTCGTTTTCGTTTTCAAGTTGGTGCGAGGGCGGTTTCAGGTTTAACATCTCCCGTGAGGTTTCCTTGGAGTTTTACTGTTCCAAACTAGTTGCATATGCCTTTGTTTTTTGCCTGAAGGCGGTTTCCTCAGCGTCTGTCTCGGGTAACGGTTGCAAGGTGCTATTTCGGGTTTTTATCCTTTTACAATGGTAATTTCGAACGAGTCGGTGGAGCTGGACCCATCTCCCGAAGATCTGCTCACGGTTTGGGGAAAGGAGGTCAATGCGCAGACACTGAGAGAGTTATTCGGTAAGGCTGAAGGTCACGGAGCTGCTACGGGTGCGGGGGCGGTCTCAAGAGTGTCAAGCTATGCGAAGGTCTTGCTGGATGAGAGCTGGGATCTATCCGGAAATTTGGGCGGCAATGGAAAAGACCCTGTGAAGGACATCCTTATCACTGCGCCGAACTCTTGGGGAGGCAAGGGTTTCGCTGCACCGACTGGTAAGTTGCTTTCGCCTTCAAAAATCCCTTACCCATCTGGAGGGTTAGAGGATATCATAAATTCGGTGCAGAATGTAGGGGTTTGGAGGCCCGTAGGGGGTTTAAAAGCTTCAAGGAACGAGGACGGTGGGTTTTCCAAATCGGCAGCGGTTAATAGAGGCCTTTTCTCTAAGGAATCCTCTCAGAGTATTATCGGGTCGGAGGGTTTGGCAAAGGGCAGTTTTGGTAAGCAGGGGTTTGGAACGAGCGAAGAAGAAGCAAATGCTCCCTTGGAGGCAGAGCAGAGCGGCAGCCCGATCGAAGGACTGGTCGAGCCCTCGTCAAGCAAAGGGATTGATTATGCAGCGGGGGCAGAAGATGAGGCGCGGAGGGGTGCAGATGCACAAAACCCTGATTTGGGGGAAAAGAATGACGAGCCGGAACTGAGAAGGATAGGGACAAAGAGAAAGAAATCAAAACCCTTGAAGACGAAGTGTTTCTCGGAGCTGATTTTGGGTATGGACGTGCAGGTGGAGGATGTATTAGATGTGGCCGAGGTAACTCTGGTGGGCAGGATTAGAGGGAGACCTGTTTCTGGTCAGGCCCTAAGGCAGTGGGCGGATAGTCAGTGGTCCGGTACACCAGCGGCCTCGTTCAAATTAAATGCTCTGGTAAAAGGTTGGTTCATGGTTAGTTTTGATTGTAAGGAGGCTTTGGAGTGGGCTGAAGGACAGAACTGGGCTTTTGGAAACCGGCCGGTGTTTTTCAAAAGATGGACGCCACTCTTTGATGCTGAAACCGAAAAGGTCGATGAATTCCCTGTGTGGGTCAGGGCACCAAGTCTACCCCCATATCTATGGGCGGACTCTGTATTCAAGTCCATAGGGAACCTGCTGGGTACATACTTGGATGCCGATAGATCGTACCTGCATACCTTTGAGAAGGGGGTGGCAAGGATTTTGGTGAGACTCAACCCTAAGGAGGGCCTTGCAAAATCAATCACCCTGCGATATAAGGAGTATAAAGTTGAACAGAAACTTGATTATGAAATGCTCCCTTTCCGTTGCCACCGCTGTCACGAATATGGGCATTTGGCGAGAGATTGCCCGTTGGGAAGGCGAAGGAGGAGGACACAAAAGGATGATGAGGAATGGGAAGGTCATAAGAAGCAGGCTGAGAGCGAGGCGAAGGAGCATATCCATAGGGGAGCTGTTGCGGAAGAAAATTTGAATCAGGTTGAGGAAGAATTGCCCAAGGAGGATGACGTCCAGATGCGTCCTTCAGATGATCAGCCGATGAGGGATACCTCTCCCCCTGCGCAGGATGCCGTTGTCGAAGACGATCATCCGGGTATGCAGCCTTCTCCGTTTTCCTCTGCTCTTATATCTGATTCTATGGTCGGGGGTTCTTCTATGATAAACAGCTGTAATGATGTAATGCATAATATTGAAAATCTTTCTGCCGCTTTACCTTCCTTAAATCTGAACTGTGAGGATTTTCCCCCTTTGGGTAATGGTGCTGGGCCTTCTGCTGTTCGCCACTATAACCTGAGGTCCTTAAGTAAGAAGTCCGGGTGCTCAAACGAAATTTTGGAACCGGTAGGTGGTTTAGGGACTGAGACACCAAAGAGCTTTTCAAAGAAGAGTAGAGGCCGAAAATCCATGCTATCAAAAACCCAAGCTAAAGCAATTTTCGATGTAGCTGATGGGAAACAGATGACAATTCCTGGGGCGCTTAGAGCAGTAAAACCCCCTGAGACGGTTATAAAATGATCTGTCTCTCTTGGAACTGTAGGGGGTTAGCTAGTAAACCTAAAAAACTAGCACTAAAAGATCTTATCTCGCGTTGCAATCCAGACATAGTATTTCTCCAAGAGACTTTGGGCAAAAGTTTGGACATTGAATCGTCTCTCAGTTCCCTTCTTCCGGGCTGGGTCTTTATAGCTGTGGATGCCTCAGGACACTCGGGAGGACTGGCTATTGGGGTTAAAAATGGAAGACTGAAGACTCTCAGTACATGGGGTTTAACAAACGTTCTGGGAATGGAGGTGGTGTCTCCAGACTTTGATTTTTCTTTGTCCATTGTCAATGTTTACGGTCCTTGTCAGGGAAGGGTCCCTTTCTGGACTAATCTCCTCTCAAAAAATCTGTTAAAAGACAAGAATCTCATCATTGGGGGAGATCTAAATTTTTCGATGGGGACATCCGAAGCTTGGGGGCCTCTCGCTAGGGAGGATCCATTGTCTGATTTCTTTTCAAATGCCCTTCAGATTCATCAGCTGATTGATGTAAACCTTATTAAGGCAAAACCAACCTGGAGGAACAGAAGGACGGGGGAGGATAGAATTGCGAAAAGGTTGGATAGGTTCCTCATCAGTGAAAGGTTGGTCTCCAGGATCCCATTGTTCCGACAATGGGTTGGGGAAGGGGGGAACTCGGACCACTTTCCCATTATGCTGGAGTTCTCAAAATCCCCTCCGAAGCCGGCCGCGCCTTTCAAATTCAATGCCTCGTGGCTTCAAGAGGAGACCTTCATAAAACTCTTCAATGAAACTTGGAGACACCCGGTTGTGGGATCTTTGGGGAATAGAGCGGGATTCCTCATGGAAAACCTTAAAAGACTCAAAAAAGCAACCCTTGAATGGGCTTCTGCTAGAAGGAAAAAACAAGTGGAAGAGTTAGAAACCATTGATGAGGCCCTGGGGGTTCTTGAAGACCCAGCTTCTGATACTTATGCATCCATGGAATCAAAAGAACAAATTCTGGCATTAGAAAAGAGAAGAGCGAAGATTTTATTAGAAAGAGAAGAAGAGTGGAGACTGAAAAGCAGAGCCATCTGGTTGAAAGCAGGGGATGAAAATACGAAATTCTTCCATAATTATGCAAAAGGACGGAGGAATGTAAATACTATCTGGAAATTGAGGGATTCGGAAGGAAGGGAGGCCTCCTCCTTTGAAGACTTGTCTGATATGGGAAAGAAACACTTTCAGGCGCTTTTCGCTGATCCTGGGGGGATTTCTCTGCCTGAAATAATCCGAACTGCCCAGGCTTTTCCTCGTTTTGTGGAGGAGGATGAGGCGGAAGACTTGTTTAGAGAAGTGACAAAGGAGGAAGTAGAGAGTGTTATAAAGTCTATGGCGAAAGATAAAAGCCCAGGACCTGATGGTTGGACCATAGAACTATTCTCACACTTTTTTGAATCCATAGGGTCAGAACTCACTGAAGTTGTGGAGGAGTCTAGAGCAAAAGGAGAAATTTATGGTCCTTTTAATGCAACTTTCATTGCTCTGATTCCAAAAAAAGAAGACCCTGAATCCTTCGAAGATTTCAGGCCTATTTCTCTGTGCAATACCATCTACAAGATTATAGCAAAGATCATTGCGGTCCGACTGAAACCTATTTTATCATGCTATATCTCAAAGGAACAATTTGGTTTCCTGGATGGGCGGAAAATTCATGAAGCTATCGGGGTAGCACAAGAAACTATTCACAGTCTCAGGCAGGCAAACAAGAAGGGGGCAGTGCTCAAAATTGACCTATCCAAAGCCTACGATAGGGTCAGCTGGACATATCTAAAGATGCTTCTGACACATCTTGGTTTCAAGGTGGGCTTCATCAAATGGATCATGGGGTGTATCACAAATGTAAATTTTGTTGTCCTGATAAATGGAGCTGCTTCTCATTTTTTCAAAAGCCAAAGAGGCCTTCGCCAAGGGTGTCCGCTCTCTCCTCTGCTCTTTCTTTTAGCTGCAGAAGGTTTAAGTAGGCTTATTTTAAAGGCAAAAAGTTCAGGTTTGGTCAAAGGTTTGGAAGTTGTTGTTAACCTTTTCATTACTCATCTTCTTTTTGTTGATGATATTCTTTTGTTTACAAATGGGAACTTATCTGAAATTGTAGAAATCAAGCTCATTCTAGATCAGTTCCTGAAAGCTACAGGGCTTCAAATAAATGAGAGAAAATCCCAACTAATATTTGAAGGCTTCAGTAGACAAGAGGAGGCTTCAATTGCTACTCAGTTGCCTTTTGGAACATGTAGTATGGAACAGCCATTCAAATATCTTGGGTTTTGGCTAAAGCCATCCTCTTACAGAAAGCAGGACTGGAACTGGCTAGTAGCGAAGATTGAACAGAAAATATCCCATTGGAGCTACAAGTGGCTGTCTAGGGCAGGAAGACTCACCTTGGTAAATTCAGTCCTCCAGGCTATCCCGGTTTTTTGGGCAGCTTTGACCTGGATCCCAAAAGGGATACTGCACAAAATAAAACAGATTTGCAGTAGATTCTTGTGGTCAGGGTCAAAGGAGGACTCTGTCCTCCCCTGGGTGGCGTGGGATAAGATAGCAAGACCTAAAGACTGGGGAGGTTGGGGTCTAAAAAGTCTCCCGGATTTTAGTCAGGCCCTAGCAGCAAAATCAGGCTGGCGGATCATATCAATGGAGAACCTATGGACCAGGGTTGTTCGAAGAAAATATATTGATCCCATACCACTAGAAGATTGGATAAGAACTCCACTCAAGAAAGGAAGGAATTGTTCTGTCATTTGGAAAGCCACTACGGAGGCCTTCAAGATAATAGAACAAGGTCTGGCATGGCGGGTTGGAAACGGTGAGAGTCTGAGGATTGGCAGGGATCCGTGGGTGGGATGTAGTGAAGGTTTTGCTCTTTCTCCTGGACTGCTAAATCATCTGGATGAAATAGGAATAAGAAGCTTAAGGCAGATCGCAAGTATGGAGCAGTCATCTATATGGGGGCAAGCTTGGAAGACTGAAGATGAGATAGGAATAAATAACATGTGGAGGAATGAATGGCAAGTTTTCCTTCAGGAGCTGAGAAGATCAAATGTTAGATTAATGGATAGACCGGACACTCTGGTGTGGGCTCATGCGGAGACAGGGACTTATTCTCCAAAGGCTGGTTATTTTTTCTTGATGAAGAACAAAGGTTGGAACCCTCCTGTCTGGTGGTCAAAACCTCTGTTTAAATTAAAATGCCCAAAAAAAGCTAGAATTTTCTTTTGGTGTGCTTTAAATCATAAGATTCCTACCTGGGAAGTTCTTCAAACCCGATTTAAACAGGGACCTGGAAGATGCCCTCTGTGCTGTGCGGATTCTGAAACCATCTCCCACCTTTTTCTCTCATGCCCGTTTTCAAGACAAGTATGGATTGAAGCGGAAAGGCTATTAAATGTAAAATTAAAATGGGAAGGAGACAGTCTATCCACAGCGTGGGAATACTGGTGGAATCATTTTCAAGAGAGGAATATGAGGAATTTGCCTCCCATCATTTGTTGGGGTATTTGGCTTGCCAGAAACCGAAGTATTTTCAGAGAACAGAAGACCCCTGAGGCTGCTGTTGCCATCCAGAGCAATGCCATTTTTGACAGTATCCCTTTAAAAGAGGAGAAGACAAGAATAAACCAGAGGAAGGAGTTCCGTATTAGAGATGGGGTACCGTGGGCCTTTTTCGACGGTGCAGCCCAAGACAATTACACGGGTGCTGGGCTGTGCATCCATCTTAGTCCAACACACACCTTAAAGGCTTCAGTAGGAATAGGAGTGGGCTCAAACAACTTTGCTGAACTCTCTGCTTTAAAATTTCTTCTTTGTTGGCTCATCCACAAAAATATCCTCACAGTTCAGATTTTCGGAGACTCTATGAATGTTGTTAATTGGGTTACAGGGAAATTTAGATGCCAGCACTACATGTTGATGCCTTTATTAGAAGAAATTCAAACTTTAAAACAACAGTTTAATGTTTTTTATATTGATCACATATACAGGGAATGCAACGAAGAAGCAGATGGGCTTTCTAAAACAGGTCTGCAGCAAGCTGTGGGTTCTTGGAGGATAACCGAACAGGTTATGGATCAGATCAGTGTGTCGGATCTCCCCCCATACGTTTAGCTTGGGCTTGTTTTCGTTTATATGCACTAGATTATCTGAGTTCATAGGATATCAAGTGGCATATGTAGTATTTTTTGTTGTTTTCATATTCTCTTTGGATACTTTGATGCTCCGTTTTGAAGAGCAGATTATGGATGCTACTGTGTACCTGGGCTGTTTTCCTTATGTAAGGAGGCCCAGGGGACTTTATGTTTTCTTTCGTTTTTGTCCCTCTCGGGATATGACTGCTCAGGTAGCAAACAGTGTTTTATTCTGACTAGCACTTGGAAGGGGTGCTGATGATCCTCTTCAGAGGAGTTTTGCCTTGTCCAGGTAGTTTTGCTGCAGAATGTTAACTCATGTGCTATGTAACTTTTTTACTTCTTATAGAAAAGTTCACTTTTTTCCTTGGAAAAAAATCGTTGGAACATGTCTTTGTATAATTGCTTCTGATCTTCTAGGATGAACCTCTCATCCAGATGCCTCCATTCTTGTAGTAGTCTTTTCATGACCTGTTCTTCTTCACTACCATTGTCTTTCTGGGGGTCGATCTCCATTTGGATCTGCTCTTGTTGGGTTTCTTTCTCTTCCCCTTCATTTTCCTGCCCTATCGTAGCTTGTGCCTTACTTTTCCCTTTGTCTATCTTTTTAGGTTCTATTGGTTCTTCGCCACTTTCTTCCCCTTCTTCGTCCATTTCCTCTTCTTGTAGAGCCGCAAACTTATTTTGATTTACCTGAACTGATTCCTTGGAAGGTGTTTTAAAACTGGTCGGTCCTCTTTGTGATTTTTTCATCGGTGCACTTCTGAAAAACCATCCTCTTTGTCCTTGCCTGATTCTTCCTCCTTCCTTGTTTCCGGTGGTGACCTAGCTGCATTCAATGGGCAGGATCTGAAGAGGTGGCCATATTCGTGACATCTTCTGCAGCGGAATGGAATGTGCTCATAATCCACTGGTTGCTGCCATACTTCATCATGGTATTCCACCTCAATACAATCAAGGAGCAGTTCCGTGATGTTCATGTATACACAGATCCTTGCATAGGAGGTGTATCTGCCTTTCCTGGTGGTGTCTGCTACTTTGACAAAGGTCCCAATTGAGTTCCCAATACCTTCCAGGATTTCTGGATCCCAATCCATTGGGAGTCCGAAAAGCCGGACCCATATTAGTGCCGCCAACATTTTCTCCTTATCTGGGTTGTAGCATTCTTCCCAATTGGGAGTCCGAAAAGCCGGACCCATATTAGTGCCGCCAACATTTTCTCCTTATCTGGGTTGTAGCATTCTTCCCAATGCCTCATAAAGAGACCTGCGTTGTTGAAGAAATAGGGTCCATCATCGAAAACCCTCTCCTTATCATCCAAGTTAGAGAAAATGACCGAGAAGAAACCCTTAGCGCCTAATTTTAGGTCAATATGTCCTTTAGGTTGCCATCTCTGTTGTATCCATTTTGTCAGTTCTTTCTCTAACGGCCACGCCCCTATAAACTTGCAAATCAGAGCATGGTCTTTCATATATCCTCTGTATTCTTCTAGTTTGTTATTTGGGACTACAAACCTGGGTTTTTTCGTTGCTCGGGGCAGACATTTGTTTCCCAACCCAGCTTGCCATCGAGCCCCCATGACCAGGGCATCCTTGCTTCGTTTTCTTGTGAATCTGGTCGTTCCATTCCTGCTTGCCTCACCCGTCGTTACGTTTTTGTAGGAGGGGATCGCTCCCCCCCAGCCGGTTCCGTCATTTCTTTGTCAGCCCAGCCCGAGGCCTGTCCTCCTGCCCCAACGGCCCGTGACTCTATCTTGTCCTAATCTGATGCAGGTGGCTGCAGTCTTTACCTGCGCCCTGCCCCAATCTCAGGTCTGCCAGAGGCAAACCTTGCGGAAAACCCTAACCCTAACTGTTGAACATCATCGCTTCCCTCTGTCTCGCCATTCATTCCATCTAAGAATATATTTTTAAAAAAATACATTTTTATATAAAAATGGTAAAAGTAAATGATAATATTTTAATGACTAGATTAAACACTTTTACATTGTAGATAAATGTCTTTGGGATTAAATATTTATATTATTTTTAACATAATTATAATTCATTCTCTATCTCCTATGTACTTCTCCTCTCTATATTTATATCATATATTATCTCTTTATCTTTATTCTAATTCTTTTTAATTAAAATCAATCATTAAGCTCCTAATTACTTCATTAATATATAACTTCTCTTTACCTTATTCTTTATAATATATAATATTTTAGTTCTAAACCTTATTAGGTTTTAATATTATTTATAAACTCCTATGAAATATTTTTAACTTATTCTTAACCCCCTTATGATTTTATGAATATTCTTAACATTATATTACTCCTAACTACTATTTTATAACTAAATTTATAATATTAATTAATTCCTATCCCTTTGAGATTATTTTGACACCTGCTCTTAATCTCTTTTCACTTTATTCGTTATTATAGAGATTATGTTAGAACTAATCTTATTAACCTAATTATTATTTAATATTGCATAACAACTACTTTTAATATCTATAACTTATTCTTAACCCCCCCTTATTAATTTTCTTAACAATATATTACTATTATTAGTACTCATAACATCTATTTTATAACCAATTTAGATTATTTAATAATTTGTAACTAAATTAAATCTACCTTTTAAAAAAATAAAAAAATTTATTTACTTGTCTAACTAATCTCCAACGACTAGTTTTCATCAGTTGACCTTGGGCCATGATGCATCATTGCTATTTATACATGAAGATTGTATGATTTTTTCACCTTGTCCTAAGGATGAACCACACTAGTTAGTTCGAAACGTAGACCAAATCCTAATGATGTGATTAATCCGAAAAACATTTATCTACAATATGGACCACAAAAGTCTCAGATCTAACTTCTACATTAATTTCATATATATATATATATATAATTCATTTTATGGAATTTTAAAAGTTTTTTATAATTTTTTTTAATTATAAAAACAAAAAATTATTATTAATATCAAAATAATAAACCCTTGAAAACAAGATCATGATTAGCAACATGAGTAATATTCAAAATACAATCATCTTTTCATTAAAATTCGAGCATATTATTTTTCAGAAAATAACAAATTATATATTATAAAATGTAATCAATGAATTATATATTATAAAATGTAATCAATAAATCTCTCAACTCTTGTAGCATAACTACAAATATTTATATTAAGAACAATATAACAAACATCTATATTATTAAAATGCAATTGATAAAATAGTACACCCCATTCCTCTCAATATGATACATGTTTCAATGTCACAACAATATGAAAAACAACTTAAACCATTATGGTATCAAAATATCACACATACTTAATATATTAAACAATTTTAAAACATATAAAATAGACTTTTAAATAACACAAAACATATCTAAACCTAAGTCATCAAATCAAAACCACTTCCAAATGGCTCAAAGTGGTTGGATTCAATGGTGAAAAGTGATGAGTTTTTCACCATTGGGCAAGGTCCAATTTCCACGAGGACCTAGCTTTGAGTCATGTGGGCATCTCAAGGTAGTGGTCAAACGCGTGGTTGCAGCTAGATAAATTATATTAAGTGGTATCATGATTTGTGCACATATAATTGGATCAAAGCCCACCCAGATCTCCTCCTTTGAAAATCCCCGTGGTGCACTGGGTGATTATAGGTGCAATGTACAATTTAATTAATTGATGAGACATTTGGATGGTGGAGTCTGGTGCCATTTCCCACATGGAGATATCAAGTGCACAATACTCATGCACAAGGAAATTATAGTGAAGGGTGGTGAATATAAGGTGGTGGTTTAGGGCAGTATCATATTCAACTCTAAGCCATGATCGTGAAATGACACTGCTTGTTTGGCAAGTCTTTAGGGTGGAGCAAGGAAGGTGTGTAGATGAATTCGAATAGATTGGGAAGATTATGGTGCGAAAATCTCACGTATTTTGATTGATTGGTACGCTGCATATTTATTTCAAAAGGTTGGGGAGTTTCAAGAACTCATTGAGTCCTATGTTATGTGCCATCATATATAATGTAAGTCCATAACAAAAAGAAGAGAAACTCCCTGTTGTGTAAAGTTTATGTTATGGTCAAATAAATGGTTGATACTCTACTCGAACAGAGGGGACTGCAACTTGTAGTGTTGTTGATTAATTTCTTGGTGGATATCACTTGCACTTTCCTAGTTACACACTCTATGGTTAAGGAACCATATTCTACTAGTGTTTCACTAGCCATGGGATTAAGGTAGGCATTTTTTTACAATCCTTTCAACATCTATGTTGGCAATTTAGGTTTTGTTATTTGGGTTATATGGGTGTTACTCAATTCGAAATTAGCTCCTTCCTATTATGTTTTTGCTTTTCCATCTAGTGTTCAATACATTTCTCTTTTGAGGTAGTTGTCTTATGCTACCCTCAATGTTGTTGGTCCTTCCACTTCTAGATATGAATTATTAAGGAGTAAATGTGTTTTGGTTTTGTTTATATACTCCCTAGCATTTGCCATCTTGGCCATCCTCACTTTCATGTTGCTCCCTCGTGCTAGAATTATCCCTCCCTACCCACCTTTCAATATTTGGGTCTACCCTTTAACTCCTATTTCATTTCAGAGCTTTTCTCTGAGCTTATTGAGGCCTTGTCTCAAATTTACTTACTAAATTTTCCTATTTTCACCATCCTAGTCTTTGTGTTGCTCCTTTGAGCATGTTTAACCCTTCTCTACTCTTCGATCAATTACTAGGGCTACCCTTCTTTTACACGCTCGTATCAAAGCCAGTTTCTGACACTTGTTGGTGTCATATTTTTCACAATGGTCCACCCTGGTTGTGTTAGGAGATGCAAAGGAAGAAGACATCTCACACCCTCCCCTCTAGCTATCATGCACAATGCTCAGCTAAACAATCTGCAATTTTTTATGTGCATTCAACCCCTCTTGAAATTAGGAGAGAAATTCATGAAGCAAAGATAGAGGCTAGAATTGGAAGAAGGTTTATCACAAATGTAGAGGTGGAGGAGGAAGTTGGAGGATGAGTCCTTGACAATGGAAATACTAGGACAAAGTAAATGATATATATCCAAACAATAAATATATGTTGGCAACTAAAAACTGTCATGGGAAAAACACTAGTGGAGCATTCTAAAATCCAATAGGAAATCCTTTTATGAATTGATGAGATGCAAAAACAAAATAGGAATCATATTGACACGCTTTCTGTATTGGCCAGAAAGTTGGACAATATGGAGTTCACGCCCTTTTATGAGGAAGGGGATTTCCTTGATACCATACGAGTTGACTCTTTATGTAAATAGATGTTTTCCTTAGTCTTTTTTGTTCTCTATAGTGATAGCAGCATGGTTATTAATGTAAAAAGAATTAGTTATAGGTTTGATAGTAATTAATTAGACACTCAAAAACTTAGTTATCTTTCAAGTTTTACTCTCAAGTTCAAATTGGTTTTATGGAAGAAAGAACTATTATTGTGTTCTTGACATGGTTTCCCAAGTGACAAACCAATAAACATAACTAATTTTGTAAAAAACAAATATCATTATTATAAAGAAAAAATGGAAAAGCAAAAAAAACTACTACCAAAAACACAGTTACCAACCAAATGAGGATTGTATCGGGTTCTCTTTTTTTTAGAGGTTGCAAAAAAATCATCTAATTTTGAAAAGTGTTGATGGAGCATCAACCCTTTTTTTTGGGAGGGCTTATTGTTGACATTTTAAATTTTTTGATATATGAAGTATCAATAAAAAAAATTTAAATGATGGTGATTTTCATGCAGTTTTGAAAAATCGTTGATGTAGTGTCGACTTTTTTTTAGGCATATTTTTAACACTTTAAATTTTCTTATGTCCTAAGATGCACGTTTTTCTAAAATGTTGATTATTTAATCATTATTCAAGTTGTCTTATTCCTCTTCTTGTTTTTCATCCTAAAATGTTTGTTTTTTAAGGATTTTCCAAACTTGTGTTTTTTATTTTTCTTTGCAATATTTTTTTAGAGTGAAATTTTAAAAAAATTTGCAAAGTTTAAAAATAATAATAAAATTAATATTTTGAAGTTAGAATTTTTTTATATATTTATATATCGTTAATTAATACTTCAATACACATAAAATAATTGTCACTAGAAAATAATAAGTTTAAACACTCAACAAAAAATACAAATTTTGCATAGAGATATAATTTTAAAAATACATATTTTGGGACTTTTTGGTTAAAAATAACATGTTAAATAATATATTTTTATGAAAAAAATCTGATTAAGGAAAGTTGGAAAAAAATAGCAAATTTTATAAAAATTTTAAGAATTTTATATCCAAATATAATAACATTTAAAGTTTTTTTCTCCAAAAAAATCATTCACATAAAATTTTAAGTAAAAATATAAAAAATTAAAATATACAATATTATGAAAAATGAGTTGTCTTTAATGCAACTTTTTGGACTTTAAGGTGCCGAAATCCGACGCAAAAATTTGAGGTGACATCTTGATTTGTGTTGTTTAAATTGATTTTTTGACTATATATATGGATTCAGCACCCTCAAAAACCCCTAGGGCACTTCGATTGTGCAGGGGTTACCCATCAAGATTGTGATTTCAATAAATACCTATTGGATTTTAGAAAAATTACACAGGAAAAACCCACTGGAAAAGCTTCCAAAAAATTGGACTTAAAACAACTCGAAAGAAAAAAAAAACAAAAAAACAAAAAACAAAACAAAACAAAACATTAAAAAAAATCATTAAAAAAATTAAATGGAAAAAAATAAATAAATAAAAACAGTAAAATTAAATATATATATATATATATATATATATATATATATATAAGATTTAAAAACAAAATATTAAAAAATAAAATAAAATATTAAAATATTAAAAAATAAAATAAAATAAAAATTGTTCCAGCCAGCTTTGGTCGAAAGCTCGATGCACATTGTAAAAAATAATTTAGTTATATCTCTATCAATATTATGCTAACAATATCTTTATCTTTTTATTTTTATGTATGTAAATTTAAAATTTGTTACTTTTAATTGTAATATAAAATTAATTACAATTTATTTATTTGACAAAAATTATTAATATGTAATGAGGTGTTACTATTATACCAACTACAACTTTTCACAAATATTATTAATAATCTTGTTACAAAATGTCTTCAGAGAGTTGAAGGGATAATTGATATGTCAAGACTTCTAAGTTTTTGGGGGAACGATGGAGGAAATGCGATGCACTAGGGTTTGAGTTTCTAGCGACCTTCTACTTGGTGTTGCCTCTGGCTTCTCACCCGCGAGTTGCTAAATAGACAAGACTCAGTGCGATGACGAACCCCGTCCTTCCCTACGCAATGAGGATTGTAGGGAGACTCTGATTTTTTATCTTGTGCATGGGCCCAATCTCAATTTTTCTCTACATTTGATACGTGAGGGTAAGAAAATACATTGTTTTGTTAAATTCATTGGTATTGAAGCTCCCTTTGAACATGAAAATTAAGAACTATGCATCAGAAAGAAGGTCAAAGCTTAGATCTACAGAGGTGGTAGTGTAACACCCTCCTCCCACATTTACCCAAGTTAACCGGTCCACTGGGGTAAACATGTGATGAGAGGCTACTATGATTTGATTCAACTCCTCATGTACAGTTAAGGAAGTGGAACTGTTAAAACACAACCAATCTGACCTTCTACACATGCTATATAACGTCCAGGAGTCAACCAACCTTTCCAGGTGACCAACCCTTGAGGCAAATTAACATTTTACTGACTTAGAGCCTCAGTCGCTCCCATGACATGGGCATGCAAGCGACTAAGACCCTCTAGTCACTCTCACAGCAAGGGCATGGAATCGATTGGGGTCTTTTTCAGCGAGTTCAAAGCCAGTGACCCTAGATTCTATGCCACTTTTTCAGGACCAGGATTCATGCCATTGCCCAGAACATCGTGAAACTTCCAGAAATGAAATATAACATCAAAACAATGATACTAATGCAAATACTTGAACAAATATTTGATGGACCCCTACTATCCATGACAGGCATTTTGTCAAACACGTCACAAATATGCTTTCTATAGGTCATAACAACAAATACAAGCATAGGGGTCTCATACTAATTTTAGGATCGCTAAGAAGCATTGATGTCTTATCACATTAGCTGCATTATCATCTATTAGGTAATATATTTAATGTTCATTCATTTACAAATCAAAACATGATGAGAGTCATACATCATCACTCTCATAAAACATACTCATAACCACCATATAAACAACTGAAATAATAAGGATACAACAGCCATAGAATCCACATATAAACAAGTACATTACACATGAAATACCAAGGGGAAGGAACTTTTATTAATGAATGCAAAATCCAACCAGGTTTGGGACTTCCACGAACCACCTGACCATAGATTGGCTGAACCAAATATTTCTTTCAGCCAATCACCCTTGTGCCATATTCCAAGCATGAATATGAGACTCATAACCAAAACTCAACCAGGGCTTCCCAAGGCTACACCACCTCACCCTCATTAATAGAACCAGGCTTTACCGCAATCCACACCAGATCGCGAAGCCCTAAACAAGCATGGATACCACGAGATTTCTCCACCTACATAGTGAGGAATTTTCATGTCTCCTAGTATCTAAGTTTTACCACAATCCACACTAGATCATTAGGCCCTAACTGAGACCCAACCCTCCTGGATTTACCGTATATCCTTCCATTCACGGGCCAAGGATTCCTAGGCTTGATCGAGGGCACCCACCTCTAGGATTTACCATATATCCCGTCATTCATCGGTTGAGGATTCCTATGCCCACCGAGGTAACACAAAATCCGACTTTACCTCAACCCACAGTCTGGTTCAGGGGTTACTAGGCCAAGGTTTTACCACAATCCACAGTTCGATTCAGGGATCACTAGGTCATGTGTTCTTTATTTCAAAGGCCACTTCACTCAGTTTCAATCCATCTGACAATCCAGCTCAACTAAAACACGAGAACCTTATCACACCATGGCTATCCATAAATGGAAAGGGAAGGTTGAAGAACATTGTCACACTTGGAAAATCCCATGCCAATGACAACAAGTGAACCAAGAACACACATTCATAACCATGCATGCCAAAACTAACAAGGAAATCGTACATGCAAATCGATACCTTTCAAATAATCTCGTTGTAGTTGCTAGATGTTTCTCTTCCTTGCTTGATCTTTGTTTTTCTTTGCCTTCTTTGCTTTTCTTGATCCAATACTGAAGTGCTCTAAGAAAATTCTAAGTGTCCAAGAGTGTGAGAGAGAGAGAGTAGAGAGAGAGCTCCAAAACTGAACTAAAAATAAAGGTACCAATTGATCCTCAAAAGCCTTTTTATTAATGAGGCCTCTATTTTCTTCATTTTCCATTAATTTTTCTTCATTTTCCATTAATTTTCTTTCATTTTCCTCCTCACATGCAACCTATGACCTTTCACCTTCATTTTCTCATAATTTCCATTATTTTCTTAAACAAAATGTCAATTAATGCCTCATGTCTTTCCAAAGCCTTTACCTCTTTGCCTTTTCCAATTTCCTTAGTCATAATAAACCAAATGAATACCCACACTAGGATGTTTTTCCCAACATTCAGCTTGGAATAAGTTTCCCATAACCCTAGTTATTATTTTACCTTTATTAACTTTTATTACATGGAATTTTCACCAGGGTTTTTATGGAACCCTCACCCTTAGGGGAACACCGTCCTTGGTATTCAATGACACCTACAACCAACAAGGCTACTGAAAGCAAAACATACTTCCCATGGAACTTTTTAACTTAGCTCGATGCAATATTTACAATGATCATATTGTTAAAAAGAAAACCAACATGACAACATAACAATATGACAACCATAATGACATGACACCCATATTGCTTATTGGAGCTTTATAACACAACTCATGGCAGTATTTACATCCATATACATATTTACATAACCCAAAACATCACACCAAAACATATACCAAAAACATTCGCTCAACTAGTTAATAGAGAAGGATATGTAGCCTACATTTGATCCTCCATCTCCCATGTAGCTTCATCGGGGACCAAAGTGTTTCCACCACACTTTGACATATCTGATTGCTCGTTTCCGGAGCATGAGCATATTTCTCTACAATATACACTAAGATTTCGGCTAGAATTTTCCATCTGGCTCCACCTACAATACAGACCAGTCAATCACATTATCAACATCTTTAACATACTTCTTAAGTAATGACACATGGAAAACATCATGGAATTTCACTAGTGGTGGCAGTGCAATTTAATAGGCTATTGGCCCAATCCTTTCAAGAATCTTGAAAGTTACAAAAAACTAAGGTGTCAGCTTGGCACATGATCCAATCCATAAGGAGCTCTTCTTTAGCTTAATACGCAACTACACCTATTCCCCAACCTGGAACTCCTTAAACAACCTGTTCCAATATACATAACTTTTCTTCCTTTATATTCTTCTTTATAACTTGCATTTCATGTTCCATCTTTGCCAACATATCCAGTCCAATCAACACCTTGTTAACTAGATCACTCCAACTGATGGGAGTATTATAACTTTGCCCATACAATACCTCAAACAAACTCATCCTCAAATATTCTCGATACCCATTATTGTAAGTGAACTCAACCAGTGGAAGATACTCTTTTCACTTCTGTTGTTGATGCATCACATACATCCTCAACATGCCCTCCAATATCTTGTTAACCCTCTTTGTCTGTCCATTTGTTCGTGAATGATAAGTTGTACAGAAGACCAACTTTGTCCCTAAACCTGCAAACAGCTCCTTCCAAAACTTGGAAGTGAACTTAGCATCCTTGTCTGACACAATCTTCTTTGGAACACCATGCAGTCTCACTACATCTCTATTGAATACTTGTGCTTCATCACTAGTTGAATAATTAGTCTTCACTGGAACTAAGTGAACTACCTTTGTTAACATGTCCATCATGACTATGATGGAATCATGATGTCTAGATGTCCTCAGCAAACCTATGATGAAATCCATGGAAATGACCTCCCACTTCCACTCTGGAATAGGAATCGGCTATAGTAGTCCACCTAGATTCTTACACTCTGCCTTTACCTGCTGACAGTCTCAGCATCTAGCCATAAACTCTGCCACATCCTTCCTTAGATTCGACAAATAATAAAACTTCTTCACCATTGTCAATGTCTTTTGATATCCTGGGTGACCTAAATATGGTTTCACATGAAACTCTCTCAAGATAGTCTTCTTGATCTCACTACTTCTTGACACATATATCCCACACTTAAATTTGATTAAGACATCTGTTGTAAGATGATAGTCTACATCTTGAGCACCTATACCATGTTGTAACATGTACATAAACTCCATGTACCTGTCATCTTACTGACCTGCCTGTAAGATCTAATCCTGTAAGTCTGTCCCATAAGAATTGATAGTCGTTATATGATTCATCTGTATCTGCCTGCTAATAGCATCTGCAACCCTGTTCTTTTTACCCTTGATGTACCTGATCTCAATGTTGAACTCACTAATCATGCCAACCATCCAGCTTGTCTGGCATTCATGTTCGGTTGATTGAACAAGTATCTCAACCCACTGTGATCACTCATTAATACAAACTTCCTGCCAAGAAGATAGTGCCTCCACATCTTCAATGCATGGATGATCGTTGCCAACTCAAGCTCATGTGTCAGATAATTCTTCTCGTGCTCATTTAGTTTTCATGACTCATAGCACACTACATGTCCTTATTGCATAAGGACTCCACCAATTCCTATCTTGTAAGCATCTATGCATACTACAAATTCTTTATATGGATCTGCAATCTTTAACAATGGAGCATTTGTCAACAACTGCTTTAACTGCTCAAGACTTATTGCAGATTCCTCTGTCCATTCAAATTTCTTACCTTTCCTTTGTAATGACGTGATCGGATATGCAATGTGAGAGAAGGTCCTGAGGAACCTCCTATAATAACCTGCTAACCCCATGAATAATCTTACTTCATCCACATTTCTAGGAGTTGCCCACTCCATGATAACTCTTATCTTATTTGGATACATTGTTATGCCTTCATTGGAGATAACATGTCCCAAGTAATGTACATATGTCTGAAAGAAATTGCATTTGCTAAGCTTAGCATACAACTGATGCTTTCTTAGTAATCTCAACATTGTTGCTAAGTGCTCGACATGTTCTTCCTCATTCTTAGAATATATCAAGATCTCATCAATGAATACAATAACAAGCTTGTCTAGATAAGGACTCAACACACTATTCATCATGCACATAAAGGTAGCTGGAGCATTAGTCAAACCAAATGGAACTACAACAAACTCATAATGCCCATACTTGTTCTAGAAAGTTGTCTTGTATATGTCCTCTTCCTTAATGTGTACTTGATGATATCTTGATCTCATATCAATCTTTGAGAACACTGCTGCTCCCTTCAATTGATTGAACAAGTCGTCAATCCTCGAAAATGGATACTTGTTCTTGATGGTTACCTTGTTCAACTTCATGTAATCGATGCATAACCTGAGAGTACCATCCTTCTTCTTTACAAACAATATCGGTGCACCCCAAGGTGATACACTTGGCCTAATGTATCCCTTGTCAAACATTTCCTTCAATTGTAACTTCGAGTATACTAACTCTAGTGTTATCATTCTTTACGATGCCTTTGATGCTGGTGTTGCCCCTGGTACCAACTCAATAGAAAAATCCACTTCTATGTGAGGCAGAAACTCTGAAATATCTGCTGGAAACACATCCTAAAACTGCTGCAAGATTGGGTGCCTGCTCAATACCTCTGCATCCTCAACATCCTTACCTTTATCACTAGAAATATGGACTGAAAACAACACACACCCGTTTCTGCAACTTCGCTCTTCCTGCATGACTGTCACCATTCTAACTGATGTTTCCTTGTTCTTACCATTCAAGATTATTTGTTATCCATTGTCATCCAAGCACTCAATGACCTTGTCATAACAATCCACTTTTGTCCTATGAAGATACAACAATCCATTCCCAAAAACATACTGGAAATACATTCAAATGTGTTGAGGTAGGCATACCATTCAACTCGATTGCCCAAGCTCTTACCCAATGATACACTCTCTTCTTTGTACCTGTAGCCAACTGCAGTAACCAGGATTCTACCTACACTTCTTTATTCAAACCACACTTATCCACCAGGTCAGGACTAACATAAGTATAATTAGATCCAGGGTCAATCAAAATGGAAACAACTTGATCACAAAGCTTACCGTCCATCTCAATAACAATTGCCTGGTGCTCTGCTTGCTTGTTATCCATCACTACATAAATCTGTGGAATGCTTTGGCCAACATCCTGAACTGTCTGTGCCTCCTGTGCACTGTAAATATGAGGCCTACCACCATGATTTTGTGCAAAACCCCTCTTAAGATGTTCCTTACCACATGTCCAATACTCCAACCATCCTGTACCATCACCTCTCTTTTTCCATTATGACCCATGCCCCTGTCTAGCTACGTTGAACTTATTGTATGGTGCAACATTTTCTTTCTCTTTTGCATTCTAAGGCCTTGTTCCTTTTTCTACCATTTACCTTTAGCTTTATCTTTATCTTTCCCTTTCCATCCTTGCTAAGATTTTGTCTTACGTTTTGACTATTCATAGCAATGCTTGAATTTCACAGTAACTTCCTCAAGTGATCGAGGCTCATCATACTAAATCCGATCTCTAAATGATAATGGTAATCCACTGACAAATCTCTAAACTTTAGCCTTTTCATCCTTAAGATACGTACATACCTCAATAACTCTAGGAACTTTGTTGTATACTCCTCATTTGTGATCGATCCCATTTTTAGGTCATAAAACTCCTTGGTTTTTCTATCATAGTACCTTTCTAACAAGTATTTCTTCCTGAAAAGTCTCTCGAATTCATCCCAACTCAACTCTTTTGTCATGATGTCTCTGACCCGCTTTACATATTCCCACCAAATGTCTGATTTCCCTTTGAGGTTGAAGATATCTATTCTGGCCTTCATATTCTCTGTGTACTCATGTAGTTCAAAGAAATTCTTCATCCCAAGTAACCAAGCCTCTACATCCTTCGACTTCTTTAAATCTCCATCAAAAGTAGGTGGCTTAGCTTTCTTAAACTCATCCAGCAAATACCCCTTGTCACTCCTCTTGTAAAGGTGATAATGATGATGATCATAGTGCCTGTCAGAACCAAAACTAGAATAATACATGTATCCATCACCTCTCCTATCCGGAGTGTCTTAGAACCTACCATCTTTGATCGTGTCATCCCTATCTGACCTATTCCCACCATGAGATCTACTGCCATATGCCCCATTAATTTTGTCCTCCTTTCCATGGATGATTTGAAGTGTTTCATGTCTCTACAATTCTGACAAACTCTGAAGGATTACTGCATTGACTTTTGCTTATTTCTCCCTTTCCTGCATGATTCTTTCATTGTCTCCTTTGCAGCTTCTTATTTCTGCCTTCAAACTTCTCAATGTGTCTGCTAAGTCAAAAGAGTTCCCAACTCCACACTGCTCATCTGATCCATAGGGAGAATCTCATGAACTGTAGTCTACCATCTTGCTAGTCATCTTTAATATTCTTCCTGCAAGGTATATCATGTCAGTTAAACCAAAACATAAACATAATCAACATACCTCAGTATAGTTCGGGGAGAATATGTCATCTGCAAGTTCAACCAGCTTAGCGCAACACATGTATGAACATAATCATAGCAACATATAGATATCATCCTAACCATAGTCCATTCATCAATGCATGACCATATCAACCACATATTATGACCTCATGCATGACAACTACAACCATGTCAATGTATGCATAATCAACATATGTACGACATGCATGCATACACAATACATACAAGCACTAACATGCATAACTAGTGCATAATCGACCTATACTCATGATAAACACATACACCTTCAAATTTTCACATGACAACACAATTGCAACCATGACCAACACCATGCATATGCAACAAGCACATAAACCACAAGCATAGAGAACACATATGCAATCGACGTGAATGCATGACCAACACACTGCTCATCTACTCCAAGGGGTGAACCATGCTTTCATACCACTTTGTAACACACTCCTCTCACATTTACCCGAGTTAACCAGTACTCTTGGGTAAAAATGTGACGAGAGACTACTATGACATGATTCAACTCCCCATGTACATTTAAGGAAGTGGAACAGACAAAACACAACCAATTTGGCCTTCTACACATTATACAAAACCTCTAAGAGCCAACCAACCTTTCCAAGTGACCAAACCCTTAGGCAAATTAACATTTTACTAACCTAGAGCCTCAGTCGCTCCCATGACATGGGCATGCAAATGACTGGGACCCACCAATCTCTCTCACAACAAGGGAATGCAAATGACTGGGGTCTTTTTCAACTAGTTCAGAGCCAGCGACCCCGAATTTTGTGCCACTGTTTCAGGGCTAGGAGTCAGGCCACTGCCTAGAACTTCATGAAACTTCTAGAAATGAAATATAACATTGGAACAATGATACTAATGCAAATACTTAATTATACCCCTACTAGCCATGACAGGCTTTTCGTCAAACACGTCACAAAAATACATTCTAATTGTCATAACAACAAATTTGAGCATAGGGGTCTCGTACTTATCTGAGTATCACTAAGAAGCATTGATGCCTTATCACATTAGCTGCATTATCATCTATTAGGTCATATATTCAATGTTCATTCATTTACAAATCAAAACATGATGAGAGACATACATCATCACTCTCATAAAACATACTCATAACCAGCATATAAACAACAGAAATAATAAGGATACAACAGCCATAGAATCCACATATAAACCGATACATTTATACATGAAATATCAAGGAGAAGGAACTCTTATTAATGAATGCAAAATCCAACTAGGTTTGAGACTTCCACGAACCACCCAACCATAGGTTGGTTGAACCAAATCTTTCTTTCGTCTAATCACTCCTGTGCCATATTCCAAGCATGAATGCGGGACTCATAACCAAAACTCAAACAGGGCTTCCTGAAGCTACACCTCCTCACCCTCATCAATAGAACCAAGCTTTACCGCAATCCACACCGAATCACTAGGCCCAAAACAAGCATGGGTGCCACCAGATTTCTCCACCTACAACATGAGGAATTTGCCTGTCTCATAGTCTCTAGGATTTACCATAATCCACATTGGATCACTAGGCCCTAACTAAGACCCCACCCTCCAAGCTTTACAGTATATCCTACCATTCACCGGCTAAGGATTCCTAGGCCTAATCAAGGGCACCCACCTCTAGGCTTTACCGTATATCCCGCCATTCACCAGTTGAGGATTCCTAGACCCACCAAGGTAACACAAAATCTGACTTTACCGCAACCCATAGCCCAGTTGAAGGGTTACTAGGCCAAAGATTTACCACAAACCACGGTCTAATTCAGGGATCAATATGCCATGTGTTATTTCTTTCAAGGACCACTTCACTCAGTTTCAAATCCATTCGACAATCCAACTCAACCAAAACATGACAGCCCCATCACACCATGGCTATCTGGAAATGACAAGGCAAGGTTGAAGAACACTGTCACACCTGGAAAAACCCATGCCAATGACAACAAGAAAACCAAGAACACACATGCATAACTATGCATGCCAAAACTACCAAGGAAATCATATACGCAAATCAATACCTGCAAATAATCTTGTTGTAGTTGTTAGATGTTGCTCTTCCTTGCTTGATCTTTTCTTTTCTTTGCCTTCTTTTCTTTCATTGATCCAATGCTAAAGTGCTCCAAGAAAACTCTAAGTGTCCAAGAGTGTGTGAGAGAAAGATTAGAGAGAGAACTCCAAAACTGAACTGACAAAAAAGGTACCAACTGATCCTCAAAAGCCTTTTTATTAATAAGGCCTCTATTTTCTTCATTTTCCATTACTTTTCCTTCATTTTCCTCCTCACATGCAACGTGTGACCTTTCACCTTCCTTTTCTCCTAATTTCCATTATTTTCTTAAATAAAATGTTAATTAATTCCTCATGCCTTTCCAAAGCCTTTGCCTTTGCCAATTTCCTTAGCCATAATAAACCAAATGAACACCCACACTAGGATGTTTTGCCCAGCATTCAACTTGGAATAAGTGCCCATAACCATGGTTATTATTTTTCCTTTATTAACTTTTATTACATGGAATAATCAACAGGGTTGTTAGAGGCAGGGTTTTTTGTGGTGATCGAGTCTGGCTTTCCCTATGGGGTCGTTAAACGTCAAACCCTCCCCCTACACATTGGGATTTCAATTTCCTTGTGTGTAGAGGCCTCTTTCTCAGAGTCCAGGGTTACTGAAGGAACAATTTTCAACAAATCTGAAGCATTATATGGATCCAGCATGTAATACTAATAAATACAAGATCTTATCTCCATATTTGTCTTTCTATGAGCTTCCTCCCTATCTTTTAGATCCACATATGGACAAAAGCCAAAAAGAAAGAGAAAAATACCAGATCTTTGTCAAGAATTTAAATAGGAAGTCCACAATTTGATGGATTTGGAGCATTGATCTAGTGAAACAACTAAAGCAAAGCATCCAAAATGACTTGGGAATACCAACCACACATCAAGTTTTGTTATATGAAGAAAAAGTGTTGTAGGACTATCTCCAGTTGAAAAATTATGGCGTGGCAAAGGATTCTACCATAATATTAAATCTGAGGTTGTGAGGGGGTTCCACAACCTTCAAAAACAATAACACAAATCCTAGAAAATCTAATGGATCTATCTCGTTCAAGGATGCACTGAAAGGGAAGACAGTTGCTCCAGTCGATCAGATCCAAAATCTTTCAGGACCTTACATTGTCTAACGAATGGACAAGGTACCAGCTATGGACATAAAAAGCCAGAGGTAAAATTATATTTTGTTGATCTACTAACTAAGGCATTAATATGTTGGTTTAGTGGTTTCTGTCTCAGACATAAAGACTTATATTAGTGGGTGTTCTCTTCTTGGACAACACACTGCGATCTCTACTTATGCTCTAAAGGATTCTTCATAGTACAATTTGATACGCAACAATATATGGAAAAAGTTCCAAATGAACAACCATGGTTTTGGGGTAGAGTTGAGCTTTTTGTTACCCCATGGTTTCCAGAGTTTGATGCTACAATCATGGTGGTAATAATGAAGCCAGTTTGGGTGAGGTTTTCAAACCTCCCTCTTCCTTTCTGGTAGCACCAAGTCTTGGAGGATATCAGAAATACTTTGGGAAAATACAAAAAAATGGACCCGGACAGAACAACAAAAAGTATCTTTATATTTGCGAGGATATGAGAGGATATGAGTATAGGCCAAATTTAGCATGTTGGAATAATGATCCATTTGAAATTATTAAAGTTGTTATTTTTAGTGAGAGACTTGTGGAGAGATTTTTGGAATGATTAATGAGATATTTGTGGAGAGATTTATTGAATGATTGATGAGAGGTTTGTGGAGGGATTTAAGGAGTGATTTTTGAGATATTATAGGAGATGGGAGACCTCTCCTCATGTATAAATATATGTCATTGATAATGAAATTTGTGTGAGTCTATGTTCATTATAGTTAAATAATTGTGATCTGTTATTTGCTTTTTGCTAGTGTTATTTTTTACTTGGTACCAGAGCTTGGTGTGTGTTGTTGTATTGCAGAATTGATGTGCGTGAAGAACTAATATATATGCAACTAGTTTTGGAGCCATAAAATCTTTCTGCAAAAGCTTAGTTGTTAATCTAAAATTTATTTATATATCTGCAATTTCACAGTCACAATTTCAAAAAAAATCCAAAATATATAATGTAAATAAATCCTAGCCATATTGCAGAGGTCGTGGAGACTTGCAGAGGTCATGGAGACCTGCAGATTGTGTGGAAATACATCCAAACCTGTGTTTGCCAGAGTTGTGTGCGTGTTCTTTAATTTTTTAAATTAAGAAAGCAGATCATATATTCCTTGTTCTAAATGAAAAAAACAATGGCCAACCAAAATATGACGAAGCTTTTGAAGAGTTGAAGTCTAGTACATGGATGAGACCTACGTTGAAAATGGATAGCATAAGCGTTGGAGAAAAAAGTTACTTTCACCTGGGCATGAAATTTAAAAATTAAGTGCATGAAGTTTGAAGTTTAAAAAATATGAAAAGTTGGTCGTTGAACCTGAATAGTGGAGTGTAGGTGAAATTATTATGTCTTGTGAATAATTCTGCGTTAGTGATTTTAAAAAGTGAAAAAATTGGAGTAATAATTTTCTTTTTCTCTAAATTCAAGTTTTTGTGATTCATATTTTGTATAATGAAAATTTTTGGGTAAAAATTGTTAGATAAATTTGACTCGGTGATAGAGTTGAGGTTGTGTCAACAGTTATGGTTGATAGTTGTGATTTTTGGCACCAGGGATTGGTGACTCATGTTATTATATATAGTTGAAGTCGTTAAAAGTCTTGCGGATTCTCCATTGTATGAAGCCATGTTTGAGCGGTGAAAGCTTAGGTTGTTCATTGGCTTCGATGTGTTTTAACCAAGGACAATAATAGATCTATTATTGATTGGTTTTTTAACAATTGGGGTTTTCCAAATAAATCATGATGTATATGAATTGAATTGAATGTATTGTTTTTACAAAGGATTTTTCGGGGAAGATCACATGAGACATCATTTGTCCACGCGTTTCGAACCAACCAGTGTGGTTCATCGTCATGACAAGTTGAAGAAACAGATCCAGCTTAGCAGGTTAAATAGACAGAGCAAAGCCTCCAACGGCTAAAAAGACAACAGCTACTTTTGACTAGGTCCAGGGATCAAAAACCCTATTATTAACCTGGGGGGCTAGTCCATTAAATAAAATAATAATATGATAAAAAATATTAATAAATAATTAAAATAATAAAAATAACTAAACAGCTATGTTCGATTAGTACCTAAAAATAATTCCTAATAATAGTTAGTTAAAGATAAATAATAAAAAATTATATCCAGGGAAAAATAATAATAATAATAATAAATAAATAAATAAAAATTAATCTAGAGAGGGACCAGTGCCTTAAAAATAATAGTTAAATACCAATATTAATAAATAATTAAAATTTTAATAAATAAATAATTTTTTTTTTTTAATAAAGCAATTAGGTCCCATCAATAACTAAAAATAATTCAGAATTAAAATTCTATTTAATTATTAAATATAATTAAAATTATATAAAGTTATATTAAAAAATAAAATATAATTAAAATTATATTTAAAATTATATTTATATTAAAATTATATTTTAGAATTAAAGTTATATTATCCTACGGGACCAACCCCTTAAAATGATTTAAAAAATAATAATAATAATAATAAGTTAAATTAAAAAAAAAAAATAATAATAATAATAATAAATAAATTAAATTAAATAATAATAATAAAATAATTCAGAATAATAATAGATAATAAATACGTAAGTTAAAAAAAAAAAGAAAGACTAGGACGAGAGTGCTGGGACCCAACACCGACTGATTTTCCAGCCATCATCTCTATTGAGATTACTCGGCCTCTTTTCAATCTCAAGCGCCTCCCTAAATTTCCGATGATGGAAGTGCGAAACCTTAGCAATAACACTAGCTTCCTCAATACAAACATGATGATTGGTTTTCTCGGCGTGCTCAGCTAAAGTGGAAGACTTAGTACGCCTATGCTTGAGATCTGCTACATGCTCACTAATCCGCTGATTAATGGAGTGACCAGTTTCCCCAATGTAGGGGGTCCCACAGGAACAGGGGATCAAGTACACACCTTTCATATCTTTAGGGTCGATAGGATCCTTCGCTGATCTGAGGGACATGCGAATGGTGTTCAGGGGCCTAAAGGTCACAGGGACATCATGCGACCTGAGAATCCTACCAATCTTATCAGTAGTCCCCTGAACATACGGAAGAAGGACGCCAGGAACTCGCTCCTTAGGTTCACGATGAGACAGTGAATTCTTCGAAGCTTTAAGGAAAGCCCTCTGACCCAGGAATCTACTATAACCATTCTCAACAAAGACATCAAGGAGATGGGATTTCTCCTTCTCAAAACTCTCCTTATCTGAGATCCTTAGGGCCCGCGTAGCCAGGGTATTGAGAACACCCATCTTTTGAGCCGGGAAATGATGGGAACTGGCATGAAGATACTGCTCAGTATGCGTTTTCTTCCGAAAAACTTGGTGGCCGAGGGAACCATCACTATTCTTAGAAATAAGAATATCGAGGAACGGAAGGCAACCATCGACCTCCTGCTCCATGGTGAACTTAATGGCAGAGGATTGATTATTGAGATGATTGAAGAAGAGATCTAATTCCTCTTGGCCGTGAGGCCAGATAACATTGGTGTCATCCACATATCTTCTCCAAAGCTTTGGCAGGAGCCTGGAAGAGTTTAGAGCCTTGGACTCAAAATCTTCCATGAAAAGATTAGCAACAACAGGGGAAAGGGGTGAGCCCATGGCAACCCCGCAGGTTTGCTCGAAGAACTCTCCCTCAAAACAGAAAAACGTAGAAGTGAGACAGATCTCCACTAACTTAGCAGTGTCAGGATCTGTTAGGCGGTTGATCACCTCCATGGCCTCACCAATAGGGATGCAAGTGAAGAGAGAAACAACATCAAAACTAACAAGAATGTCCCCAGGGTCGAGCTTAATGTCCTTGAGTTCCTTAATGTAGGAAGCAGAGTCCTTTACGAAGGACTCAATACGACCAACCAAGGGCTTAAGCTTTAACGCAAGGAACTTAGCAAGGAGGTAGGTAGGACCACCAATGGTGTTGACAATGGGCCTCAGGGGAGCCCACTCCTTGTGAATCTTGGGGAGACCATAGATTCTAGGCGTGATTGGGTTGGTTTCAATGAGTTTATGGTGTAGGGAACTCAATGAGCTAATGGATTTAATGGCAAGCGCCACCTTCGTAGCAACCTTCTTTAACGGATTCTTAGCAAGCTTTCTGTAGCTACCACTATTATGAAGATGATCCAACATCTTTCTGTAGCTTTCTGTATTGTTTTTGTATGTTATTATTATATTTATTTCTTTGATATTCTCTCTTAAAGAATAAGAGGTGGTATCAAAGCGTCGTAAGCAAAGCATAAAATTGTTGATTGTTCGTTATTACAGAATTGTTCTCATGGATGAATTGTCCTCAAGAATGGTCTTTATTGCAGAAACTAGTAGCAATGGTTGAAGTAATGGCTCATTGCACAAACCAACAGGGCCGATTAAGCAATGCTTTGATGAGGAGCGAGAAGAAAATGAAGCCGGGAGGCTTTGACAAAGCCTAGGCATAGAGAATATTTTTTTAAAGTTTAGATTAGATTACGGGACCATAGTGGAGGCGCACATGTTGGAGATGTCACCGACAAGGTTTTACATGATTGTCAGGCCGCATGCAGAAAAAAGAAGAAGAAAAAAAAGTAGTGTACTAAAAGGGCAAGGTGACAAGGTGAAGGCGGAAAAGTCCGTTCCTATGCCTGTGCCCGACGGAAGAATCAACATCCCTTGTCTGAGGTTCACCCATAATGGTATTTCTGAAAAGACAATGAGAGCAAAAGGTCCATCCATGATTTTTTTGAATTGAAGCATTCAACCTAACTACCTTAACTGGCATTGATCAGAGCGCAAGGTTAAAGAAAATAGTTGTTGCTGAAAGAAAAGAAAGAGAGTTGTAGATCAATCGTTTTAAAGGTTTTTCCATTTTGTTGTGTGTTTCCTTCGTCATGAAGAGCCAGGTTCAAATCCCACAAAGCCAAGTTAGGGGGCGTAAGTTTATCCATTCTCAAAGTTTTGGCTCTAGAGATCCTACAGGTGGGGTAGGCATGCAAAACTATAGAGTGGTTACACTCGGACATAAGAAGGGAAGAAGAAAAGAGCGTAATGACTGTGGTTTAGGGTCATTTGGTGAATATGCAGTTGCCAGAGATATACGTAGCAATTTGGTGAATATGCAGTTGCCAGAGATATACGTAGCAGTTTGATATCGCCGGAGCAGAATCCGGTCTACCTGTCGAGCAACACTTCCCTAATAGTTTGTATGATGAGATAGAAATGATGACCAAGACTCGTGACAATGTCAATTAATGGTACGTGTCCAAAGACCGGTTCTATGGACTGCGGTGCGTGTCCAAGACCATTTTTCTAGGGATGACGAGGATTAAAGGAACTGTCAATGGTTATGGTGCTCCGGCGGTAGGATGGAACACTCATTTGGGGTCCGCATTTTTGGCAGAAAAGAGGCCTTTGTGCCTTCTCCATCAGGATGGGCACAAAATAAAGAAGCGCCAAAGGGATAAAAGACAGTGTAGGTTGCCAGATCGACTGCATTTTATTTGTAGGTTGTGGAGACAAAGGTTCCTGCATCAAGCAATCTGTATAGAGCATGGACTGATCATTGCGAAGTGGTGGCAGGTATGAATTTGAAATGAAATAAGAAGTATTTTTTTATATCATTGAAACTGGAGAAATCTAGTGTTGTGAATGTGTCAGCGTCCATTGATGGTTGGAGCACTGTTATCTCCATCAAATGGTCTCTAGACGAAAAAAAGAACTGCAAACTTGATATACCTAGAAGCACTGTAACGTTTTACGATGACGTAGTATGATTGAATATGTGTCTGCAAGATTCTAGGTTCTGATGTGATATCATTAATAAATTGAAGATTGAAGATCCTTATGCTAGTGAAATCCGATAATCGCAAGGTTTATGAAGAGGTTTGGTAAGAGCATCTAGTTATAAGAGAAAACTTGAGATAGTGAGATAGCGGTCTCACAAGGTGAAATATAGCGTTTTGAAAGAAATGGTTCAAGTTGTGTGGAAGCAACTTGTTAAGTGTGGCAAAACGAGAGAATAATGAAGGCTAAGGTAACAATCAATAAATGTATTTTATTTTTTATATGTAAATGTACATACGACTATAAGACTTGATAAGGCATGTGTACTTCGACAAATAATCATTGGTAAAATTTAGATATAGACTTAGGTGATATAGGGGAGCACGTGGAAGCATATTGAGCTAGGACAATATGTGAAATTCTTAAATACCCTCATGTTGACTTGGTGGGGCCTGGAGGTGAGTGGTGGAGGTTGGCTCACTTGGTTGATTTGGCTAGATTTGGCAAAGGAAAACCCAAAGTCAAGTTTAAAGGGGAGATTGTTAGATAAACTTGACCTAGTGGTGGAGTTAAGGTTGTGTCAACAATTATGGTTAACAATTGTGGTCTTGGGCACCTGGTATTGGTGACTCATGTTATTGAGCTCATGGTATTACATGTAGTTGAAGTTGTTAAAAGGCTTGAGGATTCTCCATTGTATGAAGCCATGGTTGAGCAGTGAATGCTCAGGGGTTGGTGGCTGTGTTTTAGCCAAGAACAATAATAGATCTATTATTGGTTGGTTTTTCCCCAGTTGGGATTTTCCCGATAAATCATGGTGTATATGATTTGAATGTGTTGTTGCTCTGTGTGTTATTATTATATTTATTTCTCTCGTATTCTCTCTAAAAGAATAACAAAAATCACATGAGAAATAATGTGTCGACATGTTTCGAACCACCCAATGTGATTCATTGTCAAGACAAAATGGAGAGTCTGATCTTGGAAAGAGATTAAATAATGAGAACAATGTAGAGAGAATTAATTCCTATGGAAAATATCAATTATTAATAAGGAATGTTTTTTCACTGACATTTAAAAACACAGTAATTTAAAAATTAAACATTGAATGCAAATTCTCCCTTTTTTATTTTTTAATATAATTTTACAAGATTTAAGGATGAGGGAGAATTAGTGGAGTGTTTTAAAGATTTTTTTTTTTATGGGAGGAATATTTTCAAATGAATATTTTATGTTGGCTAAATTGTAAATGTGGGAAAATATTTTTTATTGTAAAGGTATTTTATATTTTCTCACGAGTGGTGTAACAAAAACAATTATACCTTTTCTCCCTCATTAAGAGATATTGTACTAATTGAGAAACAATATTAAGATAGGAAGTTTAGGAGTCTTGTTTAATCGTTGAGTTTCTTAGCTCTTCCTTGTACTAAAAAATTAGTAAAAATGATATGTTGTGGCAGTGGTTGAGTCCCAATTTTTTTTTGGGGACATTGTTTCTTGTCTCGGGTCGAAGTGGAACACATTGTGCTCTTTTGTGGCTTTTATCTCTTTGTCTCTCTTATTCTCCTCATAGTGACAAGCACTATTGTGTTGCCTAAACTTGTTGGCACAAACTATTTTTATTGGAGGAAACACATGCAACCTATATTCATCAAAAAAGATTTATGAGAACTTGTAGCTCATGGATATACTATGTCTTCTCCTTATGAATTCGAAGCATTAAGTGATGATGAAAATAAATCTCTTAAGAAACTTATTAAGAAGGATAACGAAGCACTTTCACTTATAGGAAGCATTGTTAAAGAATCTATATTTGCAAGAATCAGTGGTGTAGTATCATCCAAAGAAGCATGGGATGTCTTAAAGAACACATATGAAGTGTGGTTGTAGCTAAATTGCAAACTTTAAGGAATTTTGAAAATGCTCATATGTAAAGTAATAAAATCATTCATGATTACATCACAAAAATGCAAGATCTTGTTAATCAGATGAGGTCATTAGGCAAAGATGTTCTAGAAAGAAGGCTAATTGAAAAGATTTTAAGAAGTTTAATTCCCAAGTTTCAGATGGTCACTACCAGTATTATGGTCTCCAAAGGCTTAAATACAAAGGAAATTAATGAATTAAGTGGATTCTTGTTAAATGTTGAAGAAAATCAACCATGTGAGCAAGTGGAACATGCTTTTTTTGCAAAGCATAGAGGAAGAGGAAGGAGCAGGGGTCAATACCATAATCAAAATAGAAATCAATAGAGTTCACAAGGAAATGCATCTCCTTTAAGAGGCAGATGAAGGAACCCCAGTCAATTGAGAGGAAGAGGCAGAGATGGATCTCGCGAAAGAGGACAAGGGAGAGATGGAGGCATAAATGAAGGAAGATATGGAGGACCACAATGTTATTATTGACAAAAATTTGGCCATCTTGAAAGAGAATGTTATGCAAAAATGTGAGATATGGAACATAAGGGCGCCAATACAATTGTTGAAGAAACTAGGAATGAGAAGTTATTCATCTCAAGTTTGATGGCACATAGTGAAGAAAACAAAGCATGTTATATTGATTCACAATGTTCAACTCACATGACATCTCAAGAGGAGTTGTTTACCAAAATTAATGACAATTATTCTGGTAAAGTCATCTTTGGTGATGATAGTGTTTTTGAAGTGAAAGGGAAAGGCGCAAATACAATACCAACATTACATGGAAAGAAGAAGTTAATTGAGAACACTTTGTTGACACCAACATTGAAGAAATACCTACTTTCTGTAGGATGGACAATGGAGCAAAACTACAAGTTAGTGCTTGATAATAAAGAGTGCCTAATCATGGATAAGTTGAATCAAAATGTAGTTGTAGCAAGAGGAAAAATGACTAAAGACAATTTTTTCAAGCTCTTCTTTGATTCAATTAATTCAAAGAGTTTGAAAGCAATAGAAAAAGCAAATAGTAAGCTTTGGCACTTAAGGATGGGGCATTTGAATTTTCAGATTTTGGTGTTGCTAAGAAAGAAAAACATGGTGAATGGTCTTCCTTATATAAAGTTGGATGATGATGTATGTGAAGGGTGTATTTTGGGAAACAACACACAAAATATTTCTCAAATAAAACATGGAAGGCTAGAGATCGTCTAGCATTGGCGCATTCATATTTGTGTGATCCAATGGAGACTGCGTATTTTGGAAATACACGTTATTTTCTCACTTTCATTGATGATTATTCTAGGAAGACATGGGTGTATTTTTGCAGGAAAAGTCCAAAGTGTTTTCTCATTTTCTTGAGTTTAAGGCTTTAGTTAAAAAACAAAGTAGTTTGAAAATTCTCACTGTTAACATAGCAAATGTCTTCCTCTTTGTCTTCGTATAAAATATGAAAACTTTCAATGGACACAGGTGTTAGATTACGAGAATACAACATTCAAATGTCTGACTTGTTTTCAAATAGGACACTTGCATAACACCTGCCAACAAGCAAAAAAGGCCCCCCAAAATAAAAAGAGGTGGGCCCCAATGCGAAGGGGATCACAGTTTCCTGACACTTTAGAAGATGAAAAAGAAGAGCTCAAGGAAAATACTCCAAATACAGAAGCACAAAATCAACCTAGTAACCAATCAAATGGAATAACAGGGATCAGTTAGGACCAGTGGCTCTTAGCCAGTAGGGTATTGAATCAATAGAGATCATAGTATCAAAGCAACAGAAAGCAAAAATACCCATTGAAAAGGAATCAGGGCACACAAAGAGATCCCATGTATCTGAGAGCTGAGACTCAGACAAAGAAGTCTAACAGAAGGCAAACGACATCAACTGGAAATAGTAACAACTACTCCCAATTAAGGAGTCTGGAAAAAGGTGGAGAAAAAGAAAGGAAAAAAGGGGAGGCAAAGTGATTTTTATCACACTTAGCTCCAACAAAATTATGTATTATTTTATAGTTTTGCTTCATATTGTGCATCACTCGACAAATTGACATGTTCGAATGCTTTCAAGCATCTGTGGAATGTAATTTTATTCCTTTTTTTTAGGTTGAATAAAATTAGGATTTTTTTTCTCAATTAAAAAAAAAACATGTCTTCGGAGAGTTGGAGAAACAAATTGTTCACCAAATCACTCAAGCTAAAATCGTTTAATATATATAAAGTATTTAAGTTGTTAACCATTTAAAACCTATTTATTTTTACATTTTATTAAAAAGTGTAATAAAAATATATTTGTATTTGCTGAAAATATATATATATATCAAAATTATTTAAACTTTAATTTTAATTTAAAATACATGTCACTTCTATTAAAAAAAAAAAAAAAAAAATAGCTTTTAATTTTAATTATATCATTATATTTGATTAATATTATTGTATTATTATCTTGATGGGGGTGGATGATCAGGTACGAGCAACACAACCCAGTGTGGATAGGACCCATGCATATGATAAGAATCAGACATAGAGAAGGAGGCCAAGACAATTGGTGTCAGAGGTTTAGAAATCTCAAGGAGAGAGCACAATATAAGCTTTGTGCTGCAGTTTGGGTACTTTGTTTGTGGTCTCAAGGTATGGGAGATAGTGTGGGTGGTGAAACTAACGTAGAGTATGCAAAGGACGCCAACCTATGCATGCTCGCTCGTTTGGTGAATTCAAGTTATTCCGATGTTGTTGGTTGGTTCGATTTGTAGAGTGCTCTTGTTTGGAAGCCCAATCACATAGTGTGGGATCCTGGGGTAAGGGTTTGTGGTTTTTTGCACTATTTCTGGTTCTTGTTGGCAGGGGACGACGTCATGCTGGTCAAGTTTGAGGGGACCTGTCGACAGACAACCTTAGCAAGCTCAGCGAGGTTTTGGTAAGTTTCTTCTTGAGATCTTTGCCTGCAAGCTTTTTTCCTTTGCTCTAATTCTAGTAGTGCGTTACTAGTGTTACATGGGCCTGTTCTTTCTTCTCTACCAGAGGGGAGTTTTTTCCTAGAGAATAATTAAACCAGGGAAGTATGGGGGAATTTGGGTTTATGGTCATTGTGGTTTTCTCTAGGTGAGACCCTCTTTGGTGGATTGTGGCACTGGTGTCGTAAAAGGGTGGGGGTCGAACCGACAGTGTGTGTGTGTATATTGGAAGCCTGGGTGGGTTGTTATCATAATTCTTTTCAACGTGTGTTGTGCACACGACATAGGCTAGAGTGGGCCTAGTGCTCATCTCACCACTAGGCTTTATTTATGGTGGTTTGGTGTAACTAAATAGATGATGAGGTAGAGAGGTCAAACCCATAGGGGGATCGCGCCTCGTGGCCAGCCAGGGAGCTAGGATGGACGGGTGGAAGCAGTAGATGATGAAGGGGTTGTGGGTGTTGAGTTGGTGGGGAAATTGGTCCAGGACCAAGTTTCGTCGCCATGGAATCCCTGGACATGCAGATGCGAAACATAATGGTAATTTTGGAGGAAATGAGACATCAAAGACACAATGGTCATAATGGATTCATCGCATTCGTGAACTATTTACAACAAAATCAGTGGGATATTCTCGATTGCTTGGCATCTATGCGAAGGAGTCAAAGGCACACCAACAACCGCTTAGATGAGATGGAGGCATGTCTAGCTCATGTGGAATTCCATGCACATCATGATCCTGGACCTCCTATTGCTTCTGATGCTAGTCATGCACCTGATTTTCCCCATGATTCGTGATGACTTTTGGTTTCCTTCTTATTCTCTTTGTTTTCTAGGCTATCTGGTCTTTTTGCTTTTGGTTATTATGCAAAGCTTGACAATTTATCCTTAGTTTTTGCATTGCTCTCCTAGCCAACAAATTCGGTTGTAGTAAGGCCGAAAGAGTAGTGGCCTTCATGATCATCCAATGTAATATTTTGAAGAACTAATAGAAAATATTGACAAATATATATATATATATATATATATATATATAATTGTATTATTAATTTATCAAAATTGCTCAAAATTTAATATTTTGTAATATCAATTTTTAGAATATAAAAGATCACTTTTTCAATTTAAATTTAGATATTAAAAAGTTTACACTTAATTCCAAGTAACCAATTTTTTTTGTATGCTCATCCTTAGTGAAAAACTTATAATTAAGAAAAACAAACTAACCCTAGAGTTCTTATTGTTAAATCAATTTTTGTCTTTTACATAAATAAAACATTTTAAACTGTAAATGTAAAAATAATTTGAATTAACATAAATTCATCTTAATTCCAAGCATAGATCAAATTTCTCAAGATGAAAATCTCTTTTTGAGTGCAAACTTTAAGGAAAGGTTTGCACCCATAGTATAATTTTACGAGCACTCGTATATGTTAAGTAATTTTTTTTATGATGAGCCTTCTTTTTTAAAATGTCCTTCACATGGCGTTTTATATTTATTTATGCCCATAATTCAAATCTGATTATTATATCTATTTTATTAATTTTTTACATGTAAATCTTTTGTTCATATAAGTTTTGTGTTTTATCTTATCAATTCTACCTTGATCATAAAGCAAAATGAAACCAAGTAAAATATAGATATACACGTTAAAGAACAAACATATTGAATCATGTTCATTACTGTGAAACTAGCCAATGATTTAGGAAATTATGTATAGTCATTGTTTACATATTGAATCATGTTTGTTACTATGAAACTAGCCAATGATTTAGGAAAATTATGTATAGTCGTTGTTTATGTAATTCTAAAGCTTTTGCAAGTCCTTGAATTATTTTGCAAAAGTTCTCAATCAAACATGCTCAAACCCATTAGTTGTAATGTATTTTGAAGAGGAGCAATTGACCTCAACTTTCAATGTGATGAGTTGGATTGAAAGAGGACCTTATAAATAATAAAACAAATTTGAACCCACTTTTACTTTTAAATAAGGATTTGGGAGGATTATAATATTTCAAGCAATAATAATATAAAGGGAAAGTAATAATAATATACAAGGTAATTATGTGTTTTGAAGAAATTCATCATTGTTTAACAAGGATGGATCTCTCTAGCCAACATCTCAAGATTTGAAAGGCCCAAACCTAGTCATGTTCAAATTCAATTACGAATTTATGGAATGTGTAGGAGCCATGGTAACTGTTCATTTGAGATTTCTATTTCCAACCATGAAATAGATCCATTTGAGCATACTAACACTGAACAAACTACATAAAAACTCTCAAAATCAAACAAAAAATTGATAAGTCACTTTTATTAATTTTATTGAATAATTGAAAATCCCTTCAATATAATTACTTTATCACCATAGGTTAGTGTTTTATATAGTATACAAATGGCCCATGGGTGAGCACATGAGTTTCAACCTTCAAGCTTCAAAGTTTAGGGTTCAGGGTGCATGGTGTGGGATTGCATGATGTGAGTTAAGACGAAGACAAGCTTTTTCTAACATGTCCAAAGATCGATAGTCGATGTAGTGAGTCTCATACTGTGAGCACAACTTGTGTTTATATCCAAGTCTATAAACACCATGCAATATGTGCTTATGTTAAAGTTTCATCTGTGCATAACTTCTTTTATTTTCTTGAGTCCTACTTGGAATTACTTATATCTAAGATATAGAGTTATAAATATATATGTAATAGATATATTTCTCTCTAGCATCCACACATCTCTCTCTCTCTCTCTCTCTCTCTTACGTGCAGACATACATATGCCCACAAATAGATACAAGTCAATTTTTATTCACTTGTCAAATTGACGATTTTAAAAATTAACTGAAGGTCAATGATGATGTGTATATTTTAAAGTTTCCATTATTTGCCAGTTAAAAAGACAAAATACGGGTAAATACTTGTCAAATTTAACCACTATTTGCACCTCGAAATATTTGATTCCTCTCGATGCTTTATAGATCCAAAGTTAAAGATAAATCTAGTTTAAATATATTATTTATATTTATAGAAATTTCATATCTCTATATATCGAAACATTCTTATTTTTAATATTATTAAAACACTCATAATACATATAGTTTTTTTTATAAGTTAGATTTGTATTACCTTTGGAAATCAAAATACATCATATATCGTCCAACTATCTGTTATGAAACCAACTCACAAAATAGAAGAAAAGATAGATCAACAACTTCAAAATCAGCCTCTTCGAGGGGGTAACCTCCTTTACATTACACAAATGAGCAATTCTTGGATGATACAAGTGACAAGACCTCCTTTCTATATATAGAAGTCTAAGGGGTCACAGTATAGTCAAAGCCAATATAACAATAATAATGTAAGGGCACAACAATAACAATAGTGGGCTTCTATGGGGCACAATAATAACAATAAGGGGACACAATGACAATAATAATAAGGGAATACACTAGTACTATAGGGACCTAACATGCCCCTCTCCTTCAGAAAAGTGTTGTCTTCAACGCTTGAATAGTTCTGGATGCTTCTGTATAAACTTTTCATTCTCCCATGTGGAATCTTCAGCAGGTAAGTTCTTCCACTTGATGAGATACTCTGAAATTGATCGATTTCATAATTGTCGACTTCTTGTTTTTGTGACTGCTTCAGGTTCCAATGTGATTTTTCCTTCCTCGTCAAGTTTTGTCAATATTATTTGAATTGGGAGCTTGTCACCTATAACTTTCTTTAAGCATGAAACATGGAAAACTGGGTGCATTCGGGAAGCTGTAGGAAGCTCCAATTTGTATGCCATAGTACCAATCTTTTGCAATGCCTTGTATGGACCATAATACTTTGGTGATAATTTATTATCCTTCTTAGCTTGCTTGAGGGACATTTGTTTGTATGGTTGTAGCCGTAGAAATACCCAGTCACCTACATCAAAACTTATTTCGTTGCGATGTTGATCTGTCTGTTGTTTCATTCTATTCTGCGCCAAAGTGAGGTTATCCTTTAAGAGTTGGAGAACTTGTTGTTGATGCTCGATGTGATCTTCCACTGCTTGAACCTTAGAATTTTCTCTTAAATATGATGTGATGGACGGTGGATGATATCCATAAAGTGCCATAAATGGGGTCATTTTTCCTGCAGTATGGAAGGAAGTGTTATACCACCATTCAGCCAGAGGCAACCATTTGACCCATTGTGTCTGTTTATCAGATACAAAGAAACGAAGATATCCTTCCAAACATTTGTTCACTATCTTAGTTTGTCCATCATATTGAGAATGATAAGATAAGTTATGAGCTAACTGAGTTCCCAGACAAGAAAATAATTTTTGTCCAAAAATTTCCAGTGAAAATGGGATCTCTGTCACTTACAATAATCTTTGGGTTTCCATGTAGCTTTTGAATTGTTTCCATAAATGCAGTAGCAACTATATCGACTTTAAAGGGATGAGATAATGCACAAAAGTGTGCATACTTGGTAAGTCTATCAACTACCACCGTGATGACACTCTTTCCTTCAGACTTGGGTAAACCTATGATAAAATCCATTGGAACTTCCTCTCAACGTTGACTTGAAATGGATAAAGGTTGTAATAGACCTGGGGCCTTAATTGTTTCAACTTTATTTTGTTGGTAAACCAAACATTGCACCTCAAACTTTTGAATATCAGATTTTAGGTCATCCCCAAAAAAATCATTCTTAACCCTGTGGTAAGTTTTTAAAAATCCCGAGTGCCCTCCTAAGGGAGAGGTGTACAATTCCATAAGAATCTTTTGTTTGAGTTTGGAATTCTTACAGAGGTATAAGCAATCTTTGTACCATAACGAATCATTTTTCCAACTAAATGTATCAAATGTACTGGGGTCTTGTTGTATCTTTTAAATGAGTGCCCACACTTCTTCGTCATTCTTCCATCCATCTCTTGCTTCATTTATCCAATCTGGTTGGATAATAGAAATGGCACAAAGAAATGCTTCCACATCCTCATCCTTTCTTGAGAGTGCATCTGCAACAACATTTTGCTTCCATTTTTTGTAGATGATTTCAAAGTCATAATCCAACATCTTTGTGACCCATTTTTGTTGCTCTTCTGAAGATAATCTTTGTTCTAAAAAGTATTTGAGACTATCATGATCTATTTTTACCTTGAAGTGTCTTTCCATTAAGTAAGGTCGTCATTTCTTAAGTTCATGCAGTATTGCCAACATTTCCTTCTCATAAATAAACAATGTAAACTTTGAAACGAGAACTGATATTGTTATCCGTTTTGTAGAGATAGCAAAAAAGTGACCCGATTTTGAAAAGGGATGATGCAGAACACACATGTTTTTTTCAGAGCATAGTTTTTGGCACTTTAAATTTTTTATGTACATTACGTTTTAGAATGGTAGTGATTTTCATGTTGATTTTAAAAAGTGGTAATTCTGCATGAGGCCCTTTTTTTAAAAGACCTATTTTTTGACTTTAAGTTTTATAATGTATGAAATGTAAATAATTATTTTCTAAATTTAATAATTTTTTAAGTGGTCTTCTTCTTCATATTTTTTTGTTTTTATTTTAATTTGTTTTTTGTAGTGAGGTTTTTTTTTTGTTTTGCATATTTAAAGAAGAAGGTCGACATTTTGAATTTTCGATGTTTTACATATTTATACATCGTTAATTAATTTTTTAATCCACGTGAAATAATTGTCTCTAAAAAACAATAATTTTTAACAATTGACATAAAAATAACCATTTTTAACATAAATATAACTAAAAAACTACACGTTTTGATCATTTTTTTGTATTTTTGGCTAGAAATGACATGTCAAAATCACAATTTTTATAGGAAAATTTTAACTAAAAATGGTTAAATAATAGTTTTTTTTATGAATTTCATGTCAAAATAATAATAATAATCACTGTTTTTTCAAAAAATAATGATTAACATAAAAATTAATGCGAAAATCACATAATACAAATATTGAACGCATAACAACCTTAATTGAGTGCTTATTCTTCTCATAAAATGTCAAAGTCAAAACATTACAAGTATAACTAATTAATAGTTACAAAAAATGAGCTTGATTTCCAAGCATAACTTAAATTTAATCAACAATGTCACGTAATCCAAACTCTTCGTCCTCTAGAGTTTCATCATTGTCTTCTTCCACAATATTTTCTGCTTCATTTTGCTCATTTTCCTCTTCTAATGGATCTTTGATGTCTACGAATCTCCCAATGTATGCATTTCTAATCATTTCGTGTAATGGTGGTTGGGGTTCCTTTGCCTTTTTTGCCACACGTGATTCACTAAAGTCCCCTTTCTTCAACCCAATTTCTTGCATTGCATCTGGAAGAAATTGAAGAGCATTAATTCTTTGCTGAATAAAATTGCATTGTATTGGATCTTTTTCAATGGAAATGCAATTTCTTCCTTTTTGAAGGCAACATGCTAGTGTTGTACCTAATTATCAAGCACAAAAGAAATAATGAAGTAAATTAGTACAATGACATATAAATTAAGAAATAACATATTGAAATTCAATTCCATATAATAAAACTTACCTGAGCCAGAAAATAAATCCAGAACCCAATCTCCTTCATTTGAACATATGTCTATAAGATAGTTAATCAATAACCGTAATTTTTTATAAATGTTAACTATCTCTCCTTTTGCTTCTTTGTCTTCATATGTTAGTTTTTTCACAACAACATCATAAGTCGGTATTTGGCTATGACTCTTTCCATCTACCCAATTAAAAATCATAGACATATAGCTATCATCTTTTGCCCAATTATCAATATGGATGAACTCACAATCATTTATAAATAGTTGATCTTTACGGTTAAGAAGATTTGACTTTTGCCTGTAACATGAAATAGTAAAAGTTCAATTAACTTGTAGATAAATGAACTTTCTAACATTAATCAAATATACATTTTAAACGTCTTACCATGTAAGCTGCATCCTTAAATTTGTTTCCCCCTTGAAGCTTGACAATAACATTGCCAATTGTGTGTCTGAATGAAATGTCACAAATCTCCATAATGGTGATGACGTGACTTCTAGAAAACCCGCAACCACTTTACTAAGAGCTTGATAAGAATAAGGGTCACTATCATAGTCAATGCTTGGAATATTGAAACCATGGGGAATATCTACAATAACTAGGGCATAATCCCTTTTAGGTATGAGTTTAGCAATGTCTTCGTAGTCACCTTGTATTACTTGATATTGAATAGTGTTAAGTCTATTCCAAATGAAATGAGTAAGAGTTGGATCAAGTTCAACATTCTTAAGACGTTGCTTTTTCAGTCTTTCGATCTTAATTTTTTCAATAAAGGTTATGAAACTATTTGGTGTTCCATTTGCATCCTTCTTCATCTTTTATAAAATAAACAAATATATGTGTAGGTTATAAGTTAAAAATAGTATACAAATGAATAAAAATGAATGTATAGATCAATATACCTTTTTAAATGCAAGATAAAAAAAAAAATTAATGTTGATGTAGAACTTACATCTCAATAGTTGTGTACAACATCATCCCAACTATCTTCATTCAACAATTTAACCATTTGTTCTTGAATTTTCATGTAAACTTCATGGCTGCATAGATAAAGTAAAAAAAGTTAATATAATGGTATGTATAACAAATACTACCAAGAACAATATGTTATATTTAAAAGAAAATTATAATCTAGAAATAAATAAAAAATATTCAACAAAATTACTTTTGAAATTCCTTAGACATTTCCTCCAATGATAATTCCCCTGACCTCGCACGAGATAATATTGCTTTGACAAGTTTTTCATCCTTCACTCCTTGTAATGCTCTCCAAGGTGTGATAGTCATATCTTCTGGAAGTTGCTTCAGTTCAGGATCTGATTTACTGTTGCTACATATCCTTGGTTTAGACTTTTTGACCTTCCAGTTTTTAATGCCAATGTTCTCCCACATGCTAAAAATCTCATTAATCAACTCTCATATCTCTCTAGTTCTAAATGCCAACTGCAAAATGTTATCAACACCTTTGGATAAATCACTAACTTTGCCTCCTTTTCAATTGATTTTCTCTTCAATTTGATAGCCTATTTTCATACAACATTCCTTTCGGAAATTTACAGTAACATTTATCCTATCCCCACCACATTTTTCTTCAAATTCACTATGAATAAATCTAACCCTTTGGATGAAAGTCATAGAAATCCTATATTCATTATCTGAATTATGATCCCATGCCACTAACTTTGCTTCTGTATCTGATAAACCAGCATAAATTATACATTTCATGGTTTCAAAACATGGGTTATTGGGATATTCCTCCATCAATTTTCTTTGAGCTTCAACATAATGGTTCCGCCCAAACACATAATAATTGTATTCAAAACATTTTGACTTATCAAATGCTTCTTTGTTGGGAACTTGAACTGGATCAACAAGAAGCACATAATTAACCACATGAACTTATGGATTGTACCTCATCAATGTCTTGAAGTTGTGAACATGCAAATGGTGTGGCTTTCTGATTTGATATTTACATTGTCTTTCACTTGCCTTATAGATTTGTCTGACATTAAGTTGAAATGTACAATGACCCTCGATTAAGTTTCTCTTTGTCAAGTTCTGTCGAATGGCATTTTGTTTTGTTTTGATAATGCCATCCTCTGAATCAGCTCATGGTGTAATGATTTCTCTGCTTTCTTTTGAAGTTTCAGTAGGTTCTTGACTGTTGGTAATGACTACTTCAAAATGTTCAACTTTACTTTTCTTCCTCATAACATTCTCATCATTATCTGGAACAGATTTATTCTTGGGCATTGTTAATTTTGATCTTTTACGACTCTTCTCAATTCCAATGTCATCCTCAGTAACGACAACATATTCTTAACTTCCAGTTTCAACTTCCTCGTCTTCAAAAGTAACTTGTCTACCTTTGCTAGATTTATCCATTAGAGGTTTTTTTTTTTTTGATCCCTTGGATGTATTTTTGTAACATCATGAATCACTACATTTTTCTTGTTTGCCATATCTTCTTCTGACACTAAGTAGAAACTGCTAACAACTTTCATAATATCATGCTCTATGAAATGAATGCCTCACAATCTAATTGAACAACTTTCAACAAAATTCTACCTAACAAAATATCATATGTCAATAAAATCAAAGTTATAAAAATATAGTGAGATAGTTACAAGAACACAAAACACAAATATAAATAACAATACTTACGATATTTTGTGTCATCTCATTTACGATTTGTTTACACAACTTTGTAGATACCTTTCTCATGTCATACAATGAATATGATAACTAGTATTTAATCCTTTCATGTGACTTGGGCAGTTTTGTAAGTATGTAAACAACTTCACTATCCAGTACCGAACACATGTCTATAACTTTTCCCATCACCTCATAAATTCCATTATCATTAGGTATATCAACATATAGATATATGTGCACATTTTGGCTTTCTCTTTCTTTCACATACTAGACATTTGATGGAAGTTTCACTTCTTTTGATTTCTTCCAGTATGAAATCATCTTCTTATCGTTTGAGGCACTTGAAAGATTTGTAGCCATCAGGTCAGGTGGGGTTCGTTCACCAATGTTTTTTGAAGATCCACTTTTAAAAGTCTTTGGTTCAGAAAGATTCACATAAATCTTCTTTGATGCCATTTTCCTTAAGAAGAAAAAAAGACACATATAAATTAGTAAATCACAAAAAAAAAAAACTTAAATTAACAACGAAAACGATAAATGATAATTAATTTTATAAACCATAACAATTTAAAAAAAATAAGAAATTTAAAAAATACATCGACTTGCCGCCACACCTTGAAAATTGGTCCCCCCCAGCCCACCTTGGCGGCCCAACAACTGCCCCCCTTCCTGAACCCCAGCCCCATCCGAACTCGTCGGCCCAGTGGCTCGAGGGGGTGGCGGTTGATTCCCAGAATCGACCACCACCCCCGCGAGCCGTTGGGCCACTAGGGTGGGGCAGAGGGCTACCCGACGGGGCAATTCCGGGAATCACCTCGCCACCCTCGCAAGCCATTGGGCCACTAGGGTGGGGTGGGGGCTATCTAGTGGGGCGATTCTGGGAATCACCCTGCCACCCCCGCGGGCCGTTGGGCCGTCGGGTTGGGGCGGGGTGCCGAGTAGCCAGCCCCACCACCTCTAACCTACAGGCTCGTTTAGTTGCTGTGAGCATTACCGGGCCCACCATGCCCATTGCGGACGAGGTGGGTAAATTTGGCCCACAAAATTTTTTTATTCAAAAAGAAAAACTTCATTAAACTTATTTAATTTTAAAATTTGCAAAGCAGTAAAAATTAACTAACCTTTCAAATGCGAGAATCCTCCGTTGAATATGTTGTTGATAGCAATGTAGCTGCTCCACAAATTCGTTTCAAGTTTTTTAACGAACCTCGGAAAATCTTGATGTGATGTGAGTAATAGTGATAATGAAATTTATTATATAGGTGAAATTACGGAAATATTTTATCGTACGGTTAATGTGGGATTAATTTGTTTTAAAAAAAAAAATAACATGTTAATTTTGTTATGGCGATATAGGAAACTATGATAAAGCGAATATTATGGAATTGTTTTACAGCACGGTGAATGTGGGATTAATTTGTTTTAGAAGGTATTATAAAAATTTAAAAAAACATTCAATTGTCTAGTAAATATTATATAGTTTAACTATTAAATTAATTTAGGTAAAAGATTTAGTTTACAATTTTAAATTTAAAGATTTATTTCATAAAAAAAATTTAGTTAAAATTTTTCAATAAATTGTAGAATAAAATAATGGAGGGAAATACATGAAACGAAATTTTTGGAGGGAAAAATTTTGGCGAAATTTTTTGGAGGGAAAATTTCATTCTTTAAGCTATATAATATCATTAGGAGAGTCTGCATTTGTATCATTCAACCTCTTCTATTTGAAATGGATGGATTCTTCTGATAGTGAAGTTTCTCTTTGTGAAGCATCAACATCTTCGTCGCGTAACAACTCTATTCATATTGATGAATATAACGGAAATTCTTCCATTATGAATAGAAAGTCTGTTGACACCTAATCCTCTGCGGTTGGGTAAACCTGGAATGTGAACAGTCATCAGAAGATGAACTGAGCAGTCACATTCTTGTATATAACAATAGCTACCGAATGTAATAAAATGAATCAGTTTTTCCTGCGTTTAGAGAGTTACTGCCTAGCCTGACATGGTATCAGAGCCAGTTCTAAATATAGTCGTAACTCCCTTCATCTCTGCCACTGCCTCTGTCCTGAAATGCCACTGCCTCAGTGCTGAGCGCTGCCCTGCCTCTTCCTCTGTCGCTCTCTGAACAGTCAGAGCCATGTCATAAACGTTTCAAAGCGGTATCCTCTGTACATTCCATTGGAGAAACGGTTTGCTGCGCTACGAGAATGAATCGATTGGGTTAATTTTCCAGACATTGGCTCTCTGGAAACTGCAGCTGTAGACCTGAGCATTTCCTTGGAATGCAAAGATCGATATTCTATCCTTCTTCATTCTGCATGTTGATGGCATCTCTCTGCCTCACCGGTGGTGAATCATGATCTATGGAACGAGTTGTAGCTGCGTGAATATTTGAAGCGGATGAGGGCGATGGTATTTCAATATGAATAAACCGTGGATTGTATATTGTGCATAAACCGTGGCCGGTATATTGGCATAAACCGTGGACTGTATATTGGCATCCATTATAATTACCCGCAAACCCATGTGACCACGAATGAAGCCTGGTAAGTAAGGTATAACCTTGTCCTTTACATCAGTTTGGATTTGGCGGTCATCGTTTCCGGCGGTGTATGGAAAGATTCGTACCGTCTGTTCCGTCATATAACTAGGAGCTGCAGTCGATAATTGCAACATCGATTTTGTTTTTCTTCAAAATTGTAAAAGGAAGTTTTACTATCAGCTGCATATATGGTAAACTATTTTCTGCGCCTCTAGAATAAGCGAGACCGAGGCTAGGCGCCCTTCGCTCCCTTTCAGTGTAGAAATCCCGCCTCAAATGACCAGGCCGTTAGCCATTCTCAAATCCCACAGGCTTTAAAAAACAAAATTAATGTGATCCAAGCCGACTAGAATCGCTGGTAAAAAAAAAAAGAAAAGGGCCGGTATCTTTACTCGCTGTCCCAGAGAATGGAATTTTGAATTCGCGTCGATATAAGCTGAGGCGCGGAGCTGATGATCATTGAAATAACGCATCTCAGATCACTTTATAAATCGCATTGCATTCACTGCATGGTATCATTGTAATAAGTATAAGGTGAAACCGAGTTTGCATTTCAGATAATCTTGTAAGTATTGAAGTTATGTATGGATAACAGCTGGTATTATTCTGGATGTTTTTATCTAACATTAAAGGGATTTGAAGAAAAAATAGTGCGTAAGGAAGAGATTTGAAATCCTTTGAGAATGCCTTTTTGAGTGCAATTTCACTTTTTTATCAGCAGAAGTAATTTTTTACAGAATGCATTCAATCATCTCTATGGTAGGAACAGTTCTCACTGGCAAGGAGAACTATCCTGAATGGTCCCGGATGATAAAACACACCCTCATCTTCAATGAGTTGTGGAAGGGAGTGTGTGTCGGAGAAGGAGACAATGACCCAGTGCAGCCTACATCAGACAAAGAGCTCGTCATTTGGGATAACAAGAACAGCAAAGCCTATGCATTAATCGCAGCATCTGTAAATGAAGAAGTAAGTCGCCATATTTCATCATATTCAACTGCCTTTGAAGCTTTACAAAAGCTCAAAGAACTCTATGACTCACATTCTGCACTTGAAGTTGTTAAGCTCATGATTAAACTCTTCACTCTTGAACTGAAAAATAATGATCCTCTTGCTCTTGCATCTGAAGTTAAATCCATAATGCATGATATCAAATCCACTAAGGTTGAGTTGGATATCCCTCTTATTGCTTTTCTCAAGGCACTCTATCCTACTTACTCCAATTATCTCGAGTCTTTACAAGCAAATGGAAATCTTAAAGATATAACCTTTGACTCTCTTGTGAAAAAGTTTGCTGAAAGAGAGAAAGCCTTTGGAAAGAAGATAGTCCCTGAATCTTCTGAAGAGACTGTTTGCCTTGCTCATAAAGAAAAACATCCTGCTCAAGATTCTACAAGAGGAAGAGGTGGACGAAGAGGAAGAGGAAGATACTTCAGAGGCAGGGGGGCAGACATTCTCAAGGAGAAAAGGCAGATCTGCATTGCATTCGCTGCAAACGAAATGGATCACATGATGCTTCTACATGCAAGCTACCATGGGACAAAATTGAGCAGAAAAGAAACCAGCAGAAAGGTAAAACTGATGATACAGACAAAGGTAAAGCACCTGAATCCGCTCACTATATTGAGGCACAATGTAACATTGGAGTAAATGAAGACTTGTTTAATGCTTCACTTGATTCTTCGAAAAATGATTGGTTGCTTGATTCAGGAGCAACCTGTCATATGACTCATAGGAAAGATTTTTTTGAAGATTTCACTGACAACGTTGATGGAGCAGTATACTTTGCAGATCAGTCAAAAATCAAGCCATCAGGGCTTGGCACAATCAAGCTTAAACTGCCTGGTCTTCCAGACTTTCTTCTGGATCATGTTCTATATCTCCCACAGCTCAAGAGAAACTTGCTATCCTTGGTCCACATCCGCCAGCAAGGTCACTCCATTCATATGTTTGATGGCAAGCTTGAGGTAAGAAAAGCATCTGACCACTCACTTGTCATGAGGGGAATAGAAGAAGAAAGGCTTCTCAAACTGCAAGGAACCTCTGCTCATGCACAACATTTCTCATATATTTCTCATCATGAAGAAGGTACACTTCCATCAAGTTTATTATGGCATGCTAGATTTGGACATTTAAACTATGACAGTCTCCGCTTATTGAAGAAAAATGGTGTTGCTGGTTTGCCTACAATTCCTAGGAAACATAAGCAATGTGATGTTTGCATTCTAGGAAAGCATAGAAAACAGTCTTTTCATGATTCACATTCAAGAGCACATAGGAAGCTTGAACTCATTCATTCAGATTTATGTGGTCCAATGCCTGTTCCTTCTGCAAATGGAAATAAATATATCATGACATTTATTGATGATTACACCAGAATGTGTTGGGTTTATTTATTGAAGAACAAATATGATGCTTTTCAAACATTCAAGAATTTTCATAAATGGATTGAAAATGATGCACAATCTCATATTGGGTCTATTCACACTGATAATGGAAAAGAATATACATCAAACGAATTTGAAAACTATCTTCGCCAACATGGGATCAAACATCAAACAACTGTGCCTTATAATCCCCAACAGAATGGTGTAGCTGAAAGAATGAATAGAACAATCTTGAATATGGTACGATCCATGCTTTTCTTCAAAAATGTAAAGATAATGTTTTGGGCTGATGCTGTTCTATGTGTTGCATATATAAAGAATAGATGTCCATCTAATGCTATAAGAAACAAGACTCCTTATGAATTGTGGTATGGACATGTTCCTTCGGTAAAACATCTCAGGATCTTTGGTTCCACCTGTTATGCTTTGATACCAAAGGTACATAGAAACAAACTTGGTGCTAGAAGTCGTAAGTGTATCTTCCCGGGGTATTCAAACACCTCTAAAGCATACCGCCTCTATGATGAAGTAAATAAAAAGTTTGTTGTATCTAGAGATGTCATTTTTCTTGAATCATCCAAATCTGACAATGTTGTTGAGCGGCAACTTGATCGCTTGGATAGATTCACAAAAACGAAATCATTTCAAGAATTTGATAATCAGATTCCACATCTTGAAGGGGGGATTCCTATACTAGATCAACATGTGGAATCTTCTTCTGAAGCACAATCTCCCCTGCATGAAACTCCAACAACGGATGATGCTTTAAGTGATGTAATTGATAGAATTGGGAGACTCAATCTTGATTCAGTCCCAACTCAATCAACAGAGCAGCCTGGACCATCTCAGAAAGGTCCCCCAAAGTGGCTGACAAAGACACTTGAAAGTGTTCATCCTGATGAAATTGGAAAAATAGGAACCAGAAATTCAAACCGACAAAATGGAGGTGATGTAGATGACTCTAATTCACCTGTTGATATGGATGTTACTTATGATTGTGAATTGAACTTGTCTACAGATTTTGAACCAACTTCCTTCCAAGAAGCTGCTTCTCATGATGAATGGAAAGAAGCGATGCAAAAGGAGTATGATGCTCTCATAAAGAATGGCACTTGGAAGCTGGTTGACCCTCCATTTGGAACCAAACCAATTGGCTGCAAGTGGGTCTGCAAGAACAAGTACAAAGCTGATGGCTCACTTGACAAGCACAAAGCTAGGCTTGTGGCAAAAGGTTTTGCATAGAAGGAAGGGGTTGATTATGAGGAAACTTTTGCCCCCACAGCAAAATGGGCCACCATTCGGACACTCTTTGCACTAGCAGCTCAGAACGGTTGGAAAGTCCATCAAATGGATGTAAAGACTACATTCTTGAATGGAGATCTAAAAGAGAATGTTTTTATGTCCCAGCCTGAAGGATTTGCTGTGAAAGGACATGAACAAAAAGTATGCAAACTTGTGAAGTCCTTGTATGGCCTCAAACAAGCACCGCGAGCCTGGTATGAAAAACTAACTGAGCATCTTTTGAAACTCAACTTCAATCATTTTGATCTTGATGATGCAACTTTATTTGTCAAGAAAGTTGGCAAAACAGTTGTATATCTTGTGGTATATGTAGATGATCTTTTAATGACAGGGAACAATGAAAGCTACATTTTATCCATAAAGAAGGAATTGGGGAAAAGTTTTGAAATGACTGATTTGGGCTATGTTCATTACTATCTTGGCATTGAAGTAACCCAACATCCAAAATCCATATTTCTTTCTCAAAAGAAATACATTGGAGATTTGTTAAACAGATTTGGCATGACAGAGTGCAATCCTCTTTCTACTCCAATGGAACAAAGCTTAAAGCTCACATCTATTGAAGGAAAGGAATTTGAGGATGCAACAAAGTATAGACAGCTTATAGGAAGTCTCATCTACCTCACTACTACTAGACCAGACATTTCATTTGCTGTTGGAATCCTCTCCAGGTTTATGCAAAAGCCTCGTGAGGGACATTGGTCTGCTGCAAAAAGAGTTCTAAGGTACTTGAAGGGAACTCAAGACCTTGGAATCAAGTATACACAGGTGGACGACTTCAACTTGATTGGATACTATGATTCAGACTTCGATGGAGACAAAGAAACTAGAGTATCTACTTCAGGATATGCTATGAGTCTTGGATCAGGAGCTGTCTCTTGGAGATCACGCAAACAATCAGTTCCAGCAGATTCCACAACAGAAGCAGAATACGTGGCAGCAGCTGAAGCAACGAAAGAAATTGTGTGGCTCAGGAAAATTCTTGAAGATTTGCAGGTAAAACAAGTACAATCAACTCCACTCATAATTGACAACACCTCTGCAATAAAGTTGGCCAAGAATCCAAAGTTCCATGATCGTACAAAGCACATCAATACTAAATATCATCTGATCCGACATCATGTTGAGGCCAAAACAATCCATCTCCGTCATTGTTCCACAAATGAGCAAATTGTAGACATCTTCACCAAAGCGATTGGAAGAGAAAAGCTTGAAAGATTCAGAATGATGCTTGGACTCACCATCATCCCTTCAGATTAAGGGGGGGAATGTTGACACCTAATCCTCTGCGGTTGGGTAAACCTGGAATGTGAACAGTCATCAAAAGATGAACTGAACAATCACATTCTTGTATATAACAATAGCTACCTAATGTAATAAAATGAATCAGTTTTTTCTGCGTTTAGAGAGTTACTGCCTGGCCTGACAAAGTCAATTCTTCCACTTAGTCCTAATCCGAATGACTATGAGAGCAACACTAATGAAAGAGGGGATGAAGAATTTCAAATAAATAAAGAGTCACGGTTTCCACTTAGTCCTAATCCTAAGGATTATGAGAGCAACAGTGATGAGGAGCATGATGAAGAATTTCAAAAGAATGGAGTGTCATGATGTCCACTTAGTCCTAATCCTATGGACTACGAGAGCAGTAGTGATGAAGAGCATGATGACGAATTTCAAAAGAATGGAGTGTCACGGTGTCCACTTATTCCTAATCCTATGGACTATGAGAGCAGCAATGATGAAGAGCATGACGACAAATTTCAAAAGAATGGATTGTCACGGTGTCCACTTAGTCCTAATCCTAAGGACTATGAGAGCAACAATGATGAAGAGCATGATGAAAAATTTCAAAAGAATGGAGTGTCAAGGTGTCCACTTAATCCTAATCCTATGGACTATGAGAGCAGCAGTGAAAAAGAGCATGATGACGAATTTCAAAAGAATGGAGTGTCACAGTGTCCACTTAGTCTTAATCCTAAGGATTGTGAGAGCAGTAGTGATAAAGAGCATGATGAAAAATTTCAAAAGAATGGAGTGTCACGATGTCCTCTTAGTCCTAATCCTATGGACTATGAGAGCAGCAGTGATGAAGAGCATGATGACAAATTTCAAAAGAATGGAGTGTCACGGTGTCCACTTAGTCCTAATCCTATGGACTATGAGAGCAACAATGATGAAGAGCATGATGAAAAATTTCAAAAGAATGGAATCTCAAGGTGTCCTATTAGTCCTAATCCTATGGACTATGAGAGCAACAGTGATGAATAATTTCAACTGAATAGAGTGTCACAGTGTCCACTTAGTCCTAATCCTATGGACTATGAAAGCAGTAGTGATGAAGAACATGATGAAGAATTTCAGAAGAATGAAGTGTCATGGTGTCCACTTAGTCCTAACCCTATGGACTATGAGAGCACCAGTGATGAAGAGCATGATGAAAAATTTCAAAAGAATGGAGTGTCACGATGTCCTCTTAGTCCTAATCCAATGGACTATGATAGCAACAGTGATAAAGAGCATGATGACGAATTTCAAAAGAATGGAGTGTCATGGTGTCCACTTAGTCCTAATCCTATGGACTATGAGAGCAGTAGTGATGAAGAGCATGATAAAAAATTTCAAAAGAATGGAGTGTCACGATGTCTTCTTAGTCCTAGTCCTATGGACTATGAGAGCAGTAGTGATGAAGAACAGGATGAAGCACTTAGTCCTAATCCTAAGGACTATGAGAGTAGCAGTGACAAAGGACAGGATGTAGCATTTTCAGTAAGTAAACAGTCACATTTTTTATGTAGTCCTAATTCTATGGACTATGAGAGCAACACTGCCAATGCACATGAGGAAGAATATCCAATAAACATTGAGTCAAATTTTCCATTTAGTCCCAATTCTAAGGACTATGATAGTAGCACTAAAGAAGGGGAAGATGAAGAATATCCTCCAAGTCAGTGTTTGAAAAGCACAACTGATCATAATGTGGATAACATTCCTCAGAATGATGATGAAAATGCTTCTACAAATGATTATCAAATGATGGATATGTTGCCAAGAAATATTGTATCGAGGAGTAGGAGCAGACCTTTTTGTATCAATGCAAGATGTTCTAGTTATACAAGGGGTAGAGTAGAATATCTGACGAGAAGAAGTTCTATCATCGCTCTCATTTCAAGTGAATGTTGTCAAAAAGATTTCTTGAAACATATGGATTTCAAATTTGCATTAGAGAAAAGAAAGAGATATTTGTCAATGAATAAAAGCATGCAAAATTCATATTTAGTTGGGTGCATGCAATCTACATTATCAGGTTATGATTATCATATTGGGTCTTTATTTATCTGTAGAAAGGCTTTCAAAATGTTTCATTCAATGGATAATTTTCGTCTCTTGAGAATCCAAGAAAATTTAGAAAAGGATCCCACATTTTATTCAGAAGTACGTCATAAATGACAATTTGGGCCATTATCAAACATTGTAATGTCATGGATGAAAGATTTCTTTTCAAAGCATGGAGAGTGTATGCCAAATAGAGAGACAATACATATTCCAGATAATTTTTCAAGACGAGAAATCTACAACTTATACAAAGAATATGCAAAAGGTGCTGAGGGACATGGTCAGTTTATTACATATCAATATTTTGTGAAGGTATGGAAGAAAGAATTCAACAATGTTTGTATTCCTAAGAAGACAAGGATGGGGATTTGTAGTACATGTGCTTCTCTTAAATAAAAAAAGGACAAATGTGAAGGGTCAGAAAGAGGTAAGCATTCATAACTTTAACTTTTAAAATTGTATAGTCATCAATTATGAAAACGTATTTCTTAATGGCTTTCTTTTATGTTGTGTAGATTCAATTGTCAAAGAACTTCAGGAGCATCACGAATAACAAACAAGTGAAAGGAAAAATTTGTACAAGCATCAAAAGAAGTGTTATGATAATCTGAATAAATATTTGGGTTTGATAATTGATGGTATGGACCAGAAGAAAACACTCTTACCACATTTTGTTCGCACACCCAAAAATTTACAGGAGGAAAATTTTATTCAGTATCACTTGGTCGGTTGCATGGTCTTCAATGGGAAAATGTTGCCAAAGGGTGTACTTCACAGCTCCAAATATTCATAATGATGCAAATATGACAATAACCATAATTCATTATGTGCTTTCTCACTGGTCTGGTAATCTTCCTAAAGTTTTGTATTTGCAATTGAACAACACTTGCCGTGAAAACAAAAATTAGGTTGTTTTTGGATATCTAAACATGCTTGTTGAATTGAGAATTTTTCAGAAGGTAAAGGTTGGTTTCCTTCTTGTTGGGCACACTCATGACCATATTGATAAGATGTTTAGTCGTTTTTCAGTCACATTGAGGAGGAAGGAAGTTGGGAGCTTGCCATCATTAATTGAATGTATTGACAAATCATACATGTCAGAGCCTACTTTTGATGTGTTGGAAGAAACTGTTGACATGTGAAGGTTTATTCTAGGATCGCATGGTGAAGAGAGATGCATTGAACAACTTAATGATATTAGCTTTCAACATCAATTGCGTATCAAAAAAATTCATGGGAAAACACTAATATGGGGCAAGAAGTATTCAATTACTGCAAAATGGGCACCGTAATCAGGTTTGGAATTTTTGAAGTTCATTCCAGAGCATCCAATATTTGCATCAAAAATATTGTTATTACAATCAGTTGGTGAAGTTCATAATGCACGTAGACAGAATAGAGATATAAATTATTCTGATTGCCTAAAAGAAATTAAAAAATGTATTAGATATACATATGAGTACGTTGACATTGTTGATTCAGTTTGGTGGGAGTCATTTTTCAATAATCCAAGTGATATCATTTCAACAACAACAAATGAAGATATACCTTGAAAAATCCATTTATTTGGCCACAAAATGTGTCAAATGAACATGAGAAAATAAATATTGTTGAACAACAATAATCTCAAGGTATTATTAATTCTTCACAGGCAGAGGAAAGAGAGATGTATATTGGTTCCAGAAGATCTCGTGCACAACGTGAAGCCATGGAAGACTTTTACAGGGGTTCAATACAGGATATTAAGAAGGGTTGCATGATCGCAGTGTTAGCAGATGGAGATCCCAATGGCTATCCATTCTGGGTTGCTAAGGTTATAAAGGTCTTTACAGAAAATGAGGATGTTACAGGTGTTGAAGTACATTGGTATGCCACAAATACACACCCATTCAATGGTGTGTATATGCTAGAGATGGTAGTTGACAAAAAAAATTGCGAAAAGAGAAAAAGAAAGGGTACAAATATAAATCGCCACTGCACAGACCTCTTAAAATTGGAGGATGTTGACATACTTGTTTATGACTTCAATTTAACAAAGAGAGGAACTCTTCGCTTCAAGACAATAGAGATTCTGAAAAGGTTGTTACCAGAACGAACAATGTTGAGATGGGAGTCTGCTAAACCAATCGTAGATCAAGAAGAATTTTGAAACCTGAAATGGTGGGCATGCATTTGGACTCAGATGGGGCACTAGTTGATGAAAGAGAAGAATATGGAACATCTTCGTCTGCATCCAATCATTCATTTGAAGATGTGAATTCTGATGGTGTGCAAGAAAATATGAGTGATTTTGAATAATTGTTTAAGACAGTTTATATAACTGATATTTGCATCGTATCTTGAAATAAAAATTTTGATTTCCATATGGTGTTAAATTAGAAGTTATGAGTCATTTTTATGTTGTTGGATTATATGTCTTAATTATGATGATTTTTATTGTTTAGAATATCTACAATGCAACATTAAATTAGAGATATAATGTATGTTTCATTCAATATACAAATAATAACATTTTGATTAATTTAGTCATGTAATTTGTTCATAATGTCATGGTTTTTTAATTTTATGGTTGAAAACATTCCATTTTTTTTGTATCTTTAATGTTATGGTTGAAAACAATTAGAATTTTAATAATCTTTAGTGTGATGTTATTATATGTTTAACAACATGGATGAAAACTAATAGAATTTTAATGTATTTCAGATCTCATTATTTTATCTTTATGGTCATTACTAAAACATGTTGAATTTATACTTAGGAAAGAAAAATTTTATTCTACCAAAAACATTAGTGTGTTTTTTCCTCATAAACAATTGTTTTTTTGCACATAAAAAACCGGTTTTACTAGCATTTTTTTAAAATGTTGAAAATTGACCCTAAAAAAAAACCATCGTTCCAGTATCAACACTTTTTGTTTTTAGGGTGTTTTTTGCCATTTTTAAAACATGTTCAAAATTGACTCTAAAAAAAAAAAAACCATCGTCCCAGTATACACACTTTTCATTTTTAACACTGTTTTTGATGTTTTTTCGGGGTTTTTTGGCTAGAGTTCCCATTTTGAGTTTATAGTTCTCGTTTCAAAGTTTACATTGTTAATAGATTTGTGTAAATGCTTTCCTTTGATTGGATGAATTTCAAAAGCAATGGGTCTTTCTTCTTGCATTAAAATGACACCAATTCCATTTCTCGAGTCATCACATTCCACAATAAAGGTTTTTGTGAAGTCTGGCATAGCTAAGACCGGTGCTTGGCACATTGTCTCTTTAAGATGTTCAAAGGCTTTCGTTGCTTCCGAAGTCCAATAAAATGCATCTTTCTTCAGTAACGTTGTTAGAGGTGCTACTGTTCTCCCATAATTCCTAACAAACTTGTGATAATACCCTGTCAACCCGAGAAATCCTCGCAGATGCTTTATGGATGTGGGGATTTTCCATTCCTTAATGGCCTTAATTTTGCTAGGGTCTACCTTAACACCTTCATGAGATACAATATGACTCAAATATTCCACCTCTTGTACTCCAAAGAAACATTTGGAGGTTTTTGCATATAACTATTTCTCCTCCAATAGTTTGAGCACTTTATCAACATGTTGAAAATAATCCTTCCAAGACTTGATGTAGATTAATATATCACCAAAACAAAAATACGAAGACAAATTTTCTAAGGAAGGGTTTGAAAATGGAATTCATCAAACCTTGAAATGTAGAAGGTGCATTGGTAAGGCCAAAAGGCATGACCAAAAATTCATAATGACCCTCATCAGTTCTAAATGTTGTTTTTGGAATGTTTTCAATCTTCATTTTAATTTGATGATATTCTAAATGAAGGTCCAACTTGGTGAAGTAAATTTTTCCATGCAATTCATCCAATAAGTCATCAATGGCAGGAATGGGAAATTTATCTTTAATAGTGAGCTTGTTGAGCTCCCTATAATCCGAACACATGCGCCATGATCCATCCTTCTTGTGCACCATACTACTGGAGTAGAGAAAGAACTTTGACTAGGTTGAATTATACTAGCCTCTAGCATTTCTGCAACCATACGTTCAATTTCACTCTTTTGGGCATAGGGATATCTGTAAGGCCTGATGTTTAGAGGAACACTTCTTGCAATCAAATGAATAGCATGATCATGATCACGAATAGGTGTGAGGCCTTTGGGAGTCTCAAATACCTTGTAATGATTGTCCAAGACTTTTTGGAGATTTGGAGAAATAGATGATTTCGACGTGGGAACCTCTAGCGAACATAATCGTGCAATTATGCCACGTTGTTCTTTCTTTAGAAGCTTTGTCATGCGTTAGAGCTGATTATCTTTCTCGATTTCCCTACGATACCTCTTAATTCAAATTCCTTTCCTTCTGAAATTTTTTCAAGAAAAGTTCTTGAAAATTAAAAGCTATTGTACCCAAAGATTGTAGCCATTGGACTCCTAATACAACATCAACACCACCCATTGAAAATGAAAGCATTGGAATATTCAAAACATATTCTCCCATGGATAGCTTGATATTATGGCACTTTCCAGAGCAATTTATGGTTCTTCTATTTGCAACCATCACTTGACACTCTGGTGCTGGATATATGAAACAATTCAATTCTTTCGCTATCTTACAACGAATAAAATTATGGGTACTTCCCGAATCAATCAACACTATTACCTTTTTCTTCTTGATATCTCCTTCTATCTTGATAGTTTGAGGAGTGCTTATTTCAGTCAATGCATTACAAGATATGGTCAGATTCATTTCTTCTTTCTCTAGGCTTTGTTCCTGGTGTGTATCCTCTTCTTTTGATTTTTCTTGTTCCTCTTCACAATCTATGTAAAATAATTTTTTCTCAGCACACTTATGACCTTTAGTGTATTTGCTATCACAACTGTAACAAAGACCTCTTGCTCTTTTTTCTTCCAATTGTTATGGTGTCAACCTTGTAGGCTGTGGAAGGCTAGGAGCAACAACACTTCCATCTTTATCGTTGTGATTGATAGGCTTCCTTGTTGCCATAATTTTGCTTTCAATTTTTCTTGCCAACCTGAATGCCTTCTCCAATGAATCAGGTTCCCAAAGGCGAACCTCATGTTGGATGTTATCTTTTAATGTCCCAAGAAAAATATCAATCCTATGCTCCTCTGGAATATTTTTTACCCTTATATTCAATTTTTGGAAGTCCTCAATGTGCTCCACCATTGAACCTTTTTGTTTGAGATTTATCAATTGGCTAAAAAAGGTGTTGCTTTTTGTATCCTCATAATGTGCTATCATTTCTTTCGTAAAAATTGCCCAAGTGACAATTTGTTTACGAAAGCAAAGCCATCGATACCATACAAACAGATTGGGTTCCAAATATAAAGTCACAATGCGTACCTTTTGTGTGTTTTGTACATTATGGAGACATAAATATTGCTCCATTTGTAGTATCCATGCCATCAAACTTCCTCATATCGATCTTTGGAACTTGGTGGGTCTTTAATCCAATGTTAGAGCCTATGAAATCATGACTAGCATTTCTTGTGTTCTCATCATGAGTTCCCTCTACTACCTTTTCGCCATTAGGAAGCATTTCTTGTGGCAACTTTGTCAAACCTCCTTTCAAACCTTCCATGTCTTTCTTCAAATATTTAATGTTTATTTTTAAACCATCCATCTTAGCTTCCACGCCATTCTTTAAACCATCCATCTTAGCTTCCACACCTTTCTTTAAACCATCCATCTTAGCTTTTGCTACTTTTTGTGAGAGTAAAATTTGTTGCACTTGGTCTCGTAATTTTGATATATCATGTTGCATTTCTTCCTCTTCTTCATGAGTCAGGCTAGAGCTTTCAGGTTGCTTATTAAGTGTTTCCATTTTCTTTCTTTGGGGCATCAATTAATGATAATCATGCTTCACTATTTCCTTTGAGTCCCTTCAAACTATTTTTTCAAACCAAACTTATGCAAAATTTTAAAAAAGGTTGCACACCTTTTTTGGCTTTGTAGGAGCTCAATATTGAATATGTTGTAGCTCTGTAATTTCGGATGTCCAAGGTCTGAAATTTTGTCACGTGGTATCCCTCTGAGTCCTCGTTCCAACCCCGTAAGTCTGATCAATATCGGATTCTCCAAGAAAGAGTTATTCCAAATCTCCCACGATGACCTAATTATAGACTGGTTCAGTAGAGCGAACTTGTACGAAGTGCCATGTGTCACTGTTTCGACCTTTGGACCTGAAACCAATACAAAGAAAACTTTTTATATCTTTTTATGAAATTTCAATCTGATGCTCAAAGAGAAAGTTATGATGATTTTCCCTAGGTCACTTGTTCGAGATATAATTCAGGAGCCTGCAAAAGCCCTAACTTCCTTGGATCATATCTCCTAAAATATAGCGAGACAAGATCTGAAATTCGTACCCAAGGTTCATCAAGATTCGGCTCAAACTGGTTTTAATTTTAGCTTCTGAAACGTCGTAGAAAAAAGGTTATAGCGAAAATGCCATGATGACTTGTTTGAAACAATGAAACCCTAGAATCCAAAGCTCCGATACCAATTGTTATGAAACCAGCTCACAAAATAGAAGAAAAGATAGATCAACGCCTTCAAAATCAGCCTCTTCGAGGGGGCAACCTCCTTTACATTACATAAATGAACAATTCTTGGATAATACAAATGGCAAGACCTCCTTTCTATATATAGGAGTCTAAGGGGTCACAATATAGTCAAAGTCGGCATAACAATAATAATGTAAGGGCACAACAATAACAATAGTGGGCTTCTATGGGGCACAATAATAACAATATGGAGACAACATAGGCACAACAATAACAATAAGGGGATACAATGAAAATAATAATAAGAGAATACACTAGTATTATAGGGACCTAACACTGTCAAAGCTTATACTCACCTCAATCAGTGACAAGAGAAACCAAATCTATTGGTTGATATAGGGATATATGAGGTTTCGACAAAAACATAAGAAACAATAATTATTCATGGCAGTGCCCTATGATAATGAGACTACAAAATAAAACAAAAGAACAACATAACAACATATTCATGAATTCGAAGATGTCACTAGAGCAGGGTCCTGTGCACTTGTACCAACTGGCTCAGGTGGCTTGGACTCAAATTAGACGTGTATCTCTAGGTGAGCCAAATGAGCATCCATTCTCTCTAGACAAGCCTTTTGTCACCACTAAACCCTCTGGATATCGTTTAGAAATGAGATTATCTCATTTCTCTTCTCATGTTTCTCTTTTAACACTTGGCCTAATAGAGTCTTCGATTGCTAGTATGAGGTGATGTGATGCATGTATTAGTTCCTTCTTCCCCTGTTACGACTAGGATCCAAAAGCCAACGAGAAACCTCTTCTAGTATTTCCGAATCAGAGTAGGCCTCCAATATTTACGAATCGTTGTATTTAATTGAGCATATTATGTTGTAGAGTGTATTATGTTGTAGAGTGACCTTGACACAATAAATTGCATTGATTAAATCACAAGTCAAAGGATTTTAGCTCGAGTGATTTGGTGAACAGTTGTTTTCCCAGTTACAAGGGTTTAGGTCTCTCAAGACAAGTTGTAATCAATATGTTTGTAGAATTTATAAAATAGTTGTATATTACAGGGGTAATAGTAGCAACAAACAATGTAAATTTTAAAATCTTCAAGATACAAGGCCTATCAACATTAAAGCTTAAAGCCATCACATCAATATACTTATTACAAGCTCAAATTGTTACCTACTATAACTCAATCTCGATGGACAAGACAATAACATTCCTTCCAACTGTTAGGATATTCCGACACATAGGATATAGTTAAGTTCAACTTGGTCTAGTATAGAGTTAGGTTAGAGTTAGGTAAAGTGTGTTTCTTTACCGTTGTACATTTTGTAACTTACAATCCGACGGTCACGATATGTAGTGATCCGACGGTTCACTCTCACCTCGGTATTACCGACACTTGATCCGTGGCTTGACACCCGATTGGTCCATGAGTTCTATTTAAAGCGCATGGAGGGTCATTGTTCGGGTAATCCGTGCATGAGAGAAGCTTATGTAAATTTTCATTCTTTGATTAATAAATTGCCTGTAGTACCCACGTTGGGACAGGCCGTGGACTGTTTCCCTCCTTGCACTCTGAGGGTTTTAACCACGTCAAAAATACTGGTGTATTGATTTGAGATCTGGTTGTGAGCGGTGTCCTTTTGGTATTCTTTCTGTGGAACTTACCCTGTAAATTCCTACACCAACCACCAAAACTAACCTCAAATAACTTTAATTATACATATATATTAGTTATGAGAACAAAACTCACTCACTAAAGACATTCAGTTTTATAATTTGTAATGATTTTAAAGACATCCAGTTTTATAATTTGTAATGATTTTTTTGTCTTCTTAATATTAGTTACACCACATTTGACATTGGGCTTCCATAATGATCTTAGCGAGGATTGAAATTCATCATTGTAAATATGCATACATTTATTGTTGAAGTGAGAACACATACAACTAAGATGGACATGTGAATGATATTGCCTATAGGTATATTTGTGTTTACATGTGAACATATGATTAAGAGTATGTATTTTCTCCTAAAAAATCACAAGTTCAAATTTATAAAGATAGAGTATGTACATAAGGATAGAGTATGTACACATTTGTAAATTTTAATAATCAAATTGCTATATAAAATCAAATATCTTATGCCATACTCCAAAATAACAAATATCTTATGTCATACTCCAAAATAATGTATAACTTGATAATAACTTAAAAATTAAATCATTATTATTATGCTATTGGGTGGAAATGGCAAACCTTAAAAATCCTGGAATTGAACTATTTAATGGGCATTATGCCTTAAATCCTATAAAAGAGATTGCGTTTCTTGGTATTGGGTGCAAGGATTACCATAATTCAAAGGAGACCCATGAATGAATGAATGAAGTGTTTTAATCGCGTCCATGAGGCCAAGTAGCATATGAGACTCAGATATATAGATAAACAAGTAGCCAACAAAGGAAACCTTGTACAACCCAAAACATTGTGCCTATTTTTTTTCTTCTTTTGCATCTTGGATCTTCCACTGTGGTATATCTTGACGAGGAAGGAAGTATGCAATTTTTATTATTTTCTCTTTTTTTTTCAAATAAATTATTCAAGTTGTTCACTTTTAGTGTCTCACTATGATTGATCCAAATATCCTAGTAAGTTAACCATTCCATAATGTAATGCCATTCTATCTTTACGGTTTCTTGACTTAACTATACCTTCTTCCCATTCTTCTTTGGTATCATCCATGAATAAACATTTTTTTCAGCGATAAAGATATGCACCGCATACGTAATGCTACACTAATAAATGAATAAATGATTTTGTCTAAAAACTGGGAGTATTTATTTTGAAGCTTCACAAAAAAAGGTCAAATACATTGAGATGAAAAAGCGAGACGAAGAAGCAATCTGTCTCATAAACTATCAGCGAGACGAAGAAGCAATCTGTCCTATAAACTATCTTTAACTTCGTAAACATTAAAATAATTTATTTCTTTCTTTCCACAAAACCTAAAAAAAAAAAAAAAAACCAACAAAATTGAACACTCTGAACAAAATTGAATGATATCATTCTATAATTTAAATTAAATGATGAGCGTCGATGCCCGATCCATGCGTGGCAGTGGGTTCATTCGAAACCCCTAGAACCCATATTGATGGGACTCATTTGCCGAAAATAATAGCTCTGGGATATGACAGGTATGTTCATGTGTATATACAGAGATAGATTTAGAAGTGAATGTTATATCTCAACCCATATGAAATGGGCTCGTTTGTCTAAGTCATCAGCAAAGCATTACGGCATGGCACATCTATCGAAGTATACTTGCACCCAGCGATAGAAGTTGGAAAGTTGTATACAAGCAGCAGCAGAAGAGGATAATTAAGAATTGAGAGATATGGATGTGGAGGAGGATCCCTCAGGCAGCAGTCGGCCACAACAAACCCAGAATCAAGACGAAGCCATTCAGATTCAGTCACTTCTCGCATTAGCCAGGCAGCGGATCAATGAAGGAAGCCCAGGCGAAGCCTTGCAAGCTGTAAGCCATCTTCACACCAATTTTCTTTTCAATTTATTCATGAAATCCATCAAATCCCCAACTGAAATTTCACCTATTTTTCTTTCAGATGTCATGTGTAGTCTGGTCAATTGAATACTCTATAGATGTGGGATTTGATTAAGAGGTTTTCTGTATGGTGTCACTCCGTTTGAATAAACAAATCACGATTTACTTTAGAAATATTTGTTTATTACTGTCCGGTTCAGTACTGATGACAGTAGAATGAAGATGTATTTTAGGTTTTATTGGGCTAGGGCTTTTGGAGGACTGAAACCGTTTGCTTAGCCTTTGAATTATTCTTTACATTACATCATTGAGAGCCCCAAAAGATAATATACTACTAACATTCCTTAACTCGAGAAAGACCGAGTCCTTTTGAGTCTTTACAGTTGGCTCTTTGTATCAAACTCTTTCTGGGATTCTGTAAAAAATCATTCGATTTAGGGCCAGTTCCATATTTACCATATCAGTATAGCATTTGGCCCTGTATCCAGCTGTGTACTTGCCAAACTCTTGTTGATCAAGTATTGTACAATCAATACGTGGCTTCCAGACTTCCAAGTACTGGCGAATACTCGCCGAGTATGCTGAGTATCCCAAGTCAGTACTTACAGCAGCCACGAGCACTTTTTCCTGCATTAAAATGTAGCTCTTTTCATCTTTCTATACTGCTAAGTATGCAAACTAAAGGTGTTGCAAGTGTATCGAGAACCCCCACCTGCATCGGCCAGTATGGTAGTTATGGGTACTTCCCCTGAGGCCAGTTGAATAGTTCTTTCTGATTAAGTTAGCTGTAAGTTTGCAGAGGGCTGAAATTGACAAAATTTGAATGTGTTCTCATGGGTTTCCTATGCGTGCGTTGGAGAAGCGGCTGATGGGGTACTTAGACAAGCATGGGAGTGTATAAACTCTTTTGCTAGAAGTTTCTTATCCTCTCAGTCACTGCTGTGCACCTTAAAGCCTGCCGGCTATTGGTCGAATGTTCTATATAACAATGATCCTGGTGATTTCATCTTGCTTACTATTTTGAACTAATTTTATGTAATTGGAGAGGTCGTGGGTATCAGTGATTCAGACAATTCTGTTAGAATCAAATACGTGAATGCTGGAAATGTCATGATGCAATAAGTGCTATTCTCTGCAAGTATAGAGGTGCAATAAGTGCCATCCTCTGCAAGTATAGAGATGCAATTTACCATCTCGATTCTCGACTTTGCTCTTGTACAAAATTTTGCACAGGTTGATAAATTTCATATAGAGGCATTGATATCAGGAACTTTACCTGTACATAGTTTTAATATGTTGAGTATTACTACACAAGTCCAGAGCTTGATATTGCAATACTAGATGCAAGAAAAGTGCCTTTCTATACATCTTCATACAGGAATAATAGTTTAACTTGTACTGATGAAATGCAAATGCTTGCAAATCGATGCTGTTCATGGTAAAACATGCCGTTGAGCAATTCTCAGATAAATGTGTCAATGAGATACTCTCCAAGGACATCAACAAGAAAATCAAGGCAAAGAGAGACTCATAAATACAGCACTTAATTACATTTTATTCTGCCTCTGTTTGTATCAGAACTTGGAGACCTTGTAAATGACATTGGCACTTATGAACGTATTACTAGTCTTGAATAAGTTATGAATTGACCAGAGTGAATGTTTAATTGCTATAATTAATCCACACATGTCCCTTAATAGGGCATTTTGACCTTCAATTCCTTGCATTTCAACACTGCATAACATCTATGAGACTTATTATATCATTGGATTCTATGACATTTCATGCCGGTTGTTGTAATCGGAACTTGTCATTTCAGTAGTTTGTTCTCTTCTTAATTTTAATGATTTGTTTACCAATTAAGTTCTCCTTATCTTGACAGTGGTCAAGACATGTCGTGGTTGTGATTAAGGCTTGTAAGGTAATTTTTGGATGTATGAAAAATAGGTTCTATTGCATACATTTCAACTAGGACCACTGAAAGCTTCCTTACCTGAATAGGCCTTCTGAAATTGCTGCAGGGTGGAATCACTTCATAACTATCAGTCTGCAACTACTTGACTTTGTTGCTTAATAATTATGGCATATTATATTGTTGAAATTTTTTCTGGGATGTAACATTTCATGGCCAATGTGTGTGACACTGGCCATTTGCCATTCATGTTATATGCCAATTGGATTCAGATCTCACTTAATTGGGGTTGTTGATTTGACTTTTCTTAGGGTGGTACGGTTATCATTCATTTGCATATAACATAAATTGAGTTAAAATGGAGAGAGAAAGTGAGCACATAAATATCATACACAAGAAATAGGCACAAGAGTGGCTTCATGATAATGCAATTCCACATCTAGCCAACAACTCTTCCAAATATAGGGGTTGAGTTGGTTCATTACTAGATCGCTCATGGATTGCTTTCCAGAATCCACCCAACCTAGTTTAATAACATCATCACAAGAATGTCAGTCTTCAGTCAAAGCAAAGATATGGGCAATGAACATCGATCAAGGCTTGTGGTAGAATAATTGTCCTAACCTAGCTTAACAACATCAGCACAAGAATGTCAGCATTCAGTCAAGGCAAAGATATGGGCAATGAACATTGATTAAGGCTTGTGGTAGAATAATTGTAGGTCTTCATTATGACAAAATCATACTTCAACTTGGAGTTTATGGCATTCTTTTACATGCAATTCATAAATCTTGTGTTCTTGTTAAAAGGTTATGACAACTGGGACCTTATGTTTGAGTTTGAGGCATTTTTTGACATGTTATTGAAAGCTCTTCTGCTCTAATAAGGCCTTGTTATAGATTCCAATTTTAATCGGTATGCTATCGAGTCTCTTCTATGCATTTATTCTCTAGAATGTGATGGAAAATGTAAAGCTTTCAATAGAAATAGTGTGCTAGCATAGATTTATCTTAACCCTGGATCTATGAAGCACCGAGAGGGTTAAAAAAATCTCTCAAGTGAAAGCCTCTTGTCACATAAAAGATCTGGGGTTAAGATGGATCTATGCAATTTTTCTTTTTGTTTTTGAAATTTCAAATCATCTTTTTCTTTTTCGTTTTTTTCCCTTTTATTACATTTGATGTTGGTTGCCATTTTTTTCGTACTTACGTCCTCAGCTGTCTATTTAGTATAAATTGACTTCTTAAAAGATCTTGTTGGCTTTTGACTAGGAACCTTTCTTCCTTCTACTCTGTTACAATGTCCAAGGTTTCTCCCCCTTTTCAAGGATTGGTTGTGTCTTTTATACTGGCGGTGTTTTAGTTGCTATTGTGACAATTTCTTCGTAAGGGTCCAAAGTTGTCAAGTTATTTTTCTCCATTCGGCATGTGACTGTTTTATGTCTCTTTTCAGGTGCTTTATTCCACACTCATGCTTTGTGGGTCTTATCATTATGTTTTAGCAGTGGATTGGCTTGTTCCATAGCTCTGTCTGAATGCGTAGTCCTTTTGCAGTGGCTTACTTGTTCTCCAACTCTGATTTACAGTGGTTGCCTTTCTGCAATGGTTGACTAGTTTTCCAACTTGGTTTTGTGGGAGGCAGACTACAAATCAAACTTTCACTAATATACACTTTTGTTTACAGGGTGCAAATGTCTACAACAGAACTTTGGTTCCATATTTTGTTTTGCAGGTGTCAGATCCCTGGAGTAAAAATTTGATGTCATATTTTGGTTTGCAGGTGTTAGGCCCTCATAGTGAAACTCTGATATGCATTTTTACATTTCTACCCCACATCTATGTCTCAAGTGAATCATGCGTCAACCTTTGGTGGCTTCATACATTCTAGTTATGACATTTGCATCAATGCTTTGGCCTTTGATCTTTCTCATTTGATCATCATTAACATTAATGATTAAACACCCACCTTTGGACATTGTAAACACGATCACACTCATTATTCTAATCATATGCAAAGTAATCATCATTCACAAAATTCATGTTGTCATATTCAAATTCATATCCACTTTTTTCCATAGTTTGTATGGTTAATGGACATGCATTCTCATCATGCAAATCTTGACAGGTTCTACACCAAGACAATGTTTCATGTTCAACCATATTATTAGGATTTAAAGGCACATAAGTGTTGGACACATAATTCCTACAGGATTTTTGTGTAATTGTTAATAATTTTAAATATTAGGAATATGAAAAGATGGGCAAACCTCGTGGAAGATAAAACCAAGAGTCACTCATCTATTGTATTAAATATGGTTCAAAGCTTAATGAAAAGCATCCAATTCTGGAGTTATCTCTGACATTGGTATCAAAGCCTGTTAACTCCATGATTCTCTGCTTGTCTGCAGTCTTGCCATCCCCATCTCTGTTTGATGTGCAAACACACCTTTGCCATTTTGAACCCTGGTTTTTAGCACTTTTGACCTTGTTAGGAGAACAAACACTAGAGAGATAGTTTTGAGACTCTTCCCTCACCATAATGTTTCCTCTTAGTGTTACCATGTCATTCCCCCAGTCTGAAACTCAGTCTCATTCTTGCCCTTGGGTGTTGATTCCATCAATCTGCTGGTGCAAACAAGGGTTGCAAAGTGTGTGAGAAATCTTCATGACCTCTCCATTCTCCATGGTTGGCTCTTCTCCTTGACTCGGCTCGTCTGTCTCTCTCTTTTGTGTGCCCATTAGGCAACACAATTTTGGTGATTATGTGTCCAATTTGGAGTTGTCAGACGTGATAACCACTTGGACTACCTTAATGTTGACCTGCTTAGTTATTGTTGCACCAGAAGAGATTACTTGCAGCGTTTGCTTATTCTCGCACTAGGAGAGATTACCTGCACGATGCACTTCAAGTGGGCCCAAACTATTAGGTTGGAGGCTTCCATCCTATTACCACTTAGTTTATTGGACTGCAGAAGATCGTACAATCCATTATGGCCAACACACACAGGACAAGGGTCCACTATCACCTCGTCCTAAATCCTCACTCTTTAGGCCTCAACTCGTACCACATGGGGAAGGGAGGGTTCGTGAAATGTAACCTCAGCCAACCAATACAAGACCAATTCCTTATAATGGGGTCTAATGGCCGAAGGGAGGGATTTTGTATTTGTTGTCCTGCTGGCTTGATATATAAATCTACATCACAATATTAGCTAAACCAACACCTAAGTACACTGAAAATCAATATAACTTTGCAAGTAAATGATGGAAATTAGTGTACAAAAAATATGCTAACCAGAAAAAATTCTTATTCTATAAATGAAACCCTGGTTAGACAAATTTCTGAAGATGAATGCTTACTGCCCTGTTTTAATAGGTTTGTAGATGTATTATCCCACAGTGGAAATTTACCCTTAGGGTTTGAAAGAGCACATGACAAAATTTGTGTTCTAACTAGTAGCACAATATGCCTCCAATTTATGTAAACACAGATAGTATTGAACGCTCAAATATTGTAAACAAGTATTTGATTTCACCAATAAATCATACAAATAAAGCCAATTTAACAATAGGGTACAAGTCTATGATCCTTCCAACAACACATTGTAATTTAATTTCACAAATTAGTAGTGATTGTATCAACAGTCCTTGCTGTCCCTATGCTACTGGTCTGACCTTACAGTTAGCTACGGTCTTGGTTTCTTGTATCACTTAGCTACCTTGGATTTGGATCTTGTTGCTTTAGTCCCTCTGAGCCAGATTCTCCTATTCCTCACGGTCTCTGTTTATTTCTGTTATCAGCACCTCAACTTTTGCAGCCACAGGGAATCTATACATGCCTGTAGGTTCTCCATGGCCCTAAATGCTCTGCTTCAGAACAGGGTTTCCCACATCGCTGCTATCGGGAAGGGATCCCCTCACTACCTCAGCTGTACTAATCCATTGAATCACAGAGGGAATTCCAGCCTACTGTTGGCCTCAATTCAATACCATGTTGCTAGTAATCTTTCATTGCCACAAACCAGAATTCAACAGGATTTCGCTGCCACAATTGTCATCTCAGAAAGTGCGCACAATTGGCACTTCCGCTGTCATCAATACAGTCTTTCTGCCACAGATTAAGCGTTAGGACTGAGTTCGCTACCTCAACAATGACCTTAAGGATGGGCTGCTGTCATAATGAGTACTTCAGGGGCAGCAGTCAGCACGCAGCTGCAGTAGGGATCACATCAAACCCTCACTGCCTCAGGAGTTTGTGCTGTCCCAAAATTCAGCCTTATAAACTCCACACTGTCACAAAAAGTTATCTTAAGGATAGGCTGCAGCCTCTGTTAATGGCTGAGGGATGTTTCGTTGCTTGGAACAGGATATTTCCCTGCAAGAGTGGACTCAGAGACCCTCGCTGCCCAAAACAAAGCCTTAGATGTCTATTCTGCCACAAAATTCTGTCTTCTAAGCCCACTCTGCCACAGGAAATGCCTTGAAGGTAAGCTGCTGCTTCAGAAACTGTTTCAAAAACCCTTGTTGCAAAAAAAATAGATGAAGGTTGCCTCAGAAATTTTCTAGATAGAGTAAAGATGGATTGGTTAGGGTGGAATCTTTCACCATCAAAACCAACCAAAGGAAAGGGGTGTTAAAACCCTTAAGACCCTCAACTCATAAATCAGAAAGATCAACAATCCATGATGATCAAAATGAATCTCCTCCCTCCTTTTTATAGATTTCCTTTGGGGTTTTTCCCTCCTAATTTTAATGCCGAGTGGCTCACAAGTTTCCCTCCATTTTCCCCAAATTTGACTTCCATTACAAGTTTTCCTCCATTTACCCCAAATTATCTAATGCTACCCCAATAACATTAAATAATGGGTTTTCCCCTTTACAAATGACTATAGCCTTTGGGGTTCGATAAGCTACTTTGTCCTCCCTTGGGCAATTTAATCAAAATAGGTCATTATAATCCCCACCTTCACGACATTGCTTATTCTTAAGCAATTGCAATTTTTGGTGCCGCAAGAACGGTTCTCCTTTTTCCATCACTACTTCAAAGAAATATCTGAAAATATCCCTTGGAGTGCGGCCAAATTCATTTGTAATGCTTAGCATTCAACCGGATTTTGCAGTCTCTTTGCTCAACCTCCCCACTCAATCTGAAAGACCTAAAATCATCAATTGTTATTGGATTTTGACATAACTCCACAATATCTGCCTGATTCATTCCACTACAAAGCTTCTTTAGAGATGACTCTTTATTATTCTGCAGGCTTCTTCCCATAGTTAATTTTCTTGAAACTTTGCAACTACTTAGATTGTCGAAATTTGGTACCGGAGGACAGGTGGTTCCCTAAGGCTTTGATCTTTGGCCTAGGGAAAAGTGTCTAAAAGAATTTAATTTTTCTCCTAAAGTGACTTTATAATTTTTATAAAGTCAAATCTAATTTAAAAGTGATTTTAAGTGATAAAATTATTACTAAAGTCTAATTTTAAAGTGACTTTAATAAAGTCAATGTAAAATTAGAAAGGAAAAGTGACTTTGGAAATAAATGACTAAGTGGGTCTTTATTAAAGTGGGGTGAATTAAAAAATAGAAAGTGAGATTTAAATGAGCATTTAATCTCAGCCCTAGATCTCAATCTATTTTAGCCATTGGATTTAGGGATCACCCAAAAGTCACTTAGGGTTAGATTAAATGAGGAAAAGGAGGAAAATATCATTCATTCTTTCATGAGCAGATTGAGAGAAGGAGAGCAAGAGAGCAAGGGAGATTTCTGGACAGGGAGGAGAAGGAGGCAGCAGCTTGGCACACATTCCAAGGCAACATTCCAGCAAGTCCGTACAGCTGAGTTAGCATACAGTGAAAGGCAGATTTTTGGGCACGATTTTCAAGGAGGCCGTACAACAGTTTGCACAGAAATCGAGGAGCAGAAATCTGAGTTTGCTGGCACGATTTTCAAGGAGGCCGTACAACAGATTTTCAAGGAGGCCGTACAACATTTTTCGGCATAGAAATCGAGGAAATCGTACAACAGAATTTTTGGCAGCTTGCACGATTTTCTAGGCAGGCTGTACAACAGAATTTAAGGCTGAAAATTGGCACAGAAATCGAGGAGGACGTACAACATTTATTGCTGTTCAGATTTTACTGTTTGCAAAGTTTTTCCAGTTGGCTATGAGGCACGAAAAACGAGATAAGTTGTAAAAGTTTACTTGCTGATTCTTGCTAAATATTTCTTACTGTAAAAAAGCATTTTTCAGAAATAAGGAGGAGCTCCTTGAACTGGTTTTCCCCAAGAGTTGTAGGGGGCTTTTTCAGGGTCACCTTGACCAAAAATTAGTGTGTTTAAATGTGTTAAATGGCTGTTTGTACCCGTTGATTTTTTTTTTATTTTCTGCATTTTCCAGCATTCTGTAAAATTTCCAGAATTTGTGTTTTCAGCAAAATTTATTTTTTTCAGTTGTTGAATGTATGGATATGGGAAAGGGCATTTAACTATTTTGGAGAAATAAGGTGAAATTGAAAACCGGGGTGGGAAATGAGAAATTTTTACATAAATGAATCTACTAAAAACAAGGCAACTAAAACTGAAACCAAGTTTAGCTTTAACGAAGTTATAGAGTTTCTTAGCATTCAACATGTAGTGGAAAATACTCGAGATAAAAACACATGCACATAAATTTGACACTTTTGTTTTACCCAATGTTTTTAAAACCGGAACCGGTGACCAGACCGGTCCACCTAATGAACCGGTTTACCGACCGGAACCGGTCTAACCGGGACTGGTTTGGTCTAAACGAACCGGTTTTAAAAAAATACATTAAATAATTAATTTTTAATGAAACAAAACTATTTTTAAGATGTAAAACCATGATTCCAAGCCAATAGAGACAAAATATGCAAAGTTTGCTCATTTATATACCATGTAAAGGTGAATATATCAAAATGGCACTGAGTACAATACATATCATCGACAAAATAGCAAAATACATAAGAAATGAGGCTCTAAATGGCCTATAAAGTCCAAGCTGTTGAAACTTGAAGCTTTGGAAATGTGTCTAAATGGATAAACAACAGAGATAGAACATCATGTTTTTGTCAAATAGGTCTAACTCAGGTGGTTGAGAGAAGAAACTGTTATCTTCCCCACCAGAGTTCAAATCCTGCAGATGACATGTTCACTATTTGTGAGGCAATCGACATTGAGGCTCTTCATAAGCTATGAGGAATACCTCTCGCTTATGGGCTGGAGGGTGGGGTGATAAATTGGATGTAAACAACAATAAAAAATTGTCATTTTTCTGGTAAGGATAAAGAAAGAAAAAATTATCGGTGGAGAGTTATGAACCCCATGTCCACATTATCTCAGTCCGAGTTCAATGTGGGGAGCTGTCAAATTCAGCCAAAGCATGCTCTGTTCTATGGCTCTATGCCCATCAAGGTATGAACCAGGATCATTTGTGTTAACAACTTAACACCCCATTTTAACCATTGACCACAGCCCAACAGACCAGACATACAATGTCATCTGCTACCTGAGCACATTTCATAATCCTTTCTTGCTATTTATGGCCTAGGTCAAGGTTAAATTTGAGCTTCTTAGTGCAATGGAGGCAAAATCAGCGTCCTTGACGCTAGGAGATAATCAGAGAGATGTGGCAGAAGCAGGCTTTAAAAGATATTTTGAAGCAGCCAACATATGTGAGGCACTTACCAAACGGGTTCCATGCAGGTTACAGGAAGGCTAGGCTCTCAATAACTTTGGCAACTATTCCTTTGAAGAATTTTTTTTGCAACTTCTGTGAAAGAATTCATTTAAAGGGGCATGAAAATTGTTGTACTTTTGACAGAAAATCTCAGATGTGTAGTAGTTAATAACTTAATACCAACACAGGCATTCGAATACAAAAAAGTAAAATGGTTATGCAAGAACAAATATTAAGGATCTTTATCAAACTAAACTACACATAAAAAAAATACTACTGCTTCATTCAAGAACACTTTGGATGGACTTTTAGATACCTGTGTGCCAAATTAACAAGCTTTTCATTCACAAGACCATGGTAGACTCCAATGACCTCTGCCCCTTCCATACGTAGCAAATCACTTTGAATTCCAGTTATAGGATCTATCATAACAATATATCCCACCTTTACTTCCCCCCCAAAACCCCTAAACCACAGTCAAAATCCCTTTTTTTGCATGTTTCAGTGGGCGTGCCTAAAACCGGCCGGTTTACACCGGTTAGGGCTAAAAAATGGCGAAATGCCCTATCAAACCGGGTTTTTTGGCCGGTTCGGACCGACAGCCTTGCTAACCGGCGGGTTTGACCGGTAACCGGTTTTTAAAAACGGTTTTAAAAACACTGGTTTTACCCTGGAAACCCAAATGGGAAAACTTGCACTTGTTGTTGTGGGCTTTTATTGTTTGTTCTTTGAGCAAATAGATCTTTTTACAAATTCAATATGCTGCTATTGCAACTAGCAAGTAGCCTTTGAGAAACTTATCTGAAGCGAACAAAGTTCCTTCTACAAATTAATTACTCCAGAAGACTTGGAATATGAAGATATCCATGAGGATACAAATATTATATATTAAATGTGTGAATAAGAATGAGAATAAGAATGATTTACAATGAGAATGAGAAACTTGCTTATATACCACGCAAGTGTCTCTTCATGAAGAGTCACGTCTCATTTAGACATGCCTCTTCAACCTAATTACTAATTAACTAATAATTATTTATGCTTATTATCATTTACATTATTTTACATTATTTATATATATTTTATTCGTTACATTATCTTCGCTCCACAATTGCTCTCGGCCTGCTCCTTGATCACTGCTCTCGACCTTTGAGAAGATTCTCTCAGCTTTGCATCTTGATCTTGCCCTGCACACTCAATTTTTTCCTGTTGCAAACTAATCTTGGCTTGATCCTCAAATTCCTGATCTTTGCTCCTCAACCAATGCACACTACTTGCAACAATGAATTATCCAAGATTGTGCCTTCGTCCTTCTCCGCTTTTGTAGATCTTCGATCCATGCAAGGAGGCCAAGTTCGAATGGCTGTTCACACAAGTGGAACGAGTTCCTTTTGCTAGTTAATTGGAGCAAGTCTCAGTTACACTTGGACTAGCTCTCAGTTAACTGGCTTGAGTTGCCCCTTGATTTCTTGTAGTTGTGAACCGAGTTAACTGAGGACTTAACTCATCCTCTCTTCTCGTCTCTGAAGTCTTAACTTGCCCTAACTGAACTTGACACTACAGTCTTAACTCGTCCTAACTGGACCTGTCTCCGCCACCTCATCCTGTAGTATAATTGAAGAAGACTACAACGAACTAAAGCTCCAACACTACACATGCAATCTACTAATGACCATTCCAATGCATTGGAAATCGACTCATCAAAACTGAAGCTTAACTCATGAATTCACATTTTGCTAGAGAAAGACAATTCGAGGTCTTTACTAGCTAAGGCACAAGCAAGAAGACCTTCCTTTGCTACATTTTCAACACTCCCTCCTAGCAAGGAAGGGATTCTGTGGAACTTCCAACTTATCTCTGAAAAACACAAACTTGCCTTTGACTAAGGCCTTTGTCAAGATATCTGCAACCTACTCATCCATGGGAATGTACGGTAGCTTTATTGTCCCTTTCTACACACTGTCCTTGAGACGATGGTACTTGATGTCGATGTGCTTGGAGCGGTCATGAAAAACTAGATTCTTAGAGAGCTTAATGCAACTTTGATTGTCATAGTGAATCACAGTGGGCTCCAACTCTTGCCTAAAAAGGCCCACAAGCAACTTCCTCATCCAGATGGCTTCACATGCTGCCAAGCTAGCAACCATGTTTTCAAACTCTGCTGAACTGAGTGCAACTAATCTCTGCTTCCTGCTAAACCATGAAACAATTGTTGGCCCAATGCTGAAGATGCAACCTAAAGTACTCTGCGGATTTGTGGAGCTTCCTGCTCAATCTGCATCTGTGAAGCCCTCAATCCTCACTCCATCAACCTGTCTATACCATAACCCATAATTTGTCGTGCCTTTGAGATTCCTCAAGACATACTTGGCAGCAACCCAGTGAACTTTGACAGGGTCCATCATGAACTAACTCAACTGGTTCACTGCAAAACATATATTAGGCCATGTGTTGACTAAGTACATCAACGACCCAATGAGTTGCCTATACAATGTGGCATCTACTCGTTTTTCTCTACAAGTGTCCACCTTTCTCCAGTTTGTGACTAGAGGTGTGGTCATGGGCTTGTAATCCTACAAACAAAACCTCTTGAGAATCTCTGTAGTGTACTTCCCCTTGCCGAAGAAGATTTCCTCATCATCCTGCCATACCTCCAGCCTAAGGAAATAGTGCATAAGCCCAATGTCCTTCATCTTAAACCTCTTGCAAGACCTACCTTGTACTCCTGGATCAAGTTGTATACTCCAGTCAAGATAAGATCGTCAACGTAAAGCACTAGAAGGAGCAAAATCCCTCCAACCATGATGTAGTACAGGTTGGCATCCACCTCACTCTTAGTGAAGCCCAATCCCTGAAGATAGCTACGAATGCGAGTATACCAGGCTCTCGGTGCTTGCTTGAGCCCATAAAGAGCTCTCTTAAACAAACGAACATGAGCGTCTCTGCTGAAAGTCTCAAACCCCTCTGGCTACCCCAAATAAATATCTTCCTCAACCACCCCATTGAGGAATGTTGTCTTCATGTCCATCTGAGCTTCAAGTGCCACAATCGTCTTGATGGGTGAATAACGAACCATTGGGGCAAACATCTCGTCATAGTCATTGCCCTCAACCTGTGAGAAGCCCTTGGCCACAAACCTAGCCTTGTACTTCTCCGCACCCCCATCTGATCCATGCTTCACCTTGTACACCCATCGTGAGCCTACCATTGGTTTTCCCTCTAGGCATGGCACAATCTCCCAGACATCGTTCTTCATGATGGAGGAATATTCCTCCACCATGGCATCCCACCAAACCCGTTGAGAGGTTACCTCCTCAAAATTAGAAGGTTTTGAGTCTAATAACTCAGTCAGAAGTGCCATGTACCCAGTGTATCTCTGTGGCTGCTTGCTCTACTTGAATGTAGAGCTGGGAGCCTCAACTCGCTCCCGGGCCTCTTGAATCAACCTCTCAACCCACTTGGCTCTCTTACTCCCTATGCTGGGAGTCACTGACTAAATGGCTGCCTCCATTCGTCCTGGTCTCCCCTTATCCTATAATGACTCCTTGTCATCTTGCTGTATGACTTGCTTGCCACCTAGATGAGACTCAGTCAGTGGTACTGGTTGAGGCTCCTGCTTGGGAGCAAGAAGCTCCTCCTTAGGCATTCCAGCCTGCTCTCACTCTAAGGACTCCCTCAGAGCTTCATCCTCTACAAATTTCACTTCCTGCTTGATAACTAGCTTCCTGAGTGATGGTATGTACTCCTTGTATGCCTGAGGTGTCTCACAATAACCCACGAAAATTCCATTTTCAGCTGTGGGCCCTAGCTTCTTCTTGCTCTCTTTGGGCACATGACAGTAAACTCTTGTCCCAAAGATGTGGAAGTGAGAAACATCAAGGTTCTTGCCTGTGAAAGCCTCCTCTTGTGTAACTTGTCCAAGCACCCTATATGGACTCTTGTTCTCCAAAAATATTGCAGTGTTGCATGCCTTTGCCCACAAGAACACGGGCAACCCTTGGTCATGCAACATGGCCTTGGCCACTCCAACTATGTTGTAGTTCTTCCTCTCAGCCACCCCATTCTGCTGAGGGTTATGGGGTGTTGTAAGCTCTCTCCTAGTGCCCTCCTTGGCACACACATCCTTGAAAGCATTGGAGACATATTCCTCGTCATTGTCACTCCTCCATGCTTTGATCTTCTTCCCGGTTTGGTTTTCTGCCAAGGCTTTAAACTCCATGAACTTGGAGAACACCTCCTCCATCTTCTTCATAAAGAAGATCCATGGTTTTCGAGAATGGTCTTCTATGAAAGTGACATAGTACTTGTGTCCCATGAGGGATAGAGAAGAGAAGGGCCCACATACGTCGGAATGCACCAACTCTAAAATCCCTTTAGCTCTGCTGTCTTGGCCTTGAAAATATGACTTGGCATACTTGCTAAGCGTGTAGCCCTTGCACACTTCATGCTGGTCAATTCTACACGGTCGTAGCCCCATGGCTATCTGCTGAAGGATCTTCAATGCCCCATGATGCAAATGCCCCATGCATTTGTGCCAAAGCTCCCCCATGTCTTTGCCATGCTCGCGCCATACTTTGTTGCTCAAGGCTACCTCTGTCTCAACTTACAACTTGTAAAGATTCTTCACCCTCACACTAATTTGCTTCATGGCTCCAGATGCTAAGTGCTTGAGGTAGGGTTTTCCTTTGCTAAAAATGACATCATAACCCTTGTCCTCTAGGGTGGAAACTAAAACAAGGTTCTTTTTAAGGCTTGGAACATAGAGGACATCCTTGAGATGGAGAGAGTTACTAGACTTCCTCTCAAAACTGACAATACCCATGCCCTTGGTCAAGTACCTGCCATCATCTCCTAGCTCAATATGCAATTGCATGTCATTCTCTTTCAATTGGCTAAAATATTCCTTGTTACTGGTCATGTGAAAGGATGCTCCAGAATCAATGTACCATATGCTATTGCCCACTTTCCATTCAAGCTATCAATGAGAAATCCTTCTCGAACCGAGAAGTAAATGCATCTACCTTAGCTGATGCTGCCACATGGTCCTTATTAGACCCCTCTTTCGGTTAGGACACTTAGTGGCATAGTGTCCAAACTGGTGGCAAGATAATCATTTGATCTTACTAAGATCTTTCTTCTTCTTCTAGCCCTTCTGACTGGACTCAACCTTGCCTTGACTCCTCTTGCCCTTGACCTTGCTTCCTTTGCCTGGCAAGGCTAGGTTCTCCTCGTCCTCTGTCTTTATTGAACCTCCAACTCTCGTCCCCATATGGATTTCTTCTTGGACGCAGTCTCCCCACAACCTTTGCCAATTGGGAAGATTTTCTCTGTCATTGACTTCATCCTGGAAATTCTCCCAAGAATTATGAAGTCCTAGTAGTGCAAGACCCACAAGGTCTTTGTCTGCTATAGTCTCGCCCACTCCAACTAGCTCATCCCAAACTTGGGTGAACTTGGAAAGGTACGCAATGATGGGCTCTCCTTTGCTCATCCGGATATTTCTTAGCTTGTCCTTCAAGGCAAGCTTCCTGGCATCATTGGATCCCTGATACAAATCCAAGATGGTTTTCCACATATCATTTTTATCATCTTCCCATGGAGATTAGGGATAATGTGGTCTTTGATCCCTTAAGAATGATCCTCCTGGCCTTGGTGTCATTCTTGTTATGTTGGATCAACTGTTGGGCATCTGTGGGCACAATTTGTGGGTTCTTCACAAAATCTAGCACCCCATTATCTTCCAACACTACTGAGATCTGCTCCCTCCATGAGTAGAAGTTAGAGGATCCCTCTAAACAATGATTTTCCCTTAGTCTTTGGAATGACATACTACTATCTAAAATATTGCTCTTCAAACTCTAGCGCAAGCCTATTGACTAAACTGCACTCTTCACTGACTGAACAATTCTGTTGCTGGTTTTTATACAGAGTGTGGCTTTGATACCATGTTAATTTTCTTGAAAATATGCAACTACTTAGATGAATCTATTGAAAAACAAGGCAACTAAAACTGAAACCAAGTTTAGCTTTCACCATGATACAAAGTTTCTTAACATTCAACATGGAACAATATTTACAAATACTTGAGATAAAAACACATGCACACATAAATTTGACACTTTTGTTTTACCTAGGAAACCCAAATGGGAAAACCTGCTTTTGTTGTTGTGGGCTTTTATTGATTATTCTTTGAGCAAATAGATCTTTTACAAATTCAATATTATGCTACTACAACCAGCAAATAGCCTTGGAGAAACTTATCTCAGCTCCACAATCGTTCTTGGGCTGCTTCTTGATCACTGCGCTTGGCCTTGAGAAGATGCTCTCAGCCTTGCCTCTTGATCTCAGTTCGCACACACAATTGCTTCTTGCTGAAAACTAATCTCAATTTGCTCCTCAAATTCTTGATCTTTGCTCCTCAACTAATGCGCAGTACTTGCAACAATGAATTATCCAACATTGTGCCTTCGTCCTTCTCTTTTTTTGTGGGTAGGTAGTGAGTGGGGTAGGCATACATCCAATAAGTAGTGCCTATTCCTAGAGGGAGGATGACATGTGTGTTATCTTAGTACGAGTAAGAGAAGGTAGGCATGTAAGTAGTGCCTAGATCTTTAATTCGTGTAAGGAGCCAAGTTCGAATGGTTGTTCACACAAGTGGAACGAGTTCCTTTTGCTAGTTAACTGGAGCAAGTCTCAGTTACACTTGCACTGGTTCTCAACTAATTGGCTCGAGTTGCTCCTTGATTTCCTCTAGTTGTGAACTTAGTTAACTGAGAACTTAACTCGTCCTCTCTTCACTTATCTTTGAAGTCTTAACTTGCCCTAACTGAACTTGACTCTGTAGGTATTAACTCGTCCTAACTGGACTTGTCTTTGCCACCTCATCCTGTAGTCTAACTGAAGAAGACTCCAACGAACTGAAGCTTCAACACTATGCATGCAATACACTGATGACCATTCCAGTGAATTGGAGATTGACCCATCAAAACTGAAGCCTAACTCATGAATTCACATTCCTGCTAGAGATAGACAATTCAAGGTCTTTACTGGCTAAGGCACATGCCAGAAGACCTTTCTTCGCTACATTTTCAACACCCACAATTTTCCTTGTACTCTATATGATACATAAAGCAAGATACAAATTCTTCTCAATATCAATTCGTACTTCTAGAGACTCAGGTGCATGAAGTATGCTGGAAACAAGCATCATCATGTGTGTCTTTTTATCACATCACCTACAATAATATTACACATCTAAGCCAATGCTTTGCTCCCCGCCTGCCATATGACAAAGTAGAGCACATTCGAGGTGAGCAACATGCCCACAAACAATTTCATCATTGAGCTTTCCCTCACGTATGATAGAATAGTAGTTTGCCACACTCTGATCAATAGCCTTCCCTTAGCGAATATAACACTCGCGGCAAAAACTAAAATTGATGTAGCATATATTGCAATTCCCCTCCTTGAGAGATTTGGTCTTGCCAATTTCTAGTCCCTATTGCCAATTTCCAGCTTTACATCTCCTCCATGAAGCATTCCCACTCAATTTTGGTTCTCTCACACACTTTGCAGTAGTTTTTCCTCTATCAACACTAGTATTATTTGCTTCCTTTGGACGACTATTGTCTAATCCCAAGGAACCTTTGGATGATTTGTCCTTTGATTGACTTATTACAGTAACTCCTTTTCTTGTTGCAGGTAAAAGGCGTCTCTTAGTATCTGAGTTGCCTGCTATATATGGTGTGACACTTGAAAGTTGATCATCTTCGTCATACATCAACAAATATAGCTCTCACCAAACCTGCCCTTGCCCACATGCACTTATAAACTTGCCACCTCGGTCAAGAACTATATTTTTAGGGAACTCATGGAGTCTAAATATCTCCTTGAAGAATAAATCCGCGGCCCGCCACTTGTGCTGCCTCATGATCTATTGAGATCGCAAAGGGATGTGCGATCTTGGCTAACTTGTCAACTATCACGTAGATGTAATCCTTGACCTGTGCACTGGGTGTTGAAAATTGAGGGCAGTTATGGGACAAATTTCCCATTGGAACCCATAGACCCCAAAGGAAGCCCATCTTGCCCCAAAGGAAGAATTCAATTGAGCAAAAAAAGGAAATATTATTATTAATATTCTGGGCCTCTGGACATTTAATGTGGTGCAAACTTAGGCTTCCATTCATCAAAGTAATCTTTGGTAAATATATTTAAAAGAGTTTTTACTTTTGTTGTGGGCAAATTGGTTAAAAGATAAAGCTAGCCTCACTTTGTGAAGGTCACATTTAACTCATAAGGACCCCCTTCCTACAACAAATTGTATATAAAGAGACCTTTTGTGACTCATTTGGAACACATCATTGAATGGACAATTTCATATGGCAAATCTCTATGGACAGTTTCGCATGGCATACCTCTATGGACAGTTTCACATGGAAAATCCCTATGACAATTTCTTATGGTATATATTTTCCTGTGGACTAGATCGTATGGCATGTCTCTATGGGTAAGATTGTATGGCATATTTTTAAGTGGCTCGCATTAATTATTTACAGTGGCTTGCTCTTGGTCTCAGAGGATCGCATTCACGACAATGGCTCATTGCAGAGGTTCACATTACTTATGTGGCTCACAATAATCTCTAGGGCTCACATAACTCACATCAATTCTTTGTGTATCTCTGTAGTGGCATCACCATTCTCTGTGGCATCGTATTACTTATATAATGGCTCGCTCTCCATTTCAATGGGTTGTTTATACTTGCTTATACAATGGCATCGCTATACTTACAGTAGCTTGCTTATACAACGGCTCGATTACATAACCTTGAGGCTCTCATATAGTAATTTCAGTGGCTTGACTATGATGGTTCGACTTCATGGCTCTACTTTTGTATCTTTATATGGCTCGACTTTTGTATCTCTGTGTGTCTCAACTTTTGTATCTCTGTGGCTTAGACTTCATCTCTGTGTGGCTCTATGGATTGACTTTATCTCTGTGGCTTGCACCCTTGCAATATCTGCGACCTATCCATGATTATGCATAATCTTTGGGGCAAAACTTCGTATAATGATTAGATAATATTGTTTGGTACTTATTGCAATAATGGATAGATGATGACCTCTACAATAGTGAGACAATGATCACTACAACAGTGAGACAATGACCTCTACAACAATGAGATAGTGACCTAAGGATATATGACGATGGAGAATTACAGTTTGATGACAGTGACCCATGACAGTTAATGTATGACTATAACCTTTATGCATGAGAGTGATCTTGGTATGATAGTGATCAATATATGGTAGTGACCTTTAGAATCCCTTACAACAGTGATTTAGATATGACTATGATAATATGTGACAACGATCTTCATGACAATGCTCTTTGATATGTGATAGCAATCTTCATGACAACGCCTTTGATATATGATAAAGATCTATATGACAATGACCTTTGGTGTATGACAACGACAATCTGATCTTGACATGACAATGATCTACTTGACAGTGACAATGCCCTTGTTACATAACAATGACTCTAATGAATGACAATGACAGTGATCTTGATATGGTGATGACACTTTGATGTATGGCAGTGTATCCATGATATGACATTGACTATGACAGTATGATATGGCCTGTTGTTGGATTGGCCCTAGGTGGCTAATGTGATTGATGTCTCATACTTACTGTACATTGTATCTCACCTGAGCATTTGATGAATATCTAATAGAAGAAGAATTTGGTTGGGTTTTCCCCCTTGCAGGGTTTTGCCTTGGGCTCTGACCTAAATCCTGGCCTCTCTATTGTGAATGTTTTTCTTTTACTGTTTCTTTAGTGTTTCACTGCGTTGTTGATGTTATTATTCTCTCTAAATAATTGCTAATGATGATATGATGTTATGGGGTGAATGTTATATGAAAATGTTGAAAAAGTTTGAAAATGCAATTATCTACAACAAAGAATAATCTAGCCCTAAAAATTAACATTGGGTAGACCTGTGATGAAGTCCATCGATATGCTCTACCAGCTCTGCTTTGGAATTGGCAAGGGCGATAGCAATTCTGCAAGAGGAGTATGCTCAGACTTGCTATGCTAACAAGTCTTGCACTCCCTTATGTGCCTCAACACATCATCCTTGAGGCCTTTCGAAGAAAACCTTTCATTGATTTGTCTGTACGTTTTGAAGAACTCTTGGTGTCCTGCTGGTGGGGTGTCATGTGCGGGCTTCAAGATCTCATCCTTGAGTGTAGATTCAGGGACCAAATGTATCTAGTCATTTATAGAAAATGACCTCATCATCTACTTTGTACTTGTCATCCTGGATGAGATTCTCCATCAATTTGCAAGCAAACTTACTTTTGGAATATTCTACTAGGAGGTGGGCTTTCAATCTTCAGTGATTTCCATGAGTTAGCATGCGTCTTGTTTCTTGAAAGTGCATCATCCATAATGTTCTTGTATTCAATACCAAAATCATAGATCTAGTACCGTTGGCTACAAGCTACGTCTCTATGCCTGTACAGTGTATATAGCCTCCATTTTCTTAGCTGATATAGTTCGAGGACCACCACTAGACATACCTCTCAACACTTCCTTGCTACCATTTGAGGCACTAACTTCTATTTCCATCACTTGGTAGTTCATTGAGAATTTTCCTAATGAGTACAACCATTGTACCCCCAACACAACATTGGTATCTGCAAGATCTACTATGTAGAAATCATCAATGAATGTGTAATTACCTAGTGTCATGCTCATGCGTGGAATCTTCTATGTGCATGTCATGCTGTACCCATCAACCACTACAATGCTAAAGCCCTCAAATTCTTTTGTAGGATCACCTCTCTTTGCTACCAAAGCTACATCATTGTGAGTTGCTCTACCATCGACCAAATCTGTGATTAATTGTCCTTGTATGACCCCCTTGTTCTCGAAGGTGTAATATATAGGGACTCCAGAAAGAGTAGCAATAGTACCATTGTTAATTCTCATACAATGGCTCCCGTCCTCCTTAGCTTCCTTATGGGACTACTCTTCTGAACTGTTAGGCTTATTGCTTGGTGTTGGAATTGTATCTTCTTCATCGTCATCGTTTGACATTACTTCGACATAATGGACCTTCCCTTTGCCCAAGCATCTCTGCCCTGACTCCCATGATTCATTGCAAGTGACACAGAGTTTCTTCCTCTACAGCGCGCTCTGGGTCTCATCATCCAACTTGTCCTTCCACTTCCACTCTCTTTGAAATGGCTTCTTATCTTTGCTCTTCTTAGGGATGAGTGGTTTGGATGGAAATTTAATTTTAGGTACTACATCTCCCATATCTTGCGTCTTGGTGATGGCATCTTGTAAGGTGGTGGGTTTGAAGGCCTTGACCCACCCACATAATGGCTCCACTAGACCCTCTGTGAAGAGCATGGCTAGCCTTTGCTCAAATTTGTCTTTCATCGTAACAACCAATCACTAAAACTCTTCAATGTAGGCATCTGGTGTGTTGGTCTGCTTGAGCTATGTCGACTCCCTGAAGTGTATCTCTGGATCCTTTCTATCAAATCAGTCTAGCACTCTTTGTGTGAAGCCCTTGTAAGAGGTGATGCGGGAATGTTCCAAGTTAACTAATCCATGGTAACACCATTCATGCGCTTCTCCTTCCAAATGTAGGGTGGCAAATTTGATAGCCTTTTCTTCCAACATTGGGTTAAGTTGGAGGTAAGTGTCTAATTTTTGTACCCAAGCCCTTGTTGAGCACTTAGATGACCCATCAAAAGATGGTTTTGGTGCGTGCCCCTAGATCTATTTCTGTACATATCAAAGGTCATGGTTGCTTGAACATCTTCTCCTAGTGATGCGTACTCCTGGAAATATTTTGTAAAAATTTTGTTTTGCGGTTCCTTGGGTTGCTGCCCTCTGACCATCTAGAAACTAGGGTAGTAGAGGCCCAAGGTTCCTTCTACTGGTTGCCCCTATATTGGCAGTGATGTTAAAGGAGCTAGGATTGTGGTTGTTGCTCCCTTTTACAAAACTCCTTTTACTGCCATTAGATCCACTAACAACATTGTTACCTACAATGTTTAGGTTTGCCATTTTACTAATCTCCCATATCTTGCGTTTTGGTGATGGCATCTTGGAAGGTGTGGGTTTGGAGCAGTGTTGTGAAAATCACGATAATATCGCGATAAATTGAAATAATCGCGTTTTTTTCGCTGTCTCGATAAAATCGCGATAACTATACGAAATAATCGCTGGAATTTTTTTTTGCCGATTTTTATTGAATTTATCGCGATAAATTGAAATAATCGCGATAAATTCGAATTTATTGCGATAACAATCGAAATTATCGTGGGGGTCTCCGACAGCGAGGTTTTATAATGTTTTTTTTGGTTTTTTAAGGGATGCTAAATGTTTGAAATGCAATTTTTTTGAAAGAAACAAATAATTTTTGAGTGGGGCAGCTTAATGATCAAGTCTAGGCCCTAGTATTGACATGCTATTCATGGTAATGTTAAATTCTTAAATTGTTAAAGTAAAAGGGACATTCTCCTTAATCTTCATTTTCATCCTTTTACTTAAATTTTTAACATTACCATGAAATGACTCAGGATGTTTGAGAGTGGTTCCAGCTTCATTGGATTTCATATGGAGAAAAGTAGAATTTTAGATTTCATTCAAAATCCAGCAGACTTATTAGTTTTTCAGGATTGAGAGATTGTAATGTTTCCAGGTGACACCACCTGCCTAGGCTACCCCTGCCACCAGTAGATGACATGGTCTACCTCCTATAGCCCGTACTTCTAGTTCTTCAGCTTCTAGAGCATAGCAGACTCCACTGCCAACTCCACCAGCACCATCATCTACATCTAGAGGCAAAGGGAAAGCTGTGGCATTTTCTCGCAAGAGGGATAGAGGAAATCAATAGGATTAGACTTTAGTTATTTTCTTCATTTTATTGTATATGACATTATGACATGATGAGATACATTATTATATTTTTTGTTGATATTTTGAGGCTGAGTTGGGACTCAGGAGTCAAGACTTACTATTCAGGACATGATTCAATGTTATGTGTGATTTTAGCACTAGAAATGATATTAAACATCTTATATATTAGTTCTTTTATCATATTTATGTGTCAATGTATTTATTTTATGTTGTAGATGGTTTAGATATTAAAAAAATTGAAAAAAATGAATATTTTTGTACAAAACGATTATTTCCGATTATTTCCCGATAATTCTGATTTTTTTCCCATTTTTTCCTCGCGCCGATATTATCCCGATAACGATTAATGCAACATTGGTTTGGAGGCCTTAACCCACCCACACAATGGCTCGACTAGACCCTCTGTGAAGAGCATGACAAACCTTTGCTCATATACATCTTTCATCGTAACAACCACTCGGCTGAAATTCTTCAATGTAGGCATTTGGTGTGCTGGTCTGCTTGGCTGTGTCAACTCCCTAAGTGTATCTTTGGATCCTTCCTGTCAAATCGGTCTATCATTCCTTGTGTGAAGCCGTCGTAAGAGTTGATGTCAGAATGTTCCGAGTTAACAAATCCATGGTAACACCATTCATGCGCTTCTCCTTCCAAATGTAGGGTGGAAAATTTGGTAGCCTTTGCTTCCAACATTGGGTTAAGTTGGAAGTAAGTGTCTAATTTTTGTACGCACTTGGATGACCCATCAAAAGATGGAATGGACAGTTTCCCAACCTTGCGTAGAAGATCATGGTTCTGGTGTGTGCCCCTAGGTCTATTTATCTACTTAATGCTATTGAACTCATTAAAGGTCGTGGCTACTCTAACATCTCCTAGTGATGCATACTCCTGGAAATATTCTGTAAAATCTCCATTTTGTTCTGCGGTTCCTTGGGTTGTTGCCCTCTAACCATCTAGAACTTGGGTAGTAGAGGCCCAGGGTTCCTTCTACTAGTTGCCCCTATATTAGCAGTGATGTTAAAGGAGCCAAGATTAATGTTGTTGATCCCTTCTACAAAACTCATTTTACCACCATTAGATCAACTAGCAACATTGTTACCTACAATGTTTAGGTTTCCCAAAGCCTAGGCAAAAAAATGGGCTACTTACTATTGTCCTTGGGCCATCTGCTGCTGCCCATGTGTCAATAGTTGAGCTATTTGCTGTTGTCCTTGGCTAGCTACTACTGCCCCCTTGTTAGCTCCTCTAGGGTGCCAAAGGGTTCTCTTGCTCTTCCCCGTCAACCATGGCTGAATTGCAGGTACCCTACTTCTTCTTGACTGTAATGTTCTCCCTGTCTTCAAGAAACATCCAGAGTTCATATGCTCATAGGCTGGCAGCATGCACACCTATGATACTTCTGTAATATCCCTTAGGGGAAATTTACTCTTAGGGTTTGAAAGAGCACATGACAAAATTTGTATTCTAACTAGTAGCACAATATTCCTTCAATTTATGCGAACAAAGATAGTATTGAATGCTCAAATAGTGTAAACAAGTATTTGATTCCACCAACTCATACAAATAAAGCCAATTCAATAGTAGGGTACAAGTTGATAATCCATCCAATAACACATTGTAATTTAATTTCACAAATTAGTGCTAATTGTATCAACAGTGCTTGTTGTCCCTATGCTATTGGTCTGACCTTACAGTCAAATATGGTCCTGGTTCCCTGTATCACTTAACTACCTTGGATTTGGATCTTGTTGCTTTAGTCCCCCTCAGCCAGATCCTCCTATTCCTCGGAGTTTCTGTTTATTTATGTTATCAACAACTTGACCTTTGTTGCCACAAGGAATCTATACAAGAATGTAGGCTCTCTGTGACCCTAAATGCTCTCTTGTTGCTTCAGAATGGGGGTTCCCACTTCGCTACGTTAGGGAAGGGATCGCCTCAGTACGTTGCTGCCTCAGCTGTATGAATTTGCTGATTCACATAAGGAATTACAACCTATTATCATCCTCAACTCAATACCAGGTTGCTAGTAATCTTTTGTTGCCACAAGCTAGAACTCAACAGGATTTCACTACCACAATTGTCATCTCAGAAAGTGTTGTTGTGACAATTGGCACTTCCATTGTCATCAACAGAGTCTCTCAGCCACAGATTAAGCCTTGGGATTGAGTTCACTACCTCAGCAATGACCTTAAGGATGGCTTGCTATCATAATGAGTAGTTCAGGGGTAGCCCACAACCATAGTAGGTTTTACATTAAACCCTCCCTACCTCAGAGTAATGCCTCAGGAGTCTACGCTATCCCAGAATTCAGGCTTATAAAATCCACACTGTCACATAAAGTATCTTAAGGATAGGCCATAGCCTCAGTCAATGGCTCAGGGATGTTTCACTGCCCGGAACAAGATATTTCCTAGCAAGAGTGGCCGCAGAGACCCTCGATGCCCAGAACAAAGCCTCAAATGTCCATGCTTCCCCAAAATTCTGCCTTCTAAGCTCACACCACCACTGGAAATGCCTTGAAGGTAGCCGTTGCTTCAGATATTGTCTCAGAAACCCTTGTTGTCAAAAAAATAGATTAGGGTTGCCTCAAAAATTTGTTAGACAGAGTAAAGAGAGAGATTTATTGGCTAGGGTGGAATCTTTCACCACCGAAACTAACCAAGGAAAAGCGGTCTTAAAACCCTCAAGAGCCTCAGCTCACAAATCAGAAAGATCAACAATCCATGATGATCAAAATGAATCTCCTCCCTCCGTTTTATAGATTTTCTTTGTTGTTTTTCCCTCCTAATTTTTAATTTTGAGTGGCTCACAAGTTCCCCTCCATTTGCTCCAAATTTGACTTCCATTAGAAGTTTTCCTCTATTTACCCCAAATTATCTAATGTTGTTATTTCAATAACATCAAATAATGTGTTCCCCCTTACAAATGACTATATCCTATGGGGTTCGATAGGCTACTTCATCCTCCCTTGGGCAATTTGATTAGAAGAGGACATTACAACACAAGATTAGCTAAAACAATACACAAGTACACTGAATATCAATAGAACTTAGCAAGTAAATGATGGAAAATAGTATATGAAAAATATGCTATAAAAATGTTTATTTTATAAATGAATACATAGTTAGACAAATTTCTGAACATGAATGCTTGTTGCAATCTTTTAACAGGTTTATAGAGTTGCATATAAAACTTCTAACAAGTTAAGACTCAAAATACTTGTTAAATATAGTGTATGAGTAATGTATTTTGGTTTATCTAATATATCTTAACCAAATATATAATTTTCTTTTTGAGTTTAAATGATTGGTTAGGGCAGTTTTTGCATAAAATTGCTTGCTGCCATGTTTTGACATGTCTGTAATTTCTGCAAAAAATGCAGAAATTAATAAGCAAAACCTTTGAATAGTCACCCAAAAGTGCCAGAACACTCAGTTCTGTAATTTTTTCAAAAAATGTAGAAATTAGCATGAAGACCTCTTGAATAGTCACTCAAAAGTGCTGGAACACCACCAGATATCAAATATAAGGGTGTATACTTCAAAAAGTGAAATTTGGTGAGTTCAAATCAAATTTAAGCATTGGACCAACACTGAAATTAATTTTCACCTAGCTGGAAATTCTCTTTTAAAAGTCCTGGGGTCAAAACCCTTTGGGTAAATAACCTAGAAAATTATTTCAGCTATTAATAATGAATTTTAGGACTGAAATAACTTGAAATTTAGCTTCAGATTCAAAAAAGTAAGCCATATAGACTAATCTGAGTTACAACAAGGCAGAATAAGTCGCTTACTTGGTATTTGGAGACTTGTAAAGTACCTTTTTAGTGAAATTTGCAATCTAAAAATTTAGAACAAAAACATGTATTTGCAAAACTGCGCAGAAAAAACTAGATATATAGGTGTAAAATATGCAAAATAATTCAAGAAAAAGTTAAAACCAAATAACAAGGCACAATAAGTCACTTACTTGGTATTTGGAGACTTGTAAAGTACCTTTTTAGTGAAATTTGCAATCTAAAAATTTAGAACAAAAACATGTATTTGCAAAACTGCACACATAAAACTAGATATACAGGTGTAAAATATGCAAAATAATTCAAGAAAAACCAAATATATCTATCCCTTGGTCAATATCTAAATTTATGCACTTTCTCTCTATAGGTTTACTAGCTAAAAGGATATGGAAATTATAACAAGATAGTATAAATAAAACATAAAATAAAAAATTGGAAAAGAAAGAGTTTTTATTTTTTAAATGATTTTTTATAAATGACACAGTTGAGATGAGAGGCTTTAGCTTTTCTCTAAAGCTTACCAATCAGTAGGTTTGCGATCACAACTTTTTTTAAGTCAGCCCCCACCTTGAGGACTGTTTTTAATTGGAAATTTGCAATATTTTAAGTTTTAAGTTTAACTTGTTGTGCTTCTTGTTGTGTATTTTTTCAAATACACTCCAGTTGCGCTAACATCCCGAGGAGCTACATGTTTTGCTGAGGATTCGAATGGCAAGCTTTCGCAGATGGGGTACCCTGGCACTATAGATTCTCCACCATGCATCTACAACAAAATTACAAATAAAATTTTAAATAAACATAAGAAAAAAATGAAATTTGAAAGTTGAAGCAAAGTATGAAGTTATGAACTTGAAGAGGATGAAATTTGAAACAAACTAAAAAATACCTGGCATTTTAGTTGTCCTATCAATCACAACCATCTCAAAGCCAAATGTGCCACCTGCCATCCTGTATATCTCCATTTCTTTGAAGATTTTTGCACATTCTGCGGGAGATCGCACCATCCTTTGAACACAGGTTAAGAATCCATTCATGATCTCAACATCAAATACGAACTCACATGGGTAAGAAAATGCGGGGTTCAGGTAGATCCCTGCAGCATGAATGGGATGACGGAGTGTGTTGTTCCATCGTTCATCAATCACTTCCCATAGGAGGAGTTGTTTCTGAAACCCCTTATCTCCCTTATCATCACAGTAGGCCCGAATCGATTCTTTGGCCTTGTCCATGGCTTCATACAAATAGCCCATTGCGGGCTTCTCACAATCAACTAATCGAAGAACCTTTACCAAAGGTTTAGTAATGGTGCACACCTCTTGCACTCTCGCCTAGAAGTCTTCCTGGTATGACACTAATCTGCATATGGCCTCTCCCTCTAGTTTGCGGCTCATTGTCAAAGCACGCCACTCCTCTGAAAGAAACATTCTTTTCACATCCCACGTAGAATTCAAGAGGGATTGAAGAGATATGAAACTGGTGGCAAACCGTGTAATGGCGCGATGCACCAACTCCTCCTTGTTGGTGAATTTTCTCATCAAGCTAAGCACAGATGTATGATTATATATAAATTTTGTAATGTTTTTTGATGAGTCAACAATATCTTTGACAAAGGAAATTTTCCCTATGTACTCTAACATCAAATCAATACAATGTGCAGTACAAGGTGTCCAAAATAAAGTAGGATGCCTCTTCATAAACATCCTGCCAGCAGCAACATAATTTGCAGCGTTGTCCATTATGACTTGGACAACATGTTTTGCACCCGCCTCCAAAATAAACACATCCAACAAATCACATAAATTTTTTGCATCTTTGATATGTGAAGATGCATCAATAGATTTCATAAACATTGTCCTCTTGGGACAACTAACCAAGAAGTTTATAAGGGTTTTCCCCTTTTGGTCGGTCCAACCATCTGACATCACAGTGCATCTTGCTTGTGCCCATGATGTCGTAAACTTCTCTAATCTTTTGGTGCAGTCAACTTTTTCATCTTGAAGAATGCGACCTCTAAAGTCATCATAAGAAGGGATTTTGTATCCTGAGCCAACAGTTGCAATAGCATCAACAATAGGCTGGAAAAATGGATTATTCCTTGCAACGTTGAAAGGAATATCACTCCAAAGGAGAAACTTGCCCAACAACTTGTCAGCTTGTTCTTTCTCAGTATTTTTAAGCATTGAAGTGATAGATGGTTGTGAACCAGGCGTGGTTTTAAGAACAAAAAATGATGAGGCAACTATAGGGTTGGTTGTAGACATTGCTGCTGAAGTAGAACTAGTGCCACTATTCACCTGAGCCTAACACCCTCCATGCTAGTTACTTCTTCACTTATGCTTTGGCCACTCTCTTTTGCTCTAATTCTTCCAATGATCTCATGGCTCTTTGGATGATTTCAGCATTTGTATTTTCGCAATGCCCTACATCATGTCCAGGGATTTTTGCAAGGTGATACTTCAACTTATAAACCCCCCCTGCGTACACAGTTTGCAAGACAAGTTCAATCTATTAAACCCTCCATTAGGTTCACCAAATTCCCACAGAGGGTCCAATTTTCTTGGCATGTTTGTAACTTGGTTGAACTCTTGAGTTTTAATGTAAGATGAAGTTTGAACTTTGAAGTTGAACCTATGGCACAATAAGAATTGCAAGTTACAAAAATTAAAAAAAATTACATACATGACATGATGACACAACACATTGAATTTTTGACAATTTAACAAACAAAAAAACCTCAACTCAATCCAAAATGAACTCTCTCCACTCTATGCAACAAAAATGAAAAAAAAACACCATCAAATCCACTCAAAAATCTTTGATAAACAATGGGTTATAAAAACCCAAGCAAAAACAAGAAAAAAACCAAAACAAAATGGCCAAATTTGGTGCCCATACCTGGAAACCATGGTTTGCCGGAGAAATTTGCTCCAAAGACGAAGTTCTCTTGCTAAATCTCCAAGCTTCCTCCTCCTCTACCCTAGTAGATGCCTTCCAGTGTTCCTCTCCTCCTCAACTCTCAATCCACGCCATTGTCTGTTCAAAATGACAAAATAAAATTGTGTTTTCCCTTTTAAAAACGTGCTGTCTGCAACCCCCACGATAACTTCCGATCGAATCGTGATAACTTCGAAATTATTGCGATTTTTTGAAGTTATCGCGATTATTTCACTAATTTTTTGGAAAAAAACGCGTAGTAATCGGGCGCTAATATCGACATTTTTAAAAACTCGCGATTTTTTATTGTTATCGCGATTTTCGCAACACTGGTTGTAGTTCTTCTTTTGGTTTCCTTTTGGTGCCCCACCAATAAATGAAAGGGATGGGTTATTAGAACTTTGAAGTTATAACTATTTATTGTTTCTTGTGAATTGAAGTTTGTTAAAATTGGCAACTAGGGCCAAACTCCATGTGGGTCATCTTATTAATGGAAGCTGATATTTTTCTTGGATGCCTCTCATCGAGAGGTGTAGGATTGATCTAAAGATTATCCGATTTCGATAAGTATTCATGGAGACATGAATTTATTTCTGTTATGGGACAATTCGTGAAGGTCGGCTAGCAACCAAATAAACCCCACTTGTGCTTAATGTTTTAGTATAAATAGAGGTGGCTTTCAAGTCATTTTCAACACACTTGGGATCTCTTCTTCTCTACTTGTCTTCTGCGATTTATGTTTACGTTCTATCTGCAATTTAGTTTAATGTTGATGTGATTGTTAATTTGGAAAAGATATTGAGCTAACTGTGAAAATTGAAATAAATTTCTCTAAGCATAGAACATACCTAAAATTAACATGGTATTAGAGCTGAAGTGAAGACAATGCCCAAGCAAGAGTGAAAGAACAATCATCGAAGACAGTTGGGAAAGGACAAAAGGATCAATGGATTCCTCATCCCTCTTCAAAATTCAAATTCACCGAGGGTGAAGTCGAAGCAGAGAATATTATCAGAATGGCGTAGCGGAAGTTTTTGATGGCCTACTTAAAGATCATTTCATTGGGAAGTCTGGATTTAAGGGTGGAAGAAAAGTCAGATGCTTTGGTTGCAATAAGTTCGGCCATTATGCGAAGGAGTGTCCGAATGGCAAAGACACATCTCTTGATGAAGATAACAATCATTCCAGGGACATCTTCAATGATCAAAGGAATGACAGGTAATGCAGGTCATCAAGGAAATGGCCGGCTCTTCAAAGAAAGCAAGAAACCTCAGGTATGAAGAATCAAATGTTGTTTTTGATGAGATAAAGAAGTGTTATCTTGTATTGGCCCTCTCCTTCAGATTCTTTGGGAATCTGACTTATTGATTGTAGTGCTTCAAGGCACTTCATCGGATAGTAGGGTGACTCTCTAATTTGGTAGAGGTGGAAATAATTGTGGGATTATACTTGGAGCCGATGCCACCTATCCCGGAAAGGGTGTAAGGAATGTTACCCCTCAATTGAATGAGGGTAACTCGATTCATTTATAAAATCTCTTTTATGTACCTGATCACAAGAAGAACCTGGTGTCCATTTGGGCAATGGAAGTCAAAGGTTATAGGGTAGCACTCATCGATGGAAAGGTACGTGTTTGAAAATAGAATTTTCAAAGATGTTTTTGAGTTCAGGGTTGTATCAAGTTGCAGGAAGTCCACTGGGGACCTTGTCCATTGACACATAGCACCGAAGGTCTATGAGTCAAATGGTGACAGGGATGCCTGAATTCAAAAAGAGCATGAAAGTACATGTTTGAGATGTACCGAAGGAAAATCTTACAAGGGGACCATTCCCTCATGTAGCAGGTCCACAGGTTTGGAACAACCCGAGGGGTTTAAGATTCATGATCAGGAATCTCACGTATGCAGGTGGAAGAAAGCCCTTTATGGCTTGAAGCGAAATTCCGCGGGCGTAGTATGAGAGGATTGATAGCTGTCATATGAAGCTGAGATTCACTAAGAGTGAAGCCGATCCAAACCATTGTTTGAAGGTTGTGGATGATAGACCTCTCTACGAACACCTTCTGAGGACGACTTATTTGAAACAGGTGCAGACCCTCTCACTTGCAGAAGTAAGAGGTAGTTGGATTCCGGATGTGGAATGGTAAACTGCAAGCACGTGACTACCTCGAGGATCTTAACTTTCAGAAGTTATATGGTGATGATGCCAGACCAGATTTGGGAAATGCCTATGATTTCCATAAACTCATTTGCATTGATATTCTTGGTGAACTTCCGTCTAGACATATGTTTTGCAGTTAGCATGGTGAGCTCATATTTGGTTGACCCTTACTGGATTGGTGCTAAGAATCTTCTGATATATCTTCGGGGCACAATCTCTCATGGATTGAGATACACTGCCAGAAATATGAAGCTGCATGATTATTCGAATGCTGACTAGGCAGGCAATGTGGAGGATCACTAGAGCACTTCTCAGCGTTGGTTCTCTTTGGGTTCTGCTTCGATATCATGGATGAGCAGGAAGCAGAAGTCGGTTGCCATAAGCACTGTCGAGACTGAATACATAGCTATGAGTATGATATCATATGAAGCTGCCTAGTTGTGGAAGCTCTTCAGTGAGTTGTTTGTACACATGATGAACACCACTGTGATTCTCTGTGACAACCAGAGGGGGGATTCGATTATTGAGGAATCTCGTATTCGATGATTGCTCCAGCAGATAGACATCAGATACTGCCTTATCTGGGATATGGTAAGTCGATAAGCGAGGAGGCTCCATCACATTGAGACTGATGTACAGGTTGTAGAAATTTTGTCAAAGCCTCGAGAAAGGTCAAATCTGTGACTTTCCCGAACGACTTGGAGTCGTTGAGTGACCTTCTTATAAGGGTCCTGCATGTTGCATGCATTGAGCTCTGGGAGCTCTGGGGGGCTTGGGGTACTTACTGGAGCAACATACGACCACATGGCGACTCACCCTTCTCTGGTGGTGCACTATGTACAGGATAATAGGTTCAACCTTCCCCTGTAACTGTGGAACAGGATGATTAGTTCTCTTGTGGGCCGGGATGATTAGTTCTCCCATGGTAACTGTGGAACAGGATGATTAGTTCTCCTGTGGGCCGGGATGATTAGTTCTCATGTGGAAACTGTGGAACAGGATTATTAGTTCTCTTGTGGGCCGGGATGATTAGTTCTCCCGTGGCAACTGTGAAATAGGATGATTAGTTCTCTTGTGGGCCGGGATGATTAGTTATCCCATGGCAACTGTGGAACAGGATGATTAGTTCTCCTATGGGCCGGGATGATTAGTTCTCCCGTGGCAACTGTGAAACGGGATGATTAGTTCTCCTGTGGGCCGGGATGATTAGTTCTCCCGTGGCGACTGTGGGGAGGGATGATTCGTTCTCCTGTGGACAGGATGATTAGTTCTCCTGTCGAGGCATCTTACCTATGCAGTCTGGGACTCATGGGAAGTACCTCTCATCTGATCAATGAGCAGGGAAATGGGGTTAGGGACCATAGTAGTACTATCGATGGACACATTGTTGTATCTACTGTACTCCCTATGCTAGGATGACCTCCATTGATCTGGGATCAATATGAGTGGTTCGAGACACTCTCTTGTGATATTGATCTAGGATCAATAAAACTGACTTCGGGTCAGTAATAGTGATGTGTCACACTCTCTTTAGATGAAACTGACTTCGGGTTAGTAGAGAATGGTATGAGACATTCTCGATCAATTCTTCTTCTTCATGGTTCAGCAGAGTAGAGCTCAACAGAGTAGAGCAGTGCAGGGCACTAATGGCAAAGATAGTACAGTCAGACATATGGATTAGTGGATGGAGTTCTCCCTAGTTGAGAAGGAGTGTTAAAATTGGCAACTAGGGCCAAACTCCATGTGGGTCATCTTATTAATGGAAGTTGATATTTGCCTTGGATCCCTCTCATCGAGAGGTGTAGGATTGATCTAAAGATCATCCGATTCCGATAAGTATTCATGGAGATATGAATTTGTTTGTGTTATGGGACAATTTGTCAAGGTCGGCTAGCAACCAAATAAACTCCACTTGTGCTCAACGTTTTAGTATAAATAGAGGTGGCCTTCAAGTCATTTTCAACACACTTGGGATCTCTTCTTCTTTACTTGTCTTTTGTGATTTATGTTTATGTTCTATCTGCAGTTTACTTTAATGCTGATGTGATTGCTCATCTGGAAAAGATATTGAGCTAAATGTGAAAATTGAAATAAATTGCTCTAAGCATAGAACATACCTAAAATTAACAAAGTTTTTCAAAGGGACAAGCTATCATTTATAAAGTTGTTCTAGACTAAGAGGCATCCATTTTCAATCCTAATTGCTTAGGTGAACTAAGTTTGAGAATATTTGCAGTAAGTTTGCTTATAAAGATGCATTCTCTCTTCTTCATTTTCAGTGTAGTGTTAATGGGCAAGGAAAATTACCATGAATGGTCCAGAAAGATTAGGCACACCCTTATCGGCAATGACTTACGAAAATGTAATGTCCCCAAATTTTGGATTACCTGGTGAGGTGGTTAGGAGGGATTTCCAGAACTTGTGTTAGCCTGGTCATAGGAGCAAGATTACTCAATTGGTGGGCTCGAAGGTTTTTAGAGGAGTTCAATGGGTCTAACTGGGATTGCTTACCATATTTCATCATTCGGATCAATTCTGCACAATTTGCTCTTGGTTTTGTGCATTTCGACGATTTCTATAAAACAAAGTTATTAATGGGCATATTTTAAGTAATTACGCTTAAGGTGTTGTTTCAGGCTGAGGCATATTTTAAGTAATTACGCTTAAGGTGTTGTTTCAGGCCGATTACTTGAAGAAACACCTTATTGTAAATTTGTAATAACTTGTTGGCATTAGGGCGAAAAGATCTACAAGGTAGGATGATGAAAAGGGGCTTTAGGTGGCCAGTGTGACCATGAAGGTGAATTAAGCATTTTCAGGCATTAAAAGTGACTTTAATTAGTTTATGAAAGTCACTTTATTAAATAAAGTAAGGAAAAGCGCTTTTAATATTTAATTGGAGGGAAAAGGTGAGTGAGTTATAAAAAGGGAAATGAGAGGGTCTCTCCTCATTCTTACACTCGCTTTTGGAGAAAAAAAGCTCTTTGATAGTTTTGGAGAAGGAATTTAGGGTTTGAGAAACCCTAGCTGACATAGTTTTCAATGTTGAAACTATACACTCTAACCGGTTTAAGGAGTGAAATCACTCAGATTTCACCAATGTGTTTTCATGGAGAAAATGATTTGCAAAATATTTAAGCTAAAAGAGGTGTTATCAGTTGATTTTCTAACTTTGTATTTCTCATTTAACCTATTCCAGGTTGAAGCCATGACCATATATTGAAGCTTTGTTTCACTAGAAGAATACCTATTAAAGATTGAAGATTCCAAGCTCAAGGGAGGTCGAATCTCATTGCTTTCTAGTGAAAGACCTTTAATAGTTTTGTGGGTCGATTTTGTGAGCAGAGTAGAGGCTGAGTTTCCTTTTTAAATAGGGTTGCATTTATTTTTGTGATTGGTTGAGCTTATACGCACTGGTTGGAGGACAATTTAAGTGTGGAAGTGGTATTCCCAAGATGGTGGGGCCGAGTACCTTCATCATTCATTTGCTGGGTTTTTTGGGCAGAAATAAGATGAGTTGCCTAGCTGGGTTCGATGTAGAACGAAAACAAATATTTTTGAGCTATTAATTTTTTCTTAAGACTACATTGTTCTCTGTTGTAGATAATTGCATTTAAACATTTTCAACATTTACTTATTGCATTCACCCCATAACATTATCAACATTAGCAAGTATGTAGAGAGAACAATAAATAACAGAACAAGAAAGATCAACAGAAGAAAAGCATGCAGAATAGAGACACCAGTAGTTAGGTTAGAGACCAGGGCAAAACCCCACAAGGGGTTAAACCCAACCCCCAACCAATTTCTTCTTCTATTAGATATTCATCTATTGTTCAACTGAGATACAAAGTACAATGAATGAGATATCATCAATCACATCAGGCCTCCAGGGGCCAACCTAAGTCAGTTCACAACTTCGTTTGTGAACTAACAAGATTGGGAGAGCCGCTATCATGTTACAATATTACATCTTTCATATATACATCAATCATGAATGCAATGTCATCATTGTTAAAGAAGCACTGTCATCACTGTTAAGGAGCATTGTCATCACTGTTAAGGGAACACTGTTCTAGAAAACCCTAACTAATTAGGTCTATTAGGGTTGTTGTTTCCTTCATTGAATATATCATAATCTGTTCATAGAGCTACTGTCTTATTAGTTACACACAATTGACATATACTATATACTATAATTACAGTCAACAAGAATAAGTATTAATGCAACATACTCACTTCCATACCAAATATCACAAGGTTAGGGTTACTGTTATGAATACACTGCATACCAAAGCCAACTGTCACAGTAATATAACTCACTACCATCAAGATTACTTACACAATGTAACAGAGATTAACGCAAGCCTCTAAATGTGGGTCACACCAAGTATACAAAGTATATCAAATGCGATGCAAGCTACCCATAATACGAGCCATAAAGAGTTTAGCGAACCACTCAAGAATAAATGTGACGCTTCAGAGAAGAGAAGCAATGTACCCTCGAATAGATGCAATGCTTCTTATTATTGATGCATACCTCACACATTTCATATTGATGCGATGTCACATATGTTAGTGCGACGCCTCAGATATTTCATATTGATGCGATGTCACATATATTAGTGCGACGCCTCAGATATTTCAGATTGATGCGATGATATATATGTATATTATAACAATCATCCAAGTCTCAAATGTGGGAGCTCATAGCACAAGATATATACCATAAACGATGTGACCATACCTCATAAGAGTGTGTCCATAATAGCGTGACCATTCCACAAAAGAATTATGTCCAGAATAACGTGACCATTCCACAAAAGAATAACGTTCAGAATAGCGTGACCATTCATAGAGGAATGCGACTAGAATATCGTAACTATTCCACAACGAAATGCATTCAGAATAGCGTGACCATTCCACAAAAAGAATAACGTCTAGAATAAAGTGACCATTCATAGAGGAATGCGACTAGAATAGCGTGACTATTACACAGAGAAATGCGTTCAGAATAGCATGACCATTCCACAGAGAAATTGCGTCTAGAATAGCATGACCATTCCACATAAGTATAGTGAAACCATACCATAGAAAATAGTGCGAAATTGATGCTCAAAATTCCGTCCAAGAGACCTTAGAGGAAGCAAATATTACCACAGAAGAGAGTCGAAATTCTTACGCAAATGATGGAGGATAGACTCTAATTTATATTTGATTCCATACGTGAAAAGTCACGATCTTAAAGGTGAGCCGACATTATTTACATTGAGGCCGACAAGAGCCTTTTGAATTTAACCTTGGAGGGAATTCAAATTCGAATTTGCTTCAAGTAATTGTTTACCAAAATTCGTTTATTAATTAACACATCAAGGAGGGATGACATAATATCCTTTAATCAATTTTAATTCTCAATATTTTTTTTTTCTTTGGAGCATGGTGAATTTTCCTTTAGAGCAGATGGGCTTCTATTGGGGCCTATGTTTTCCCTTTGGGAAAATTCATACCAACGCTGCCCAATTTTCAACATGAGCTTGTTATCAGTCCATTAGTCTCACATTTTCAGAGTTGCGTGGAGTTATAAAGAGCTGATACATTGCTGCCGTAAGGGATAGGTCGCTCAAGCTTTTCTTGCTGGAGAAAACACAAATATTCGAACTTCTTCAAGGGACTGTCCATCCTTTGCTTTCATTCCATATTTTGATGTTTGCGTAGATTTACCTTGTCGGAGTACTTACCAAGTTCAAATCTGAGTTTTTATGCCTTGTAACCTCTGTATACATGATTGTGTGCTCATATCTTCACTACTGTTATAATTCTGGGTTATTTCCATTAAAGAAAAGTGCTTAATCTCTTGGCATATGGTGTATATCAATGGCGTATTTCTTTTTGAAGTGTTTTATAAATGATATATTGTTGCTTGAAGACAATCATTTAGTTCTGTGTCAACTTATGTGGAGTTAATTTGAAAGAAAATGCACCTACAACAAACAGTCAAGAAACTGTTCGAGGAAAGGTCTCACTAAAAACTCATTCAAACTCAAAATCTTTTAAAGAAAAATTGGAAGTATTTCAAAGTGGTATTTACAAGAAAGGTGTCTGCGAAGAAGAAGGTGATAATGCGCGTACGAAGCCGACATCAGATAAAGAGCTCGACATATGGGAGAACAAGGATACTAAGGCCTATTGTATGGTTGCTGCTTTTGTAAGTGAAGAGGTGAGTCGTCATATTATTCCCATTACAAATGCTTATGATGAATTAAAGAAGTTGAAGGATTTATTTGACTCATACTCGGAATTGGAAGTATTTTAGTTGATGATAAAGCTTTTCAACCGAGAGTTGAAGGATGATGACCCCCTACCCTAACCTCAAAAATTAGAGCTATCATGCATGTTGTAGAAGCCACTGGAATTAAAATGGACATCCCTCTCATAGCCTTTGTCAAGGCCCTCTATCCTACATATTCTCGCTATCTTTGGGAAGAGGAAGACGACTTCTCAGTCCCTTGAAGAAGTTGTGTACCTTTCACAAAAGGAGAAGAATCAAACAATAGATTTTTCTAGAGGAAGAGGTGGTAGAAGAGGACGTGGAAGGAAGAACAACAAAGGCAAGGGGGTAAATATCATCAAGGAGGAAAATCTAATCTCCATTGTATTTGCTGTAATAGAGGTGGACATGATGCATCCACATGCAAAATCCCTTGGGAAAGAATCAAGCAATAATGCAAAGAAGACAAAGGTAAAACACCAGATCCAACGGATTGTAAAGCCCCTGAATCCACTCATTATATTGTTGCACATTGCAATATTGGAGTAATTAAAGATGTGTTTCATACTTAGTTTACTTCTTGGAAAGATGCATGGCTGCTTGATACATGTGCAACCTGCCACATGACCTGTTATCACTCAGAGGTTTTCCATGGTTGTGGAAGGAAATTCTAAATGAAACCACAAACTAGACTTTAAAGTCAGAAGCTGACCCTTCCAATTTTGAGAGGGATCTCTCTTTGAGTTTGCTACTCGAGGTCACCACAGTAGCAACTCACTCATACACTCAATGGCTAGTTCAAATATGAAAAAATAATAAGCTTGATTGGAAGGGAGGAAGGCCATTGGGCATGGAGTCATGGTGCTGATCTCAATTAAAATCTTCAAGAGCTGGTGGATAAAGTGAACATGAATCAGAGGCGAGATGAGTAATGTTTATTTAGACTTTTTGCTTGTATAGTGGAAGGTGGAAAACGAAAACACAAATTATTACAACAGAGCATCGAATGACTTTTGGGCAACTTGAGAAAAAATGATGATAATGTTTGAAGCATGTAAAGAATAAAGCATCTTAGTAAATATGAATTCTACTAATATTATATAACTCTCATTTCAAACATGAAGACTTTAGCATTGATCGAATTTGCATACAAAATGAACATCATTGAGAAAACAGACTGATAAAAAATACAACAAAATCTCTCACATGAAAACTTTGAATACTTTTGTCTTGAAGATTTCATTAATTTCAAAAATAGAGTTCAAATACACAGTGAGTCTTTTTTCTCCCAAAAAGCCAACCCTTGGTTTATTTTCATAAACAACTTTATAGAAAACTTACAAAAATTGAAACCATAACTTTTAGGGAAACTTTAGTTACAAAATATCTAAAATATCAAAAAGATTATCAAGATCCAAAAGAAATGGATTTAAAAGCCTCCTCATCTATCTTTAGTTTTTTGTTTGAAATTAGCGAGGAGATGGTTAGATCTGATCCCCAAGTTGAATTTATGAGGTGGCTCATCAACAACTGTCTATGAGCTTTTTCTGGCAAATTCCTAAAAAGTAGGGTCCAAATATGCCTTCGTATCTCCCAAACCGTGATAGTTGTGTAAAAATTGAAAGAGGTTACCGTAAATGAATATGTTCTCGACAAAAGCATCCTTCAGATTTGAAAAATTCATTTTCATCTTCTTGAAATGGCACCCAAAGTTAATGACTAAAATAGGAAATCATTTAATATTTTAATCTGGAAAAATGGGCTGCAAAAATTCATTCGAATCTTCCAAACCATGACACTTGTGTAAAAATTGGGAAAGGTTTTTGTCAATGACTCTGTTCTTGACAAAAACCTCTTATGGTTTTCAAAAATTTGTTTACATCTGTTTGGAAACCGTGCCTGAAGTTGATGACTAAAACAGGAAAAAACAAAGAAAAACAAAATGATGCCATTTGATTTGTCAGCGCCACTGTTTTAATTTTTTTGAACCAGTGTTGACAAATTATCTGTCAATTTGCTTGAATTTTCGGCGAATGATTGTAAAAAACTACTCCAAGCCATTACCCCTGAAGTCTTTATCCTGAAACTAAACTATGATAACATGATCTTTTCGAAAGACTTCTTTGAAGACTTCAGTGACAATGTAGATGGAGCAACATATTTTGCAGACATGCCAAGTCTCAAGCCATCTAGACTTGGCACCATTAGGCTTAAATTGCCTGGACTTCTCGACTTTCTTCTACATTATGTACTCTACCTTCCAGAGTAGTGGAAAAACTTGTTTTCCCTTGTTCACATTGGCCAACAAGGACACTCCATTCACATGTTTGATGGCAACTCTGAGATAAGAAAAGCATCAAACACAATTGTCATGACTAGAATAGAGGAGGAAACACTGTTGAAGTTTTAAGGAACATCAACCCGTGAACAAAACACTTATAATATTCAGTAAAATGAAGGTACATTGCCATCCAGTCTTCTATGGCATGCAATATTTGGGCATCTTGATTATTAAAATCTTCGTTAGTTGAAAATAAATGGTGTTTCTGGTTTGCCAACAAGGAAACTAAAGCAATGTGATTCTCGTATCCTAGGAAAACATAACAAGCAACCTTTTCATGACCCTATTTCTAGAGCACGTACAAAGCTTGCACTAATTCATTCTGATTTGTGTGGCCCTATGCTTGTTCCTTCTGCAAATGGAAATAAATATATAATGACTTCTATTGATGATTACACCATGATGTGTTGGGTATATTTGTTGAAAAGCAATTTAGAAGATTTTGAAACTTTCAAAAACTTTCATGCATGGATTGATAATGATGCACAATCACATATTGGTTCTCTTCGTATTGAGAATGGAAAAGAATATACTTCAAATGAATTTGAAAACTATCTTCGCCAACATGGGATTCAACATCAAACAACTGTGCCATACAATCCTCAGCAAAATGGTGTAGCTGAACAAATGGACATGTCTATTTTTTATATGGTTCGCTCAATGATGTTTTTCAAAAATGTAAAGTTGATGTTTTGGGTTGATGCAGGTCTATGTGCAATATATATCAAAAAACAGATGTCCATCTCATGCTCTCAAAAAACAAGACTCATGAAATGTAGTATGACCACATCCCTTTAGTAAGGCATCTCAGGATTGTTGGTTCCACCTGCTATGCCTTGATTCCCAAGGAACAAAGAAGCAAACTTGGTGCAAGGAGTCAAATGTATATCTTTTGGGGTACTTAGATACAATCAAAGCATATTGTGTCTACGATGAGGTAAATAAGAAGTTTATATTGTCTAGAGATGTGATTTTTCTTGAATCTTCCAACACTGACAATATTGTTGAGTGACAACTTGATCGTTTGGACAGATTCAATCATGCAAAAACATTTCATGAATTTGATAATGAGATTCCACATCTTGAAGGGGGGATCCCTATCCTAGATCAATCTATGGAATCTCCTTCTGAAGCACTCTCTCCCCCTCATGAAGTTCCAACCACTTCTTTAGATTAGGAAGACCCTTTGAGTGATGTGATTGAGAGGATTGGAAGGATAAATCTTGATGTAGCCCCATCTCAATCAACAGAGAAGCTTGGACCATCTCAAAAAGGTCCTCCAAAATGGCTCATTAAAACACTGAAAATGTTCATCCAGATGAGGTTGGAAAAGAAAAAACTAGAAGTTCTACCAAACAAATTGGAGGTGATGTAGATGATTTTGATTCAATTGATGATATGGATGTTTCTTATGATTGTGAATTAAATTTGTCTACTAATTTTGAACCAACTTACATTAAAATATTTTCTTGTCATGATGAATGAAAAGAAGCAATGCAGGAATAGTATGATGCTTTAATAAAGAATGGAACATGGAAGTTGGTGGACCCTTCATTTGCAACCTGTTGACCAATCCATATGAACTACCCCATAGCTGTACATTTTTTCACGCATGGATTTCCATCATGTCCGAGCACTTAGATGATCCACAAATTCATCATTATCAGCTACATGTACACTGGAGTTTTGTAAACCCATTATGCATTTTGTAATGTAAATGATCATAGTAAGACAAATGTATGTAACAACCTAGGTAAGTTTAATTTTCTGATGATGATTTCTATCCTAGGAGGTTTTTTGTCTTACTGATTCATGTGTGTTTCTAAACATGGATGATTGGCAAAGTTTTTCCTTCTAGCCTCACCCCAAAGCTAGAGTGGTATTTGTCGTTAGGATTTTAAACGAGTCCTAGTGTTATTTATCGAGTTTCTGTAAAAGTGATTTGTGAATAATTCTAACTATTTGGTTAGATTATTTTATTACAAGTCACTTAGTCTACTAGATCATTTTTTGTGTCGTAGAAATGGGAAATGTTAAGTGTCTATAACAAATGAGTGTTCCCCCTTCATGGGTTAGAAATGTAATATTTCATGTAAAAAAATATTTAGTGCATCCTCATAGTTAGATACCATGGCTAAATATTATAGGGCTGGAAAAATTAATAATCCCCTCGCGAGTTAACTAATTAAAAATTTCTGGCTAAAATAAATTAAAATTCTAAAGCCAGAAATTTAATTAATTTAGGTCCCAGGAAAAATTAAATTCCCCAACATTTAAAATTCGTGGGTTTTGAAGTTTTTAATTTTTGGAGGTCCCCGGCCAAGGGAATATTGAAAATTACAAGATATTTTGAACCCTTGGGCCATCGTAGTTAAAGTCAAAGTCAACTTTTTGCGACAATTAACTCAAAATAATCATTTTTGAGTTAATTAAAAGGAAAATAAAAGTGAAATTCGAATTTCCTCAAAAAATAACTTTATTTTAATGGTGATGATTAAAAGATCATTTGATCTTCATCAACGGTTGAGATTGCTTCAACAAAGATTAAGCCAACTAACCATTGGATAAGTTTTGTATAAATTAGAGGCCTCTCTCCATTATTAGGATTCAATTTTTCAATTTTGTACTTGCTCTAAGAAAGCTTTTGTAACTTTTTTTGGTTAATAAAAAAGAAAGACTTTGGGGTTTTAAACCGTGGTGTTCCTCTTTCAGATTTATGTGATAATATTGTTCTTAGTATTTTGTTGCTTTTATTTGCATTTGCTGGTTAATAGCCTTTGAGGATTGATCTATGCACAAGTATCTTGAACAGATTTATGGGTTTTTAAAATATCATTTTGATTTGATAGAAGTAGTAGACATCTCTATTTCTTGATGATTTTATGATTATATTTTATTTCTATTAATCTAACAATCAAATTTAAGTTTGCAGAAGTTATCATTCAGGATTTGGGCATTTGGGGAAATCCTCAATAGGATCAACTAACTCTCAAATCACAGAATCTAAAGAGTCCATTGTTTTAAATTTCTGAAGTCATCTTACAAAACATCTTACTTGCAGGGTTTTTTTGGGCTTGAGCTTCTTCAAAATTTCAAATTTATTTCTAAATTTGTGCAAAATTTGTTTAAATTGGGCTAATAGAGGGCTTTGATATGAAAATCTACTAAATCTGTAGAATATTATTGTAGATTTGTAAATATTAAATTTCTAGTTCATTGAGGTTTTGGGTATTTCATATTTTTTGTATATACATGTTGGGATTTTCTATCTTTCGTTTGTGCAGGAACAAATCCGAAGATTGTAGGTGATTTTTTGTGGATTCTTCCTAGCTCTAGGCCCTAGAGGGTATCTCCATTTTGTTTGCAGGTTGAAGAGACATTTCAAGGAGATCGTGAGCAAATCAAAATTTTTTAGGGCCTTGAGGCCTAGCGCTGGCCATCCCTCTTTTCATTCTCGGCCTCCCCTCAGTAACATCTCTTAGCCTCAAGCCTCCCCTCCTTCACCAAAATTTTCCATTATAAATTTTCCCCAAATTTTTTTCCAAAAAAATTCCCAAAAAAGTTTAACAATTTTTTTAACAAAATTTTCTCAAAAAATTTATGACTTGAAGGTTTTCAGTGACTTGGGCAGTGTGTCTCCAGGTGTCTTCAAGCCCCTAAGGGCCAACAGGTGCACATTTCGAAACCTTTCCTCATTTCATTTATCTTATTGAAAGCAAGGATAATACTGACATAGATTTTTAATTAGCTAAAGTATAGCAACAAATTTAATTTACATCTATGTAATCGGATTTGTCCTACAAGGGCTATGTGTCGCGAATCCGACACGATTCATACAGATTCGTGTCCGAATATCATGACACATCATGTCCGACTGGGACACGATTGAATCCGAATCGTGTTCCGATCGGACACTATGTGTCATGACTTCTGGACACGAATCTGGCAAAACAACGACCCATGCAGCTTTTTAAGAGGGCTTTCCTCATTTCTTTTTGCACATTCACTCATTTACTTTGTTGTGGGTGTTTGAGAGCAAGGAGCAAAGGATGTGGGAGCATTTTCAAGGAGATTCAAGTAACAAGTAAGTGCATTTTCTCTCTAATATTTTTGCATTTTTATTACAGTAGTTTGCAAATGCATTTCTTTTACAAATTTGTGCATTTTTTGTTTATTTTTTTACAGTATTCATGGCTCAATCAAGGGCAGCAGGGAAGGGGCAAAGGAAGGGGAAGAATGTCCCCATTGGAGATGCCCCTCCTCTCCCAATTTCATCAGAGTCTGCTGCAAGTAATGTTGAGGGAAGACTTCCTCCTCAATGTAACATTGACAAATATCCCTTGTGGAAATATGTCACAAGAGAGCAAGGGCCAAGCAACAAGGTGAAGGGAGGAGGCAATGTGAGTTGGAAATGCAGCTATTGCCACAATACTTTCACAAGCACATATTTCCGTGTGAAAGGTCATTTGTTGGCTTTACCAGGTTGTGGGATTGGAGCTTGTACAAAGGTGTCTTTATCAAAGAGGAAAGAAATGGAAAGAGAGTCTAATGTTCGTATGGAAAATGTGGTTGCAAAATAAGAAAAAGCCAATAGTGATGACCCCCTTCCATTCTTGAGGAAAGGCAGCAACAAATTCACATTTGAGAGTTCTAGTGGGGGACAAGCAACAAAAAGAAAGGCAATTTCACTTGGTCCAATGGACAAGATTTTCCAGAAGGAGAAACGAGAAGAGCTTGATCTCACCATTGCCTTTTTTTTTCTATCAAAACTTCATGTCCTTCAATGTTGCACGCTCATCTCTATTTATTGAGATGTGCCAAGCTCTAACTCAAGGGGCTCCATCAGGGTATGTGCCTCCTGGGTCACAGAAGCTTAGAACCACATTGTTGACGAAGACAAAAAAAGAGGTGGAAAAAATGTTTGAGCCGATTAAAGCATCATGGCCAACATCTGGGGTTAGCATTGTTTTTTATGGATGGACAAATCCAACACGACACCCACTCATCAACTTCATGGTGTCTTCCTTGAATGGTCTAATTTTTTTGAAAGCAGTGGATGCACTTGGACAATACAAGGATGCACAATATATGGGTGAGTTGTTTATTAAAGTTATTGAAGATGTAGGTGTTGCTTCCTGTGTGCAAATCATTACATATAATGCACCTGTTTGCAAGGTTGTTGGCATGATTGTGGAAGCTAAATATCCACAAGTGTTTTGGACACCTTGCATTGTCCATTCATTGAACTTAGCACTGAAATCTATTGCTTCTGATGTGTTTTGGAGTGGTAACATTATTGAGGATGCACGACATATCCGTAACTTTGTACAAAACCATACAAATGCCTTCACTATCTACAAGGAGTACAACAATCTATCATTGTTGAAGATTGTCGATACAAGGTTTGCCTCTTCCTTCATCATGTTGAAGAGGTTGAGGGAGGTCAAGACTGCTCTTGGGGCCATGGTTATTTAAGAGTTTTGATCTTTTTGGAGAAAGACAAATCCAGTAGCCTCTAAAAGAGTGAAGGACACAGTGTTAGATGATGCTTGGTGGGAGAGGGTAGATCTAGTTATTCAGATCACTGACCCTATCATTTCCTTACTTCGATTTGCAGATACAAACCAACCCATCCTAGGAGAGGTTTATGAGGCATGGGATTCCATGATTGAGTCTATGAGGAGCATTATTTTATAAAGTAAGTGCTCCGAGTACGAGACATCGTCAGAGGCCTTCTTCACCACTATACAGGAAATTCTTGTCAGGAGATGGGATAAGAATTGCACACCTTTACATTGTTTGGCTCACTCATTGAACCCAAAATATTGTAGCCATGAGTGGCTGAATGGTGGACCTTCCTGCAGATTCCCTCCTCACATGGATGGTGAAATCTCACAGGGGAGGAAAGATGCATTCAGGTGAGTTTTTCAGGATCGAGCATCTCTTGATGAGGTGGAGGATGCCTTTGCAGAGTTTTCCACTAGCACTGATAGATTTGTAGGATATGATTTGATTAAAGACAGGGGGACTAAGAAGCCCTATCCTTGGTGGGCAAATTATGCGGCAACAAGTCCTCCTCTACAACAGTTAACCATGAGGCTCCTCTCTCAGGGGACTTCATCCTCTTGTCTTGAGAGGAATTGGAGCACACATGGGAATTTGTATAGTGTCAAGAAGAGAAGGCTTGAGCAGTCCAGGGCAGAGACAATGGTGTATTTGCACACTAACCTTCGTCTTATTTACAAGCAGAGGGATGAGTGGTTGAAGGGAAAGACAAAGATGTAGGATGTCTTTCCTGATGATATGGGTCTAGACAACAATGTTGAGTTGGCATTGGCCAACTTGGATCTCAATGATCTAGTGCTAGAGCCTGTCAGATTTGATGATGGTGATATTGTAGAGGGGTCATCCTCCACACCAATAGATGCAAAGATGACTTTGGATACAAAGGAGGAGGATGCAGCAGAGGAGAGCAGTGGTACTAGTGACCATGATGATCAGGACAATGATGTTGATTTTGATGATGACTATGAGGATTGATGACTCATGAGTCATGAGCTACCTACTACCTTGAGGCTTGTATACTTGTAGTTGTTTTGTATTTGCTATTTAATATTTCTATTTGCCATTGGCATTGCACTACCTATGTAACACATTTTGATTATGATGACTTAATGAGAAAACTATAGTTGTCAGTATCTTTATCTTACTATCTTGTCTTTCTCCTATTGGATCATTGATGAATTGAATATGTATTATGAATCATGATTTATCATTTATGCCACAATCGTATTCGTATGTACTATGTACTATGCATAATGTTACTTTGTAAACAGTAAAACTTACATGTAGATGAAGATCTATATTTGAAATCAATGAATTTGTATCATGAATGAGAATTTGTGTAAGAAATATCTAATTTTTAATATATATATATATATATATATATTTTAATAAAATAATATATAACTATCCGAACATGTCCTGTTCTGGGGGGTCAACGTGTCCATATCCGATACTTGAATCCCCGTATCCGTCAAATCCCGAATCCACGTGTCAGGTGACTTAGATTTACTTCTTTTACTGCTATACATTGCGAAAAGAGAGGTTACCTTCAGTAACTTTTGCATGCTTAATTGATAAATTTTTGAACATTGTTTCACTGTTGTTCAGTAATTTATTTATGAGTTTTTAGATCAAATGCATTGGTAGATCAGAAATAGTTAAACTCATAAATTTTCTGAATTTTATTCATTAACTTGTCATGTGAATTTATCGTTGTCATACATAGAAAAATCTGAATATTGTATGGTTTTAGGACTGTTGGTTTAGAATATATTGCTGGTATTAACATTTGATTTAAGAGCAGATTACTAGACTAATATTTCAGTGATGCAATATGAGTTTAAACACTTGGTTTAATCTCTTAAATACATTTGTTTTTACATGCTCATGCAATTTGGACTAATCTAGTTTTACTTATGCATTTAATGTTTTTGATTGAGCACCTCATGCAAATAGATTTTATGAATTTAAAGTGTTTTTTTCCAGCATTATACATTCCAATTCTATTGTACATTTCAATAATTACTTGTGCAGATTTTACATTTCACATTGCTGGTATAAGTGCTTGTTTTCACATTGAGACCATTTTTCCAAGCCTTAAATTAAATAACATTTAAGAAATGTTTCATAAATAATTTTAAGCCCTCATTTAACTAAAATTAACCAAGTCCCTTCATTTCACATAGCTTTTAAGTTTTGCATTTGGATATGAGACAGTCGAGTCTTTCAATAGCAGTTTCTCATCCATTACTTGACTTTATTTCCTTCGCAAGATAGTTTACTCCACAAGGCACTGGTATCATTTTCATCAAATCAAATCGAATCCTTCGGAATCTTGCGCAATTCAAACAAGTATTGGTTGTTTAACTGTGTCCCCCAAACTAGTTGGTTCCCAACTAGTTTTCATTCATCCCATTCCTATAGGGTCTACCCCCCTTAGTCTGCTATAGGGAGACAACTCAAACAGAGTGATTGGGGATTAGTGTGACAGCCCCCGATCTAAGCCGTTGTCGCAGTGCCTAGACATTCTGTGCGACAACACAACCAAACCAATTGGTTGCAAGTGGGTCTTCAAGAACAAGTATAAATAAGACCATTCGCTTGACAAGCATAAAGCAAGACTCGTAGCAGTGTTACTTGGGAGTGGGAGCGAAAGCGAGGAGTGGGAGCGAAAACGGGAGCGGGAGCGACATTTTCAGAAGCTCTCGGTTTGGGAGCGAATCCCAGAGCGTTTTATATATATATATATATATATATTTTTTTTTTTTATATATTTTATATTTTGATACATATATGTCAACAAAAACATGTAGAATAATGAATTAGATACAACAATCATCTAGAAGTTATAATCTTCATCAACCACGTCCACAAGTTAGTAACATAGTAACATACAACATGTTGAGTCTCGTGATTCATCAATCTTAAGTTTCAAGCTTTCAAAATTCAATATATAACATTTATCATCATTGATCACCAAAGTTGTACTTGTAAGCTAAGTGTAACCATTACAACAAATAATATTTAACATGAAATGAAATGATATGAAATGAAACAACTTTCAACTTTCATAAAGCATCTTATTCATAATTCATTACTGATGAGTTATAATTGCCAACTTCAAATTTAAATTGTCATATATTGTTTAAAAAAATATCATAATAAATATGAAAGAGTCAATAGTTATAAAAGCTACTAGAAACTAGAAAAGAGAAGTAAATCTATTATCTATTTCTTATGCTTGGGCCTCTTGCCACCACGAGAAATGTCTAATTTTTTAGTCTTGTTGGAAAATCAGGATCTTTGTCATTAATATCACCCTCTAAGCATTAATATCTAGAGGTATCTTTGTCATTACCTCTATATCTGTATATGGATTTTTGTCATTAATATCACCCTCTAAGCATTAACATAAGATAGAAAAAGCATAGCATGTCAAGTCAAGATTTTGTTTGAGTGATGCGTACATTTTTAGGAGGGTCATGATAGAGGAGTTTGACAACCAATGTCACTAACATCAAGGTACATAGAGGGATTGGTGCTCTTGATTAAATACGAGTTCCATACCCTAATACATGACAAAATTCAATGGAAACATTGCAATTCCCCAATCTTGAAATCCCCAAAAACTGATAAGTTTGCTGGATTTTGAATGAAATCTAAAATTCTACTTTCTCCATATGAAATCCAATGAGGCCGTAACCACTCTCAAACATCCTGAGTCATTTCATGGTAATTTTAAAAATTTTAAGTAAAAGGATGAAAATGATCCTTTTACTTTAAGAATTTAACATTACCATGAATAGCATATCAATACTAGGGCCTAGACTTGATCATTAAGCTGCCCCACTCAAAAATGATTTGTTTTTTTAAAAAAAAAATTGCATTTCAAACGTTACTACAAAAAAAAATGCAGAAAAGGCAAAACGCTCCCAAAAAGGCAAGGAGCGAAATTTAGAGAGCGCGCTCCCGACCCGCTCCCGCCTGGAGCGCGGATTGGGAGCAGGATCGGGGTGGGGGGAGGGGCTCCTCCGCAACACTGACTCGCAGCAAAAGGAATTTTGCATAGGAAGGATTTAAATTTGTGAACTAAGTTTAATCCCTTGTTGGCCCAACGTACAAGCTTTTCTTCATGTGCACAATTGATGGGAAGCCAAGTGTAGAAGATGTTAGGTGTATTGGGGAGCAAACTGCCAACGAATCTCAATCACAATCCCATGCAATGACACCTCTAACACGCTGTGGGACCAGTTTGACTTGTCACTTGGAACTTTGACTTGCTTATTTGACATTTGGGTGGTGGGCTTGACATGGTTGCCATATCACCATTGATTCTCCACTTAATTTCAATGTCAAATTTGGACTTATTTTGACTTTGGAAAAATTTATAAAATTTTTCTCACTTTTCACCACTAACATTAGAAAAAGTGGATTTTGGGGGATGATAAGTCATTTTTTGACCCGCAAAGTGGGTATTAGGATAATGTTGGGCCTCTGAGAATGAATTTCCAATTATTAATTTTTTTGAATTTTTTCTTCACTTTTCGCCACTAACATTAGAATAAGTGGATTTTTAGGGGTGATAAGTCGCTTTTTGACTCTCAAAGAGGATTTTAAGATAATGTTGAGCGGCTAAGGATGAATTTTGAGTAGTCACATGCCCCAGACATTTCCTTGGATTATTTATTTACATCATTACATAGAAATTAATTAAAAAGGTTTCGTTTTGCAGAATTTTTTTAGCTATTAAAAAATCCTACTTAGAACTAGTCAAATTCCGCAGAATTTTAGAGATGAACTAGCATAGTAATATACATTGACCTTGTTGACCACTCTGTGTCAATGACCCCATAGCAGTACACCCCCTTTTTCGCAAAAGGGATCTATCGTGTTTGCGCCTTTCAGATTTTATCATCAGTCAACAGTTTTGTAAAGATGTCAACCCATTCTGCATATGTATAATGTAAATAATCCTAGTATGACCATGTCTATAGGGGACAACCTAGGTAAACCTATTGTTTTGGTGACGATTTCCATTCTAGAAAGTTTTTTGTCTCACTGATTCATCTGTCTCTCTAGACACAAATGATTGGCAAAGTTTTTCCTTCAACCCTCACCTCAAAGCTAGGTGGATTTTGTTGTCAAAATATTAGGCGAGTCCTAGTGTTTTAGATCAAGTCTTTGTAAAAGTGATTTGGGAATAATTTTAGCTAATTGGCTAAATTATTTTACTTGGTTTACTATATTATATTTTTTGTGTCACAAAAATGGGTAAATGTTGAGGGTCTATAACAAATGGGTTTTCCCCCTTCATGTATTAAAATGTAAAATCGTCATGTAAAAAATATTTAGTGTATGGCCCCTCATAATTAGACACCATGGTTAAATATTATAGGGTTGAAAAAATTATTAATCCCCTCACAAGTCAATTAATTATATTTTCTGACAAAATTAAATTAAAATCATAATCCCAAAATTTAATTAATTTTTTGTTCTAGTTAAAACTAAAATCTCTAAAGGTAAAATGTGTGGGTTTTAAAGAAATTAATTTTTGGAGGCTTCCGACGAAGGGAATATTGAAAATTTCAAGAGATTTTGAACCCTTGGGCCTTGGTAGTTAAGTCAAAGTCAGTTTTTGGGGAAATTAACTCCAAATAATTATTTTTGAGTTAAATTAAAAAAGAATTAAATGAAAAATTCGAAATTCCTCAAAAAATAAAATAATTTCGACGGAGGAGATTAAAAGATAATTAAATCTTTTTCAACAGTCGAGATTACTTTGACGGGGATCAAGCGAACTAGCCGTTGGAGAATTTATCTATAAATTAGAGGTCAGTGTCAATCTATTCTATTCAATCTTTGAATCGTGCACTAAGTTTTCGGAGCTCTCTTGTAATATTTCTAGAATATAATGCAAAAGTCTTTGGGGTTTCGATTGATGGTGGTGTTCCTCTTCTTGAATTTATGGTAACATTGTTTCAAGTTTTTCTGTTGAATATTGTTTGAAAATTGTCAATCAATAACTCTTGTGTAATAATCTGTGCACAGGTATTTGGTTCAGTTTATTGGATCTAGGGTAACAATTTTAATTTGATTGAATTAATAGATATCTCTAGTTCTTGAAAATTATATTGTTGTTTTATTTCTCTACTTGATTTGATAGTTGGATCTAGTGTGTGCAGAAGATCATTCGAATTTTAATTGAGCATTTGGGGATAGTCCTTAGTTGGACCAGCCGACTCTCAAAGTTTGCTTGATTGAAGCCTCGAGATTTATCTAACGATTTATTTTTCTATAGGGTGTTTCTTGGCTAGTACCTAAAATTTTAAAAAAATATTTATCTTCAAAATAGTGTTAAAAAGTTAGATCTAGTTATCAGGAGCTTGAAATTTTTAGATCTGGGAGTGGAGTCGGACTCATACTTCTCAGATTTGATAAATCTGTAATTTTTTTTTTCACAAGAACGACTATGGATTATATTAGTTGGTTGGCCTAATTGCCAGAATTCTGATTACAATGGGAGTTGTCTAGGTCCAAATAGAACCGACCTCCTGAAGTATTGAAGGGTTTGTATTCCTCTTCCAGCTCTTTTTAGGTTCTACAATGGAGTTGATTTCTGTAATTTGCCCAAGCTTGAAAATGCAAACAAACTGATTTAGAATCAGGCTATAAAACATCGCTGCTGAAATGTTTATGGAATTGGGTCCCAAGTTTCTTCCCCGTCCCTTATCATTGCCCCGGCGGAGAGAAGAACGACCTTATTTGTTTCACGATCTGCTTCTTTATTATTTTCTCTTAGTACATGAAAGTATTTCAGGTTTTGGAACAACGTTCCTAAACTTTTAATTCTTTGAATCTCCCTTGCTAATCTTAAGTCCCGGGGGGCAGTATTGGTCACCATGAGCTATATGATCACTTGAGAGTCCCCTAGAATGATTGCCTCCTTGATTTCCAGACTCAATAGTAGCTTGAGACCTTGATAAAGGGCCAATGCTTCCGCTTGTATGCTGGAATTGAACCCCAGCCCCCAGGCAAAGCTATGGATCAGAGTGCCTTCCGTGCTATTAACCGTTCCTCCTGCCCCAGCCTTGCCAGGATTTCCTTTTGCTGCCCCATCGAAAAAGAGAGAATGAACCTTATGGTTGGAGATCCAGTCTCGAAACTCTTCCTTATTTATCCCCCTTACTTGCCATTCCTCAAAAGGAATAATGCTTCTGTTGGCTTGACGGAATTGAAGGTTTAAGGAAGTCCCCCAAATAATGTCGAGTTGACTAAGATTCGAATCGTCTTTATGATCCTCTAGGCATTCTTTTAGCTGGATTTTTATCTTAGCCACTACCACTTTGGCATCGTGCTGGGTATTTCTGAATATTCTGCTGTTCCGCTCTAGCCAGATTTGCCAACAGCAAATTTTGAGGAGGGAAGACCAGGCGGCCTTTATCACTTTATTTTTAGAAGGGGGAGCTGGATATCTATTCTGCCAGTTAGTGAAGAGTTCGGATATGGAGGCAGGCAGTTCGAAATTTGGATTCCAATGCTCCATCAGTTCTCTCCAGACCTGCTCTGAAAATTTGCATTTTAATACCAGATGGGTGACACATTCCTCCTTCTCTCTGCACAACGAGCATCTAGACGGGCCATAGATGCCACGCCTCTGCAGGTTCTCGTCGGTGAGTATTTTACCGTGACAAAGAAGCCAATTGAACATATCGATCTTGGGCAGCGATGGAATGTCCCAAACTGTTTTCCACGGGGCCGGGTCAGGAGGAACATACGGGATTGCAGCAAGATTCGAGTAGCCACACGACACAGTATAACTCGCAGCTAAAGAGCCCCAACCTCGTCTGTCTCTCCTGCGAATGTGTGAAGGGGCAGCTTTGTTTAACAAGTCGCAAAGATGACTGACGTCCTGAAGAAGTTTCGCCGGTGGATCGAGGAAGTTCCAGCCAACCCAACGCGTCCCTTCCCACTTAGAGATGTCCCAGAGAGTGTGTTTACCTGTATTTGTGATCCAGTCACGCAACTTCTTCATGGAATGACAGTCCCCAATCGGATCGCGATCCATTATGCGATCTGACCATATGTTGATTTTTTTCCCATTTCCAGGGATCCAATAGGCCTTGGAACGGATCAGAGGGGCAGCTTTAGAGCTGAGTCTGGCGAATGAAGAGGTGCCTTGGGGAAGAGGCCCGTCCAGACATCTTGACCTCTCGCCTGTGAAGTATTTCCTCCAGAGCGCTAGCTGAGCCCAACCAGGCTGGGGCGCTATGATTTTCCAAAGTAGCTTAGCTCCCATGGCGATGTTTTGAAGGGGAAGCTTCTTGAAGTTTAGGCCTCCCTCCATCTAAGGTTTGAGGATTATCTCCATGTTGACCAGGGGGAATTTCCTCTCGTTTTGTTTACCTCCCTTCCAAAAGAAATTTCGAATGTGCTGGTCCATTTTCTGAAAGATGCCGACAGGAGCTAGAAGCATAGAGAACTGGAATAAAGGGAGACTGCAGAGAACAAATTTGATTAGGACTGTCTTGCCTGCAATGTTTAACCAATTATAGCCCCATGCCTGAAATTTGACCTTGAATTTTTCTAGCTGAGGTATCCAGTCCCTGCTATAGGCACTCTTGAGGAAGATAGGCATTCCTAAATACTTAAATGAGGTCCATACAACAGAGGCATCAAATCCTAAACATCTGGCAATGGAGTTGAGCATAGGGGGCGAGGTATTCCAGTTGTATATGTGACACTTTCCTTTATTAAGACAACTTCCAGACATCATGCCAAACTCATCCATAGCCTCTTTGAATCTGGTGGCTGAGTGGATTGAAGCAGCCCCAAGAAGCAGTGTATCGTCTGCAAACAGGGCATGATTTATGTTCTGAACTCCTCTTGCAATGCAAATCCCTGGAATCTCCTGTTCTTGCATTTTTTTGTTTAAGTGAAAGCTGAGAACTGAGGCTTGGATAACAAACAACAGAGGAGACAGGGGGCAGCCCTGCCTTAATCCTTTTGTAGCTTTAAAGAAACCTGCAGCTCTGCCATTAATTAAGGGGGCTATCCATGGCTCCGAGATGCAAGCCCGGATCCATTTTATAAAGCTCTCTCCGAATCCAATTTTTTTTAAAACATTCAACAGAAAGCTATGCCTAACACGATCAAATGCATTTGCTAAATCCAGTTTGATGGCCATACCTCTTTCCTTGCGCTGGTGACTGGATAGGATTGCCTCTTGAACTAGAATGAAGTTATCCACCAGCTGTCTTCCATGGATGAAGCCCCCTTGATTCTCAGGAATGATTTTAGGGAGGATGTGTTTCAGCCTGCTAGTAATGATTTTGGTGATCAGTTTGTAGCCAATATTACAAAGAGAGATGGGGCGAAATCTGTTGAACGAATTGGCGCCCTTCTCCTTAGGAATAAGTGCAAGGAACGAGGAGTTTGTGCTTCCTCCAATTTTCTGGCAATCTTGCGATTTTTGTATCATTTTAAGGAGATCTTTTCCCACAATGTGCCAGCAGGATTGAAGAAATCTGGCAGAGAAACCGTCAAGTCTTGGGGCTTTATCAGGGTCCATGGCAAAGAGAGCAGCTTTGACCTCATCCATGGTGACTTTAGCTTCTAGCTGGAGGTTCATATGAGCTGAGATTGAAGAGGGGACCCCGTCCAGCAGACAAGAATTCTGAGATCCATTTGCCTCTTCGCTGTACAGTTTTTGGAAATGGCGAAAGGCTGCTTGCTTGATGTCTATAAAGTCTTTGTGGGTCACGACTTCTTCTTTGATTTCTGCTATATAGTTGAAGCTTTTCCTGGCTTGAGATTTTTTGTGGAAATATGAGGTGTTTTTGTCTCCTGATTTGAGCCATAGGCAGCGAGATTTGATCCTCCAGGCTTCCTCTTCGTTCAAACAGGCTTTGTGATCTTGCTGTTGAAGATGGGCCTCTTTGTCAAGAATTTCTTTAGAGATGTGGGCCTCTTCCAAGATCTGGTGGTGGGCATCTAGCATGCATTGGATCTTTTTCCTTTCAATAGCTGGATTAGGAAGAGATTTGGCCCAACGTTTTAGGGCAGATTTCACTCTTCTGAGTTTTTCTTCCCAGATATAGAATGGAGAGCCATTGACTAGCTGAGACCAACTTTGCTTGACAATCTGCAGGAAGCTGGGTTCCTTGATCCAAAGAGGGCTGAATTTGAAGGGGATGGGACCAAGATCCGTGAGGGTTCGGAGGATTAGCTTGATGGGGTTATGGTCAGAGGTGCTACAGGGAAGGATATGCATGCTGGCATCTAAACCAAACAGAAGGAAGGAACTTTGCACAAAAAATCTATCTAGCCTTGCTGCAATATGCCCAGGCCCTATTCTTTTATTTGACCACGTGTACTTACCTGAAACAGGCTTGATATCTAGCAGATCCCAGTCTTGGAGAAGATCTTCTGCCCATTCCCTTGCCGGGTCTCGCACAATGGTTCCTCCACGCTTTTCTGTAGAGTGCAGCGTGAGATTTAGGTCTCCTGCAATGATGATGTTTTCTAGAATGCCCAGATCCGCTTGGTTTCTTAATGAATCCCAGCAAGACTTTTTTTCTCCAACGCTGACCGGCACATAAACGTTGAAGAGGCAAAAGGTTTCTTTAGTAACTAAATGTTGCATCTTCAACATCAACCAGTGGGTGGTTGAAGTTTCAGATATTAGCGAGAACATGCTATCATTCCATAGAGATCCCAGCCCTCCAGAGGCTCCTCGGGCTGAGACAGCAGCTGCTTTGCTCTTATTCCATAGTTTTCTACTTAGGTGAAGGAGGCCGGAATCCTCCATCTTGGTCTCCTGGAGGAGTATGTCCGGGGCTTCTATTCTTATTAAATTTCTTATTTCCTCTTCTTTGATTTTGCTTCCCATACGCCTGTAGTTCCAGGAGATGATTTTCATTATTTACCTTTGCTTTGGTGGGCTCCCTTGGAGCCCTGATGCTGGTTTCTAGCCATCTTTGGTTTTTTTGCTAACAGCTTCTCCAATGTAGGTTGGCTGCCCTGCAACTTGTCCTTATACGTTTCATGCTCCCTTTTCTCCCGATCTGTTTTGCGCCCTCTTGTAGATCTCCTTACAGAGGCTTGGGAGTCTCCTATTTCTCCTTCCTCCTCTGAGTCTTCTGATTCTTGGTCCTCTTCCTCAACTTCTTCTGGGGTTCCTTTTGAGCTTTCTGTTACGCCTGAGTCTTTGGAGGGATTGGGCTGGCCGCCTTTCTTTGGAGTGACTGATTTCTGGGCCTTGACTTCATGGGGGTCCTCTGGTTGAGAGTTGAGGGGATCAAACCTGTTTTCTAGGGCAGTCTTGGGTTGGGTCTGCTGAGCAGGGCCTTGATGAGGATTTCCATTAGATCCTCCCACCTTCTGAGCTTTGAGAGAATTTTTAGTTCACTTGACTTGGTTCCAGCCGTCCTCCTTCCCTTGCACGGATTCAATATTGGACGGTCAGCTTCTGGAGAAATGGCCATAAACATGGCATTTCCGGCATTTAAAGGGTAGCTGTTCGTAGTCTAGTTTCTGCATGTGTGTCCAGCTTCCAACCTTGATTTTAATAGCCTCTAGAAGTCCCTCCTCCAGATCCACCTCCACGCAGATCCTGGCACAATCATATTGATTCTTGTTATTTGCCCGATCTATAAATTTCCCCAGGGCATTTCCTATGTGCATCAATGAGTCCCAGTTCCAGCAATGCACTGGAAGATTTGGCAGCTTGACCCACACTGGGACAGCTTTGGGTACATCCACTGCCGGATCAAAGTCCGAAGTCCATTTGTTCAGGTACAGACCCTGGGGGCCCATGAAGTAGGGGCCGTTTTGAAAGATCAGGTCTTTGTCGTCCTTTGAGGTAAACTCGAAGAGGAAGAATCCTCTCCCCAAGAAGTAAGAGGTCACACTTTCTTGGGTCAACGACGCCCAATTTCTTTTGACCCAGTTCTCTGTGGATTTGGGGGAAGGCCATAGTCCGGTGAACTGGCTGACAAGAGCTCTCTCGGACAAGGACAATGCTACCTGGATCGGGGTTTCCGGAGGGAGGGAGATCTCAGGAATATCGTCCAGTTTCTTGACAAATTTCACAGCTTCGACATTCTTCTTCTTAGGGAGACCTTCCAGGAGACGATTGAAGGCCTCAGCTGTAGAGGACGGAGGGGGGGGAGGGGAGAACACCGCCTGGGGAGTGCCCAACACCTCCATGGTCCCAAGCAGCTTGCCAAGCTCGATCCGGGCCTGCTCAAGCCTTCAATGAACCGGCCGACCGCATGGCAAACGGAGAGTAACGAGCAAGCCCTCCCGCAGAGCGCAGAACGACGGAGTGCGGGCTTGCGCGCAGCCTGTGGGACGCGCAGAAAGCGGATCTGGGCAGGGCCGAGGGCGATCAGAGCAGCAGCGCAGAGCAAGAGCCTGTAAATCTGTGTAGTCTGATAAATCTGTAATTTTAATTGTATAAATATTTAGAATTTTTAGATTGGATTTTCTAATTTGGGGTTTTAATTTCAGATTTTATGTATTTGTATGGGGTTTTTGTCTCTTGTTTGTGCAGATATAGATCTGAAGGTTTTTAATGAGATTTTTCAATATCTAAGACAAATCTAGGCCTTGGAGAGCAATATCTTGTCTCAGAAAACAATTTGTTTGCAGGGAAGAAATTAGATCTGGGTTTTTCATATAAAATTTCGGACAAATCAATAAACTTTTGGCCAAAGATTTCTGAATTTTTTTTTTTAAATCCAAGGGACTAACCCCTTTTTGAGCCCTCCATCCTCTGCTCGAAATCTTTCTTTTCTCTCTGCCAAATCGCAGTCCTCTCTTGCTGCATCTTTTCTTCTCCCCATTCTCCTCTCTGTTTGCATAGCCCTCACATTTTTGCTTTTTTTCTCTGTGTATTTTGTTCTTCCCATTCCTACGTTCTCCTCCCATCTTCCTTGCATCCTCTTCTCAACTTGCAGATCCTTCTCCCTCTTCCATCTACCCCCACAACTCTCTCTTTCCTGCAGCCTTTTCCCCCTCGCTCTTCCTATCCACGACCTTAGCTCGTCCTCTCTGCGTTTCCTTTCTCCCTTCGTCATCAGTTCCCATCTTCGTTGCTCATCCTCTCTGCGTTTCCTTTCTCCCTTCATGCTCAGTGCCCATCTTTGTTGATCGTTCCATCTCTCCATTCCCTCGCTACTCGATCTAGTGAGCATCCCTTCCTTGCTACCTGCATGAGCTCCTCCAGTGTCCCTTCTTTGCTGCCTGCGTGAGCTCCTCCTCCTCGCAGCCCTCGCTCTTCCTTGCTACTCCCTCCAACTTGCATACAACGTTACCCATCCCTTACCCTTGACCGAGCCTTTTCAACTTGGTTTATTTTTTATTTTTTTAGGGTTAGCTTCAAAACAAACAATAAAGAAATCCAAAATTTTTGCTTCATTCGAATTTCATTTCGAATTTTTGGTTTGACCTTATAAATTTTTTAAACTTAATAACATTTGATTTACCTTTTTTTTAAGTGGCCTTTGGCCCATAAAAAATTTTAAATTTTAAATTTTTTCCACATTAGATTTATTTTGCCCCTTTCAAAAAATTTTAATTCACAAACATTATTACATTTAACTTTGAAGGATTTTTAAAAGTGACATAAATTTGATTTAAAAGTCTAAGTCCTTTTGAGTTTATGTGAGAAGGGTTTTTGGGCCCACAAACTTAAAAAAAAAAATTGTGGTAAAAATTTAAGTTTTTTCTACAGTCAAATTAACTTAATTTTTTAATATCTCTAAAGTTTGACTATAGAAAAAAATAAATATTTTTTGGATTGGAGTTACTTAAGAAAATCATTTTAATTCTGGAATTGCTTGAAGTGTTTATTTGATTAGCATTTAAATTTCATGGTTTTTCATGGTAATTAATTTTTGAAATTTAAGTGCTTAAGCCTTTTGCATGCTAAGTTTCATGATCATTGGCATTGGATTTTAAATATTTTTAATTGCTCTAAGTGTGGGTTTATTTACTTGAAATATTGGATATTTCTTGCATATTTAGTTTGGAATTTTTCAAGTAATTGTGATCTACATTTTTTATTGAATACTCTATCGTGGACTTGTGGAAAATTGCATATCTTTTGTTTCCTAAATTGAATATTTTGAGTATCTACATAATTGGCATTATCTTGAGGGTGATCTTGAAGAATTGTGAAGAAGTTTTTGTTCTCTTTGAGCTATAATTGGAAAGAATCTAGATAAATTGAAGTGATAAGTTTGTGATTTAATTTCATATTGGGCACTAAACTGTGATATCATTGCTGAGCCGAATCTTTTAAGAGGTTTATCTTTTAGTCACTGTAATGTGAAGTGAATATTTTGGTAATCAAGGCTTTGGCATATAACTCAGAAATAAATCTTGACATAAGCGCTTTCAATCTTTGATATAGTTTCATCTCGCTCCATCGTCTAATCATCTCGTGCATTTGCCTATTAAGTTAGTTTTGCATAATTAAAATTTATTTCCAAGCATAAGCTTGGTTGATAGAAAGATAGGTACCCATTCATCTTTGCTTGAGAACCCTAGTTTTAATTGTACTTAAACGATGACCTTGCAGTTGTCAGAGCCACAACCCTCTGTAGCGCTGGAGGCATCGAGTACGTTATACTTTTAGGAGAGGTATCGTTAATCACACCTTAGTATGCTTCACCTTATCTTCTCTTTGCCACTTACTACGAAATCAAGCTCGATATAGAAAGGATTGAAGGGATTAAACTTAGGATAGGCATTTGTAAAATTAATCAAGATTCTTGCATCTCACATTAGTTTTAGAAACTGTATTTCATATAAGATAGTTATTCATCCAAAAATGCATATAAGATAGTTATTCATCCAAGCAACAGTTGCTCATCAATTACTTGGTCCTAAATTTCCTAGTAAGATAGTTGACTCCATAAAGCACTGATATCAATCGCCTAAATCTAATTGAATCCTATAAGTCTTGCTAAATCTAAAACAAGTACTTGGTCGCTTAACTATGTCTCTTGAACTGGTTGGTTCCCAACTAGTTCTCCATTCCATTTTTGTAGGGTCTACCCCCCTTAGTATGCTCTTGGGAGACAACTTAAACAAAGAGATTGGAAATCAGGGTGAAAACCCCCAATCTGAGCCGTTGTCGCGGTGCCTAGACATTTTGTGCGACAACAAACCGTAGACACTAAGATGGACTTAAGGCACGATCTTCAAGCCGTCACCCGGGCTTTGGGATATGTGGTGAGTGAAAAAACCTAGAAAAATTTTCGCCTCTAAAAAGTGGGAATAATTAACCAAGTAAACAAAACATTCCAAGGTGTATTCGCTTTTTAATCAAGTCTCAACATCTTAGGTCTGTTACATAGCTTTATTCATCATGCTAGTGACATTTTTACAATATCCCCACAGGGATGCAGAATTCAAAGACTTAAGAAGAAAGAAGGAGAAAAGGGCTTAAAAGTTCTGATGAAATATGGAACTCTGTGAGTGCAGGAATGCTTTGAAATATCCTCGGGCATGGAGTCTTGAAGTGCAATTTTAGTGGTCAACAGTACCAAGATATCTATCATAAAATGATGATTACACACTTCCGAAATTAACCCTTAACCAGGGCAACAATTATAGATAACAGGCCGGCTTCTTGTAATGAAGAATGCTTTCTTGGTTGCCTAATATCGGCCTTCTCTCAGAACTAAAACTGTATATATATAAAAGACATATTTCCTATCCCTTCAACCACAATTGCTTGGATGCTTCAGGAATAACATACAATCATTGTTTTGAATGTCACAGAGAGAAGAACTTGGAACTTCAAATAGCAATGCATGGACTTTTATAGAGGCAAATCATACCTTGAGTCCTCCTTATCTTCTTCGAGTCACAATAGATAGATGTTATATACTCAAATTGCCCTTTAAGCCATCTTCTCAAATGCCTTCGCACAATTTGCATAACAAAGACCTCAGATTTGGGTCCTTGGATCATCCACAGAGAGAGAGAGAGAGCTCGGATGCTATCTTCAGATTTGTCACAGCTTTCATAGCTTTACCATAGATAATTTGCGTGGAGAGTTAAAGTCTTAGGTCTGCACTGAATTACATAAAGTCCCTTAGAGTAACTTATGGACCAAGAGTCGGATCTTCTCCAAAGACTTAGGTTTTGAGTGAGGAGCATGTCACAGAGCAAGGGAGATCCGATTTGATCGTTACAGACTTGGACAATACAGATTTCCACAGACCTTTTGTTGGAGATGGCACATGATTCATTAAACACATTTCAGGTTCTTCTGAAGATCATTCTTCATTGAAGGCGTATATTTGAAGTTGGATCAGACAGGCCTAGGATCTCTTCTCAACTTCGCATCGAATGTATTTCACATGCCACCGATCTGAGCCACAGAGCTCACATAAGGTCTGCAAATTTCAGAAATCTCAATCTAGGCATTCTTGACCTTCAAATCAATTTCGGTTTTGAGAAACAGATCATCTGTAGAGTTTATAGCTTGGATCATGGAGGACACCTTGCATTTAGTATCACTATAGAATTCAGATTATACAGAGGCTGTGATCATAGTTTCAATACAACTCGAATATAAAAAAAGCCTCAGGAAGTTCGCATGGAGCTACAGGAAACTCGCATAGGATAATATACGTATCTTTCTCAGAAAATTAATGATTCACTGTCTTTTAAGGTAAGTGGACCCTTGATTTAGCCTTGGCCCTCCTATTTACTTTGGTCTGGTTACAAAGACAACAAAGGCTCGAACTTCCATAGTAAGGTTTATAACTTCAGAATTTATCCTCAGACCTTTTGACCATACATTCTTTAATTTGGCTTGATCTTTGTGATTAAATTGAACTTCAAACTGCTCTCTAATGCCCCCCCAGCTCTGATACCATGTTGATTTTACTAGGGAAATGCTTAGAACAAATTTCCCACATGGATAACAATTATTAGCATTAGCATTCTACATCATCAAAATAAAGTACTAATAAAAATTCATTCATAACCATGAAAGAACAGAGAAAATTGCAGTAGAATTAACCACAAAACCATGAGACAAGAAACACAGAAATTAGGGCTGAGGCCAGGGAAAAACCCATAAATATTTTCTTATGCGAGAGTTCCAGATTCATCAATACATCAGAATTAACCATACGAAGATAATAACCAAACCATCAACCAAGAACATGATCAAGTACCATGACAAAATACAGATTCCTGGAATTTCGGCCAACTGAAATTTCGGCATCCTGTAGTTTCACTGGATCAGAGATAGATGAGATAAGTTCATGTGCAAATGAGGAGAGATAATCTTCTTTATAAAGCCTTTTAAGAGGGGGTTGAATAGGTGCCTCTTAGGGGCCCAGCTGACTGACCTAAAGAGACTATTAACTAACTATTTAATGAGCCTTATTCAATGAAGGTGGCATCATACATTAATAAAGTATTTAAATAAGGTGGTTAGGGCAGGACACTAACAAAATGTGTGGATGGGAAGAAACCTTTCTACTTGTTCCAATACCAATGGTGTTGAATGGTATGCAACTGCATCTTTATATAAATACGGAAGATGAACAAGTTAGTATCATATTTTTGGATATATATATATATATATATATTCTAAGTTATTGCTCTTATCAGTGGGAATTTATATAAATACAGAAGATGAACAAGTTAGTATCATATATATATATATTAATTAATATTCTAAGTTATTACTCTTATCAGTGGGAACCTCAAGTTGAGGAGGAAGCATGCTTAACATCAATGCTTCCATGCAGTCGAAGACACATTGTATTGATTTTATCCCTCATTCCTTTGAGTCTCCACTTCTCCCTCTCCTCCATGTCAACTATTCACTTCTCATGATTTTCACATTACCCATGTTGGTATTCTGTGAGGCAAAGAACAGGAGCAACCATCATGAGTGTGATATTATTGCTTTGTACTCTTTCAATCTGTTTATTTTGTTTCTTTGAAGTATCTATTGTAGTAATTCCTCCGGTCATCTTTTTTGCTTGTGGATAGTAATACTTGGCCATTTTCAGCTTTTTTTCCCAGCAACGTGTCCTTGGAAATTATTGAGTTATAGTACCTGATTAACCCCTTACATGAGCATCTCGTAGTCTGAGTTCTCGTAGTCTGAGTTTGGTTTCGTTGGATAGGTTTCTAGTTACAAAAATAATGTTTTCTGCAAAACTGAAAAAGATCTGCTGATTTTATTGACGACATGTTTTTCAGTTTTCTTTTATCAGTTAGATTCTAGGAGCCATAACTTTAGTTTTTACTAATCCACATTACTAGATATTTTTTTTTGTAGTTTTCCAAGATATTTGGTTCTTAGAAAGTGGAATTCTAGTTGGTGATCAATTGCCATTATTAACACCAGCTCTGTCTTATGCAATACTAGATGCTTATTCCACGCAAGAAGTTGGAATTATGTTTTTACCTGCTTCTATGCATTTATCCCAGATATCTTGTTTTGAGGTTCCAGAGGATATTAAACACCTTGACTTTTGGTGATTATACATTTTTCGGAAAACAAAGTGATTCTTTTATTTATCATTATGGTACTACTTTAGGGAGAGACGGTAAATTATAATTTTGTGTACACTGGTAACAGATCGTCAATATATGCTTCATACAGAGAAATTAGATAAAACTTGTATATAATCACTTGAAAACAATCATTTGTCTGCAAGTGCATATTGTAGTATATGCTCATCATATCAACAACAGAAAACATGTATAGCAATGTTACATCAGCAAAGAGAGCAACTATGCTTTCACCTTCCCTCTATTTGGAAGCTGATACATAAGTCATATTAGTTTACTCTCTTGCTTTTGAACTGCTATAATAACAGAGATTATCTGTGAATTTGTAATAATCCTTCTAATGCATTACGACTGGAAAGCAATCACCAAGATTCTATCGAAGTATGTGCTGATATTTGATGTATGTATTACATCTTTGACATATATTCCATATAAAGCCGTTCTCTTCAAAATTCTGGGGAAGCATATTATAAGCACAGCCAATGGACTAATTTGTACTGGCTTCTTGTAGGTTGTCATGGCACTGAAAGCATCAGGCGGTGAATCTGCAGTTTTACATACCTTGCAGAGAGCCCGGGAGTTATATAACAATAGAATGCAAGTGAATCTTGCTGCTGATCAACTTGCATCATTATTTGCGGAGTGTGCAATTGCTGAAGCATCACCTAGTGCAGCTCCTCCAGGACCAACATTTCATCATGGTCATTTTAATGCAGGATCTCTGGTAGAAAACTCAAGTGAAGCCTCCATATTAGCAGAAAATGGGAGGATGCAAGTTGTAATGGATGCTTTTGCAGATGGTAGCAGTTTTATTTGCTTGCGATGCGGGGGACTTGTGAGCAACACACGCAAGGATGAACACATTGCATATTGGTGCTCCAATGCTCCTCCTTGACTTGGATTCAGAGATATATCTATCTTTTCGAGGTCCATTAACTACGTGGTCTTCCAGTATGTACTATCTATCTACTATCTATCACCAGGTGAAGGATAGCACTTTTGGAAGAGTTAAGTGGAGTAATTATTAATGTGGAATAAATCGTAACGTAGGGAAAAGGAATAATGAGTTCTCCGGAGATTTTCTCGATTTGATGTTGGAGGGCAGGAATTATAGAAAGTCTGCCAACTTTTATCTATCCAATGACCGAATCTATTATTTAGTCTATTACTGTGGTCTATTCTTGTATTAATGTATGATTTTTGTTGCTAAACGAAAAGGAGATTTGGTGTGTATAGAGCATACAAACTAGCAATCTGACCTCGCTGTCTCATAATGGGCCTAATTGGATTAGGAAAATCCACTCTGATTAACATAACATGGTTGCTAAAATGATTTACTAGTGAAGGGCATACTTCAAAATTTCAGTTTGTTTGGGCTAAGATACTTTCTTTTTTTCTTGCATTTAGATAATGTCATTATAAATCTAAGGTGCTTTTCATTGCGAGAAAATATGAATGGCCAATGTTTCTAAAAAGAGTCGAGGGAGTCTAATTAGGAGTATGAGCCCCTTCCAAGGTGTGATTTTATTTTGGAATTGCACATCAGCTAAGATTACCATTATAGATGTTCTAGGTGGCCTTCTTTGAGTCACTGTGTTGATTCCCAAGTTTTGGCTGGCATTCCTCAAGTTATTGGGTTGATTTTGAAGTTTTTATGGTTCATGAGCATGAGGGAATTAATTTTGAAAAAGTTGCGGAGAAGGAAAACATTGAAATGTATTACCTTCACATCACTCAAATTTTATATGAAAATGTAAAACTTAAAACATCAAAGGTTTAACCATTGAACAGCAATTATGATTGACTCATCAAGAGTCATGTCTCATAAATGACAAGGCTATAAAGCTTCTCAAGTACAAATTCCAAAATCAAAGGTTTAACCATTGAACAACAATTATGATTGATTCATAAGAGTCATGACTCATAAATGACAAGATTCTAAAGCTTCTCAAGTACAAATTCCTTCCAAAATCAATGTGTCGAAAATGTTCAATGGCAGTCGTTAATTAATAAATTAATATAAAATGAAAATTCACAAATACTAAATAGTATTAAATTAAGAGGCATGCTTTAAAATGAAAATTCACAAATACTAAACCGTACTTAATTAAGAGGCATGCTTTATAAATGACAATAACAAAAGTTTTGTGAGTGCAAATTTCAAAATCAAAATGTGTAATTAGTATGTGCAAAAAAATATTCAAGGACATTCGTTAATTAATAAATCCATCTAAAATAAAAATAAAAAAATATGCAAAAACTAAAATAACACTTGGTCTCAATTTTAAGCCTTTTGCGTGATCTTCATCTTTTAGGATCTTGCTCAAAAGGCTCTCCATGGATTGTAGCTTTTAAACAATAGCTTATTTGTTGGGGTTGTAATTGGAATTAACACTTGGTCTCAATTTTAAGCCTTTTGCGTGATCTTCATCTTTTAGGATCTTGCTCAAAAGGCTCTCCATGGATTGTAGCTTTTAAACAATAGCTTATTTGTTGGGGTTGTAATTGGAATTAGCTTGGTAAGGTTATTTGATTTAATCTCTCATACACAAAAACATCATTTGTAGGCTGCTCTCATTTCTTGGAAGAAACTTTTTTTTGTATCATGGGTCTTTTCAAACGAGAAAACAAAGTGTTCTATGAATTTAGACTAGGTTCTCCACATTCTTGGATCCTTTTTGATTTCTATTCACTCATTAAATACAAGAATTAGTGTTATAAATTTTCTAAGAAGACCAAGATTTTGATTGTGCATAGAGTAATTGTATAACAAAAACTTTGGAGTTTGTTTACCGTAACCATTGTTTGAGATCAATTTTATTTTATACCCATCAACCGAAGATTCTAGTGAGGAAAACAAATCACACGTGGAAATTGGGTAATTGTGTGTGTGTGGGATGCCTCTTTAATAGAACTAATTTTTTTTGTTGCAAGGGCTACTCTTTGTTTTCTTAATGCCATTTGGATTAAGGGCATAAACTATGATACGAAGAGGTGCGTTCAATTTGTGTTTTCACCAATGTGTAATTTTTTCTAATTGTCAGTATGAATTGGGATCTCACTTATTTATGATGGATTTAGTCCTTGTACAGAAAGTCAACATAAATGTCACATTATCATGGGTTATTTGTATTAGCAAAGTAAGGCATAGTAAATATGGATTCAACAAAAAAATGATTGAAAATCATGTCTCACTTGATGTCGCTAACATTTGTCTCGAATAAAGGCCCATAATGGTTGTGTAACACTGTAGTTTGTGACTAATCTAGCAACAAACGATTTAAACATCTCCATATTGGGAAACTTCTAGCATATAGCTTGTAATTGGTGATGTTTACGCGTGATCATTTCAATTATTTGCCCATTATAATCAACTTAGCAACCTAATCAATTTTGGCAATGTCAGTTGGTGTATTATTCAATGTATGCACAACACATTCATAAATTATGCTTATAGTTCTTCTGAACTATCTACCCAACAATTTGCATGTTAGACTTGCATTTGTGACAACTTGCACAACATTCAATGGATCAACCTTCACATTTGTCTCACATAATTGGTCCTTAAAGAAGATGGTGTTCTCTTGATTTGGTTAGTTAATTACTTTTGAAAAATATGAATTGACTACAAGATATACAACAATTGATCATTTTGATAATTCTTCCAACCACTCATCATTATGGAACAACCATCCATTCAATGATGTTGCATCTTCTTGGACCATCATTAATGGTATAAAGCATTCATTGATTGTATGGAGAATAAGTTGCATTGCAAAGATGTCATACACAAGAAGAAACCTTGTATTGCAAAAGCAACACATTCATCGCATTTGAGATCAAACATACCAAGTAAATGGTTTTTCTATAGTTGGCCCTTTTACAAGATGAATTTGGATGACTTTTCAATGACCTTGAAGGAATATGTTCATCACCAAATTCACTAGCATCAATTGTGAGTCTTTGAGAGGTTAAATTGTCAACCCTTCTTTCTCCCATTGTGCTTTTCCAAATTTGTATATTGCTCGTTGGCAAGGTCAAACTCCCATGACTAAACGTACATAAAACATATTCTAACCCTTTTAGAGTTGTAGTTTGAAAGAGAGATGAAGTGTGCATTGATTTTGTATTGTCCTCCCTCTAAGCTTAGGCCCCTTTACACTTTCAAGATATTTCCACAAGGCATTGAGAGCCTTCTTTGGCATTCACTTATTGTGGAAGTGAAAAGACTCAAATCTTCAAGAAAAAATATGAATTTGTGATTTCATTAGATATTTATGTTGGCTTCGCAGTGCTAATTAGACAATCACAATTTTCTCCAACTAGTAACTACTTTCAATGATGTATGATACTACTTAGCACACTCGAGAATATCATTAAGCAAATACACTTAGAAAATTCAACTTGTCAAACTTTGGCTATCTCGGAAATTTAGCTTCTTAGAAACTTCATCCTCTTCCATAAATTGTTTCACATGTGTGTGAGAGAGAAATATATGAGTAATGAGTGAGTTATGTGCATGTATGAAAATGAGAAGTTCAAGTGTATTTTTATAGTGATTTTAGGGTTCTCAAGAGGCATGTCTCTTTGCAAATTAAATTAAATTTTCTTTCTTTTAATTTAAAATTTATTATTATTATTATTATTATTTTGAACTTGTGTAGTTGGGGAATACCTCCCATAGCTACCCAAAAATCAACACTCCCTCTTATCTAGGGAGGTGTTCACCTTGACTTTCTCAAGATGTCTACTTAGCTAAAAAAATCTCCATCCCAAGAAAAGATTGAATGAACCTGCTATATTAATGTATCCACCCACTTCATGTTCTATTTCATAACCTTGTGGAAAACGTCATGCAAAGGATCTTGTCACCCACTAGTCAAATACCCTTTGGTGATATGGTCAGGTACCCCTTGATCGAGGTAAAAACAAAACTAGTCCTGGGTCACCAACTAACCAAGTCGTCACTTGGAACCAGATCAATTTTCCCTTACTAATGGTGAAAACTTGGGCCCATTTACCATTCCCCCATGTTCTCACATAGCACTTGAATGGTAAAAATACTTGCCCAATGCTTTGAGGCACTCACGCTACCAACTAGTCAAATTGTAACCCTTATGGTTAGAACCTTTTGACCAAGGGAGCACTCTGGGCCCTAATGCTATCTGCGCTATTCTCCCTAGCCACATTACACGGCACTCGATCAATACCCTTGACCTAGGTTGAATCTCTGCCTTAATGTTATAACATCAACAATTTATAGTTGCTTCCATATTGTAAAGTTGTGCTCAAGTAAATATAGAACATTTAGATGGAGGAGGGTTGATCTTTTAATACTATTGTTTTCCACCATTAACAAATACCTACAAATATTCAACATAAAAAACTCTAAAATATATACTTATCTTTTTGTTATTTGGACACATGAACAATGAATAATAATAATAACATATTTTTTCAAAGCAAACATAATAAGTCAGTCGTAGACTTTGTTGTTGGACCATACACAAATTTAAAATAGTAACAATAATAATAATCATCATTAGTATCTTTCTGATATACAATCTATTTAATTTTTCAAGAAGAGGCACTTGGATATTTTCTTTTTGGAACATCACATAGAGTAGGAAACACATACTTTTAAAGTAGTATTAATAATTTGTTTTATGGTTGTATATAATTTATTTGGATTTTCAAGAAAAAACATTGAATGATATTTTCATTTTGGGGCATCCCATATAGCAAGCAATACATGTTAATTCATTGTGTGGATTTTTAATATGGATGATTTTCCCATTACATGAAAGGATTTAATATAGGGATAAACTTCAAATATTTACATGAAAGCATCATACAAGACCCCAAAAAAGCATCTTTGAATTATAAAGGAAAAAAAATATATGTAGATATTAAATAAAATTATATAGTAACCATATTTAGAGTTTTGATGTGTAAAATAAATTTTATTGATAGGGACCTTTGGAGCAAATGCCCCCCATAATAAATTGGCCATCAAGAGGTTATGTTGACGACGTTGGATCTCGCCAACATCCAAGGGGGTCTCCTTGATGAAAAGTCCCAATTAGACTTCACATTGTTTGGTGTAGGAGACCTTTTGGAAATAAAGCCCCAGTGCGATTTTTCTTAGAGATTTGCCTTTGTTGCGATGGTCAGCACAAAAGAGTAACGTACATGTACTTTTGAATAAGAAAGTGAGTATGCCTTGCAAAATGTTCAGTGACAAATTGTATCAAGGTTCTTTCACCGAAGGGGAAATAAAAGTGAGCCTTTAAGAGAAGAGTAATAATATTGATCTAATAAAGACACACAAGCACATATATATGAAAGAATCTTTAATCAACTAGTGAAATAATTCAGATAAAAGAAATGATAAAACAAATACAACACGCCTTTAACAATATAAGCACCAAATCCACCGAAATAGTTCAATTTCTTTAGTACAGATGAAAGCAACATATATCACAAACATTCAAATAATAGTTTTAGAACATATACGACATACACATGAAAGTGTGTTGGCTCAATGAGCTTCAAGTATTAAGCAAGAGTTCCAAGAAACTTTGGTACAATGAACACCACTACCTCCAATAGTGGAGCATTAGAGCTACCACTTGCTCCTCAAAAGAACTATCTTCCTCTCTAATGCTTAGTAGGAGGAGCCAAGGTGAAAATTCCTTTGCTTGAGCTATGAGGGTGTATATATAACAAATGGGGTGACTTTTCATCTCCCTTGTGGCTCATCACCTCCCTTGTGACTCTTGGACTTCCCTCATGACTCTTTGACTTCTACCTTACCTTTCACATTCTATAAATGACTCTTGCACTTCCACTTTACATTACATTTCTCATATTTTGAAAATTACATAATTTCATCCACAAATAATGTGGCAAATGATTACTCATATGACACCTTGACATAACACCTTGACAAGTCATGACATGACATTGATGGCATGGACTCAATGATGATGTGGCAATGTCAAGTCATTCTTTCTGCTATTGTCTTTGTGTCTTCTTGAAAGATGGTACATGCTCTTGCTCTTCCTCCTCCATAAGGCTTGAAGGTAGGAGTCTTCACTATGATCTTGATCTTCAACTGTTGTCACAATATGGTGCCCCTTCATCGTCCTGTTCAATGATCAACTTTTCCTTGCAACTTCATAAGTGTCTCGTAGTATAGTTTCCTTCTCCTCTTTAATCATCATCCTGTCATGTGAAAATATAGTACTTGCAATTAGAACACACTCATGACAAGACGACATCAGTTTGATAAACTCCTAGTCTAACATGCTTCATGAAAATCATTGATGGAGTTGAAAATGGGTACTAGGCTAAAAGAAAGAATTAGGGATTGCACAGTGCGTAGTTCTAGAGCTCAGGAGTGGAGTACTGTTGCTTATGACTGTGCAATGCATAGTTCTAGAGGCCTGGATAGGAAGACTGCACAGTTCAAGAGCCTAGTGAGGCAGGCTTTCCAAATGAGACTGTGCAAGGCACAGTTCAGGAAAGAGGGAGGCCATAGGATTGTGCAGTTGCATAGTTAAAGGAGTTATGGAGGCAGATTGCAAGTTGAGATTGAGCAATGCGCAAAAAGAAACTGAAAGGGAGGCTTGATTGTGCAGTTTGGAGGTCAGGAAGTCTGGATTGGACATTGTGACTATGCAATGCACAGTCCTTAGAGGCAGGAACTATGCATTGTGCAGTTCTAGGAGGAAAGGGGGCATGTTTGAGGCTTACCACTGCACAATGTGCAATTCAAGGAGGGCAGGCTGGGCTCAAGTTGGTTGGATAAGAAGTTTTCCATAATTTGGCTAAGTGTGGGATCAATGAATCATATATGAAATCAGGGTTAGACTTGGACACAATCACACACTCAAAACAATTTATGACACAATATAGAACACTCAACACTTAGAAACAACATGGTCCCCTTATTGTGACAACAAAATAACATACTCCTCCAAGTGCGACACTTAAGATACACTTTGTGATGATAGTGACGACACTTGTGTGACAATGCATGAAACTTTGGGAATGGGTCTAATACATTTCTATATGATAAATATGGTCCATCGACATCAAAGTTGCCTCTTGAGATAGACCAAAACACTACTCTTGTGATGTGCAATGCTTCCCATGCAAAAAGACAACACTCGAATTTTATTTCAAAGGGGACTAGAAAACTAAGAGAATATACAAGGAATGATTCTTACTACTAGAAGTAACAGCATGCAAAGTCAAAGTAGGCTCTGAAATTTGAATGCAGACCAAAATTTTGAAGGGTGTTGTAGCAGTGACAACACCTGGTGACACATTGGTAGAACTCCAACTTCTCTGCCTTGGTCTAGTATTTTGTGCATGGTCTAATTTTCCAAAAAGTATTGATTCATTGTATGGATTACTCTGGTTTCCCCACTTAACCTGGTTATAGATATAGTCCCCTTCATCCCTTTCTCAGTTGAATATATTCATAAGGTCAACCATATCACAATTGTTTCAATTTAGGAGAAGGGTAATATAGTTCTCGAGCCTTATATATTCAGAGTCTTAGTTTTCATCTCTAATGTTGCTCCGCTTCCAGCAGGGCTGGGTAGTACCTCAGTGGATTCACTACAGGAACACAAACATTGCTTCATTGCCAATGAGCCTGGTCAGGACCCCAACGAAGTTTCTTGCTTCACCTCTCTACGCAGGAAGTCTTTCTCTTCTTTTGCCCTTTATTTAGTTTTTATTTGTAGGATTGTGCAAATGCACTTATTTATTTCATGGGGTGGAAGAGGGATTTTGAATTATTGAGAGAAAAATAGGTTGTTCCTTCAGAGAAGCATAAATATATACCTATGATATTAGCATGTTTGGTAATATTTTCCCCTTGTTTGTCTCTACTTGATTGGATCGATGTGAAAAACACTAAAACAAAAAGAACCGAGCGTAGAAATGAGGTCTCTAGAATAGGTACAGTTATCATGGTTCCACACAAAGCTATCCTTATGCAAGGATCATATTTTCCATCAAAACATAATCGACCACAAGGTATGAACCAAGACGAAGAAAAAGGACTAAAGGTTAGCCAAATGTTTTTAGTGTCACAAGGCCCTTTTCCATTTTTCCACACACATTGGAACCAAGCAAGACACTTTCACACAAGGCCCTTTTCCATTTTTCAACACGCATTGGAACCAAGCAGAACATTTTCACACAAGGCTTATTCAAAATAACTAAAAGACAACGAAAAAAATTGAACATGACAAACAAACAAACAAAGACGAAAGACTATATACATGGGGTATTGCATAACCCTAGACTGTTATTGAAAATATTGTTTCAAATCTCAGCCACTAATAGGAAGAGTGTCCATATTCCCATCCAAATATTGGAGATGATAAGTGCGGTGTCCAAGCTTCTCACGAACAACAAATGGTCTGATCCATAGGGACTGGAATTTAGTGTGCTTCCCTTTCTCTTTGTGGGATTTATCCCACTTCAGTACTAAGTCTCCCACACTGAACTCATTTTTCCCCGCAGACTTCTTATCAAACCATCACTTGATACAACTATGATGAATGTCAATTCTTTCTTTTTCCTCCTCCTTTCTTCCTATATCTTCAAAAGAGTGTATATCCTACTCTAAACCACAAGACAAGGCTTACCCTACGACTCTTGATAAAGTTGAAGGGTTGGGACGTATACGTTTGGAGGTAGGATGGATTCTTTTCCATACACCATAAAGTAAGGTGAAGTTTTCAGAGAAGGTTTAGGCGTAACACAGTCAACCCATAGAGCATTCACTAAAGCAATATGTCAATTCATTTGTTTAGAGTACATGATTTTCTTGATAATAAGGATCAAGTTTTTATTAGTTGACTCAACAAGATTTTTACCTTGTGGATAATAGTTAGATGATTGTTTCAATACAATGCCATTATCTAATGTAAAACCATAGAGTTTAAGCCATGATAAATAAGTTGCATTATCGAAAACAAGTGATGTAGGAACGCCAAACCTGGTAATGATATATATATATATATATATATATATATATATATATATATATATTTTTTTTTTTTCTGAGAAAATTAGTGACTTCCTGATCATTCACTTGTTTGAGAGGAACTGCTTATGTCCACCACATGAAGTAGTTTATAGCAGTGAGGATGTAGTTGTGTTGCTTCAATGAGTGTGGAAAAATTTCACTAATAACGTCTAATCCCCATTTTTGGAAAGGTTCTTCTACAACAATAGGCTGCAATGGGGCAACTAACTTCTTATCTTGGCCAGTGTGTTTCTGAAAAACTAGACATTTGCAGGCATAAGCATGAGCATCCTTGAAAGTGTGGGCCAATATAAACCAGCTCACATAATTTTGTGTACAATAGTGTCCCCTGCAAAATGCTCTCTAACTGGTCTGTTGTGGAGGTCACGCAATACCCTCTTTGAATCAGGTGCTTCCAGCCATCTGAGCAGGACCCCAATATGGTGCTTCCTAAAAAGCACTCTGTGTACCAACAGATATGATAGAGCTTTAAGTCTAGTAGCCCTCTTCTATCTCATCGATAAATGTGAGGGAAAGGTGCCATGCTCAAGATATTGTCGGACATCTACATACCAAGAGGTGGATGCATCAATGGGGGTAGCTTGTTCGATGTTATACATTTCAAATTCCTGCTCCCATCCAAAAGAGTCATCTTATGTTGAGTTTGTCACTTCTGCTGCTAGATGGCATAGACCATGGCCCTTTATCGTGTGAACTTGCTTGAACTCAAGGTTGTACTCTTGTAAGCTTGTCACCTAGTTCTCTCTTCTTTCACCCAACTCTTGTTGAACAAACAACGATCTAATAGTTGGGTGCGTCACAAAGATGATAACATGATTTTTTAGAAGATAAGGCCTGAAGTGTTTAGTTTAGGTCCTTGCAAGCCATATGGATTGTTCATTACCTTGATCATCCTTTTGCATGAGAACAACAACAAGAGAAGTATTAGAAGAAAAATTATACAACAGGAAATCTTTGTCAAAGTTTGGATTGTATGGTGTTGGAGCTTTTGCGATTTCTTGCTTAATATGGGCAAAAGCATCCTTTTCCTTTTTGTCCCACTTGTAGGTCACATCCTTCTTTATCATCTCCTATAACAGTTTGACTATCTATGCGTAGTCTGAGATGAATTTTCAAAGGAATTTGATTTTCTCTAAAAAGAACTGCATAGCTTTTTTATTTATTGGGAAGGGAATATGAGTGATAGTTTTGACTCGTTCAGGGTCCACTTTAATCTCACTCTTTGCGATGATATGGCCCAAGATATTTCCCTCGGACACTGCAAAAATTCTCTTCTTAGGATTAAGAGATCTCGTATTTGCAACGTCGCTCGAAAATTTTCTTTAGATGACACAAGTGGTTAGATCACTTGTTCAAAAACACTATCACATCATCTAAGTAAGCCGCGTTGATTTTTCCAATTAAACAATGAAATGTGATGTCCATAGTGCGTTGAAAAGTAGCACCTACGCTAACAAGTACAAAAGGCATTTTTTTGAAGGAAAATGTATCCCACTTGGTTCTAAACATGGTTTTATGCCTGTCAGGTTCTGCCACCATAACCTGGTTGTATCCTGAGAAACCATCCAACAACGAAAACATTTCATATCCTGATATTGTTTGCAAGATCTGTTCCATTAATGACACTAGATAATTATCTTTGTCCGAGGCATGATTCAAATTGTGAAAATCAACGCACAAACATATCTCCCTAGAATTTTTCCTTACTAGAACCAGATTGGAGAGCCATGTTGAATGACGAACTTTAAATATGATCCGAGCATCCAACAATTTCCTTAATTCTTTCTGAATGAGGGGTTCAAGCACGAGATGAACATTTCTTAGTTTTTATTGGAAAGGCTTGACCCCTTCTTTAATGGGAATTAAATGTTGGATTATTTACGTATCATAAGTCTTAATATTATCGTACATCCACGCGAAGACATCTTGGTACTGCTTAAAGAGGCAGACAAAATCTTGTTTCTCTTGAGGTGTACAACAAGTACTGAGATTTACATACTTTAGATCTTCTTTTTTACTAAGATTTACTTGTCCATGTGACAAAGTTGAGCTATGAGTCTTTGCATTAACCAGCGCCTTGACTCGATTTTGCAGATCATACAAATTTTCCAATGACACCACACCCTTGAGCTTGGGGTTTCCTCTACTTGATTGAGCTTAATCCTGCAAATATTTCTCATGCTCGTCTTCATCAATAATTATGTCCTTGAATATGTCAACGTTCGCCATGAAATTCCGTATATGTTGGTCGTCATTAAAAACACAAAAGTTAGTTATGTTATCAGGAATAGATGGCATATAAACAATTTCAATAGAAAATTCATCCTTTAATGGTGACAACTTATCAACAACATTTTCTAGCGTATCAACAATAACATTGTGAATTCAAGGAACAAAAATAATATTAAAAGCCTAGAATTGCAAAACTAAATGTCGTACCTCTTATTGATAATTTCTGAGATCATGTGACACACAATGTATCATATTTTGTACCTACCGTGCGGCAATTTCAGAGTAACTTATTGCTTTCATGACTTAAACTTTGAGGTTGATGGCTTTCTTCAAACCCATAATGAGTGCCTTATATTCAACAATGTTGTTGGTGCACTCAAATTCCAAGCAGGAAGAGATTGTTAATCTAGGTTGTCATTGATGTCAATATGGCAATATTCTGGACAGTAAAAATGATGTGAAGCCAAGTAGAGCAGATCCATGAAGCAACAGGAGTATGTCAATATGGCAGTATTCTAGGATACTAAATGATGATATGAAGCCAAGGAGAAGTAGAGCAGATTCGTGAAGAAACAGGAGCAAGAAGCCATGAGGAGAAACCAGAGGAAAGCCAAGATAGTCAAGCCATTGGAGAGAATATCGGAAGTCATGGGAGCTATCAAAGCAGAGAAGAGGTATCCGCGTTCAACAATTAACTGGGTATTTCTTTGTATTCCCACTGAAAAACATAAATCTCAGTGCTTAACGCTTTTATTCACAAATCATGATTATCTTGTGATTAAGTGTTAATCTCATGGTTAAACGATTAAGTGTTTTATTTAAGTGATTGATTAATGCACGTGGTTATATTTCAAAAGGCGGGTTTATAATAGTGGCAATGGTTATCGGGTGGACGCTAGGCAGTGAGCGGTATTTAGAGGAGCTCCCCCAATTCCATTAATCGAGCGACATGTAGCACTCGGGTGGAGAGAGAAAACCACCTTTTTGGGTGGTTATTTCCCTTGCAAGTGGCTCACCTGAAATGCATGTAGGCCATTGGATCTAGTGTGGGTTGATCGACGACAAAGGATCAACGAACGGTTTTGGGTTAATCGGGTTAAGTCGGGACCATAAGATCTAGAGAGAAGAGATCTATGGCGCAACAAGCTTCCGATGGATTGTGTTGATTGGACCGAGTGTTGATTGTCGAATCTAATACAAAAGAAATCGACGGTGCGGAACGAGGACCACTATTATAACATGCCCTAATGTTATATCGCGTCTGCTGTGTTGGAATGTATGTATCACAAGTTATAAAGGGATGGCACGACTTGTAAAAAACCTCTAGAAATTTGTGATTGTGATTGGATAGTGACGTGGCATGTGGGACCTCTTTTTTGGTACAACCTCTCCAATGAAATCGTCCATAAATAATGATTGAGTCTATTGTATAAATATTAAAGAAAAAACAACCTCTCTGATATTTTTTAATATGCAAGATTTCTTTGTAATTCGGCCTCTCTTCTGAATTTATGTGTCTTGTGAGTATTGGAACACTCGAATAGACAGAGGAAGCCATGGACCGGGAAGCCAAAGAATCAAGCGAGCGTAGATGGACGAGTGAGCACAGAGGAAGCTAAAGCAACCAGAGGAGGGAAGCCAAAAGGTCGAGCGAGCGTTGAGGAAGCCGAAGCTCAAGCGAGCAAGGGGGAAGCCAAAGGTCAGGCGTACCAGTATAAGAAAACAAAGAATTTCCTTTATGAGTGGTTGTTGGCAAACTGGAAGAAAGAAGGAAGTCGACGGTACAGCAGGACAAAAGGAAGACGAAGGTCCAGCCGGACAAGAGGCAGTCGAAGGACGAGCAACTCTGTTGATCGTGTTACCCTATGAAAGACTCGGACCTATGATGAATTAATCAGGTACATAATGCATTCTGAAGAACAATTCTGTGATAAAATAAATAAAGTTTTGTCTGACATCATTTGAAGGGAGCAATAGCCAGCACTGGCATTGAATCATATGTGATTTTGTTTCTGGGAAGTAAGAGAACAGTGAGAAGCAGTCACGCCTGAAGCATTTACTGTGACTGGTATAACAGAGGCTTGAAACAGAGAGTTGGTTCCTGTGGAGAGCTTAGTACAACTAATAGTAGACTCACTAACGCTGTGTGGAGACATTATAAGAGATTATGATGGCTATTTGATATCATCATGATATAGCTTTTGCAGACTCTGTGTGGACAGTATGAAGAGTTGTAAAGACTTCTTCATATGAAGACTGGTTGCCATTGATGCTATAGCATGGAGACTACAGTGAAGCTGTAAACAAACAGAATTTAATAAAGAAGAGTTTTGGGAGCAGAGAATCACTATCAAACATGACTTGACAAGATTGGGTCGGAGCCCTTGGGGTTGGAGCCTCAAAAGTGGAAGGATTGGTGTCCTTTGGGTTGGTGCCTCAGAAATGGAAGGATTGGTGTCCTTGGAGTTGGTACTCCTATATCCAAGGTTGGTGCCTTGACAATAGATGGTTGGAGCACTTGAGGTTGGTGCCTCAGAACTGGAAGGATTGGTGTCCTGGGAGTTGGTGCTCCTAAGTCCAAGGTTGGTGCCTTGATAAAATAGAGTTGGTGCTCTAGAGGTTGGAGCCTCACAAAAGTCCAAGTTGGTGCTTGGCAATAGATTGGAACCACATATATATTGTATCTATTTTATTGCAAAGATTATATTAATAAAAGCATTTATTCTTGTTGTTCATCTTGTGTTTTGAATATAAATGTTTTAACTGGTAAAATAACAGTTAAAAAGAAACACTGATTCACCCCCCTCCCCCCTAGTATTTCCAACAATTGGTATCAGAGCCAGTACCTTCATTCAAAGCCTAATAGCTTGAAGGTTGATCTTTAGAACACAAATGGCGAAGTCAAGGAAGAAAGTCTCCAATCCTTCTAAGGATGTGTCTCCCTCTATCACTAAAATAAAAGACAATCAATTTGAGGAGGCTCCATGGTTCAATGGGAACTTTAATATATGGGAAGCGAGAATGAGGAATTTCTTAAAGACTCAAGACATTGAAATCTGGAAATCAATAATTGTTGATAGCATGATGGATGGAGAATCCAAGGAGTACAATGTAAAAGCAATGAAGGCAATCTTGAATGGGCTACTTGATTCTATAAAGAACAATTTAGGAAAATGTTTGTTAGCAAAGGGTATATGGGACAAACTTCATGACCTTCACTCAAAAGGAGCATTGACCATGACCATCAGTTAAGAAGATGATGGAAATCAAGAAGGAAATCCAAAACCCATCACAGAAGTTGAAAATGAGAATGATGATATCAAGGCTAAAGAAGATCTAGAAGATGAAGAGAATGAAAAAGATTTTGTAGAAGATATCTTCGCTCAACTTATGGCTGCCATGGAAGAGATTATCAATTTGAAAAAGGAAAACAAGGAACTTAAGATGAAAGCACTAGCTGGTGACCAAGACCAAACAAGGAAGAAAGTTGACATTGTCAAGCTTCAAGTACAAGAAAGGGATGAAGAGCTTGCTAAGCTTAAGAAGGAATTTCATCAAAGCAAAAGAAAGCAACATGAAGAAGTCATATCCATGATTGGATAAAGTAAAGAAACAGGAAGATACCTTGTCAAGTCAACTTGAACAAAGGCACACGAGCTTGAACAAACTTGAAGAAGGGATTGGTCAGTACAAGGTAGAGGTCTCCTCTCTCAAATCTCAACTACAAGAGGCAAGAAAGTTAGCATAAGGAGCTGAGAAGACAATGGAAGCATTGGAAATCATAGAAGAACAGGTTGATGAAGCAGAAAAGGAGAGAAACACCAGGATATGTCAACTAAAAGCAAAGGATTAAGAAATTTTCAAATTAAAATCTAACATCAAATTTCTCAAGGCCAAAACATGTAAAGCTACAAGGATCAAGGAAGAAATGGAGAGCGGTCTAGCAAAGGAAAATGAAGAAATATTCAAAATGAAGTCAGATATCATCTCCCTTAAAATAGAAGCAAATGAAGTTGCTCATATCAAGGAAGAAACTGATAAACAACTTGCTAATAAGAATAATGAGTGTGAAAGATTGGAAGAAGAGATTGTCTTCCTCAGGAAAAAGGTTGAAGGGATGAACAAAACCTTGAAGAGCTCTCAAGCCTTGGATGACATGCTCAACCATCAAAGATGTCCATTTGATAAATCAGGTCTCGGGTATGCAGGTGAATCCTCAAACAAGAATGATAATGCTTCAAACAAAAGGGATGTGAAGAAGCCAGAAAGAAATGGTGATGCTCCCAGTTCTAGCAAAGGCAAGGAGAAAAATCAAGGCAACAATGGAAGAAATCCTGCTCCAAGAAGAAATGTAGATAATGTCAAGGATGCTAGAAGCAATGGTTATCATCAAAGTATCTCAAGACAGAAAGACTTCAGAAGTACATCAGGGAAATCTCCATCTCCCAAGTACCAAAGTTTATTTCTTGGTTATTGTTATTCTTGTACAAACTTTGGTCACACGACAAAAGATTGTAAAGCATATCATAAAGATAGATGTTATGGTCCCCAACCATATCATAAAGATAGATATTATGGTCCCCAACAATCTCCAAGGAACAATTTTGCAGGAAGATTGGTCATATGGCACATGATTGTAACTTAACTTGGGCTCTTACACAAGCTAGAACCATGCAAAAGAAGAAAGTTACACAAGTATGGAGAAGGAAGCAAATACAATCCGAAAGTCCCTTGAACTCTCCGGCCAACAACACATGTTGTTGACCTGATCTTTGACAATCTGAGCATTTGATAGGAAGATTCTGCCAAAAGAGAAGATGAATACAGTTAGGGGGAGCCTGTGATTCTTAATCATTATTGCAAAAGCTATTAGTGAAAGGGTCCTTATGAATTCCTTGTTGAGCTATATTAACAATCATTCATTAATAAAGATCATTTCTCAGGAGCACTCCATTGAAGAACTTGATCTCTTAACTATTCTTTGGACTGGTGTTGTAGATGTTTTCCACTTGATCACTAAGTAGAAATTGGAACAACAGAGAATGTCATCTAATACTAGATAAATAGGGAAAATAACCATGTTGTTGTTATTACAGAAGTTTATGCTTCAACTTCGGGATTGAATGTGAGAACAGGTAAATTATGGACAAATAAAGGCAACCTTCAAACAAATAGATACATCTGGGAATGAAGTATGAAGCAAGAGCAGTTGACAACATCTAACAAAACTGAAGCATTGTTGAAGCCATGATAAAGTAGTTCTAAGACATGAAGAGGGGATAATGTGCTAGTTGCAACAATCCTTCTATCTTGAGTAAAAAGAAGAGCACTATCAAGGGGGAGTAACAAACCCATGAAGATCTACTATTCATGAAGAAGAGTAGTAGTTCGACAGGGGGAGTCCTTGTGCGCTCCTTTGCCATTGATGTCAAAGGGGGACAAAAGAAGAATAATTCCATCAATAACAAAGGGGGAGATTGTTAATCTAGGTTGTCATTGATGTCAATATGGCCATATTATGGACAATAAACAATGATGTGAAGCCAAGTAGAGCAGATCCATGAAGCAATAGGAGTGTGTCAATATGGAAATATTCTAGGATACTAAATGATGATATGAAGCCAGGGAGAAGTAGAGCAGACCCGTGAAGAAACAGGAGCAAGAAGCCATGAGGAGAAACCAGAGGAAAGCCAAGACAGTCAAGCCATTGGAGAGAATATCGGAAGTCATAGAAGCTATCAGAGCAGATCTATCAAAGCAGAGAAGAGGTATTGGAGCAGTATTGGAAGCCACAGGAAAGCCAAGTCAGTGTAAGAGCAAGAGATTGAGGAGGAACCATATCAGGAGTATCACATGTAATATATGCCAAAGAAGAACTGCAGAGTATCATAGGAGTTAAGAGAAGAGCCATATCAGACCAGACAAGAGCGGAAAGTCAAGGGAGTTGAGATGATTAGGTTTTGAGTGAGAAGCGAGAGGTTGAGTGTTAGAGGGGGTTTGAGACAGAGGTCAATTTATTGCTGTAATTGAGCCGAGAGGGCAAGACTCGTGCCTGGTGTGGACTCTAATTACCCTGTGTATCTGCGTTTAACAATTAACTGGGTATTTCTTTGTATTCCCACTGAAAAACATAAATCTTAGTGCTTAACGCTTTTATTCAAAAATCATGATTATCTTGTGATTAAGTGTTAATCTCGTGGTTAAATGGTTAAGCGTTTTATTTAAGTGATTGATTAATGCACATGGTTATATTCCAAAAAGCGGGTTTGTAATAGTGGCAGTGGTTATCAGGTGGACGCTGGGCAGTAAGCAGTATTTAGAGGAGCTCCCCCGATTCCATTAACCGAGCGACACGCAACACTCAGGTGGAGAGAGAAAACCACCTTTTTGGGTTGTTATTTCCCTTGCAAGTGGCTCACCTAAAATGCATGTAGGCCGTTGGATCTAGCGCAGGTTGATCGATGGCGACAGATCAACGGACAGTTTTGGGTTGATTGGGTTAAGTCAGGATCATTAGATCTGGAGAGAAGAGATCTACGACACAACAAGATTCTGATGGATTGTGTTGATCGGACCGAGTGTTGATCGTCGGATCTAATACAGAAGAAATCGACGGTGCAGAACAAGGACCACTATTATAACACGCCCTAATGTTATATCATGTCCGCTATGTCGGAAGGTATGTATCGCAAGTTATAAAGGAATGACACGACTTGTAAAAGACCTCCAGAAAGTTGCGATTGCGATTGAATAGTGATGTGGCATGTGGGACCTCTCTATTGGTACAACCTCTCCAATGAAATCCTCCATAAATAATGATTGAGTCTATTGTATAAATATTAAAGAAAAAAGGGCCTCTCTGATATTTTTTAATATGCAATATTTCTTTGTAATTCGGCCTCTCTTCTGAATTTACGTGTCCTGTGAGTACTGGAACACTTGAATAGACAGACGAGCGAGTGTAGAGGAAGCTAAAGCGACCGGAGGAGGGAAGCCAAAAGGTCAAGTGAGCGTTGAGGAAGCTGAAGCTCAAGCAAGCAAGGGGGAAGCCAAAGGTCAGGCATATTAGTATAAGAAAACATAGAATTGCCTTTATGAGTGGTTGTTGGCGAACTGGAAGAAAGAAGGAAGTCGACGGTCCAGCAGGATAGAAAGAGGCTGAAGGTCCAGCAGGACAGAAGGAAGACGAAGGTCCAGCCGGATAGGAGGCAGTCGAAGGACGAGCAACTCTGTTGATCGTGTTACCCTGTGAAAGACTCAGACCTGTGATGAATTAATTAGGTACATAATGCATTCTAAAGAACAATTCTGTGATATAATAAATAAAGTTTTATCTAACATCGTTTGAAGGGAGTAGTAGCCAGCAATGGCATTGAAGCATATGTGATTTTTTTTCTAGGAAGTAAGAGAACAGTGAGAAGCAGTCACGCCTGAAGCATTTACTGTGACTAGTAGAACAAAGGCTTGAAACAGAGAGTTGGTTCTCGTGCAGAGCTTAGTACAACTAATAGTAGACTCACTAAAGTTGTGTGGAGACATTATCAAAGATTATGATGGCTATTTGATATCATCGTGAGATAACTTTTGCAGACTCTATGTGGAAAATATGAAGAGTTGTAAAGACTTCGTCATATGAAGACTGGTTGCCATTGATCCTGTAGTATGGAGACTACAATGAAGCTGTAAATAGATAAAATTTAGTAAAGAAGAATTTTGGGAGCAGAGAATCACTATCAAACATGCCTTGACAAGATTGGGTCGAAGCCCTTGGGGTTGGAGCCTTAGAAGTGGAAGGATTGGTTTCCTTGGGGTTGGTGCCTCCGAAGTGGAAGGATTGGTCTCCTTGGAGTTGGTACTCCTATATCCAAGGTTGGTGCCTTGACAACAGAGGATTGGAGTCCTTGAGGTTGGTGCCTCAGAATTAGAAGGGTTGGTGTCCTGGGAGTTGGTGTTCCTAAGTCCAAGGTTGGTGCCTTGACAAAACAGAGTTGGTGCTTTGGAGGTTGGAGCCTCACAAAAGTCCAAGTTTGTGCTTGGCAACATATTGGAACCATATATATATTGTATCTATTTTATTGCAAAGACTATATTAATAAAATCATTTATTCTTGTTGTTCATCTTGTGTTCTAAATATAAATGTTTTAACTGGTAAAATAACAGTTGAAAAGAAATATTGATTCACCCCCCCCAGTATTTCCAACAGAGATGAAATGTTTTTTCTGTTGTGGGTTTATTAAAATGCAACTAATTGCAGACCCCTCTTGCGTTTTTGAACCATTAGAGTACAATATCCAGCTGTTAACGATATTAGGGTTATGTCATATACTACTACTATTTACATCTACTGTACAAGATTCATTTGCACTAATTGGATTTCGAGGAAGGATTTCCAACTTTGTATCTGGTGGGATGGGTGAGGGTTGTGCTAGATAACATCCGTGATCTGCTTCCAGAAAAATAATTTCCGAAAATAACATATGCAAATCCCATGGGTTTATTTTTTCCCTCAAGTTGTGTCACAGTATGTTTCATGTAAGGTGATTTCTACTCAAATCTAGTTATTTATGCCCTTTTATGGAAGCCATAAATGTGTCTAGTCAGTTGAAAAGTACCCTTGTAATTTTTTGGACCAATCTTTGCTCAAGTTGTAAATTGTGGGCTTTAGGAATGTCCACAATTACAATGTTTATGTATTGGTGAACTGTATGGTCAGATGACAAGTGAATGATAACATTGTTGAGTTTACCAATGACCTAGACAAATGATATGTCCAACTGTATAATTCTTCCATCATTTTTATCTCATTTAGCATTAATTTTCTTGACGATAGATAATGGCATAACATTCACAAATGCATTGGAAGCAACCAAACAATTATGGACATTATAATTAAATATTTTGAAAGTTAAAAGAAACAGAGGGCGGAGAGTTTTAGAATTCAAATTGACAACATTAACTACATATTTGATAATATCGTAAGAGTTAACAGATATTACCTAAGAAGTAGAAGCTTCTTTACCTGCCGAAGGGTGCGATGAGAGTGACTGGATAATAAATTCTTGCTGACCTATTATCTTTTTGAGCTCAAAGATTGAAATGTTGGCCCGAGCTATTTTCATATCGCCAACAACATTGTAATCGATAATTTCCATCTTAATGGGTTGTGTTGGTGGATCAAATGGTGTAGATTTATTCAATGCTTAAGGAGTGATTGACTTGTTCTTGTTGTTAGTGGAAGTGTTCTTGGAAGAAGGAGCACCTCTAGACTTGTTCTGTGAATTATGAGCTGGATTGGAAGGTGGTAGAATTCTACGCAACAATAGATTCTTGATTTCCTTCTCAGAAACAGGTCAGGCTTGCTCCTTAAATTATAATGACTAGTTGACTATTGGGGAGGAGCTTTACTCACTTTCAATTCATCAACACTTTGCTTATCAACATTTTACATAATATTAAACATATTCACTGAGTATCCAACATCCGAACTTTCTTCGGTCATGACAGGTTCATTTTCTTCTTCGCTCTGCTCAGGTTGTTCTTCCACTAACAAGGTATCAAATAGATTAGTCATCATAGTGTTTATATTGTGATTCCATTGTGGGTGTAGATTTTCTGAATGCTTCTCTTGGTGAAAAGTGAAAAATTATCCATGCCCAAAATTTCACATTGAACAATGCATTAGAACTTTGAGTAGGTTTGGTCAGTTGAGAGTTATTGTTTTTTTTAAAGAAATGTAGCCTAAAAGACTTGCTTCTAGTTGTGGATGCCTCACTTTACCTTCTCTTTAACTCTGATACTTCTTTCGTGAGTAACTTCAAAGACTTTTTCAATATGTCCATATCTAAATAATCTTTCTCCTTAGCTTTGGTAGAAGAGGTTTGGGTTTTCTTACCATTTTTCTTGGAGACTTTGGGATCATTGTTGTCTTCAATGACCCCAATAGAATGCAAATATTTTTTGACAAAAAGAGATTCTAAAAAGTTTTAAGGCTAAAGTATTCTTTTTAGTTCTTTTGACAAACATAAAAATGCTAGTTGGTCAAGAAGCTATATAATAATCTTTAGTAATGTCATTATGCAGTTGTTTTCAGCAGGGAACTTGTTCAACAAATGAATAAATATTTCGTTAAAATCTTTAACTCTTTCTTTTCCCACCATTTTCAGGTTCCAAATTCTTTTAATAACATGGATGGATTTTTATCATCAACATTTTTTTTCTTTCTAAAAATAGCTTCTTAAACTCCCTCCAGCTATGGATTGAATTGAATGAAAGACTATGATACCATACATATGCTTTACCTTCTAAAGTGTATGAAAAGAGTCTACAAGCAACATCATCAAAACGTACCTCAAGCATCCATAAATGTGTGTAGAAGTCGTCAATATAGTCTTATGTTTTGGTCTTCTTATAAGGGTCTAAATTTGACAATAGCTTTTCTCGATGTTTTGGCATCTTATGAAGATTATCTGGAAGAGAAAGTGGCCCTTGGGCCATCCAATCCAAGTCTGCATCAACCATGTCTCTGTCTCCTTCCTCCTCCTCTTCCACTAAGTCTAAAGAGGCTCCTCCTTCATCGTTAAAACCTGTGTTATAATCAGGATGTTCCTTGTTAGAAAACTGAAAATATTCCCCTTCACTATCCAATTTCTCCTCAACGGGTGGAAGTTCCCCTTAGTGACTTGTTTTTTATGTAGGATCAACTAACTCCTCAAGGGTTGCAATAACCAAATATTCCACCGAAGAAACCAATACGTTGTTGGGAGTTGTTTCTTTCTTTACAGTCTTATGAAGTATAATAACAACAACATGGAGTAAACCAAGAGCTCTCACAAAATTTTGAGTAATGGGTCAAATAGTCCGAAGCTGATCATAAGTAACCTCAAATGCTTGTCCTGAACTAGGCTAGGAAATTTCCTCTCTCTCAAGAGTATGAGTTGGAGTGGAAATGGGAATGTTACTGCCTTGTGCAGAAGTCTTCTTGTTAAGATGTGGTGAGTTATCGACCATAAAAAGGCGGTTTCCCTCCTTCTAGCACCATAATGTTGAAGGTGTTGGATCTCACCAACATGCGAGGGAGTATCCCTAATGAAAAGTATCAATTAGACTTCACACCATTTGATGTAGGAGCTATTCCATAAATAAGGCCTAACTACCATTTTTCTTAGAGATTTGCCTCGGTTATGATGGTCAATATAAGAGAGTAATGTACACGTACTTTTGAATAAGTGAGTATGCCTTGTGGAATGTTCAATTGCAAAATGTATCAAGTTTCTTTCACGGGAGGGGAAATAAAAGTGAGACTTTAAGAGAAGAGTAACAATATTGATTTAATAAAGACACATGAGCATATATATATATATATATATATATATATATATATATATATATATATATCTATATATATGAAAGAATCAATAATAAACTAGCGAAATAGTTCACATACAAGTAACAATCGTTAAAACAAATACAACACACATTCCACAAGATAATACCAAATCCACTGAAATAGTTCAATTTCTTTGGTACATATGAAATAAACATATATAACAAACATTCAAAGAATAGTCTTACAACATTTACGACATACGCATGAGAGTGTGTTGGCTCAATGAGCTTCAAGTATTAAGCAAGAGTTCCAAGATACATCGGTGCAATGAACACCACTAGCTCCAATAGTGGAGCGTTAGGGCTACCACTTGCTCCTCAAAAGAACTATCTTCTCTCTAATACCTAGTAGGAGGATCCAAGGTGAAAAATCCTTTGCATGATCTATGAGGGTGTATATATAACAAATGGTGTGACTCTTCACCTTCCTTGCTACTCTTGAACTTCCCTCATGACTCATTGACTTCTACATGACCTTTCACATTCTATAAGTGACGCTTGGACTTACACTTTACACTACATTTCTCATATTATTGCAGATTACATAATTTAATCCAAAAATGATGTGGCAAATGATGACTCATATGACACATCGACAAGTCATGACATGAAATTGATGACATGGACTTAATGATGATGTGGCAATGTCAAACCATTCTTTCTGTGGTTTTCTTTGTGTCTACTTTAAATATGGCACATTCTCTTTCTCTTCCTCTTCCATGAGGCTTGAAGGTAGGGAGTCTTCACTATGATCTTGATCTTCAACTGCTGCCATAATATGGTGCCTCTTCATCTTCTCGTCCAATGATCAACTTGTCCTTACAGCTTCATAAGTGTCTCGTAGTATAGTTTCCTTCTCCTTCTCTTCATTCATCATCCTGTCATGTGAAAATATAGTACCTGCAACTGGAACTCACTCCTGAAAAGATGACATGAGTCCGATAAAATCCTAGTCTAACATGCTTCATGAAAATCACTGATGGAACTGAAACTGGGTACTAGGTTGAGAGGAAAGCTCAAGGATTTCATAGTACGTAGTTCCAAAGGTCAAGAGTGGAGGACTATTTCTTATGATTGCACAATGCATAATTCTAGAGGCCTAGATAGGAAGACTGTGTAGTTCAGGAGCTCAGTGAGGCAGGCCTGCCCACTGAGACTTTGCAATGAACAGTTTAAGAGAGAGGGAGGTGAGGGGATTTCATAGTTGCGCAGTTTAAGGAGCCAGGGAGGCAAACTATAGGCTGAGATTACACAATGCACAAAAAGAAACTAACAAGGAGGCAGACTACAGGCTGAGATTGCACAATGAACAGAAAGAAACTAATAGGGAGGCCTGATTATGCAATTTTGGAGGCCAGGAGGCTTGAATGTGACATTGTGATTGTGCAATGCGTAGTCATTAGAGGCAGGAACTGCAAATTGCATAGCTCTAGGAGGAAAGGGGGCATGCTTGAGGCTTTCCACTTTGTAATGCACAGTTCAAGGAGGGTAGGTTTGGTTCAAGTTGTTCGAATATGAATTTTTCCATAATTTGGCTAAGTGTGAGATTAGTGACACATATATGAAATTAAAGTTGGACATGGAAATGATGACACAACATAGAACACTCAACACTTAGAAACAACATGGTCCCCTTATTGCAACGACAAAATAACATACTCCTCCAAGTGCGACACTTAAGATGCATTTTGTGATGACAATGACAACACTTGTGCGACAGTGCATGAAAATTTGGGAATGGGTCTAGTACATGTCCTTATGATAAATAGTGTTGAAAAATGCAATGAGAAGTCTCAATTTGATTTTTCCTTAGTCAAATTGAGAAAATTAGAATTTCCACATCAACAACCCACGTGGATGCAATTAACGTGTGTGACATGGATCTTATCACTCAGTTAGCTCAATAAATTCAAGTTAGAGGAGTTGGAGTTCAATTAAGCATGTGTGATTTCTAATTTGTAGCAATCAACGTTTGTTATTTCAAGTTGTTTTCAGTTAAAATAGTTCTAACTATTGGAGGAACTAGTGGAAGGTCAGTTGTGTAGTGGGACAATAGTCTAACTCAGTGATCATCCAGTTAACTGGTCAATCAACCCAAAATAGCTAGTGCATGCAACGAATTCGAGTTGCCCACCTGTTGTGGAAATTCCAAGGCAATGTAACATCAGTTGTAGACTAGTCTTGATTGTACAGGTGTTGCATGCATTTAGATGAACAACCTTGGGAATTGTGCAAAAAAATTGGATGAAATTCCTAAATAATAGAGGCCAAATTTCCTTAGGAATTTCACAAGGAAATAGGGGCTCAAGCCGAGGGAGAAATTGACTAATTCTTGGTCAGAGCTTCTCAATGAGCTAAGAGATAGGTTATTCAATTATAGTTTGAGCTCAAATTGAGCTAGCAATTATAATACTTCTCTATTCATTAGATTAATGCAAGCAGGCATAAGGGTTTTTAGTAGATTTATTTCCCTTGGAAAAATATTGTGCAGGTGCGTTGTTTCTTATTGCACGTCTATGATTGATGTTATAAATTGTGAATTGAATTCTGCAGAGCGGTAGAGTAGTATTGTGTCTTGTGATTTGGATTAAAATTTCACGAGCAATTACAATTCTACACCATAATTTATACATGGTATCAAATGTAGATTCACATTATAACAAGAATTTCGAAGTTGTTTCTCAGGAGGATCGAATTTGTAGTTCAGTGTAGCAGGATCTCTTCAGAGTTGGGAAGATGACCTTCAATGGGATGAGACTAGAGTATGCCTTGGAAGGAAACTCTAATTTCATTACATGGAAGGATCACATGGAGGCGGTGTTGGATGACAATGGATTGTTGAAATATGTCAAGATAGACATTCCAAAACCAGGATCAGCTATGTCCATAACCTAGCTCAGTGGAATAAAGTTGTAGCCAAGGCGAGGAGAATAATCTTGGAGGGAATACGAGACCACATTGTCTCAAATCTCCATGGGAAAGAAACTCCTTTTCGCAATGTGGAAATCACTGACACATTTGTTCGAGAATAGTAGCGACCACGGGAAACTGGTGCTCAAGGATAAACTTCGAAATATCAAGATGCAAAAGAATGAAACTATTCTGCAGTTTCTGAGCATATTTACACAAGTTCATGATCAACTTGGTGGGGTTGGTTTTAATTTTGACTTGGTAAGCCTAGCTCTTCTAGGCCTTTCCAAAAGTTGGCATAGCTACCAAGACTCTGTGAACGAGAGGGAGAAATGACCAAATTGGGAATGCTTATGGTATGATTTTGTACAAGAGGAGATAAGGTGAAACATCAAAGATGGGACTTCATCTAAGGGCAAGGATGAAGAAAAATTTTCATTGGCTGGAAAGGGAAAGAAGGGCAAAGGGAAGAAATCTCATATAAAACCAGAATCAATCCAAGGGGGCAAGAAGAAAGATTTTTCCAAAATTAAATGCTTCAATTGTCATGAATTAGGTCACTATGCCACAAAATTTCCACCCAAAAATTCGAGCAAGAAGAACTCAAGAGGAGTAGCAGGTGAAGCCTTGGATTCACAGTTTGAGCTTGACTTCACCCTTATCACATGCATGGCCATCACAGTGATGGGGAGCATGTGGTACTTGGACTCAGGTGCATCATTCCACATGACAGTGTGTAGAGAGATTTTTAGTGACTCGGAGGAGAAAGATCTCCAGATTCACATTGAGTGGGGGATGACGAAAGGTACATTACGATCGAGATTAGTACAATCACCTTTCAGAGGGATTCAGGATCCCCTCTTCGACTCAAGGATGTCATGTTAGTTTCAGAATCCCCTCTTCATCTCTGTAAAACTTTTGGAAGATCGTGGTTATGATGTGATCTTCAGCAAAGGGAAATCATTCCTCGGACACATAGCCACGAGACAAGTGGAGCAGATTGGGATTTGTGTGAAGAACCTGTATAAGCTATATGTGGAAGTTTATGTTGCATTAAGTAGTAAGGGTGAGAAAGTGTAAAGTCGCGATGTCGATGAAATTTGGCATAGAAGACTTGGCCATTTGCATCATGGCACCTTGAATATTATGCATCAAATAACCACTGGCCTCCCTAAAGGATAATTTGAGTAGCAAGATGTCTGCAAAGGTTGTACCTTGGGAGTATGCAAAATCCACATTCCAGATCAGGACAAAAAAGCACTTGAAGTCTCGGAAAGAGTCCACTCTGATATCTATGGACCTTCCTCGACAACCTCCATTGCTAGACATAAATAATTTGTCATTTTTATTGATGAATTCTGAAGGAAGTGTTAGATCTTCTTCATGTGCAATATGGATGATATATTCTCCAAGTTTGTAAAATTCAAGGCACTGGTTGAGAAAAAAACTGACAAGAAGGTGAAGGCTCTCGGGAGCGATAATGGAGGTGAGCACGTTTCGAATGAATTCAAGAATTTATGTGTGAAAGAAGGCATTCGAAGAGAGATGACAGTACCCCCCAACCCATATCAAAATGGGGTGGTTGAGAGAAAGAATTGGATAATTGTTGTAGTTGTAAGGGCTATGTTACATGACCAAGGCCTACCGCTTCATTTGTGAGTAGAGGCATGTAACAGAATATCCTACTTGTAGAACTGGAGTCCCATGTATCATAATATCTAATTATTCCAATAGAATCAATTACATCTCAAAAATTGCCTATCTATCTAGTACGTGATAGAAACATTCTAACATAATGTTTCATGATTTATAATTTTAATCATTTTAATTGTGAATGGGGCTTGTTGTTCTCTGATCGAAGTTATCCGAAAAAGACTAAAAAAAAAGAGAAATGGCATTGTTGTAGAGCTAGAGTCCTCATTGGATTCTTGGTATGATTACACCAACGGAGACATTCTCGAGGAGAAGGTTGAATGTGTCACACTTCAGGATTTTTGGAGCCTTTGCTTATTGCCATATCTCCAAAAAAACAAGGAAGAAGCTTTAGCTGATAACAAAGTTGGGGGTTACACAAAAACTCCACACAACTACAGTGTGTACTTACCATCCCTCAAAATGAAAATTGTGCTAAGGGATGTAAATTTTGTTGAGGAGAAAGTGATGTGGTGCTCTCTTAAGAGGAGCTTCAGATCCCATTCGAAGATGCACTTTTTTCTCCAAAGGAGGAGGCTCAGGAAGTTGTGGAGCAGCCACAAATTGAGGAGCAGAGAGTGGAGACATCCACTTAAGCGGAACCATCCAAAGAAGGCAAGAAAAGAACCAGGGAAGTTGATAGATTAGTACAAGATGAAAGGGAGAATGTGGGAGCTCCTTCAAATTTGCGCAGGCAAAGGAGGTCTCTTGAGAGGTACACTAGCTACATGGATCTAATGGCTAAGCTTGTAGAGACTAAGCCATCCTGTTTTGAGGAAGCAGTAGATCAACTTGTTTGGGTTGATGCAATGGTGGAAGAATATGAATCCATTGTAAAGAAAAAATTTTGGGAATTGGTCCCAAGACCAATAGATAAATAAATTGTGGGTTCGAGATGGATCTTCAGGGTTAAGCATGTAGCAGATGGAAGCATAGAGAAGTATAAGGCCAGATTTGTGGTCAAAGGATTCTCTCAAGTTGAGGGAATTTACTATGGGGAAACATTTTCTCTTGTGGCAAGGTATTCATCCATTAGATCAATTCTTGCACTGGTTATGCAGATGGAGTGGAAGATCCACCAGATCAATGTAAAAACAACATTTCTCAATGGGTTTATTGACTAGGAGTTGTACATCGAGCAACCAGAAGGCTTTGAGACATTTGATCAGAAGTCTCATGTGTGCAGACTCAAGAGAGCATTGTACAGTCTCAAACAAGCACCTCGTGCTTGGTACACCAGGACCTGTTGAAGAATATAGGAAAATTAGGTATAGTAGTATTCTTCCATATTTGATAAAAAATTGTGAAGCACTTTTACAATTTATCTTGTTATCTTGATATTTTTCTCTTATTATTATTGTGTGTATGTTTACTTCATCAAACTACTACGAAAACACAAGAAAAAACACAAGATATTGGCTCTCTGCAAGGGCAAAACCTCTCTCTCTTAGAGAGGAAAACCCTTTCGTAAATTTCTCTTATTGATGAATTCAAAACCCTAGATCCTTGAAAAGAATATCCTCCAAGCACAAGTCAGGTCCTTCCTTGTTCCGGCACTTTGTTTCACAGTTGTGCATCCTCCTTCTTCCGGCACTTTGTTCCCTGGCACTTCGTCCTTCTTCTTCTTCCGACAATTGGTGATAGACCTTGTTATGTTAGCTCTAGAAGAGATACTTATCTTTGATCCTCAATGAGGTCCTTCACCTATGAAGATACCTTCCTTCTCTTGTCCAACCAAGCTTCTTCTATGATGTGTAATGTAGACTTGATATGATAGCACTGCAGCCCTAGTTTCCCGCACATGTGGGAGGTTTCCCTTATGTTTTGACCCTTTTCTTCTTCTCTTGAAAGAGTATCTTCTTCACTATAGTTGGAGGCCTTATAGGCCTAAGTTTCTAGCCCAAACAATGAGAGATATGAGATTGTGATGTTGTTGTTGTTATGACCGTAGAGAGTGTTAGCTTTGTTGGCGTTTGGCCCAAAAATGGATCCAAAATACTCCCAAAGTCTCCAAAGTTTGCTTAAAATCATGCAAAGGGATCCAAAAATGCTCTTGAAATCTTCAAAAGTGCTTAAGATCATCCCAAGAATGAAACAAGCGAGGGAGGAGAGCCCTTGGAAGGGTATAAATACACTATCGGGAGCCGAAATTACTTCAAAATCATGAAAAAACCCTTATCGCAGGCTTAAAACTCAAGAACGCATAACTGCCGTTAGATCTGGCCAATCAACCTCCCAGATCTAAGCAGTAAATCGCAAATCGGCGGTCCCAGGTAGTGGCAATCGGAGCTGGACATTGTCGATCAGCGATCGCCGATGATCGCTATTGGTGGGTCGCATCGGCGAAAGTATCGGTGGAGGTATTGGCGCAGGTTGTGTGGAATGAGCTATAGCGATCGCTGATTCAACGTGCATCGTCGATCGCGCGTGCAGATCGACGGCCCACATCGCATCGGTGGATCGCAATTGGGAAGACCAAGGGGCATAGCCTTTACATGTACATGTGTGCGATGCGATAAGACCTGGACTTGATGGGTTTCGGAATATAATCACATATTATTTCAAGTCTGCGGATTGGCCATTTTAATGTATTTCGTGTATTTTTGTTGTTTTAATGAAATACACAGGGAAGCAGGGCAGCGCCGATAGCGATGGAGCCCGGACCCAAAAGGGTTTGGGAATGAAATTTTATAATCTTTCAAATACACCATAGCCAATTTTTTAATAGTTTTGTGTATTTTCGTTGTTTAAAAGAAATACGAAGGAATCCTTGGAGAACCAATAAAAATGAAGCCCAGACTCGAAAGGGTCTGGGAAGTGAAATATATATATTTTGAAGTCCGCCAAAGGCAATTTTTCATGTTTTCCAGTATTTTTCACAAATTTCCAAATACAAAGGGAAGCGAGGGAACCAGTCGGCTGCGATATGTGACAATGACCCGAAGGGTGGACTCGATAAAGTAATTAATCATGTTTATGGACTTTTTGAAGTCCAAAAAGGATAGAGAGGGCGGGAATTCTCAGAATTGATGTGTTTTCTGTTCATAACAGAAAGCAGTCACTATTCGTGTTTGAAAGGGATTTTATAGGCCTGAAGAGCCATTCCACCACAGAGCAGAGGCCGAATCAACGACAAAGCAGTCATGGAGCCACAACACGCGCAGCTAGCCCGCAATAGAAGTGATCAAGAGCATAGACAACGCAACACTGCCAAATCAACCAGAAACGATCATGGAACTATAGTATAACACAGCCAGAACAATTAGGACGATTGTGGGGCATCTCTGGCATGGGAGAACTCCCAGACATCGCAACAAGCTACCAAAAATATCTAAAAGCGGTTACTCTGTTGTCATAAGCAGAAAACTCCGATCCCATGCTTGCCTAGAGTGAATCAAATCAGTTAAGAATGCAGATCAAACATATTAAGACTTCGAGCCTCTTAGAGCTCAGGAGCATTGTAAACCGGCTATAAATAGCTGAGAGTAAGATGTAATAGATGTTCAACTTTTGGAGATTGTTCCTCTTCTGTTCCTTCAAACTTCTCATCTTCATTCTAGCAATATAAGCTTCTTTTGCCATTATATGTTCAATTTCCATTCTCTTTGTTGTTCTATGCTCGCACTTGAACAGTTTGTTCATGTTTTCTTTGTGTCTAAGGCCAGATAACTGTCATCTTATCTCTGCTTTGATAAATTAGATTTGCAAGCTTATTTGCTGCCTGTAGCTAGCCATCCATATGTGGTCATATATGCATCTGCCAGTACAGTTAGTATTATCTTTTGCTGCCTGTAGCTAGCCATTGATTTATGTTTATGTATGCAATATACTAGTATAGTCAGTATTCTCCATCTATCCATTGAATTTATAAATTATTGAGTGTTAGTGGTATAAAGCCTTGTATTGGTGAGAGCATTCATGCATGCCTTGAGTGAAAACAAAGCTGAATGTCCTTTTAGTAAAAGATTGATATTCATAGCCTTTTTCTGTTGAATTAGCGCCAAGTCTATATAGTGACCCAACATCTCTGCCATATAGACGGCTATAACATAACCACCAGATGCAAAGGCATCTCAAGCAGGGGTACCATCACCAGTATAAGAGAGCAGCATCGGTAGCAATGGTTTCAGCAGTAGAGTAAACAGCGGCAAAGGCACCATAAACCACCGGAGGAGAGGCGGGGGCAGAGGCGGTTAGATAGCCTATTTCTCCACCAATAGCTCTTATACCTTGGTCAGCATAGGCAAAGGTGGGCACCACAATAGATCGAGATCCAGATTCAATTGCATATCTGTATCCAGTTCCCGATCCAATTCCAATTATAGTTCCAGAAGCAGATGGATATCAAGCTCGTTCCCCATATCCTGTAGGGAGCCCCCAGCTTCCCTTCGCTCGGGAATGGTTATATAACTTGATCCAAACCATAATTTATTCCAATAGTTCAGAGAACAATATTGAAGATTATATGTTACCAGGCATCTCCGAGCTACAACCTAGGAGAGTTTCTTGGAGTGATAACATAATTGGTGCCATTTCCGGGGAGAGGAAACTGAAGCTCATCGTCCCTGGGAAATGACATAGATCTAGATTTGATGATAGACAAAGTCTGGGCACTTTTTGGGTTGTAATCATCTATCTGGTGACTCTATTAGAGGCCGAACCTCTTGGCGACTCCAGATCATAGTTCTGGCTCAGTTTGTGAGGCATACTCAGAGAAATCCTCAGAAGTCACAAGCTGACCTGGTACTTGACCCTAAAAAAATCATCAAAGAAAGAAAGCTATTGCAGAAAGGAGCATCAGGTTCAGGTAAACCTGAATAATCTCCTATATCTCTTCAAGAAAGTCCTGTAATAGAACAAATACATGTTGAGAGTATAGCCTATAATACTAGCAGCGAAGAAAAACTCTTAGAGATTCATAAAGCTCCTTATTTTTTAGGTTTTCCTTTTGTTGTAAGCCCAAAGGAAACCTCACCTCCTATCTATCATACTCCTTTAGTCTTATCAACCAATCCTTAGCCCTCTATCATTCAGACTGCCAGTACTCTTTTAGCCACCACAGCTATGGCAGGTCCACAAGAACCTACCAAAATGGAAGGAATCATAGCTGCTAGGTATGGACCTCTAATACTTCCCACTCCTTTGAATGCCATGCCTACTGGAGAATATCAGAAGTATATGCCTAATTTCACTGGAACTGAAGGTGTTTCAGTTGAAGAACATCTTGAGTCATTCTATAGCTATGCTGATAACCTAGACATTAGTGAAGATGATGTCTAGATGAGAGTCTTTGTCCAAAGCCTAGATGGAGAGGCTAGAAAATGGTTTAGGGAACTGACCCCAACATCTATAGCAGATATTGAGGCCTTAGATGATGCATTCCTAAAGCATTGGGAGGATAAGAAGGATCTACTTTACTAGCACATTGAGTTTTGGAACTTACAGAAGGAAAATGGTGAGCTGTTGTCTGATTTCAATAAGAGATTTAACCGCATGTACAGCGAGATACTAGCTGAAGTAAAACCCACCACTACCTCTGCTAGACTCATCTATGCCAATGCCTTTGATTCTAACTTCTGTTTACTGTTGAGGGAGAGGCGATGTGCTTCTTTAGCTGATATGCGAGATGCAGCGCTAGAAGTAGAATCAAACATCATGGTTGCAGAAAAGCTCAAAGGTAATGCTGATAGAAGAAGACAGAGGGGTGAGCCTTCATCATCTTCAGATCCCAAGATCGATAAAATGACCAAGATGATAGAGTCATTAACCTCTGAAGTTTTCAAATTAAAGGTCGAGCAACATTTTTGGAAAGGAAGGGCTCCTAATACCTTTGTTCCTCCAAATCCAAATCCATATAGAAGACCTAATGAGCAGTTGCAGATTTTGCAAAGAAGCAAGGAGGCCAATGAAGACCAAAGGGTGAAGGTCCCTTTTCAGAATACAGTCATGGAAGAAGAGCAGTTTGAAGAGGATGATGAGATCCATTGTATGGAAGACAAAGGCAACACCACTTTTTTAACCAAAGCTACCTATGAGAAGTCATTATTCAATGGCCAGATCAGCCAAGAATGGGATGGTGAAGCTGTTCTACAAACTGAAGATCAACACCAATATAATCTGAGGTCTATGATGAATAATTTCAAAGAAACTCCTATTCATAAAGCTGCTATCCCTACAGAACAACAAGCTAATAAGCAGAAGCAACCAGCAGTGGATCCTATCATCCTCAAGGCTCCAGCCATAAAGGTAAGAGGCCTTGACAAGTCCCCTTCTTTCAGTTTTCAATCAAAAATCCAGAAGCCAAGAATACCTATGCCTCTGATTGAGCCAGTGAAGAATGAGTCCTTCAAGAAATCAATCCTTGAGGCTTTTGAGCCTAAAACCATCCAAGCCTCCACTGACTATGTAAATTTGCAAGATGACCAACCAGCTGTTATTCTCAGCCCAATGATTGAAAATGGTGAAGATAGCTCCCCATCATTCTATGTTTCTTTGTCTATTCATGATGAAATCCTTCATAATTTCCTTTTAGACACTGGATCCAGCCATAATCCAATGCCCAAGGCTGTCATGGATACGCTCGGTCTTGACATTACCAAGCCTTATCAGTTGGCCTCGACGCAGCTTAAAAAACCAGTTTGCCAAATAAAGACCACAAATTTGGGACATGTTCTTTGATGGGGCTTGCTCTAAGGAAGCTGTAAGAATAGGTGAAGTCCTTGTATCCCCCACACAAGAATGCATTGATTCATCTTTCATATTAACTTTTCAGGTCACAAATGACACAACAGAGTATAAAGCAAACCTCATCATTCAGCAGGTGTACAAAACCTTCCAAGCAAAACATCCAAGGCTGAAAGCATACAAAGATGAGGTGAAATATAGACCATCTCTGCCTAATAATACCAAATGCTGGAAAGTTTTTGAAGTAGAGGATCAAATCAATAGGCATTTGCAAGTCTTTGATGAATCGGCTGATATGCACATTGACCAAGAGAAAGAAACCTTTCATAGAAAGGTAAAAGGGTCAATTTTCAGTTTGGTGACTGTTCTCTCAAAAGGAATGCATCAAAGGAAGGAGGAGATGTTTTATGGCCCATTCAATGGGATGTTCTTCGAACTTTATTTCAGTTAAGGATTTCAAGCATCGGTATTGTAAATTTGTTGTTTTCAAGTTTTTATTTCATGCTAAATAGACTCCATGCCCAATGCAACACTAGGAGGAAGGTTTGATTTTGTTTTTCTATAGGAAAGGCACTGATCTGTAGTTCTTGAAACCTCATAGGGAGGCTTTCATCCCCAGAAGGAGCTAGTGTTAGCTTTGTTGGCGTTTGGCCCAAAAATGGATCCAAAATACTCCCAAAGTCTCCAAAGTTTGCTTAAAATCATGCAAAGGGATCCAAAAATGCTCTTGAAATCTTCAAAAGTGCTTAAGATCATCCCAAGAATGAAACAAGCAAGGGAGGAGAGCCCTTGGAAGGGCAGAAATACACTATTAGGAGGCTAAATTACTTCAAAATCATGAAAAACCATTATCGCAGGCTTAAAACTCAAGAACGCACATCTGCCATTAGATTTGGCCGATCAACGGCCCAGATCTAAGCAGCAAATCGCAAATCGGTGGTCCCAGGCAGTGGTAATCGGAGCTGGACACTGTCGATCAGTGATCGCCGATGATCGCTATCGGCGAGTCGCATCGGCAGAAGTATCGGTGAAGGTATCGGTGCAGGTTGTATGGAATGAGCGATAGCAATCATTGATTCAACGTGGATTGTCGATCGCGCGCGCAGATCGACGGCCCAAATCGCATTGGCGGATCGCAATCGGGAAGACCAAGGGGCGCAGCCTTTACATGTACATGTCGCGATGCGATAAGACCCGGACCCGATGGGTTTCAAAATAAAATCACATATTATTTCAAGTTCGCGGATTGGCCATTTTAATTTATTTCATGTATTTTCATTGTTTTAACGAAATACACAGGGAAGCAGGGCAGCACCAATAGCGATGGAACTCAGACCGAAAGGGTTTGGGAATGAAATTTTATAATCTTTCAAATCTGCCAAGGCCCATTTTTTAATAGTTTTGTGTATTTTCATTGTTTAAACGAAATATGAAGGAAGCCTTGGAGTGACGATAGCGATGAAGCCCAGACCCGTAAGGGTCCGGGAAGTGAAATATATATATTTTGAAGTCCACCAAAGGCAAATTTTCATGTTTTCCAACGTTTTTCACGAATTTCCAAATACAAAGGGAAGCGAGGGAACCGGTCAGCTGCGATATGTGACAACAACCCGAAGGGCTGACTTGATAAAGGAATTAATCATGTTTATGGACTTTTTGAAGTCCGAAAAGGACAGAGAGGGGTAGGAATTCTCAGAAATGTTGTGTTTTCTATTCATAACAAAAAGCAGTCACTATCCATGTTTTAAAGGGATTTTATAGGCCCGAAGAGCCATTCCACCACAGAGCAGAGGCCGAATCAACGACAAAGCAATCATGGAGCCACAACACGCGCAGCTAGCCCTCAACAGAAGTGATCAAGGAGCATAGACAGCGCAACACTGCCAAATCAACTAGAAATAATCATGGAACCACAACATAACACAACCAGAAGAAAAAGGATGATTGTGGGGCATCTCTGGCATGGGAGAACTCCCAGACAGCACAACAAGCTACCAAAAATATCTGAAAGTGGTTACTCTGCTGTCAGAAGTAGAAAACTCTGATCCCATGCTTTCCTAGAGGGCATCAAATCACTTAACAATGCAAATCAGACATATTAAGACTCCGAGCCTCTTAGAGCTAAGGAGCATTTTAAACCAGCTATAAATAGTTGAGAGTAAGATGTAATAGAGGTTTAACTTCTGGAGATTGTTCCTCCTCTGTTCCTTCAAGCTTCTCATCTTCATTCTAGCAATATAAGCTTCTTTTGCCATTATATGTTCAATGTCCATTCTTTTTGTTTTTCTATGCTTGCACTTGAATAGTTTGTTCATGTTTTCTTTGTGTCTAAGGCCAGATAATTGTCATCTTATCTCTGCTTTGATATATTAGATTTGCAAGATTTTTTGTTGCCTGTAGCTAGCCATCCATATGTGGTCATATATGCATCTTCCAGTATAGTCAGTACTCTCTTTTGCTGCCTGTAGCTAGCCATTGATTTATGTTTATGTATGCAATCTGCTGGTATAGTCAGTATTCTCCATCTATCCATTGAATTTATAAATTATTGAGCATTAGTGGTCTAAAGCCTTGTATTGGTGAGAGCGTTCATGCATGCCTTGAGTGAAAACAGAGCTGAAATGGTTATCTAACTTGATCCAAACCGTCATTTATTCCAATAGCTCAGATAACAATATTGAAGATTATATGTTACCAGGCATCTCCGAGCTACAACCTAGGAGAGTTTCTTGGAGTGATAACAGAGAGACCTTCTTTTTCTCGCACGTGTGACTGTGAATTACCCTTATATCAGTGCTTTCAACTTCGTTTTTGTCTTCTCCTTCTTCGCTGTACTAGAGGCTCCTTTTATTCGAATCCTTTTTCCCTTTACTCGGCTTCTCTTGTTCATTGATTTCAGAGGTATACTTGCTTCTCATTGGAGGAGTGGACAACCTATATATATAGAGGATTGTCACTCCTTTAGGATGACTTGACTTTTCCACTTTGGAATTGCTTCTTTTGGTGATGTCGTTGCATGGAGGACTTGTGAATTTTAGTGGAGGTATTATTTTGATTCTTATACAAATATATACATGGTGTAACATGCCCTTAATGGAATTCAACATTTTCTTTTGACTCTTTGACTCACTTATAGCACTTTGACATGTGCTAGACTATTTTAATGAGCAAGAAACTCATTGATAAATATAAATAATATTTTTTTCCTGAATAAATACAAATATTAAAAGTACATTTATGAAGACTGAACCTAGTTACACTTTCTTCAAGACTCCCCCTTAACTAGGGAGGTATTGATCAATCATTACAAGGTGTTTCACTATTTTTCAATCTTGAAGAATTGACATAAGAGAAACTGGATTGGCAATCCATTTGTTATAGCATCATAGTAACCAACATTGTTCATAGCAAGGCCTTGACTAACAACTATATCCCTCATAAGCTCAGAGCACAATGTTGGTGAGACCAATGACTTATAGACATCTTAGTAATTGTCTCTCAAGGTACATACCCACCCAGGTGTTCACTGAGTATGACCTTCTAGGACTATTCTTGTCTTCGGTTCCCAACCCTTAAATAATATCAATCCTCTTGCCTACTCTTATCTTGGATGCCTTACACATCCTCAAAGAGTATCAGATGCCAGATGATTACCCAATCCTCCCATTCTTTCTTCCCAAGTGAAGATGGGAATGTTGTGTCTATCTCTTCCTCTTAATTGAGGAAGACATGCCCAAGTTTCCTCTGACAAGGAACTTGCCCAAGCTGCTTTGTAGTTGGGAACTTGTTAGAACTCATTCTTAACTAGGGACTTGTACATTCATCAAAGACTTCTTTTTCATGGGTCCTTCAGTATCTTGATCTCCTTCTTTCCTTCAATGTCATGAAGTCTTTGTTTGAACTTCTTCTTGGTAAGGCACCGACCATCGATCACTTTCCTTCCTTTTTGTCATGTCATTGCTCCCTTGGTGGAAAGTGGACTTCTTGATATATATCAGGTCCTTTAGTCATCTAGATACTCCTTTTCCATCTTGTTTATGCTTCATAATACTTATCACATGGATGCTTAGTTGTACTTTCTTGTTCCCATACTTTGATTTAGTAGCCCTTCATGACTTCATCCTGATATTGCTTCAACATAAAATGGTTCTTTTCCTGGATGAATTCTTCATCATGTCATATTTGTAGATTTGAATCACTTATCTGCACCTTACAATCTCCAAGGCCTTCATAGGTGTCAAGGGTCCTTTGATATTTTTCTTCCTTTGTCAGAGTTGTCATGCCTTCTTTCGGGATATGTCTTTAATGGATCTTGTCAGATAGTGATTCTTTGTGACCATGGTGTTCTTCACATGCTTGATCTCTTTCTTCATTTGCTTCTTCTTGGATTATTAGTCAAGCACCTTATACTCCTTATGGGATAACTTCTTTATGTTGACCTTAATTGCATTGTAGTACATGCCTTCGAGCATGTCATTGGTGAAAGAGATCCTTTTATACTTGATCATGCCATAGAAATATTCCCATGACTCAATAATATATATATGATGACATGACTTAAATTTGATGCATACATACCTCATCTTGATTCTTCTTTGATCATCTTGGCTTCATTTGATTGTCCTTGGTGTGGCCTTTCTTGCTTCATCTTTTCTTGCTTGCATATCATACTTTTCTTGAATCCCATGAATGGTACTCCCAATGAGACATCTGCTCTTGTTTTTGAACCTTCTTTTGAAGATTCTATCAGGGGATCTTGAAGTCCCTTACCCTGCAAATGTTTCTTCTTTTTGATGATGGAGGCCTTCTAATATTTTTAGCCATGATCAATTATTCTTTCATTGTGGATGAGGCCCTATAATAGGTATGTTCATTCTATATGAATATCTTGAGCTATATCTACCATGCTCCTATATTCTAGAATATATCTTTAACCATGCATTCCATTCTACTTCTACATGCTCCTATACTACTCAAAACTTTGAAAGAAGAATTTAAGTAAAGAGGTTGACTTGGTCATAGTAGAGATTTGGAGGATCTTCCTTCTTCTACTTCCTGTCTTCCTCTTTCACTTCTTGAATTACATGAGCTTCTTCCCTTTTTCTTTTTCTTGTTGTTTTCCTTCTTAAGTTTATGACAATCCCTTTTGTAGTGTCCATATCATTGGCATCCAAAGAATTGGACATACCTCTATTGCTTGTTCTTCGTGGACCAAATTTGCCAAATTTTTCCTTTCTCTTGACCATGGTTGCAAATGCTTGCTCCTTTGATCCCACATCATCCTTTGCTTTGAGTCTAGTTTCCTCTATCTTTCATAGAGACCATAGTTCACTTATTGGAGTAGCTTCCTTCTTGGAATATATGCTTTATGTGAAGTTGCCCCAGTCCTCAGGCACAATATTAAGTACTACAGTTGTCATTTCTCTGTCATACATGACCTCTCCTAGCTCTTGAAGTTTATCCCTCGTCTCATAGATATTCATGAAGTATGGATATATTCCTTTCTTTTATATCTTCATCTTGTACAAATCATTTCGTAGAGATATCACTTCTCCAGTTGTGCTTACCAAGACTAACTCTATTAGCTTGTCATAGATTTATTTTGAGGTTTCAAATTTGGAGACATAAGGAATGAGAGAGACTTTGATGGATTCTATTAGTATCCTTTGAGATATTGTCTCATCCTTATTGTACTTGGCTAAGGCTTGAGTTTGTTCCTTTGCAGGGATAGTGATATTCCATTTGATGTAGTCTAGAAGTTCATTCTGTTTGAGAAGTAAATCAATCCTCTTCTTCCATGCAAGAAATTTAGTGGTCCCAACCAATTTGTTACTTTCCTTGCAAAAAGACATTGAGGTATATTCTAGAGGGGACATATACTTACTTGATAGAGTTTGAGATGTAGTTAGCTTTCTTTCTTCTTGAAGACTTGATGTCTTCCTTAGATCTTGATGTTCTTCAAGTTGCTTTCTCCAAATGGACTTGCTTGATGATGAGATGACTTGACTTTGTATTGCTTTTCCTTTTGAAGATGGTGTAGCTTGATGTAGGGCCCTCTTTCATTTTCTCTTCTTGTAGGTGCCTTTATATAAGGCTTTTCTTATTGCTTTGTAGTCTTACTTGATGAATGATAGATGGTAGACCTTCTTGTCCTTGATGTGATTGAGAATTATTGGATTGATGCTTCAACCTTGTAGATGTTCTTCCTTGATGTGTCACCTTATGAGTGTTCTTGATATGCCCTTTCCTTGATGTGTCACCTTAACTCTGATAACAAGTTGAAGAATCTAGGGAAATTAGGTATAGTAGGATTCTTCTAGACTTGATAACAATTTGTGAAGCACTTTTACGATTTATCTTGTTATCTTGATCTTATTCTCTTATTATTATTGTGTGTGTGTTTAATTCATCAAACTCCTACCAAAACACAAGAAACAAGACCACAAGATATTGGCTCTCTTCTAGGGCAAAACGTTTCTCTCTTAGAGAGGAAAACACGTTTGTAAATTTCTCTTATTGAAGCTTCTTATTGATCAATGCCAAACCATACACCCTTGACAGGAATATCCTCCAAGCACAAGTCAAGTCCTTCCTTCTTCCGACACTTTGTTTCCCAGCACTTCATCCTCCTTCCTTCGACACTTTGTTCCGTGGCACTTCATCCTCCTTCTTCTTTCGACAACTAGTGATAGACCTTGTTATGTGAGCTCTAGAATAGGTACTTATCTTTGATCCTTGGTGAGGTCCTTCACTTATGAAGATACCTTCCTTCTCCTGTCCAACTGAGCTTCTTCTTTGATGTTTAGATGTAGACTTGATATGATAGCACTGCAACCCTAGTTTCTCGCACTTGTGGGAGGTTTCCCTTATCTTTTGAACCTTTTCTTCTTCGCTTGAGAGAGTCTCTTCTTTGCTATAGCTGGAGACCTTATAGGCGTAAGTTTCTGGCCCAAACGATGAGAGATATGAGACTGTGATGTTGTTGTTGTTATGACCGCAGAGAGAGACCTTATTCTTCTCGCACGTGTGACTATGATTTACCCTTAAATCAACCCTTTCAACTTCAGTTTTGTCTTCTCCTTCTTCACTGCACTAGAGGCTCCTTTTATTCGACTTCTTTTTCCCTTTACTCGGCTGCTCTTTCTCACTGATTTCATAGGTATGCTTGCTTGTCAATGGAGGAGTCAACAACCTCTATATATAGAGGATTGTCCCTCCTTTAGGCCGACTTTAGGCTAACTTGAGGACTTAAGGCCGACTTGACTTTTCCACTTAGAAATTTCTTCTTTTGGTGATGTCGTTGCATGGAGGACTTGTCCATTCATCAACAACTTCTTTTTCATGGTCCCTTCAGCTGCTTGATCTCATTCTTTCCTTCGATGTCATGAAGTATTTGTTTGAACTTATTCTTGATAGGGCACCGACCATCGATCACTTTCCTTCTTGGTTTGTAATGTAATTTCTCCCTTGGTGGAAAGTGGCCTTCTTGATATATATCAGGTCCTTTTGTCATTTGGCTGCTCCTTTGTCATCTTGTCTATGCTTCAGAATACTTATCACATGGATGCTTAGTTGTACTTTCTTGTTCCCATACTTTGATTTAGTAGCCCTTCATGACTTCATCTAGATATTGCTTCAACTTCAAATGGTGCTTTTGCTGGATGGCTTCTTCATCATGTCATATTTGCATAGTTGAATCAGTTATCTACACTTTACTATCTCCAAGGCCTTCATAGGTGTCGATGGTCCTTTAATATTTTTCTTCCTTTGTCAGAGTTTTCATGCCTTCTTTCGGGAGATGTCTTTAATGGATCTTGTCAGATAGTGATTCTTTGTGACCATGATGTTTTTCACATGCTTGATATCTTTGTTAATTTGCTTCTTCTTGGATGATTAGTCAGCCACCTTTTACACCTTATGGGAGAAATTCTTTATGTTGACCTTCATTGCATTATAGTACATGCCTTCGAGCATGTCATTGGTGAAAGAGACCCTTTAATACTTGATCATGAAATAGAACTATTCCCATGATTCAATAATATATATATGATGACATGACTTAACTTGGATGCATACATACCTCATCTTGATTCTTCTTTGATCATCTTGGCTTCATTTGATTGTCCTTGGTGTGGCATTTCTTGCTTCATCTTTTCTTGCTTGCATATCATCCGTTTCTTGAATCCCATGAATGGGGTTCCCAATGAGATATCTCCTCTTGTTTATGAACCTTCTTTTGAATATTCTATCATAGGTATGCTCCTTCTACATGAATATCTTGAACTATATCTACCATGCTCCTATATTCTAGAAGATATCTTTAACCATGCATTCTATTCTATTTATACATGCTCCTATACTACTCAAAACTTTGAAAGAATACTTTAAGTAAAGAGGTTGACTTAGTCATAATAGATATCTGGAGGATCTTCCTTCTTCTGCTTCTTATCTTCTTCTTTCACTTCTTGAGTTACATGAGCTTCTTCCCTTTTTCTTTTGTTGTTGTTGTCCTTCTTAATTTTATGACAATCCCTTTTGTAGTGTCCATATTCTTGGCATCTAAAGCATTCAACTTTGGACATATCTCTATTGCTTGTTTTTCGTGGACCAAATTTGCCAAATTTTCCCTTTCTCTTGGCCATGGTTTCAAATTATTGCTCCTTTTATCTCACAACATCCTTTTCTTTGAGTCTAGTTTCCTCTATCTTGCATAGAGACCATAGTTCACTTAGTGGAGTAGCTTCCTTCTTGGAATGTATGCTTGATGTGAAGTTGCCCCAATCCTCATGTAGAGCTTTGAGTACTATTGTTCTCATTTCGTTGTCAAACATGACTTCTCCTAGCTCTTGAAGGTTATCCCTTGTCTCAAAGATCTTCATGAAGTATGGAGCTATTCCTTCCTATGATATCTTCATCTTGTACAAATCATTTCGTAGAGATATCACTTCTGCAGTTGTGCTTACTAAGAATAGATCTATTAGCTTGTCATAGATTTCTTTTGAGGTTTCAAATTTGGAGACATAAGGAATGAGAGAGAGTCTTTAATGGATTCTATTAGAACCCCCTGAGCTCTTGTCTCATCCTTATTGTACTTGGCTAAGGCTTGAGTTTGTTCCTTAACAAGGATAGTGATATTCCTTTTGATGTGGTCTAGAAGTTCATTCTCTTTGAGAAGTAAATCAATCCTCTTCTTACATGCAAGGAAGTTAGTGTTCCCAACCAATTTGTTGTTTTCCTTGCAAAAATACATTGAGTTATATTCTGGAGGGGACATATACTTAATTGATAGAGTTTGAGATGTAGTTAACTTGCTTTCTTCTTGAAGACTTGATGGCTTGCCTTGCTTAGATCTTGATGTTCTTCAAGTTGCTTTCTCCAAATGGACTTGCTTGATGATGAGATTTTCTTTATGACTTGAGTTTTTAGTGCTTTTCCTTTTGAAGATGGTGTAGCTTGATGTAGGCCCCTCTTTGATTTTCTCTTCTTGTAGTTTCATTTATATAAGGCTTTTCTTCTTGCTCAGTAGTCTTCCTTGATGAATGATAGATGGTAGAACTTATTGTACTTGATGTGATTGAGAATTCTTGGCTTGATGCTTCAACCTTGTAGATGTTCTTGAGATTTTCTTCCTTGATGAGTCACCTTATGTGTGTTCTTGAGATGCCCTTTCCTTGAAGTGCCACCTTAGCTCTGATACCATGTTGAAGAATCTAGGGCAATTAGGTATAGTAGGATTCTTCTAGACTTGATAACAATTTGTGAAGCACTTTTAAAATTTATCTTGTTAGCTTGATCTTATTTTATTATTATTATTGTGTGTGTGTTTACTTCATCAAACTGCTTCCAAAACACAAGAAACAAGAGCACAAGATATTGGCTCTATGCCAGGACAAAACCTCTCTCTCTTAGAGAGGAAAACCCTTTCGTAAATTTCTATTATTGAATCTTCTTATTGATCAATTCCAAGCCCTATACCCTTGACAAGAATATCCTCCAAGCACAAGTCAAGTCCTTCCTTCTTCCAGAACTTTATTTCTTGGCACTTCATCCTCCTTCTGACATTTCATTCCCAGGCACTTCATCCTCCTTCTTCTTCCGAGAACTGGTAATAGACCTTTTTATGTGAGCTCTAGAAGAGATACTTATCCTTGATCCTTGGTGAGGTCCTTCACCTATGAAGATGCCTTCCTTCTCTTGTCAAATCGAGCTTCTTCTTTGATGTAGACTTGATATGATAGCACTGCAGACCTCATTCCTCACACGCGTGGGGGGTTTCCCTTATGTTTTAACCCTTTTCTTCTTCGCTTGAGAGAGTCTCTTATTGGCTATAGTTGGAGGCATTTTAGGCCTAAGTTTCTAGCCCAAACAATGAGAGATATGAGACTATGATGTTGTTGTTTTTACAACTGCAAAGAGACCTTATTTTTCTCGCATGTGTCACTGTGATTTACCCTTAGATCAACCCTTTCAACTTCGGTTTTTTCTTCTCCTTCTTCGCTGCACTAAAGGCTCCTTTTATTCTACTTCTTTTTCCCTTTACTCGACTTATCTTGCTCGCTAATTTTATAGGTATGCTTCCCTGTCGTTGGAGGAGTGGACAACCTCTATATATAGAGGACTATCCCTCCCTTAGGACAACTTGAGGACTTAAGGCCAAATTGACTTGTCCACTTCAAAATTGCTTCTTTTGGTGATGTCATTGCATGGAGGACTTATGACTTTTCTTGGAGGTATTCTTTTGACTCTTATACAAATATATACATGATGTAACATGCCCTTAAGGGTCTTCAACATTTTCTTTTGTCTCTTTGACTCACCTATAGCACTTTGACATGTGCTAGACCTATTTCAATGAGAAAGAAACTCATTGATAAATATAACAAAAATAATATTTATTTTCTTGAATAAATACAAATATCAAGAGTACATTTATGAAGACCGAACCTAGTTACACTTTCTTCAACACTCCCTCTTAACTAGGGAGGCATTGATAAATCATTACAAGGTGTTTGGCTATTTTTCAATATTGAAAAATTCACATAAGAGAAATCGGATTGGCAATCAATCTGTTATAGCATCATAGTAACCAACATTGTTCATAGCAAGGCCTTGACTAACATATCTACCTCTCATAAGATTAAAGCACAATGTTGGCGAGACCAATGACTTATAGACACCTTAATCATTGTCTCTCAAGGTACATACCCACCCAGGTGTTCATTGAGTATGACCTTCTAGGACTATTCTTGTCTTGGGTTCCCAGCCCTCAAAGAATATCGGTCCTCTTGCCTACTCTTGTCTTGGATTCCCTACACATCCTCAAAGAGTATCGGATGCTAGATGATTACCCAATCCTTCCATTCTTTCTTCCCAAGTGAAGAGAAGAATGTTGTGTCGATCTCTTCCTCTTAATTGAGGAAGACATGCCCAAGTTTCCTCTAACAAAGAACTTTCCCAAGCTCCTTTGTAGTTGGGAACTTGTTAGAACTCCCTCTTAATTAGGGACTTTTCCATTCACCAACACTTCTTTTTCATGGGTCCATTAGTTGCTTGATCTCCTTTTTTCCTTCGATTTCATAAAGTTTTTGTTTGAACTTATTCTTGGTAGGGCATCAGCCATCGATCACTTTCCTTCGTAGTTTTTCATGTCATTGTTCCCTTTGGAAATTGGACTTCTTGATATATATCAGGTCCTTTTGTCATCTAGCTACTCCTTTGTCATCTTGTCTATGCTTCAGAATACTTATCACATTGATTCTTAGTTGTACTTTCTTATTCCCATACTTTGATTTAGTAGCCCTCCATGACTTCACCCTCATATTGCTTCAACATAAAATGGTGCTTTTGCTGGATGGCTTCTTCATCATGTCATATTTGTAGAGTTGAATCAATTATTTTCACCTTACTATCTCCAAGTCCTACATAGGTGTCAAGGATCCTTTGATCTTTTTCTTCCTTTGTCAGAGTTGTCATGCCTTCTTTCAGGAGATGTCTTTAATGGATCTTGTCAGATAGTGATTGTTTGTGACCATGGTTTTCTTCACATGCTTGATCACTTTCTTCATTTTCTTCTTCTTGGATGATTAGTCAACCACCTTATACTCCTTATGGGAGCACTTCTTTACGTTGACCTTCATTGCATTGTAGTACATGCCTTTGAGCATGTCATTAGTGAAAGAGATCCTTTTATACTTGATCATGCCATAGAACTATTGACCATGACTCAATAATATATATGTGATGGCATGACTTAACTTTGATTCATACATACCTCCTCTTGATTCTTCTTTGATCATCTTGGCTTCATTTGATTGTCCTTGGTGTCGCCTTTCCTGCTTCATCTTTTCTTGTCTGCATATCCTCCTTTTCTTGAATCCCATGAATGAGACTCCCAATGAGACATATTCTCTTGTTTATGAACCTTATTTTGAATATTCTATCAGAGGATCTTGAACACCCTTACTCTGCAAATGTCTCTTATTTTCTTTTTATGGAGGCCTTATAAGATTTTTAATCATGATCAATTATTCTTTCATTGTGGACGAGGTCCTATAATAGGTATGATCCTTCTACATGAATATCTTGAGCTATATCTATGATCCAAAATGGATCCTAAAACCTCTAAGTCTTCATGTATATTAACTATCGGAAACACTATCGCAAGGGAAAATAGTGAAAGAATGGTGGAAAACAGAGCTAAGCAAAGGTGGAAGTAACGCTACACAGGAGCCGTCGGATCGGACCGATCAACGGTCCAGATCAGATCGGTGGTTCGCATAGGAGGGATCGGCGACATCGCAGTCAGCGGAGTATATCGGAGGCGGCCCTATGGAAATCGCGATAGCGATCAACGCGATTTAACGAGGACCGTTGATCAAGCGTGCAGATCAACGACCCAGATCAACTCGCAATATCGCATCGCTATAACACAAAGGGAAGACTTACCGAAGGCCCGAAGACCATGCGATATGCGATTGCAATATATCGCATCGCAGCGATACAAAGGAGTGGGGCCGATACAACATGCGACTTGCGATAGCCGGACCTGATGGGATTTATAAATGCGGCTCTATAAGTTTTGAGTTCCGATATAAAAGAGTTTGTCGGGCTTTTCTGTGTATTAGCGCATTTCCGTATAAAAATCGAAATACAAAAGGAAATGACTCAAAGCGATAAAGCTGGACCCGAAAGGTTTATAGATGCGGCTTTGTGTTATTTGAGTTCCGTGGTAAGCGGGATTTCGGGCGGGCCTCAGGCGGTAAGTGGTATTGGACGGGCTCCACCCGATCCCATACACTGGCCGACACGTGGCATGGCGCAGGAGAGAGAAAACCGCCTTTTCGGGCGGGTAATCTCCGTGCACATAAGCCACCCGAAATGGATGTCAACCGTTGGATCAGAGATCAGGTAGATCAATGGTGTGAAATACAAAGGGGCTTGCGACAGCCATAAAAGGCAGACCCAATAGGATTATAGGGCGGATTCAATATTATTTGAAGTCCGATAGAAAGTGTTTTGTCAGATTTTCTAGTTTTTTCTGTGTATTTCTCTATGTAAACAGAGAAACGACTTTTTGGGATTTCACCCGCGCTAGTGATCCTTTCCGTTACAAACAAGTGGCCACCATACCTTAGGGTGTTTAGCAATGATTGTTAAATGCTCCAGAAGGAGATGAAGGACAGCGGCCGAGAGCCAGAGAGCCCGAAAGGGGAAAGCGAACAGACAACGCCAATAGGCTTAAAGGCCATCATATGGCAGGACAAAGGACAGAGTTTTTGGAAGGCAGTTGCTGAGACAGAGAGAAATAAGAAGACAGAGAGCAAGAGGGAGAGTCTGTGTACTCTCGTAGACTTGAGGATTTCAAGTAAATCCCTGTTGTTTTTTCATTGTTGTGTTGAGACCCAGTTTGAGCTCACAGTTGTAATAATCTGCTCTTGAAGACATAATATAGAGGTCGACACTGAAAGCTAGACCAGGAGACGTAGCCAGGAAATCTGGTGAACTCCTTGATTATTTGTTGTGTTTATGTGTGTGACTGTTATGTTTTCTAATTGCTCATTGTCTATATTATTCGCAATCTTTTCGATCCATTGAACTAAGTAATATATGCATTCCTGCACATGAGTCTGTAATACCTTTATATTGATTTAAGATCTCATTTTCAAATCAAGTGGTATCAGAGCATTTGGTTTTGTTAAGGTTAGACAAGCTTGTGTTGGATTTTGAATGCTAACTAGATTAAAGCTCAGATTAGGAGAAGGAGAACTTGTTGAGGCTAATCCAGAGATTGGAAGAGTCTATTCTCAGAGGAGAATGGTAGAAGAAACTCCATTGGGATCAGAATCTCAATTTATGGAAGGTTTTAAGGCACTCCAAGCCATGGTGGAAGAGATGTATCTGGAATTTAAGAAGGGTCGAGGTGAAAGCCCCTCAACACCTAAACCAGACAAAGGAGCAGAGGAACCTTTTCTAGTTGCCCATCCAGAAGGCAAAGGAAAAGGAGAAATGCCTTCTCCACCAACTCCTCCATCATCACCTTCATCATCCTCATCATCTTCTTCGCATAAAACTAGCCCTGATAAGAAAAAGAAGAAAACTTCTTTGATTAAATTAGATGTGAAGTTTGATTTGCCAATTTATGATGGAGAACTCAATGCAGAAAAGCTAGATAATTGGATAAGACAAATTGATGTATATTGCAAGGTACAAAACATTGGTTCAGAAAGGAAGAAGATTCAGCTGGCTAGCCTTCGACTCGGAGGAACTGCACTAGTACGGTGGGAAGGAAAGACACAGGCTGATCTGCAAAAACATGGTAAAATCATTTCTACCTAGAATGAATTTGTTTTTGCTATCAAAAAGCAATTCTATCATTTAGCTTACATGCAGCAGGCAATGATGAGTTGGCAAACTCTTCGCCAGTTGAAGGGTCAGAGTGTACAAAGTTATACTCAGGAATTCAAAAAGAGAGCTTTAACTCTAGGAATATCATTAGACTCACCTGAGACTTTATTGACGTATATAGGTGGTCTTCATAGCTATTTAAAGCATACTATTCTCATGTTTAATCCCACTAGCTTAGATGATGTATTAGTTCAAGCCACACATCTAGAAGCTAGAGGTAAGAATGTAAACCCAGAGGTTGGGGGATCATCTAAATATTTTGTAAGCAAGAGTAAGGAAAAGAAGAAACTGGAATGGAAGGAGAGGAAAGCAAACACTGTACAGAAGGATAAACCTTCATGCGCTCATAGCAAGAAATAAGGACACGATGAGGCACATTGCTGGCTTTTGCATCCAGAACGGAGACCTAAGAAGTTTGGTGGAAAGAAGAAAAAGAATGTTGCAGCTATTCAGCAGGACTTGGGATCAGATTCAGGCGATGAAACAACAGTTACAGTCGCAGGTATAAAAGGTAAGGATTCTGAAGCATCCACAAGTAATTCTACACAATCTGTTGATAATGAAAGTAATGGGGGGGAAAGAAATGAGCTTTTCGTACTAGAGTAATTTCCAAGCATAATAAGATTGATACTTTGTTTGATAGTGGATCACAAGTAAATATGATTTCTGAAACAATTGTAAAGAAGTTGGGATTACAAACAAAACCTCATGAGAAGCCATATCCATTAGGTTGGGTATGTGATAAAACAAAGCTACAAGTAACGAGAAAATGTAAACTTAGGTTTGCTATTGGATCAACATTTGTAGATGAGGTTGAGTTAGATATAGTTCCATTGGCTATATGTGGTATTGTTTTGGGAAGCCCATACTTGTATGATAGGAAGGCTATTTTCTATAGAGCTGAAAATAAGTATCAACTCACTAAAGATGGAATGGAATATATTTTAATAGATCATAAACTCAAAGGCAACTATTCTCTCATAAACTCAAGACAGATGAAAAGAATTGTGAATTCAAGTAAGCAATTTTTACTAATGGTTGTAAAGGAAAAGGATCTTGAAAATTCCAATGCATTTGAAGGCTGTGATTCTAAACAGAAAGCTGATTTAGTTAAAGTTGTTTCAGAGTATGATGTTCTATTTCAAGAACCAAAGGGTCTGCCACCCAAGCGAGAAATAGTACATGATATTTGTTTGCAGAAATATGCTCCGTTACCTAACATTGGAATGTATAGGTTGTCAACTTTAGAGAATGTAGAGATAAAGAAGCAAGTACAAGAGTTACTCGAAAAAGGGTTTATACGACCAAGCACATCACCATGTGGATCTCCAATCGTGCTGGTGAGAAAGAAAGATGGTTCGTGGAGAATGTGCATTGATTATAGAGCACTAAATAAAATAACGATCAAGAATCGTTATCCTCTTCCTCGTATTGATGATCTATTAGATCAATTGAAAGAAGCAGTTTACTTTTCTAAGTTAGACTTGTGGAGTGGTTATCATCAGGTCAGAGTTGCGGAACAAGATGCATGGAAGACTTCTTTCAAGACAAAGCAAGGACTGTATGAATGGTTGGTTATGCCTTTTGGCTTAACTAATGCTCCTGCTACATTTATCAGAGTTATGAATGTTGTACTCAAACCTTTTATTGATGATTTTGTAATTGTTTATTTAGATGACATTCTTGTTTTTAGCAAGACATGGGAAGACCATGTAAAGCATGTAAAGTAGACTTTAGGTGTTTTAAAAAGAGAAAATATCTATGTAAAACTGTCAAAATGTGAATTTGGCAAAACACCTTTAAATTATTTGGGTCATATTGTAGGGGGTGGTGAATTGAAGATAGATCCCTCTAAGGTTGAAGTCATTGTGAACTAGCCTAAACCCAAATCTTCTACAGAGGTTAGGAGTTTCCTAGGGGCAACACAATACTGAAGAAAGTTTCTTTCTAACTTTTCTTTGATTACAGCTCCATTACATGCTTTAACAGGATTGAAACAGGTGTTTCAGTGGGGAGGCAAATAGCAGAAAGCCTTCGACACCTTAAAAGATAACATTAGTACAGCACCAGTACTAGCACTACCAGATCTTCAACATCCATTTGAGATTGAGACAGATGCTAGTGACTATGCCATGGGAGCAGTGTTGATGCAACACGGAAAACCCATATGTTATCATTCTGAGACATTTACTTCTGTAGTAGTTAATTATCCCACATATGATAAAGAATTGTATGCATTAGTACAAAGTGTGAAAAAGTGGAAACATTACCTAATGGGTAAGGAAACAATCATACACATAGATCATCAACCACTTCAATATTTGCACTCACAAACTAAATTGCAGCAATCAAGACATTATAGGTGGATGGGTTTTCTACAACAATTTCATCTTGTCATCAGATATAAGAAGGGCATACACAATAAGGTTGCAGACATGTTATCAAGACCAATCATAAATGCATCTACTATACTTAAGCATAACTCAGTAATGCATGAAAGCTACATTGAACAATATGCTCAAGATGTAGATTTTAAAGATGTATATGCAACTTTAAGTAATGGCCAACAAGTAGAAGAATTGGATTATTATGTAAAGGACCAACTCTTATATCATTTGGGAAAGTTATGCGTTCCACAAACTCAAAGAGTTAACATAATTCAAGAAGCACATACTTCTCTTATATCAGGTCATTTTGGTGTAGGTAAAAAAATTGCACAATCGCGGAGGTTCTGTTATTGGCCCATAATGCATGAGACAGTTTCTAGATATATCAAAGGGTGTACTATGTGTGCTACAAGCAAGCCCAGTAATAGAAAATTAGGTTTGTACACTCCACTTCCAATTCCTTATCGTCCTTGGGGAAAGTGTTTCCATGGACTTTTTTGGGGGATTTACAAAATCTAGAAAAGGTCATGATTATTTATATGTTGTTGTGGATAGGTTCAGTAAAATGTGTATTTTGATACCTTGTAACAAGCAGGTTACAACTGAACAAACAACAAAGTTGTTCTTTCAGAATGTATGGGTTCATTTTGGTTTACCCACTTCTATTGTATCTAATCAAGATTCTCAATTTGTTGGGAAGTTTTGGTCAAATCTATGGGAGTTGATGGACACCGGGTTGAAGAAGAGCACAACATTTCATCCACAAACAAATGGTCAGACAGAAGTGGTCAACAGGACAGTGATATAGTTGCTCAGAGGCTATTGCAGCAAGCATCCCAAGCTTTGGGATGAACATTTGTGTTATGTGCAACATGCTTACAACCGTGCCAAGCACTCTTCTACTCAAAGATCTCCTTTTGAGACTTGTTTTGGTTTTATACCAAAGTCTCCCTTGGATTTTGTCTTTGGTAAAGACATAGCAGTTGATGGACATAGTGATGTGGACAAAGCAACCAATTTCATTGAAAAAATCCAAGAAATTCACTAGGCAGTACAAGAACAGCTGAAAATAAGTCAAGCCAAATACAAGACAAGACATGATAAGCATCAAGTTGAGCATAGTTTCCAAGTTGGTGATAAAGTCTGGTTGTACATCAGCAAAGACAAAATGCAAGGTGAAGGTAAGAAGCTAAAACCAATAAGGTATGGACCTTTTAAGATACTTGATATAATTGGTGAAAATGCTTTTCGCCTTGATTTGCCAACTTATATGCAGATCTATTCAGTCGTTAATGCAGAAAACTTGAGACTGTATGAACCTTCATTGATTGAAGATCCTGAAGAGCAAATTTAGTTGCCTTCTATTAATGATCTGCTGCCTGAGTATCTCAATGAGTTATAGGAAGAAACAGTTCTGGACAGGAAGGTGATAACTATGCGTACAAGGGATGTTGAGTACCTGAGAATAGGACTCAAAGGTTCAAAACCAAGCAATGCACAATGGATAGAAATTGGAAAAGTGAGGGAGCTGTATCCTCACTTGATCTGAATGCCTAAAAACCAACTTTTGGTGGTCCAAAAGCTTTTTAGTGGGAAGGCGTGATCATAAATGGATCCTAAAACCTCCAAGTCTTCATGTATATTAACTATCGGAAACACTATCACAAGGGAAAACAGTGAAAGAATGGCGGAAAACAGAGCTAAGCAAAGGTGGAAGTAACGCTGCACAGGAGCCATCAAATCAGACCGATCAACGGTCCAGATCAAATCGGTGGATCACATTGGAGGGATCGGCGATATCGCAGTCAGCATAGTATATTGGAGGTGGCCCTATGGGAATCGCAATAGCGATCAACGTGATTTAATGAGGATCGTTGATCGAGCGTGCAGATCAACGACCTAGATCAACTCGCAATATCGCATCACTATAACACAAAGGGAAGACTTACCGAAGGCCTGAAGACCATGTGATATGAAATTGCAATATATTGCATCGCAGCGATACAAAGGATCGGGGTCGATACAACATGCGACTTGCGAGAGCCGGACCCAACGGGGTTTATAAATATGGCTCTATAAGTTTTGAGTTCCGATATAAAAGAGTTTGTCGGGATTTTCTGTGTATTAGCACATTTCCGTATAAAAACTGAAATACAAAAGGAAATGACCCGAAGTGATGAAGCCAGACCCGAAAGGTTTATAGATGTGGTTGTATGTTATTTGAGTTTCGTGGTAAGCGGGATTTTGGGCAGGCCTCAGGCGGTAAGTGGTATTGGATGGGCTCCGCCAGATCCCATACACTAGCCGACACGTGGCATGGCGCAAGAGAGATAAAACAACCTTTTCAGGTGGGTAATCTCCGTACACATAAGCCACCCGAAATGGATGTCCGATCTTAGATCAGGCAGATCAACGGTGTGAAATACAAAGGGGCTTGCGACGACCATAAAAGACGGACCCAATAGGATTATAGGGAGGATTCAATATTATTGGAAGTCTGATAGAAAGTGTTTTGTTGGATTTTCTAGTGTTTTCTATGTATTTCTCTGTGTAAACAGAGAAATGAATTTTTGGGATTTCACCCGCACCAGTGGTCCTTTCCGTTACAAACAGGTGGCCACCATACCTTAGGGAGTTTAGCAATGATTGTTAAACGCTCTAGAAGGAGATGAAGGGACAGTGGTCAGGAGCCAGAGAGCCCGAAAGGGGAAAGCGAACAGACAGTGCCGATAGGCTTTAAAGCCATCATATGGCAGGACAAAGGACAGAGTTGTTGGAAGGAAGTTGCTGAGACAGAGAGAAAGTAGAAGACAGAGAGAAAAAGGGAGAGTCTGTGTACTCTTGTAGACTTGAGGATTTCAAGTAAATCCCTGTTGTTTTGTCACTGTTGTGTTAAGACTCGGTTTGAGCTCACAGTTGTAATAATCTTCTCTTGAAGACATAATATAGAGGTCGAAACTGAAAGCTGGACCAGGAGATGTAACCAAGAAGTCTGGAGAACTACTTGATTATTTGTTGTGTTGATGTGTGTTACTGTTGTGTTTTCTAACTACTCATTGTCTATATTATTCGCAATCTTTTCGATCTGTTACACTAAGAAATATAGGCATTCCTGCACATGAGTCTATAATACCTTTATATTGATTTAAGATCTCATTTTCAGGTTAATCTACCATGCTTCTATATTCTAGAAGATATATTTAGCCATGTATTCTATTCTATTTCTACATGCTCCTATACTACTCAAAATTATGAAATAAGACTTTAAGTAAAGAGGTTGACTTAGTCATAGTAGAGATGTGGAGGATCTTCCTTATTTTGCTTCTTGTCTTCTTCTTTCACTTCTTGAGTTACATAAGCTTCTTCCCTTTTTATTTTTTTGTTGTTGTCCTTCTTAAGTTTAGGACAATCCCTTTTGTAGTGTCCATATTCCTGGCATCCAAAGCATTGGACTTTGGACATATCTCTATTGCTTATTCTTCGTGGACCAAATTTGCCAAATTTTCCCTTTCTCTTGACCATGGTTGCAAATGCTTGCTCCTTTTATCCCAAATCATCCTTTTCTTTGAGTCTAGTTTCCTCTATCTTGCATAGAGACCATAGTTCAATTAGAGGAGTAGCTTCCTTCCTAGCATATATGCTTGAAGTGAAGTTTCCCCAATCCTCAACTAGAGAATAGAGTACTACAGTTGTCATTTCTTTGTCAAACATGACTTCTCCTATCTCTTGAAGTTGATCCCTCATCTCATAGATCTTCATGAAGTATGGACATATTCCTTCCTTTGATGTCTTCATCTTGTACAAATAATTTCGTAGAGATATCACTTCTCCAGTTGTGCTTACCGAGAATAAATCTATTAGCTTGTCATAGATTTATTTTGAGGTTTCGAATTTGGATACATAAGGAATGAGGGAGCCTTTGATGGATTCTATTAGAATCCTTTGAGCTCTTATCTCATCCTTGTTGTACTTGGCTAAGGCTTGAGTTTTTTCCTTAGCAGGGATAGTGATATTCCCTTTGATGTAGTCTAGAATTTCATTCTCTTTGAGAAGCATATCAATCCTCTTATTCCATGCAAGGAAGTTAGTGGTCCCAACCAATTTGTTGCTTTCCTTGCAAAAATGCATTGATGTATATTCAGGAGGGGACATATACTTACTTGATATATTTTGAGATGCAGTGGACTTCATTTCTTCTTCAAGACTTGATGGATTGCCTTCCTTAGATATTGATGTTCTTCATGTTTCTTTCTCCAAATGTACTTGCTTGATGATGAGATTTGATTGATGACTTGACTTTGTAGTGATTTTCCTTTTGAAGATGGTGTAGCTTGATGTAGGTCTTTGATTTGCTCTTCTTGTAGGTTCCTTTATATAAGGCTTTTCTTCTTGCTTTGTAGTCTTCCTTGATGAATGATAGATGGTAGACCTTCTTGTCCTTGATTTGATTGAGACTTCTTTGCTTGATGCTTCAACCTTGTAGATGTTCTTGAGATCTTCTTCCTTGATGAGTCACCTTATGAGTGTTTGTGATATGCCCTTTCCTTGATGTGCCACCTTAGCTCTGATACCAAGTTGAATAATCTAGGGCAATTAGGTATAGTAGGATTCTTCTAGACTTGATAGCAAATCGTGAATCACTTTTACAATTTATCTTGTTAGCTTGACCTTCTTCTCTTATTATTATTGTGTGTGTGTTTACTTCATCAAACTGTTACCAAAACACAAGAAACAAGAACACGAGATATTTGCTCTCTGCCAGGGAAAAACCTCTCTCTCTTAGAGAGGAAAACCCTTTAGTAAATTTCTCTTATTGAAGATTCTTATTGATCAATGCCAAACCATATACCCTTGACAATAAGATCCTCCAAACACAAGTCAAGTCCTTCCTTCTCTAGTACTTTGTTTCCTGGCACTTCATCCTCCTTCTTCTAACACTTCGTCCTCCTTCTTCTTCCGGAAACTGGTGATAGACCTTGTTATGTGAGCTCTAGAAGAGATACTTATATTTGATCCTTGGTGAGGTCCTTCACCTATGAATATAAATTCCTTCTCTTGTCCAACCAAGCTTCTTCTTTGATTTGTAGATGTAGACTTGATATGATAGCACTGCGTCCCTAGTTTCTCACATGTGTGCGAGGTTTCCCTTATGTTTTGACCCTTTTTTTCTTTTCTTGAGAGAGTCTCTTCTTCACTATAGTTGGAGGCATTATAGGCCTAAGTTTCTAGCCCAAATAATGAGAGATATGAGACTGTGATGTTGTTGTTGTTATGACCACAGAGAGACCTTCTTTTTATCACACGTGTGACCGTGATTTACCCTTAGATCAACCCATCCAACTTCGGTTTTGTCTTCTCCTTCTTCGCTGCACTAGAGGCTCCTTTTATTCGACTTGTTTTTCCCTTTACTCAGCTTCTCTTGCTCACTAATTTCAGAGGTATTCTTGCTTGTCATTAGAGGAGTGGACAACCTCTATATATAGAGGATTGTCCCTCCTTTAGGCCGACTTGACACCGACTTGACTTTTCCACAGAATTTCTTCTTTTGGTGATGTCGTTGCATGGAGGAATTGTGCCTTTGCTTGGAGGTATTCTTTTGACTCTTATACAAATATATACATGGTATAACATGCCCTTAAGGGTCTTCAACATTTTCTTTTGACAATTTGACTCACCTATAGCACTTTGACATGTGCTAGACCTATTTCAATGAGCAAGAAACTCATTGATAAACATAACAAAAATAATATTTCTTTTCTTAAATAAATACAAATATCAAAAGTACATTTATGAAGACCAAACCTAGTTACACTTTCTTCAACAAGATCAACAATTATCTCACTAGTTTGGGCTTTACCAAAAGTGAAGTGGATGCAAGCCTCTATCATATTTTAGTAGAAGGTAAATTTCTCATTATTTTCTTATATGTTGATGATTCAATTTTAACTAGTGATGAGCAGTTGATCATAACTTGCAAGGAGGACCTTATAAGGGAATTTGAAATGAAGGACATGGGTCTCATGCACTACTTCTTCGGGTTGGAATTATGTCAAGGTGATGGGGAATTGTTTGTATCTCAAGGAAAGTATGCAAATGAGATATTGCAGAGATTCCACATGGAGAGTTGTAAACCCATGGAGACACTTATAGTGACCGACTGGAGGAAGGAAGATGTCACTTCAGGTGAAGAAGTGGATGCTAACATTTATTAGCAGCTAATGGGTTCACTGATGTATCTTGTGAACACACAACCAGATATGTGTTATGTAGTCAACTAGCTAAGCCAAGATATGGTTAGGCCAACCAAAATATTTTAGAAGGAAGCTAAGCATGTTTTATGGTACCTCATAGGAACTACCCAGTTTATATTATGGTACTGACAGACAAAGGGAGTTAAGTTGTGTGGCTTCACAGATGCAGATTGGGTAGAGATTCCATCCGACCGAAAGTGTACATCAGGTGGAATTTTCAATGTTGGGTCTGTAGCAGTTTCCTAGTATTACATGAAGCAAATATTTGTGGTGCTCAACTCGGCAGAAGCATAATACATGGATGCAAGTTAAGCAGCATGTGAGGCGATTTGGATGAGAAAGATACTTGTGTGACTTTTTGGTCAGATGATGGATCCAACTGTGATCTATTGTGATAATTAGAGTTGCATTAAGCTCTCTGAGAATCTAGTGTTTCACGATCGATCCAAGCATATAGATATTTGGTATCACCATTTACAAGATTGTGTTACTACAATACATTCTGACAAAGAACAAGATGTTGACATCTTGACAAAGGCTTTGTTGAGAGGGAAGTTCGAGTTCCACAGGTGCAGGATAGGGGTGGTTGATAATCCCTTTCTTGCTGAGAGGGAGTGTTGAAAAATGTAGCAAGAAAGTCTCAATTTGATTTTGTCATGGTCAAATTGAGAAAAAATGAATTTCCACATCAACAAACAACTTGGATGCAATTAACTTGTGTGACATGGCTCTTGTCACTCACTTAGCTCAATAAATTCGATTTAGAGGATTTGGATTTTAGTTAAGCATGTGTGATTGCTAATTTGTAGCAATCAAGGTCAGTTATTTCAAGTTGTTTTCAGTTAAACTAGTTCTAACTATTGGAGGAACTAGTGGAAGGTCAATTGTGTAGTGAGACAACAATCTAACTTGGTGATCATCCCATTAACTAATCAATCAACCAAAAATAGCTAGTGCATTCAAAGAATTTGAGTTCCCCAACTGTGATGGAGATTCCAAGGTAGTGTAACATTAGTTGTCGACTAGCCTTGAGTGTACAAGTGTTGCAGGCAATCAAATGATCAACCTTGGGAATTGTGCAATCATTTTCATTAGAGGAAATTTCAACCTAAAAGTTCCCATGAAATTTTCAATGTAATTTCCATGTCATAATATGTAAACCAATCAAATTCCTTTAAATTTAAAAAGATGTACATGTCCTAAATAATTTTAAATTGTTTAATTTGAGTATCCGTGAAATATTTTATTATTAATTTGAGTTTCAGTGAAATATTTATTATTAATTTTTATATTCATGAAATAGTTTATTAATGTTATCTACTTACCTTACCCATATGAATTAAATATCGAAAAAGTTATTAATTTAATGTAAATCTTGATATTAGTGAAAAAATATAAATTAAAAATGCAGGCCCATTTGGCATTAATAACCATGCCCCAAAAAAATAGTTAAATACAAAATATAAATATGGATAGTTATAGTGAAATATAAAATAATTAAAAAATAAAAAATAGTTTAAAAAAATGTATTCTAGAAATGACAAATTACCTGGCAAAAAATATAAAATATATAGTTAAATATAAAAGATTTAAATAGTTAAAAATGTATTCCAGAAAGGACAAATCACTACATTCCGACAAAAAACAAATATTAGGGGCAAAATTATGGGCTTAATAGACAATGTCGTTAAAATAACACCAAAAAAATTAGTTAAATATAAAATATATATAGACATTTATTTTAACAGAAGTGTTATATATTGAGGGATTTCGATAAAAGTAAAAAATTAGAAATAGTATACTAAAAAAGTTATTAAATCTCATCCTAATAAATATGTGTGATATAGATAAAAGTAAAGTAATATTGAAAAAATGTCTACATGACATTTTTTATTAATTTCTTGTTTTTCCTTAGGAGGTCACTTTTAGGCTAAGATTTCCTATAATGGGAGGAAAATCCTAAATAATAAGGGCCTAGTTTCCTCAGGAATTGTGCAAGGAAATAGGGGCTCAATTTAGGAAGAAATTGACTAAGTCTGGGTCAAAGCTTCTCAATGAGTAGAGAGATAGGCTATTTACTTGTAACTTGAGCTCAGATTGAGCTAGCAATTGTAATACATCTCTATTCATCAAATTAATGCAAGTGTGCATAAGGGGTTTTTAGCATACTGCTTTACCCTGGAAAAATATTGTGCATGTATGTTGTTTCTTATTGCATGGTTGTGATTGATGTTCTAAATTATGAATTGAATACCACAAAGCAATAGAGTAGGATTGTGTCTTGTGATTTAGATTAAAATTTCATGAGAAGTTACAATTCTACACCATAATTTCTACAAATATGACCCATAGACATCAAAATTTCCTCTTGAGATAGACTAGAACACTAATTTTGCAATGTGCGACACTTCCCATGCCAAAAGATGATACTCGAGTTTTCTTCCAGAAGGGACTAGAAAACTTAGAGAATATACACGCAATGACTCTTATTACTAGAACTGACAACATGCAATGTCAAAGTAGGATCCAAAATTTGAATGCAGGCCAAAATTTTGGAGGGTGTTGTAGCAGTGGCAACAAGTTAATAGAATCCCAAAACACTCTATTATCCTACTTTAGGAAATTATGACAAAAGGAGGAAAAACCATTCAAGAACTTTATGAAATTTTGAGCAAGTGGGATTTCACATTTATTATTGGGAGATCTAGTGGGAATATTACTAGTTGGAAAAGGTACTCCTTCACCCTAACTAATTCTTCGATTTTTCCTTTAAGCCTAGGAGTCTCCATCTTATCCATGGATATGGGGAAAGAAATCTCTATTTTGAATGGCTATGATCCATACTTAGATAGAGTGGGGTATTGGGACAAGTTTTTAAAATTGAAATGTAGCTATAATGTTATGTACCTAAGTCAAAATAACGCAAAAAAATAAGAAAGCATAGATCAACGACTTGATGATAAGCCACTTCGAGGGGGCAACCTCCTTTTACATCACATAAATGAACAATCCTTGGATGATCCAAATGACAAGACCTCCTTGGTATATTAGGAGTTTAAAGGGTCAAAAGATAATTAGGGCCTACATAAAAATAATAATGTAAGTGCACAATAATAACAATAATGGGCTTCTATAAAAGGAGAAATAACAATATTTACGACGGATCCTGCTAGGGTTTTGCTGCGACCTGCGAAGTCCGCACTTCGCGGGAGTCCAACCTGCGTGCACGCCTGCACCTCACGCTCTCTGAGCCTGCATGGGAGCCGCTTAAGACCCTCTCGGGAGCCTGCGTGGAAGTCCGCTGAGAACCGAATTCTGTGCCTGCGGGGGTCCGCCGAGGGCCTGGCTCCAGGCTGCGGCCGCCCTAGCTGGAATTGGCTTGCCATGGAGGAGCCATCAACTTCTGCAGCTGAGGCCTTTAAAACCTTCCTAGCCTCCCTGTCGAAGAAGAAATGCACGGAATCAACGAAGTTTGTGAAAAGACTGGAAGATATTCCGGAGATCGCTCTTCCGCCGGAAGGACCAATTCAAGTAGCCCTCTCGCTGGCAGATCGGGCTCTAGTAGGACAGTTTACAGGACTCTGGCCTTCACCGAAGATGACCAAGAACTGGGTTGCCAGGAACTGGGCACCTCTGATCCAAAATAAGGTAACCTCTTACTTCCTCGGGAGAGGCTACTTTTTGTTCGAATTCTCTGCAAAAGAAGACAAAGATTTAATTTTCAGGAACGACCCCTATTTCATGGGCCCCCAAGGGCTGTACTTAAACAAATGGACCCCAGACTTCGATCCAGCGGTGGACGTGCCCACAACAGTCCCAGTGTGGGTGAGGCTCCCAAATCTCCCTGTCCACTGCTGGAATTGGGACTCTTTGAAGCATATCGACAATACCCTGGGAAAATTCATAGACAAGGCCAATAGTAAGGACCAATATGACTGTGTGGAGGTAGATCTGGAAGTCAGATTGCTGGAAGCCATCAAAATAGTGGTAGGTCCCTTGACTCACATACAGAAACTGGACTATGAGCAGCTGCCATTCAAATGCCGAAAGTGCCATGTCTACGGGCACTTTGCCAAGGATTGCCCGACTAAAGGAGTGGAAGAAAAAGGAAAGGACGAGGGATGGAACCAATCAAAGCGATCCAAAACCTCTCACAGGAAGAATACAAATGGGGGTGCCAAAACCCACCAAGAGGGCATAGCTCAAAAATCAGTCAGGGAAAGTCAAGGGAATAAATTCGAAATCCTCGGATCTGAGATCATGAACACACATGAGACAGAAGTTCCAAAGGAGAAATCTCCCCCCAAAGCCTCCCCCTCCATCAAAACCCCAGAGCCTTCCAAAGAAAAGGCTACAGAAGAAGAGGATGAAACCCAAGAGTCTGAAGAATCAGAGGAAGAAGGGGAAATCGGGGAATCCCAGTCTTGTCCTAGAAGATCTACTTGAGGGAGCAAATCTGCAAAAGAGAAAAGAGAACAAGAAACCTACAAGGACAAGCTCCAGGGCAGCCAACCAACGCTATAGAAGCTTCTAGCCAAAACCCCGAAGGTGACAAGGATTCAAACACAGGGATCTAAGGGAGTCCCCCAAGGCAGAAATAAATGATGAAAATAATCTCCTGGAACTGTAGGGGGATGGGTACCTCAGCTAAGGAAGAAGCAATGCACAGCTTAACAAGATTAGAATCCCCAGATATCCTTCTCATCTAGGAGACTAAACTGGAGGACCCAACTTTCCTCCAAGCAAGCAAAAAATTTTGAAAAAAAAATGGAGCGCATGCAGTGTCTACCCGTGGAGCATCAGGAGGGCTAGGGGCGCTCTGGAACCCAAATAAGTTTTCTCTAATTTCTGAGTCCCTCAACACTCATTGGATATTTTTAAAAATGAAACACTTAGATTCAAAAGAGATTATATTTCTGTTCAATGTGCATGTTCCTGACAATGCAGGTGAGAAAAAAGACTGTTGGGACTCCATCAAAGGCCTAGCAGATATAGAAAACTTGGAAAGTGTCATTATAGCTGGAAATTTAAACCTCACACTCCAAGCATCAGAAAAAAGAGGAAGTAGCATAGCCAGGGACCCGACAAGAGAATGGGTAGAAGACCTCATGCAAGACTGGGATCTGCTAGATATAAAACCAGTCTCAGGCACTTTCACTTGGTCAAACAAGAGAGTGGGGCCGGGACACATAGCAGCAAGACTTGACCGTTTTCTTATCCAAAGCTCCTTCCTTCTCTTGGGGTTGGAAGCTAGAATGCGCATCCTCCAAACCAGGGCCTCTGATCATAAGCCTATCAGTCTAGAGCTGACTCCCACTAAGGATTTAGGACCTATACCCTTCAGGTTTAGCTCCCTATGGATCAAAGAGCCTAATTTCCTGCATAAGAGTAGAGAGAGCTGGAAAGAGTCGGTCAAGGGATCCCCCTTCTTTGTATGGGAGGAAAAACTGCATAGGATCAAAAAACGTTGAAAGGTTGGGTAAAGACATTGCCAAATCTTGCAGAGGACAAGAAAAAAAAAAAAAATTGGAACTCCATCACCTACACCTGGAAGCTGCTGAAATCACCAAAGAGGAGTTAGATAAGGAAAACCTGTTGCAAGACAAATTCCATAGAGCATGCCTGGCAGAAGAAGAGTTTTGGAGACTCAAGTCAAGGAGTCTATGACTAAAAGTTGGAGACCGCAATTCCTCCTTCTTCCACAAACAGGCCCAAGCTAGAAAATGCCGAAACAATATATCAGAAATAAAAAATGAGAACAACACCATAAAATATTTTGACAGCATCAAGAAGGCATCATCAAATAATTTTGGAAAAATGTATCCTGAAGATATGGCGACCAGCCAGACTGCCAAACTGATAGACGATGTCCCCAAACTCATAACTGCAAAAATGAACCAAATTCTGGAAAGTAAAATCTCAGCTAACGAAGTTAAAGATGCTCTGTTTGCAATGGAACCCGACAAAGACCCGGGTCCGAATGGCTTCACGCCCAGGTTTCTTCAAACTTGCTAGCAAATAGTCGAGAATGATCTTATGAAAATGATACAAAAATCCCAAGAGTGTCAAATAATTGGGGGCAGCACAAACTTAGCGTTCCTGGCTCTCATTCTTAAAGAAAAAGGTGCTAACTCCTTCAACAAATTCCGCCCAATATCCCTATGCAACATCGGAGACAAAGTGATCACTAAATGTCATAGCAAACAGATTGAAGAAAATCCTCCCTAAAGTCATCCCGGAGAACCAAGGTGGCTTCATTCAAGGCAGGCAATTGGTAGACAATTTCATCTTGGTCCAAGAGGCGATTCACTCAAGCCTCCGACGGAAAGAAAAAGGTATGGTTATTAAACTCGACCTAGCAAATGCTTTTGATCGTGTAAGGCATAAATTTATGTTTGATGTAATGCACAAGCTAGGTTTTGGACAAAATTTCATAAAATGGATCAGAGCTTGTATCTGTCAGGCCAGGGTAACTCCTCATTGAGCGAGAGAAAACACTGATTGATCTTTATTCATTAGCTAGCACTTTATTTATACAAATACAAAACGGATCAGTTCATCTTCTAGATGACTGTCCGGCTTCACCTCATCCGTTTCGGATTAGGTGTCAACATTCCCCCCCTTAATCTGAAGGGATGTTGGTGAGTCCAAGCATCATTCTGAATCTTTCAAGCTTTTCTCTTCCAAGCGCTTTGGTGAAGATGTCTGCAATTTGCTCGTTTGTGGAACAATGACGAAGATGGATTGTTTTGGCCTCAACATGATGTCGGATCAGATGATATTTAGTATTGATGTGCTTAGTACGATCATGGAACTTTGGGTTCTTGGCCAACTTTATTGCAGATGTGTTATCAATCATGAGTGGAGTTGATTGTATTTGTTTTACCTGCAAATCTTCAAGAATTTTCCTGAGCCACACAATTTCTTTCGTTGCTTCAGCTGCTGCCACATATTCTGCTTCTGTTGTGGAATCTGCTGGTACTGATTGTTTGCGTGATCTCCAGGAGACAGCTCCTGATCCAAGACTCATAGTATATCCTGAAGTAGATACCCATGTTTCTTTGTCTCCATCGAAGTCTGAATCAGAGTATCCAATCAAGTTGAAGTCGTCCACATGTGTATACTTGATTCCAAGGTCTTGAGTTCCCTTCAAGTACCTTAGAACTCTTTTTGCAGCAGACCAATGTCCCTCACAAGGCTTTTGCATAAACCTGGAGAGGATTCCAACAGCAAATGAAATGTCTGGTCTGGTAGTAGTGAGGTAGATGAGACTTCCTACAAGCTGTCTATACTTTGTTGCATCCTCAAATTCTTTTCCTTCAATAGATGTGAGCTTCAAGTTTTGTTCCATTGGAGTAGAAAGGGGATTGCACTCTGTCATGCCAAATCTGTTTAACAAATCTCCAATGTATTTCTTTTGAGAAAGAAATATGGACTTTGGATGTTGGGTTACTTCAATGCCAGGATAGTAATGAACATAGCCCAAATCAGTCATTTCAAAAAAATTTCCTAATTCTTTCTTTATGGATGCAATATAGCTTTCATTGTTCCCTGTCATTAAAAGATCATCTACATATACCACAAGATATACAACTGTTTTGCCAACTTTCTTGACAAATAAAGTTGCATCATCAAGATCAAAATGTTTGAAGTTGAGTTTCAGAAGATGCTCAGTTAGTTTTTCATACCAGGCTCGTGGTGCTTGTTTGAGGCCATACAAGGACTTCACAAGTTTGCATACTTTGTGTTCATGTCCTTTCACAGCAAATCCTTCAGGCTGGGACATAAAAACATTCTCTTTTAGATCTCCATTCAAGAATGCAGTTTTTACATCCATTTGATGGACTTTCCAACCGTTCTGAGCAGCTAGTGCAAAGAGTGTCCGGATGGTGGCCCATTTTGCTGTGGGAGCAAAAGTTTCCTCATAATCGACCCCTTCCTTCTGTGCAAAACCTTTTGCCACAAGCCTAGCTTTGTGCTTGTCAAGTGATCCATCAGCTTTGTACTTGTTCTTGTAGACCCACTTGCAGCCAATTGGTTTGGTTCCAAATGGAGGATCAACCAGCTTCCAAGTGCCATTCTTTATGAGGGCATCATACTCCTTCTGCATCGCTTCTTTCCATTCATCATGAGAAGCAGCTTCTTTGAAGGAAGTTGGTTCAAAATCTGTAGACAAGTTCAATTCACAATCATAAGTAACATCCACATCAACAGGTGAATTAGAATTATCTACATCACCTCCATCTTGTCGGTTTGAATTTCTGGTTCCTGTTTTTCCAATTTCATCAGGATGAACACTTTCAAGTGTCTTTGTCAGCCACTTTGGGGGACCTTTCTGAGATGGTCCAGGCTGTTCTGTTGATTGAGTTGGGTCTGAATCAAGATTGAGTCTCCCAATTCTATCAATTACATCACTTAAAGCATCATCCGTTGTTGGAGTGTCATGCAGGGGAGATTGTTCTTCAGAAGAAGATTCCACATGTTGATCTAGTATAGGAATCCCCCCTTCAAGATGTGGAATCTGATTATCAAACTCTTGAAATGATTTCGGTTTTGTGAATCTATCCAAGCGATCAAGTTGCCGCTCAACAACACTGTCAGATTTGGATGATTCAAGAAAAATGACATCTCTAGATAAAACAAACTTTTTATTTACTTCATCATAAAGGCGGTATGCTTTAGATGTGTTTGAATACCCCAGGAAGATACACTTACGACTTCTCGCACCAAGTTTGTTTCTATGTACCTTTGGTATTAAAGCATAACAGGTGGAACCAAATATCCTGAGATGTTTTACCGAGGGAACATGTCCATACCACAATTCATAAGGAGTCTTGTTTCTTATAGCACTAGATGGACATCTATTCTTTATATATGCAGCACATAGAATAGCATCAGCCCAAAACATTGTCTTTACATTTTTGAAGAAAAGCATGGATCGTACCATATTCAGAATTGTTCTGTTCATTCTTTCAGCTACACCATTCTGTTGAGGATTATAAGGCACAGTTGTTTGATGTTTAATCCCATGTTGGCGAAGATAGTGTTCAAATTCATTTGATGTATATTCTTTTCCATTATCAATGCGAATAGACCCAATATGAGATTGTGCATCATTTTCAATCCATTTATGAAAATTCTTGAATGTTTGAAAAGCATCAGATTTGTTCTTCAATAAGTAAACCCAACACATTCTGGTGTAATCATCAATAAATGTCATGATATATTTATTTCCATTTACAGAAGGAACAAGCATTGGACCACATAAATCTGAATGAATAAGTTCAAGCTTCGTATGTGCTCTTGAATGTGAATCATGAAAAGACTGTTTGCTATGCTTTCCTAGAATGCAAGCATCACATTGTTTATGTTTTCTAGGAATTGTAGGCAAACCAGCAACACCATTTTTCTTCAACAAGCGGAGACTATCATAGTTTAAATGTCCAAATCTAGCATGCCATAATAAACTTGATGGAAGTGTACTTTCATCATGATGAGAAACATATGAAAAATGTTGTGCATGAGCAGAGGTTCCTTGCAGTTTAAGGAGTCTTTCTTCTTCTATACCCCTCATGACAAGTGAGTGGTCAGATGCCTTTCTTACCTCAAGCTTGCCAACAAACATGTGAATGGAGTGACCTTGCTGGCGGATGTGGACCAGGGACAGCAAGTTTCTCTTCAGCTGTGGGAGATATAGAACATGATCCAGAAGAAAGTCTGGAAAACCAGGCAGTTTAAGCCTGATTGTGCCAAGCCCTGATGGCTTGATTTTTTGACTGATCTGCAAAGTATACTGCTCCATCAACATTGTCAGTGAAATCTTCAAAAAATTCTTTCCTATAAGTCATATGACAGGTTGCTCCTGAATCAAGCAACCAGTCATTTTTCAAAGAAGCAAGTGAAGCATTAAACAAGTCTTCATTTACTCCAATGTTACATTGTGCCTCAATATAGTGAGCGGATTCAGGTGCTTTACCTTTGTCTGTGTCATCAGTTTTACCTTTCTGCTGGTTTCTTCTCTGCTCAACCTTGTCCCATGGTAGCTTGCATGTAGAAGCATCATGTGATCCATTTCGTTTGCAGCGAATGCAATGCAGATCTGACTTTTCTGCTTGAGAAGGTCTGCCCCCCCTGCCTCTGAAGTATCTTCCTCTTCCCCTTCGTCCACCTCTTCCTCTTGCAGAATCTTGAGCAGGATGCTTTTCCTTGTGAGCAAGGCAAACAGTCTCTTCAGAAGATTCAGGGACTGTTTTCTTTCCAAAGGCTTTCTCTCTTTCAGCAAACTTTTTCACAAGAGAGTCAAAGGTTATATCTTTAAGGTTTCCATTTGCTTGTAAAGACTCAAGATAATTAGAGTAGGTAGGATAGAGTGCTTTGAGAAAGGCAATAAGAGAGATATCCAGCTCAACCTTAGTGGATTTTATATCATGCATTATAGACTTTATTTCAGATGCAAGAGCAAGAGGATCATTATTTTTCAGTTCAAGAGTGAAGAGTTTAATCATGAGCTGAACAACTTCAAGTGCAGAATGTGTATCATAGAGTTCTTTAAGCTTTTGTAAAGCTTCAAAGGCAGTGGAATAGCATGAAATATGACGACTTACTTCCTCATTTACAGATGCTGCGATCAATGCAAAGGCTTTGTTGTTCTTGTTTTCCCAAATGGCGAGTTCTTTGTCTGATGTGGGCTGCACAGGGTCTTTGTCTTCTTCTCCGACACACACTCATTTCCACAGTTCATTGTAGATAAGGGTATGTTTTACCATCCGGGACCATTCAGAATAGTTCTCCTTGCCAGTGAGAACTATTCCGACCATAGAAATGATTGAATGCATTCTGTGTAAAAAAAAATATCTCTGCCAAAAACTTCTGTAAACAAAATCCTTCTGAAAAAAAATATCTCTGCCAAACTTCTGTAAAAAAATCCTTATATCATAGCCTTATGCATTTTATTCTTCTTCTAACATTTCATCAGCATATCATGAGCATTTCTTATATCACCATCACTTCCATAATATTATGTTTTAAAAAAAAATGAGGGCGCTCAAATATATATCACTGCTCAACATATATCATTGTTTAACATATACTGCTGCTCAACATATATCACTGTTTTGAAAAAAGAGGGCGCTCAAATATATATCACTTCAATATATATATTAATGCAAAAACTTGTTCAAGAGGACAGCGTAATAAAACTCTGAGATGGTCCAGGCATTTGTATTTGTTTAACAAAAACTCTGCTCCAAGTATACTATAAACTCTGCTGCCATGTCAGGCCAAATCTCATGGCCAAAGTTTGGGTTCTGAAGTGGGAAACGCAGTCTATACCATGCGCTTCTATAGTCAGACTTCAAATAAAAAACGCAGTCTATAGTACTGAAGTGGGAAACGTAGTCCACAGCATTTAAATGTATATACCCACAGCTTCAAATAAAATAGGCAGTCCACAGCATTTAAATGTATATCCACAGCTAAAAATACGCAGACCACAGCATGTATATACCCACAGCTTCAAATAAAAAAGCAGTCACAAAAAAAACGCAGTCGGCTTGGAACTTCGGCTTGGAACTTCACATACGAACAGTTGTCAGTGGTGTATTCTCAGATCACAGCATTCCAGGTCGTGGGCCAGCATCGAAAACGCATCAACGTATACCACGGACAGAGGGCGCAGTCTCCATGTCTCAGCAGTGTCAGGAATCCCTCAGCAGAGGGCGCAGTCTCAGCAGTGTCAGGAATCCCTCAGCAGAGGGCGCAGTCTCATGAGAGGGCAGTGTCAGGCCAGAGGCGTTCAGGACAGAACAGACCAGGAGTTACAACCAATTTGGGACCTGTGCTCTGATACCATGTCAGGCCAGGGTAACTCCTCATTGAGCGAGAGAAAACACTGATTGATCTTTATTCATTAGCTAGCACTTTATTTATACAAATACAAAACGGATCAGTTCATCTTCTAGATGACTGTCCGGCTTCACCTCATCCGTTTCGGATTAGGTGTCAACAGTATCTCCAAACCATGGATTGCTCCTCTAGTGAATGGTAGGGCTATCGATTTCTTTAAAGAAACTAGAGGGCTGAGGCAGGGGTGCCCCCTGTCACCTCTCCTTTTTGTTTTGCAGGCCTCTGTCCTTAGTTTCCACTTAAATAAGAAACAGCAAGAACAAGAAATAGTTGGATTGGGCATAGCAAGAGGGATCAAGTGCATCAATCATGCACTCTTCGCAGATGATACTCTGCTTCTTGGGGATGCTTCTCATTTATCGGTAAGGAAATTCAAAGAGGTGCTAGAAGATTACTGCCAAGCATCGGGTAGCAAACTAAACAAGGGTAAGTGCCACGTATATTGCTGGAATGTATCAGTGGTTGCTGCAAGCACCATTTCCAGATGCCTGGGTTTTGCAGCATCAGCTTCTTGGACCTCCTTCAAGTACCTCGGGCTGCCAATCTTCCACAAGAGGGCTACAAATAAGGACTGGTCTCCACAGATAGAAAAATTCAAAAACAAAATGCAGGCCTGGGGGTCAAATTGGCTCAATTTGGTAGGGAAATCAGTGTTAATAAAATCAGTAATAAGCAGCCTGCCTCTGTTTAAATTTTTTGTACTGTTGGCACCAATGGGAGTCATAAAAAACATGGAGGAATTAATCAGAAAATTCCTTTGGAAAGGAGGCAAGAACAATGAAAAGAAATTCTCATTAGTAAACTGGGATATAGTTTCCAGGCCGCTACAAGAAGGAGGATTAAATTTTAAAAATTTAAGCACTCAGAATCTAGCATTGGGTGCTAAACTGGTCTGGAAGATCATAGCACCAAAGCCTGGATGGGTCCAGTTGGTGTTGTAGTGAAAATATTTCAGAGGGCAGCGACTACGTTGTCTGGAGCAACCTAAAGAACAGATCAGATCCCCCCTCTTCAAGCTAATATTTAAAGTTGGGCCTCTTATCAGAGATAACGCTTATTGGATTCCCGGGAATGGCAAGCAGATCAGAATCTGGGAGGATAGCATTATGAATAGACCTCCGATTGCAAACTCGAGTCTAAAGAAAGAACTGAAGGCGTGGATGGAAGAAGCGAATCTAAATACGCTATGGGATATATCTTCTTGGCATGGAGACAGTTGGGCAGGCTGGAAAACGCCCAACGTTCCAGCTGCGTGGTTACCAGATTATGCAACGCTTCTTCAGATGCTTCATGGAGCTACCCCTATCCACGGGAGAAGGAAGATTCGAGAGGTTGGGGAGTGCATCAGACAGGATATTCAGTGTCTCAGGGCTATGCCAAAATCACGGAGAGACCCCACGTCCCCCCTAATCTGGCGCCTTGGAAAGGTATCTGGAATTTTCCTACTATCCCAAAGATTGATTTTTTTTGCTGGCTGTTATGCCATCAAAAAATACTAACAGAGGATAGACTGCTGAAAAGGGGACTTCCTGGCCCTTCAAGATGCGTTCTATGTAAAGAAAACTCTAAATCTGCTGTCCATATTTCTCTGGTTTGCAAATTTACAGTTCAGATCTGGCAGGAGCTCCTTGGAATGTAGAAACTGATGCCCAACCTCCCCCACACAATTCCGGATTCGTTTGTTGGGTGGTTGGCTAGATATCCAGGACCAGGCCCAAAAAACAAGATTGTCAAATTTGCTTGGACTACCCTGCCCAAATTTATTAGCTAGCAAACCTGGTTGGAGAGGAATAGGAGGATTTTCAGGGACAAGGAACAGAACTATAAAGTAGTTGCACACACAGTTAAAGGACAGCTAAATGAGTGGCTGAGTGATAAATATGACGACTCAAATTTAAGCGAGCATGACATGGAATTCGGAGCAGCTCTCAATCTAAAATTTCAAAAGGCTACAATATCTCCTCTATGCCTTAAAGACTGGAAAATAAGGAAAAACGGAGAAGAATTTCAAGCTTGGTTGAATAATCAAACTCTTCCTTTCTTGTTCTTTGATGGAGCAGCCAAAGGAAATCCAGGAAGGGCTGGAGCAAGAGGCATAATCATAAATCCAAAAGAGCCTTCCACTCACAAATTTGCTTGGGGTCTATTAACGCTTGAATTTGCCTCAAGCTGAGGAAGCAAAACTCAAGGCAACATCAAACCACGCTCAGCCTCGTAGCTAGCCCTACAAGGACAGGAGAGGGCTCTCTCCGGGTCAATCTCGGAAAAATATAATCAGTGAGGCTCGAGATGACTGAAATTGTAACTAATCTTAGTCTAGGTATTAAGTGCAGAGGTTTAAAGGTGACTTTTTGGGGTTTTTGTTGAATCAAAGGGAAAGGCAATTTTGGGTGCGGGGATGAGACACAGTTTCTGCAGAGGTCTGATTGGAGCAGGGTAGGCAATTGTTTTGATGCTTTAAAAGCAATGAGGTGAATAGATTAGACAGGTGAGGAGCTAAGGAGAGCAAGAAAACCTCAAGAGTTCTCCTTAAACAGATGAAAACATAGGATATCAAACAAACTTAAAGGCAGAGCATTACAGATTATGAATTCTACCTTAACACTTCATTTGTTCAATTGTAGAAGATGAGAGAAGGAAAATGATACACATAACAAACTTACAAGTACTGAAAGAAGCACACCATCAAGACATAAAGCCACAAGAATTTTAAACAGTGCTGCAAAACCCTGTTCTTTCCTTTGCCAAAATGCTGAAGTAAAATGTACAATAAAGTCTCAAAGCCTCTTCCCCAAGAGTCCAACCCTTGCTACTGACTGAAAATTTACATAATATAGACCAAGCCAACCCATTCCCTAGCCTCTAGGGGTCGAGCTTCTCCTTCTAGGAGCTGTTTCAACCAATTCTAAACAAGGAACTGAAAACTAGGTAGTCAAACAACTAACCCCTATATGCTAGGAAACTGATTCATTCATTAAATTTTTGCTATTTTGTGAATGAATCATCTAGAATAGGTAATATAGTGCCAAAATTACATCATATACATCAAATTACATCAAGGAAAACCAAAAATTACATCAAGAGGTGAAACTGGTCAAAACTGGCCGAAATTCTGAGCTGGAAGGTGAAAAATTGGCCAAAATCCTCAATGCGTAGCGCCCTGATCTCTATGCGCAGCACACTTTTCAGGCTGATTTTGAGGCACTTCCCGGCATCCAAATTGAGCTCAGGTTGGCTTGTTGGAAAGCCCTAGATGTCTACTTTCCAACCCAAGTGGAATTTTCCCATTTGGTGTCCATTTGCCCCTCCAAACGTTCATTCTCCCAAGAATGCTTCCTGTGTGTCCAACAAGGGGCAGTGAGGTCATTTTTTGCATGTATTTGGACCCTTTGGGGACCCAAACCTTGATGAAATGCCTTGGAAATAGCTGAGAAGGTATATTTCATCATGAAAAATCCAAAAATGCAAACCATTTGTGATTTGGACCTCCCAATCTTATGGGTAGCGCGGTGCGCGTTGAGCCAAAAAACCTGTTTTTAGAGACCAAAATTTTCAAAATGACAAAATTTTCTCCGAATTTGCTCAAATTCGGAGTGAAGACCCTAAATCATGTGTTATGCTCAGCCAACGATGCTTCGGCCAGAACTCGAAGTGGATCCGACCTCTTCCGCCGTTTTAGTGCTTGGCTCAACCTCTTTTTCAAAATCTTCACTTTTGCTTTGCTGACATGCATGCGAGCCCAATAATGATGTTTCATGTGTTGGAGCATATCTTTATCTCTATTAGCCTTTGCCAACAGCTTCTCTAAGTGAATGTTGACCCTCTCGAGCCAAGTCTCCTGGTCAGTTTCTACCTCCTGCTCATAAACTGAATCTGTGTCTGACATGGCTTTGGTGTCAAGATGTCTATGATATATAGAGTGATATAAGTGTGGCGGAGTCAATTTCAATGTATACTCAAAACTTTAGTATGTTTACCACAGCATCAAACAAACCATGCCATAATAATAATTCTCTGTTTTCAATGATTTGACACAAAACAGTCACCTTTTGACAAATGAGCAAAATACAATGTGTGCTCTTTGGAATGTTTGACTAGGGTGCACAAATGAGCAAGGAGCTGGTTTTTTCATCAATGGAGGATGAGGGACATCTTACTAAACCACCCACATATTTTTAAAACAACTCAAGGGATGCCTTTGTTATGAACCTAGGGTTTCATTTTCCCAAAACCCAATACATCAAATCCCATCTTTGAAACATATATCAAACACCCTAACATTACTAGGCAGCAATAACATACCTATTTGCAAGCTTGGAATGAATTTGGTTGTGTTCCGGGCGCATATACCAAATTTCTGTGTTGCTGATATTCAATGCGCAGCGCACAAACCCAGTGCACAGCGCACACTCCTATGCGCAGCGCCTATGTAAATTTACACTGGCCCAAACTGCCCAATGCACAGCGCACTGCCCAATGCGCAGCGCATACTTTCTATGCACAGTGCACTTTTGAAGGAGGCTTTTGGAGGCCTTCCCGGTGTCCAAATTAGGCGTGTGATAGCTCGTTAGAAAGGTATTTGAGTCTAATTTCCAACGCAATTGGAATTTTTCAATTTGGAGTTCATTCGCCTTGTCAAAAATCAAATCTCCCAAGACTGGTCAAAATGTGCCAAATGAGGCTGCCTCAAGGCAGAGTGCTGTTTCAGTCAATTTTTGAATGCCTTCCTCAACTCCAAATTGAGCTCATGATAGCTCATTGGAAAGATATTTTTGTCTAGTTATCCTTTGACTCATCACAAAAGTTATTTGGCCAACCAAGCTAGGAGAAAAATTGATTTTCCCAAGGTCACTTCAGAGGTGCATCAATTCTCCCGAGGCGATTGTATTTCTGACATTTCTCCAAAACCATTATACCTGTGTAAAAAGTGAAGGATATTTTTCTTCCTTGTCCTGTTTTGGACAAAAACCTCTCTCATTTTTTCCAAATTCATCTTTGATTGCTCAGAAACATCATTTGAGTGAAACCTATCCCGATGTGTGAAACAAGGGATTTTGTTGAAATGAAGCGAAATGAAGGGGATAAGGGGCTTCTAAATTCTTGGGGAAATTTTTGGAAGTAGGGAAGGATATTAGGAAGCACGGGAAAGTGGAATCTCAAAGATCGAGTGAGGGGAAGGGGTCCAAAAGGGAAAAACACAGGCCCAACCTAGAAAATTGCCAGGTTGTAGCAAGAAACTAGGGTTTGTGCGAAAATGAAGAATTTGGGGGATCTCAGTGATGGGAAGTGTTTAATAAGATACATTAAGGATAGGGGAAGGTGTATGAACATCAGGATGCAAGTTTTGCTAATGATTTGACCATTCAAGAGAAATTGCCTTCAAAACCCTAGGAGAGGGAAATGAACCTTGCCTAGGCGTAATTGAAGCATGAACAAGGTGTAAAATGACCCAATGGAACTTGACATGATGATGAAAACCCTCTGAATGATGATACACTCAGCTGAATGATGACATGGACTGCCATTTGGACAACTTTGAAAAGAGTGAAAACAAACCCTAGACCTAAAGCCTAGTGACCAAATTTTGTTTGAAGACTCTTTGAAATGACAAAATTTGACCTTGACACCTTAAAATCACTTTGTAAGAGCATATTTGATCACTGGAGGAAGGCTACAAAAGGCTGACACTAACATTGGCTCCAATGGGGATGGTAGCTCCTTGGAGGTGCTAAGAACGGCAGATCTTTGGGAGAGCAGAACAGTGCCTTCATCCATTGGGCAATGGAGTCAAAAACTCAAGCTGAAATGCATGACTGAAAACTGATGACTTGACAACACAAATTGACTCTCACTCAACTAAAAATTGACTCGATACTTAAACACAACCAACAAACTGGAAATAATGCTCAAGGTTGAGCTTATTCATCACAACCTACTCTAACAGTTTCATTCATCACCTGATCAAGTGAAATGAAACAACCAGTGCAACCAAGTAAGTATAGCATCTGCTGTTCGAATTCTCCGCAAGTGCTCAGTTATGAACAACAAGAGAGAACTACGGAAAGGCAACTCCCATGATAACTTAGAAATAGATCCGTTGAATGATATAAATTCTCTATCCGCCTCCAAAAACACTGCATAAGGATCTTGAAATTCAAACACACTGGAACTTAGCTCATCCAATGGATTACTTCTCTTTTCCTCATACCATGAATGCAAACTTTGATCTGAGCCTTGTGACGAGACATCTGCTGAAAATGACAAAGAAACTGGCTGCTGGATCAAGTTTGTATCAATACACGTTTCAAGCTCACATATAGTCAATGGAGAAAGACTTTGACTGCAAACCTCATCCAAAACATCAGCTATTGGATCATGAAAAGCTTGAAAAGACTGCTTCAAACCATTTTCTATTGGTTCCAATGTGATTACATGATTGCCTACATGCTGCTCATTCTTCACTGAAGATGTACTATGCAAATTTCCCTTCAAAAGCTGAAATGATTCAAAATAGAAAGGCAGGGAACCTTCTTGTATCATTTGATCATATGTGTCAGCTTCCATGCCTTCATCTGCAACTTGACAATCAATGGCATTCGGGGGCTACAATTCTGGATATGACAAGTCTTGAACAAAGTTTTCATTGCTCTCAAGATGGTCCAAATCAAAACTTGTTGATAGCTGATTTCTGATTGCATGGAAGTTGTCTCTGATGAACTGACATGAATCAAAACAAAAAGGAAAAGATCCTTCACTTATTTCAAAATTTTCTACACTTTCCTTGTCATTGTCATAGCTGATATGCATCGGTTGATCACTGTATTCGAGCTGCTGAAAATGAACTTCTTCCGCCTACAAATGAGCTGTTGATTTGTTTGCAAGATTAGCTTCTGTTTGGAGAACATAATCATCATCATACTGATCAAACTAAGGAAAATCATCAGTATAAAAGACATCATCAAGCATACATGTCATATCAACAGATCTCTCTTCTCCAAGATGATTAATAAGACAATCATTATCAGATCTATAACAATTAGGATAAGAAAGAAAATGTTTTGGATCAGCAACTTGTTCTTCTTCAATCAGCGAGCCATGAGCTTGAACATCATAATCATTCCTTGCGTTGATCTTGTCCATCATCTTTTCCACTGCACTTACCAAAATGTCAAGCTTCACCTCTAGAGATGTTGATTTGGCCGGATCTATGTTTTTCATCTCTTCTTCTTTCAATCTTGCCCGTCGGATCAGCAGATGAGCCTCTACATTTACTGCACTGTTTTGCATCTCGTGAAGTGTTGCAATATTTCTTTCTCTCAGTTGAAACTCCATCTCCGGATCAAAGGCACCTGGATAGTGCAAGAGAGCAGATCTAGGAGTAGGCCTTATCTCAACTGGCATTGAATAATAAACTTGATTAAATCTGGCCGAAAACTGTTGTACTGTCTCCCCTGGTAGTCTTTTCAGCTGGTTATACTCTTCTACAATCAAGAAAAGGTTCTGCCCGATCATCCACCTGTCGAGAAAAACTTTGACGAACTGCCGGAAATCTGAGATGCTCGCATCAGGCAGGGTTTTGAACAAACTCTTCACTTTAGCTTGCAAAGAAAGAGCAAAAAGCCTTATACTGACATCTTCTTCATCAACTTCAAAAAGATCTAGAAAAGACTCAAAATTCTGCACATGTTGTTCAGTGTTGACATTCTTACTTTCACCATCGAACCTCGGCAAGTATAGATCATAGTTTTTGGGGAAAGCATGGAGAACAGAAGGTAAAACAAGAGGTTTATACCGATCTGGAATTTTACAAGGTGTAGGGGTATGTACAGTAGGTATAGAATCAGTCTTGGTCTCTTGAGGTTCATCAATTTGAAGATGGTCATCACAAAATTCGAAAAAAGGATCCTGACCAAGCTCAAAGGCATGCAAATCTTTGGTATTCACAATCTTTAAAGGGAAAGACTCAACTGCAGGCCGAGGATCTCTTCTCAAATACAATATACTTTGCAAAGCCTTCTTGACATTCTTGGGAAAAGAGAAGAAATAATTCATGACAAAGAACAAAATTTCTTGGATGAAATTCCAACTTGAGTACCTGATCTTGCCATATTGTCCTTTCATGTTTTTGCTGGTCAGGATCATCCTCCAGTGGAGTCTTTAGATCTGATCTCGAAACTAATTTAGAGTCGCCAAGTGAATGATTTCAGCCTTGTCAGTGCCTGATCGTTGTTCACCATCAACCATCAGATTTGAACTTGATACATGTACTGGGGCAATTAACAAGTTAGATGTCACGTTTACAAGTTAGACCGGAGATTGACTGAAGCAGCGTTTATCTACTTCCGCTAATGCAAACAAAAAGCGTTTCGAAGGCTACCTGGCATAACTTTAGGCTCCGTCTGTAGCTATAAAACAAATGACATTAACAAGCAAACCATTTTCTTCCCCAGTATGGTCGCCACTATGTTAACGCTCGAATATGCCTCAGGCTGAGGAAGGCAACATCAAACCACGCTCAGCCTCGTAGCTAGCACTACGAGGACAGGGGAGGGCTCTCTCCGGGTCAATCTCGGAAAAATATAATCAATGAGGCTCGAGATGACTGAATTTGTAACTAATCTTAGGCTAGGTATTAAGTGCAGAGGTTTAAAGGTGATTTTTTGGGGTTTTTGTTGAATCAAAGGGAAAGGCAATTTTGGGTGCGGGGATGAGACACAGTTTCTGCAGAGGTCTGATTGGAGCAGCGTAGGAAATTGTTTTGATGCTTTAAAAGCAATGAAGTGAATAGATTAGATAGGTAAGGAACTAAGGAGAGCAAGAAAACCTCAAGAGTTCTCCTTAAACAGATGAAAACATAGGATATCAAACAAACTTAAAGGCAGAGCATTACAGATTATGAATTCTACCTTAACACTTCATTTGTTCAATTGTAGAAGATGAGAGAAGGAAAATGATACACATAACAAACTTACAAGTACTGAAAGAAGCACACCATCAAGACATAAAGCCACAAGAATTCTAAACAGTGCTGCAAAACCCTGGCCTTTCCTTTGCCAAAATGATGAAGTAAAATGTACAATAAAGTCTCAAAGCCTCTTCCCCAAGAGTCCAACCTTGCTAATGAGTGAAAATTTACATAATATAGACCAAGCCAACCCATTCCTTAGCCTCTAGGGGTCGAGCTCCTCCTTCTAGGAGTTGTTTCAACCAATTCTAAACAAGGAACTGAAAACTAGGTAGTCAAACAACTAACCCCTATATGCTAGGAAACTGATTCATTCATTAAATTTTTGCTATTTTGTGAATGAATCATCTAGAATAGGTAATATAGTGCCAAAATTACATCATATACATAAAATTACATCAAGGAAAGCCAAAAATTCATCAAGAGGTGAAACTGGTCAAAACTGGCCGAAATTCTGAGCTGGAAGGTGAAAAAATTGGCCAAAATCCTCAATGCGCAGCGCACTTTCCAGGCTGATTTTGAGGCACTTCCCGGCATCCAAATTGAGCTTAGGTTGGCTTGTTGGAAATCCCTGGATGTCTACTTTCCAACCCAAGTGGAATTTTCCCATTTGGTGTCCATTTTCCCCTCCAAAAGTTCATTCTCCCAAGACTGCTTCTTGTGTGTCTAACAAGGGGCAGTGAGGTAATTTTTTGCATGTTTTTGGACCCTTTGGGGACCCAAACCTTGATGAAATGCCTTGGAAATAGCTGAGAAGGTATATTTCATCATGAAAAATCCAAAAATGCAAACCATTTGTGATTTTGACCTCCCAATCTTATGGGTAGCGCGCTGGGCGTTGAGCCAAAAAACCTGTTTTTAGAGACCAAAATTTTCAAAATGACAAAATTTTCTCCGAATTCGCTCAAATTCGAAGTGAAGACCCTCTATCATGTGTTATGCTCAGCCAACGATGCTTTGGCCAAAACTAGAAGTGGATCCGACCTCTTCCGCCGTTTTAGTGCTTGGCTCAACCTCTTTTTCAAAATCTTCACTTTTGCTTTGTTGACATGCATGCGAGCCCAATAATGATGTTTCATGTGTTGGAGCATATCTTTATCTCTATTAGCCTTTGCCAATAGCTTCTCTAAGTGAATGTTGACCCTCTCGAGCCAAGTCTCCCGGTCAGTTTCTACCTCCTGCTCGTAAACTGAATCTGTGTCTGACATGGCTTTGGTGTCAAGATGTCTATGATATATAGAGTGATATAAGTGTGGCGGAGTCAATTTCAATGTATACTCAAAACTTTAGTATGTTTACCACAGCATCAAACAAACCATGCCATAATAATAATGCTCTGTTTTCAATGATTTGACACAAAACAGTCACCTTTTGACAAATGAGCAAAATACAATGTGTGCTCTTTGGAATGTTTGACTAGGGTGCACAAATGAGCAAGGAGCTGGTTTTTTCATCAATGGAGGATGAGGGACATCTTACTAAACCACCCACATATTTTTAAAACAACTCAAGGGATGCCTTTGTTATGAACCTAGGGTTTCATTTTCCCAAAACCCAATACATCAAATCCCATCTTTGAAACATATATCAAACACCCTAACATTACTAGGCAACAATAACATACCTATTTGCAAGCTTGGAATGAATTTGGTTGTGTTCCGGGCGCATATACCAAATTTTTGTGTTGCTGATATTCAATGTGCAGCGCGCAAACCCAGTGTGCAGCGCACACTCCTATGCGCAGCGCCTATGTAAATTTACACTGGCCCAAACTGCCCAATGCGCAGCGCACACTTTCTATGCGCAGTGCACTTTTGCAGGAGGATTTTGGAGGCCTTCCCGGTGTCCAAATTAGGCATGTGATAGCTCGTTGGAAAGGTCTTTGAGTCTACTTTCCAACCCAATTCTAATTTTTCAATTTTGAGTTCATTTGCCTTGTCAAAAGTCAAATCTCCCAAGACTGGTCAAAATGTGCCAAATGAGGCTGCCTCAAGGCAGAGTGCTGTTGCAGTCAACTTTTGAATGCCTTCCTAAACTCCAAATTGAGCTCATGATAGCTCATTGGAAATAAATTTTTGTCTAGTTATCCTTTGACTCATCAAGAAAGTTATTTGGCCAACCAAGCTAGGAGAAAAATTGATTTTCCCAAGGTCACTTCATAGGTGCATCAATTCTCCCGAGGCGATTGTATTTCTGACATTTCTCCAAAACTATTATACCTGTGTAAAAAGTGAAGGAGATTTTTATTCCTTGGCCTGTTTTGGACAAAAACCTCTCTCAGGTTTTCCAAATTCATCTTTGATGGCTCAGAAACATCATTTGAGTGAAACCTATCCCGATGTTTGAAACAAGGGATTTTGCTGAAATGAAGCGAAATGAAGGGGATAAGGGGCTTCTAAATTCTTGGGGAAATTTTTGTAAGTAGGGAGGGATATTAGGAAGCACGGGAAAGTTGAATCTCAAAGATCGAGTGAGGGGAAGGGGTCCAAACGGGAAAAACACAGGCCCAACCTAGAAAATTGCCAGGTTGTAGCAAGAAACTAGGGTTTGTGCGAAAATGAAGAATTTGGGGGATCTCAGTGATGGGAAGTGTTTAATAAGGTACATTAAGGATAGGGGAAGGTGTATGAACATCAGGATGCAAGTTTTGCTAATGATTTGACCATTCAAGAGAAATTGCCTTCAAAACCCTAGGAGAGGGAAATGAACCTTGCCTAGGCGCAACTGAAGCATGAACAAGGTGTAAAATGACCCAATGGAACTTGACATGATGATGACAACCCTCAGAATGATGATACACTCAGCTGAATGATGACATGGACTGCCATTTGGACAACTTTGAAAAGAGTGAAAACAAACCCTAGACCTAAAGCCTAGTGACCAAATTTTGTTTAAAGACTCTTTGAAATGACAAAATTTGACCTTGACACCTTAAAATCACTTTTTAAGAGCATATTTGATCACTGGAGGAAGGCTACAAAAGGCTGACACTAATAGGGTCTAGGCCTCACCACAAGCATTCAAGCGGAAGTCATGGCCCTATTCCAAGGGATCAAAACACTAAGGGACATGGGACTTGTAGAAGCAACTGTGCTGGGAGATTCCCAAATCATTATAAATGTAATGGTGAACAATGTAAATCTAGCAGATCTACGACTAGAAAGGACAATTTCAAGAATCAAAAGCATGATAAAACACATGAATCTGACATTTTTCTATATTCTGAGAACAAATAACAAGGAAGCAGATGTAGAAGCAAATAGAGTAGCCCAGCTAGATGCTGGATCTATCCTTAGAGATAATGAACTCTCCTGGGACCCAATCCCCTAAAAAATCTCTATGTTCTTCCGTCTTTTGCTAAATCAGTTTGTTTGTATCCATAAACTAGGGATGATAGCAAGAAAAGACCATGTGAAAAATTGTAAAAAAATGTGATTCAAAAGTATTTGTGACATGCTCAACTGGTTGGAGAGATTCCAAGAAACCAGTATCAGCTTTTGTAACCGAACTCATGGTATTTTGCCAGACAATTAATGAAAGTCCCATAATCGTTTCTGTAAAAAAAAACAATAATGGGCTTCTATGGGGCAAAAAAATAAAATTGTAGGGGTTACACTAGTATTATAGGGACCTAACATGCCCCTCTCCTTCAAAAAAGTGTTCAATGCTTGAGTAGTTTTGGATGCTTCTATATAAAATACTCATCCTCCCATGTGGAATCTTTAGTAGGTATGTTCTTCCACTTAATGAGATACTCTGAAATTGATCGATTTTGTAGCTAATGGGTTCTTTTTTCCTTGATTTCTTAAGGCTCCAATATGATTTTTCCTTCCTCGTCAAGTTCTGGAAATATAGTTTGAACTAGGAGCTTGTCACCCATAACATTCTTTAAGCATGAAGCATGGAAATTTGGGTGTAATCACTAAGATGTAGACAACTCCAATTTGTATGCCATGGTACCAATATTTTTTAACGCCTTATAAGGGCCATAGTACTTGGGTTATAATTTATTATCCTTCTTAGCTTGCTTGACGGACATTCATTTGTATGATTGTAGCTGTAAAAATACCCAATTTCCCACATCAAAACTCTTTCACTACAATGTTGATTTTTTTGTTGTTTCATTCGATTTTGCGCTAGAGTGAATTTATCCTTTAAGAGTTGGAGAACTTGTTGTTGATACTCAATGTGGTCTTCCATTGCCTGAACCTTAGAATCGTCTCTTAGAGACGATGTGATGGATGATGGATGATATCCATAAAGCACGATAAACGGGGTCATTTTTTATGCGATATGGAAGGAAGTGTTATACCACCATTCTACTAGAGGTAACCACTTGACCCATTGTGTTTGTTTATCAGATACAAAGAAACGAAGATATCATTCCAAAAATTTGTTTACTATCTCGGTTTTCCCATCAGATTAAGGATGATAAGATGAGCTATGAGCCAATTGAGTACGAAGACAAGAAAATAATTTTGTCTAAAAAAATCTAGTGAAAATGGAATCTTTGTCACTTACAATAATCTTTGGGTTTCTATGTAGATTTTGAATTTTTTCCACAAGTGCAGTAGCGACTGTAATAGCTTTTAAAGGACGAGATAGTGTAAAAAAGTGTGCATACTTGGTAAGTCTATCAACTACCACCATGATGACACTCTTTCCTTCAAACTTGGGTAGACTTGTGATAAAATCGATTGGGACATCCTCCCAGCGTTGACTTGGAATGGCTAGTGGTTGTAAAAGACCCATGGTCTTAATTGTCTCAACTTTATTTTTTAGCAAACCAAACATTCTGCCACAAACTTTTGAATATCAGAGTTAAGGCCATCCCCAAAAAATTACTTCATGACCCTATGGTAAGTTTTTAAAAATCTTGAGTGCCCCTCTATAGGAGAGGCACACAATTCCAAAAGAACCTTTTGTTTGAGTTGAGAGTTCTTACATAGATATAAGTAATATTTGTACCATAGTGAATCATTTTTCCATATAAATGTATTAGATGCACTCGGATCTCGCTACAACTTTAGAATGAGTGTCCACACCTCTTTGTCATTTTTCCATTAAACTCTTGCTTCAGTTATCCAATCGGGTTGTCTAATATAAACGACATAGAGAAATTCCTCCACATCCTCATCATTTCTTGAGATTTCATCTGCAACAAAATTTCGCTTCCATTTTTTGTAGATGATTTCAAAGTCATAACCAAACATCTTTGTGACCCATTTTTGTTGCTCTTCTGAAAATAACATTTGTTCCAAGAAGTATTTAATACTATCATGATATGTTTTTACCTTGAAGTGTCTTCTCATTAGGTAGGGGTGCCATTACTTCAGGGCATGTAGTATTTCCAAAATTTCCTTCTCATAAGTAGGTTTGTGCTTGATTAGACAACTTTCAAAGGCGATGGGTCTTCCTTCTTGCATTAAAATAGATCCAACGCCATTTTTTGAGGCATCACATTTCAAAATAAAGGTTTTTTTGAATTAATCTGGTGTAGCTAAGACCAGAGCTCGCCACATTGTCTCTTTAAGATGTTCAAAGGCCTTAGTTGCTTCTAAATTCCAAGAAAATTCATTTTTTTAGAAATGCTTGTTGCACTCATACTTGTCAAAATTCCAAGGAAGCAGAAGTACAATTTTTTTCAACATGATCATATCATCTATCATCAGTCTTATGTGTCATTATAAACTCATTCTGCAAGTTATGTAATGTAAATGATCCTAGTAAGACCTTGAGTGTATTTAACAACCTAGGTAAGCCTACTATCTTAGTGAAAAGTTTCATCCTATGAGGTTTTTCATCTCACTAACTCATGTGTGTTTCTAAGCACAAGTGGTTGACATAGTTTTTCCCTCTAAGATCACCCTAAAGCTAGGGTGGAATTCTTCTTCAAAGTATTAGGTGAGTCCTAGTGTTCTAGTAGAGTCTCATGTAAAAGTGATTTGATAATAATTTAAGCTAGTTGGCTTAATTGTTTTATTACAAATCACTTGGTCTACTAGATCATATTGTGTTGCGGATGGGTTATGTGTCTTGAGGATCTAAGCTAAATATGTATTCCCCCTTTGAGGGTTGTAAATGTAAAATCTTATGTATTAGAGGGTGGAAAAATAATTAAATCCCCTCATGTGTAAATCAATTAATTTTTCTGGCATAATAAGTTAAATCATAAGCCAGAAAATTAATTAATTAGAGTCAAAATTAAATTGTCTTAGGAAAAAAATTGTCCAAGTGGAAAAAATTGTGGGTCCTAAAGGAATCAATTTTTAAAGGTCCTCCACTAAGGGAATATTCTATATTTCAAGAAAATTTAGACCCTTTGACCTTGGTGGTTAAGTCAGAGTCAAATTTTTAGGAAATTAGATCAAAATAATTAATTTTGAGCTAATAAAAATGGAATTAAATGATAAATTCGAAAATTCATCAAAAATAAAAAATCAAGGGCGAAGATTAAAAGATATTGAAGTGTTTATCAACGACCAAGATTATTTTTACCAGGATCAAAGAAACTAGCCATTACTTTTTCCACTTGGAAGATAAATCTATAAATGATAGAGTCTTTTGAGTCTCTAGCATCTTGATCTTTGGCTAGAAAATTGCTGCTAAAGTATCTTTGTAACTATTGTCCCGTTGGGAACTTTTTTTTCTATCATAATAAAGACTTTGGGGTGCAATTCAAGGTGTTCTTGCTTATTGATTTGTGGTATGTACTGACTACGGGCATCTCTATGTTGTTCTGAATATTGGTAAGATACGTTTTTCATTAGATGGAGATAAAATCATACTATTGATAGTTTTCAGCTAATGTTAGGTGGTTTGAATCCCCATGTGATCTAATAGATTATTTTGAGATAAATACATAGTGCTTGCAGGTACTTCAATCCTTGGTCTCCAAGTTCACAAACTTGGGTAGGAATCACTATTGCTTGGATTCCAAATAATTGTATGGTGGATTAAATATTCGCTAAGTCTATAGTATACATTGAGGTTTCTAAAGTATTTTTGGTCATTCATCAAAGGAAAAAACTCCATAAAAATATTTTTCTCTAAATTAAAAAAATTATAATACCCTTGTATATTTGTAGATTTTGTAAATATAATTTGTAAATTATTTTTTCTAACTTGGGTTTTTGGATTTTAAAGTATTTTTAATATATTTGGGGTTTGGGTGTTTAATTTTTATTTTTGCAGGTTGGATCAAGGGATTAATTTGAAGTAGAACTAGATCTAGGACCTTGAGGGTAAGATCTAGTTTCTAGGAGATTTTGCAGGGCTATTCACTAAAGATTTTGCAGCAAAATTCAAATCCAAAAAGGAAAAAAAATTGAGACAAGGGTTTTCATTTTTAGGCCTCCCGAGACAAGATCTGACCTCTCCAAGCCCAACGTCAGCCTTTTATCCCTTGCGTCATCCTTTTTCGGCCCTTTTAGGGTAGATCGTGAGCTCTACAGGCCTCGACCTCCTCTCCAGCCCCCTGCACAGAGGGTTTAAGCCATTTTCGGGGCTATATGTGGCCTTTTGGGGCCTCAGCTTCCCTCTAGAAGTCCAGACAGCAGCCCTAGAGGAATTTTGTGGCCTTTTAGGCCCTTAAACCCCCAACTTATATCCTTGGGCCTCCTCCTCTAGTGTCCAGCCTCTAAGCCTCAACGTTGCCTCTTTCTAGTCTCCTCTTGCCAATTTAGCCCTTGATCTTCCCTCCTAATCCTCTCTCCCTCAATGTTGGACTTCCTTGGCCTAATGTTGGCTTTTCATGGCCATTTCCCACCCTAAACCCTAATCTAAAGTTTTGAGACTGATTCCTTGGTGATTTTGTAGATTTTTTAGCTTCAAAAGATTGATTTTTAGGTGGCATATTAATTATGAAATTTTGGGCCACTTGGGCAAGTGCATCTACAAGGCCTTTGGCTTAGGGTTTGACCTTTAAATCTTTGTTTTATCTCTTTTTTATTACAACAGTTAAATCAGTGAAATTTAGGCCCTAAAATCACATGCAAATTGGTCAAAAATGTTTAAAATTGCAAAATTTTCATTTTACTAAATTTTGGCCACTTGGGCACCTTAGATCTAGCCTAGATCTATTTTTATGCTTGCTAGAATTTACTACATAACTGAAAATTTCAGATCTGAAATTTCTGAAGCATACACTTAATAAGGGTCAAAAACTTGAAATTTTCAGTTTTTGGTGAATTTTCCTAATTTTGGGCATTTTTGGCACCGTGTTTAACCTAATTAGCTTTCTGATCTATGGCTTATTTATTGTTGTAATAAATAGATTAGATCTAAAATATCTCTAAAAAATACACTTTAAAAGTGCTAATACATCTAATTTTTTTCACTTAGCTAAATTTGCTTGGCAATTGGGCTTTTTCTTATGACATTGGGCAAGCATATAAACTCTGAATTTGATATTTACTTGTTGATATCACAAATCTCTTATTGTTGTCATAATAGTCACTTTTTTCTTATAAAAATATCATTGGAACATAAAGTGCATAAGTGTCTTTATAGCTCTATATTTTATTGTTACTTGTTCCTAGCATTTACATGGTGAAAATGGCTAACATTGTGTTGTTCTTATGAGTTTACTGTTATGAGAATTTATATTTCATGTCTAATTAGATCACTCACCCAAAAGCACTTGAATCATAAATTGTCTTGGCGATGTCTTTTGAGCATATTGGTATCTTGTGTATTTGATTGAGTTCCTGTTAATAATTGCCATAAGAATCATAAATAATCTTGTTTTGGGCATCTAATTTTTCATTGGTTACCTCAATAGCGATATTTGGCTCATATTAAGTGACATTGAATGTTGTTGAATTATTGGCATCTTATAGCTTTGTGGTTGATTGATAAGTGATCTAACATCTTGAGGAATATTTTGTGAAGTTTGCACTTGTATCTTTCGACATTTATCTTGTTTAAGATTGTTATCTCAATATTGTTAAGTACTCTTGCTTTAAGATAATTCACACTAAGTACTTAAGTAACATAAACAATCTTAACTCAAGATAATTTCACTCATCATCTTGCATAAGCATTCTAGGATCTAGCCTACATTAAAAATTTACCTCCTAGCATAAGCTAGGTTGATATAGATTTAGGGAAACCCTTTTCAAACTAGCTTGAGAGGTTCAACTCTTCCTAGTAGTTAACACAGTGACCTTGCAATCATCAGAGCCACAGTCTCTGCAACACCGGAGGCACTGGGTGAGTGGAACACAAGGGAAGGTATCATTAATTAGGTTGTTTCCTGCTTCCTGTTAGCTTTGATTTCACAACTACTTTGAGGATTGTTTCTCAAACTGTTAGGGAAAAGGTTCTACATATATCAGACATATAATTAAAATTAACTAATATCACTGCATCTCACATAAGTCTTAGGACTTGCACATCATATAGGTTAGTCAATCATTCAAGAAGCAGGTGTTCATCTGGTCACTTGGTCTCAATTTACCATAAGAAAGAATTGTGACTCCATTAAGGCATTGGTCTCATACTTAAAATCTAATCTAATTATTAATCTTGTTAAATTTAACCAAGTAGCTAGTCCACTCATTTGTGTCTCCCAAGCAAGTTGGTTCCCAGCTTGTCTTCCTTCATCTCATTTCATAGGGACTACCCCCCATAGCATGTTATTGGGAGATAGCTAGAACAGAGTGGGAAAGGATGAGAGTGACAACCCATGCCCTGAGCGGTTGTTGTGATGCCTGTACAATATGGGCGACAACAACATTGTTAGAGGTGTTTCTATCTTCCCATAATTCTTAATAAACTTGCAATACTACTTTTTCAACCTAAGAAATCATCGAAGATGTCTTAAGGTTGTGGGGATTTTCCATTCCTTGATGGATTTAATTTTGTTAGGGTCTACCTTAACACGGTCATGAGATACAATATGACCCAAGTATTCCACCTCCTATACCCTTAAGAAACATTTGGAAGGTTTTGCATACAATTGTTTCTCCTACAATAGTTTGAGCACCCTGTCAACGTGTTGGACATGATATTTCCAAGACTTGTTGTAGATTAGTATATCATCAAAACATACTAACATAAATTTTCTAAGGAAGGGTTTGAAAGTGGAATTCATCAAACCTTGAAATGTGGAAGGTGCATTCGTAATGACCAAAAAATCATAATGACCTGCATGAGTTCTAAATGTTGTTTTTGGAATCAGCCTTCATTCGAATTTGATGATATCTTGAACGAAGATCCAACTTGGTGAAGTAAATTGCTCCAAACAATTCATCCAACAATTCCTAAATGACAGGAATGGGAAATTTATCTTTAACAGTGAGCTTTTTGAGCTCTCTATAATTCAGACACATACGCCACGATCCATCATTCTTGTGCATCAATACTATTGGAGAAGAGGAAAAACTTTGGCTATGTTGAATTATACCAAACTCTAGCATTTTTGCAACCTTGCATTCAATTTCACTCTTCTAGGCATAGGGATATTTGTAAGGTATGATTTTGGAGGACCACTTCTTGGAATTAAGTGAAAAACAAGATCATGATCGTGAATAGGTGGGAGACCTTTGGGAGTCTCAAATACGTTGGAATTATTTTCAATAACTCTTTGGAGATATGGAGAAATGGGTGATTTAGATGTTTTCACATATAGTAAACATATTTTTGCAATTACACCTTGTTTTCTCTTCTTTAGATATTTTTTCATGGCATTAGAGTTGATTATCTTACAATATATCTGTGCAATACCCCTTAATTCAATTTCCTTTCCTTCCCTGAAAAATTTGCGAGAAAAGTTCTTGAAAATTAAAAGCTATCATCCCCAAATACTGTAACCATTTGGAATCTTAATACAACATCAACACCACCCATTGGAATGGAAATCATTGCACTATTTAATACATATTCCCCCATGGTTAGGTTGATATTATGGAACTTCCTTGTGTTGGGTTGTGTTATATTCTTTCCACAACTAGCTTCCCTAGCTAACTGGGGGGTTAGAGGGGGGGCGGAGCTTCCCCTTCGTTGCGTCGATTGTGCAATGGGGGTGTCACAGGGGGTTTGAGGGGGGTGGGTAGCCCCCTCTACGGGGTCCGGGGCAGCGCCTCGGGGAAATTTTTTTGGGACCCTATATTAGGTGCGCGAACCTACCTATGGTTTTGTGCATGGTTTTCACACATGGTTTTCAGTCCATGGTATTGGATGCTTCGGCATGTATAAATATGTATTGTAACATTGAAAGGATAATAAATGAAAAATATCAAGCTGGTAGTCCCGGTTTTGGGATCCAGGGGAAAATCTCTATGTATATGTGTTTTATGTGTTATGCTCTCGCATTGTTTATTTTCTATTCTTAGAATTTGTATGTAGGTAATTTATGTACGGGGTTAAAACCTACACCCTAAGCTATTTATAGTTCCTCCATTGGTAACCATCACTTGAAACTCTCGTGCTAGATATAGACGTCAATTCAAATCCTTGGATTTCTTACAATGAATAAAATTATCTACCTTAATCAATCAAAATTACTACCTTTTTCTTCTTGATATAACCTTCTATCTTGAGAGTTTGATGAGTGGTAATTCCAGCCAATGCATTGCAAGATATGGTCGGTTGGATTTCTTCAACCTCTAGAGTTGATTCCTGGTGAAGATCTTCTTCTTTTGACATTTCATCTTCCTTTTCTTCCTCCTCTTCATAATCTATGTAAAATAATTTATTCTCGGTACACTTATGACCTTTATTGTATTTGTTAGAACAACTATAACAAATCCCTTTTGCTATTTTTTTCTCTATTTGTTGTGGTGTCAACCTTGTAGGTTGTGGAAGGCTAGGAGTGACAACAATTCCATCTTTATAGTTGTGAGTGGTAGACCTCCTTGTTTCCATAATATTTCTTTCAACATTTCTCAACACCCTGAACGCATTCTCCAATGACTTAGGTTCCCAAAGGAAAACCTGATGTTGGATTTTATCCCTTAAAGTCCCTATGAAGACATAAGTTAGATGCTCCTCTTGAATATTATTTACCTTGATATTCAATATTTGGAAGTTCTCAATGTGCTCCACAATTGAACCACCTTTTTTGAGATTTATCAATTGACTAAATAAGGTAGTTCTCTTTGTATCCTCATAATGTGCTATCAATTCCTCCGTAAAAGTTATCCAAGTGACAAGTGATTTATGAGAACAAAGCCATCGATACCACACAAACTGATTGGGTTCTAAATATAAAGATGCAATGTGTACCTTTTGTGTGTGTTGCACATCATGTAGATCAAAGAACTGCTCCATCTGTAGTATCCATGTTACCAGATCCTTTCCATCAAACTTCCTCATATTGATATTTGGAATGTGATTACTCTTCAACCCAAATTTGGAGTCTCTAAAATCATGATTCACATTCCTTTTGTTTTCATCATGAGTTTCATGGAATACCTTATCACCACCAGGAATCCTTTCTTGTAGCAATTTCGTCAAATCTTTCATGTTTGCTTTTAAACCTTCCATTTCCCCTTTTATTTTTACTTTTAAACCATCCATATTAACATTCATCATCACTTCCAATTCATTTTTGGTTTCTCTTTGTGACAGTGAAAAATGTTGCACTTGTTTCTGTAATTTTGATATATCATGTTGTATTTCTTCCTCTTTTTCATGTGTCATAGTAGAGCTTTCAGTGGCCTTAATGGGTGTATTATTTTTCTTGTTTAAAAGTCATTTTGGAACCAAATAATGATATATATGCTTCACTATGCCCTTTGAATCACTTCAAACTAATTTTTCAAACAAAGGTTATGCAATTTTAAAAATACTCACCTTTTTTGTTTTTAAGAGTTTGATTTTGAGCTTGTTGATTTAGCCAACCTTGAAACTATTGTACCTCTATGATTTCAACCTCCTAAGGTATGAAACTTCATCTTGTGGTATCTTGTTATGTCTTCTTACCACCCCTACAAGTTATATCGAAATTGGATTCTTTGAGAGGAAGTTATGCCAAATCTCCCACAATGATCTGATTATGGATTGGTTTAGTATAACAAACTTATATGGGCTACCATGTGTCACTGTTTCGGCATTCAACGCTGAAAATTCTACCCAAAAATCTACATTCCATGCAATTTTAGTCACTTTTTACAAAATTCAAATCTGATGCTCGAAGAGAAATAGTACGACAATTTTCCTTGGGACACCTATTTGATACTGAATTCTGAAGCATACAGAAACCTTAACTTCCTTGGACCATATCTCCAAAAATATAGTGAAACAAGGTCTAAAATTTTAACCTGATGTTTATCAATATTTCACCTCCATATGGTAAAAATTTCATGGTCAAAATCTTCACAGGAGGAAAAGTTATAGTGAAAATTCCTCAATTACCAGTTTGAAGCAACAAAACCCTAGGATCAAGAGCTTTGATACCAAATGTTATGTACCCAAATCAAAATAGCATAGAAACATAAGAAAATATAGATCAATGACTTCATAATAATCCACTTTAAGTAGGAAAATCCTTTTACATCACATAAATGAGTAATTCTTGGATGTTCCAAATAACATGATACCCTTGGTATATATATGAGTCTAAAGGGTCAAAATATAATTAGGGCCTACATAACAATACTATTGTAAGGGCACAAAAATAAAAAAAATAGGGGTTACACTAGTATTATAGGGACCTAACATATAATAGACTTTTGGTGATAGGGAGAGCCCTAAGTTTCACTTTGGAAGTGTCTATAATATGGGAACCTATCACCCAAATAGATTGTATGTCAAGTTGCTTCTTAAGAGATATAAAGGAACTGGCCCTCTAAATGTTGAAAGAAAAAAGTTGTCTTACTCTTGCAAAAATAAAGAATTGAGGACAATAGAATCACGAGCAGGCTTGACCTTTTTGCAATCTTTGAAGGCTTTCTAGACAAATTTACTCTGACAAAATAGTGAGTCACCTCAATAAGGGACTCTTGACATTGTCCAATTGTATTAGAAATAGTTGTTGCTCAAGGAAATGCGATGAGATCCTTCAAACTAAATTCTAAATGGATGGAGGTGTTTATAGTGAGATAAAATCTTGTTGGAAATCTTATGATTCATCCTTTAACGAATTAGCTCTAACACAATTCTAAAAAAAATGAAAGAGAGAAAAAATTCCAGCGCAATGGGATAATGAAAAAAAGGAGAAAGATGACAAGCTCCTTTGAGAAATAGAAGAAGGGTTGAGGACATTATATAATAGTGATGTTTTTAGGTCTCTAAATTATGCCCAAAAGATTGAGGGGACGCCATTGGAAGAAAAAATAGGAACTTATAGTTGGAAAAAGAGAAAGGTTGATGAATCAAGAGCAAATCTATTTCGCTTCAAGCATGCGATGAAAATATGAATTTCTTTCATAAATATTCAAACAAAAGGAAAAATATTAACTCTATTTGGAAATTTGACAAAGGAAAGAATAAGTGGGCAAAAAATATTAAGGAAATGAAAAAATAATTCAAGTAATTTTCAAAAAAAATTAGGGAGGACTCTCAATCTACTATCACTAAATTTATTAGTTTATCCAATTCATTCCTTAGTTTTGTCAATAAAGACAATAATGAGGAATTGAAAAAAAAAAGTGGGGAAAGAGAAACTGCGAAAAACTTTATAAAGCTTCAAAAGGGATCAAATTCCAAGGCCAAATGACCTCCTCATGAATTTTTTTTTGGAATGTTATGAATTCATAGAAGATTATCTAAGAATAGTGGTGGAGACCATTAAAACCATTCGAAAAATGTTAGGATCCTCCAATAACACCTTTATAGCTCTAGTTCTCAAAGGGGATAATCCAAACTCTTTTGAAAAATCCAGGCCAATATCATTCTGTAATTATATCTACAAAATCATCTTAAAGTTGTTTGCCAAAAGACTTAAAAGGGTATAGTTTGGGTTCTTAGAGGGAAGACAAATTCATGATGTAATTAAGGTATCACAAGAAATCCTACGCTCCATCAAAGTCAGAATTCAAAAAAATCATCAAAGTGAATCTCTTCGAAGCTTATGATATAGTAAGATGCCTTCACCTAAGATTTATTTTGTTTCAGTCGGTCTTCTACCATCAATTTACGAGATTGATGATGAACTACCCTTGTTAAGGCCCTAACCCTTATTCATTATTATGAAATTAGATATGGTTAGGCCAATTTAGGATAGATTAAATCATGCTCATTTAATCCCGTACTTATATTAAAGGAGATTCAATTGTATAGGCATCTTGCCTTGTCTATTGAGCATATTGTATAAACAGGTATATTGATTATATTATATATTGTATATCGTATATTGTATTTTTTAATGCATGACTATATTTTTTGAGAGACTGATTGCATTGGTTTTGTCACAGTAGATGGTGATAGGGTCATTTGTTTCTATTTTGACATCATTCAATTTTTCCTTCATCCATAGTATTTGTGTACAACAATTTGTTGTTGCAATATACTCAGCTTCAACTATGGAGAGAGATATAGATGATTTTTTTTGCTTAGCCAAGATATAAGACAGCGTCCTAAAAAAAATGCATTTTCATTGGCACTCTTCCTTTCATCAATGCTTCTTTCCGAATCTGCATCAATATATGCTTTCAAGGTAAGGTTTATGCTCTTAGGGTGCCATAGTCCAAAATTAGGAATCCCATTTAGATATTTGTATATTCTTTTCACTGCTTGCATGTGTGATTCCTTAGGGGACGACTATAATATTGCCACCATTCCTACTGCTTGCATGATGTCTAGTCGTGAAGCTATCAGATATAGAAGCCCTCCAATCATTGATATGTAGAGAGTTGCATCTACTATAGGGGATTCATTGTCCTTAATCAACTTGCAACATGTAATCGCACGTGTGCTTACAACAACATAATCTTCCATCCCAAATTGCTTAAGCATCTTCTTGAGGTACATTTTAATGTTATGAATATTCCAGCATCAATTTGAGTTACTTGAAGTCAAAGAAAGAAAGACAACTCTCCAATCATTGAAAATTCAAATTCCTTTGACATTTACTGGGAAAAATTGTGACTCGTCTCATCATTGTTGCTGCTAAAAATCAGATCATCCATGTATACCAGTGTGATTAGTAAATTTTCTTTGTCCATATTCATGTAAAGGTTTCTTAATGGAACTCCTCTTTTGAATCCCTATTATTGAAGATATTGATCAAGTCTAGCATACCAAGCCCTTGTAGCTTGTTTTAATTCATACAATGCCTTCTTAAATTTGCAAACAAAGTCTTTATTTTTTTACAATTCAAACCCTTATGGTTGTCCCATGTATGCTAATTCTTTTAGATATCCATTTAGGAAATTTGAATTCACATCCATCTTATAGACTTTGAAACCCTTTGAAAAATCAAATGTTAAAAACATCCTTATAGCCTTTAGTTTGGAAATTGGAGCGAAAGTTTTTTCAAAGTCAATTCCTTTAATTTTAGTATATCCCTTGCACATCAATCTTGCCTAGTGAATCATCATTAATCTTCATAAATCATTTGCTTCAAAATATTCGAAAGTGTTTTATAGAGGAAAACCTTCCTTTCCATAGTTCATATAGAGTTTTATCCTTATTTACTTAGAATTTAGCTTTGAACATGATATAGATTGTTGCCCCAACTACCTCCCTCCAGAACTTAGCCTGTAAGTTAGCTTCCAACAACATTGTTCTTGTAGTTTCTTGTACATATCTATTCTTTCTTTCTACTACTCCATTTTGTTGTGGATTCCTAGCAATAAAAAATTCCCTCTTGATTCCATATTTTTCACAGAATTCATTGAATTCTCCTGAGGTAAATTCTCCACCTCTATCCATTCTTAAGCATTTGATCTTCAACTCACTTTCATTTTCAACTATTTCTTTGAAAGTTTTAAAACAATCTAGTGCTTTTGACTTATATCTTATGAAAAATACCCACATCATTCTAGTATAATCATCTATAAATAAAATAAAGTACCTTTCTCCTTATAGAGTTGGAGTTCTGGTTGGACCGCACATATTTTCATGAAAGATTTCCAAAGGATTTTATGTCGAACATTCCTTTGAGTTCAAGTTGGTCCTGATTTGCTTTCCATGTTGACATGGTGCACAGTGTTTGAGATTCTAGGGATATCTCTTACTACTTGAGTGTTGCTAATCTTCACCAAGTTATCAAAGCTTAGGTGTACCAAACTCTTGTGCAAAAACTAGATTTCATTTTCTTGACTCATATAACATCTTTCTTCTTAAATTTCACTGATAATGTATACATTATTTGTTGTTATTAATCTTCTTCTTACTAGTTTTCCTGAAGATGGTTTTGTTATCTCATATTCCTTGGAATGAAAGATGAGATCATGTCTCTAATCGCATTTTCAAAAACCTAATAATATTGATTCATCCCCCCCTCCCCTAGTATTTCCAACAATAGGAGTTAGAGCTAAAAAAACAAAGACTTGTATCTTCAAACAACTTCAACGTTAAGGAGATATGAACCATGTATCATCTTACTCAGGCTTGAATTTATATTTTTTTCTTTAAACTGAGTTGATGGCCAAAATGGAGGAGAGAAGACTCTTATTTATACTAATCCAGCCACTCATAAACAGAGGTCAAAATTCTAGTTTCTCGACTTGAAAAAACATTTCTCCTCAATGGAGAGGAGTTAGTGTTGAACAAAATTTAACTAGGTTCGGTCTTCATAAATCTAATTTTGATCTTTTTACTTGTAAACGAAAAGGAATATTATTTTTTTAAATTATAAAATGAGTTTCTTTCTCATTACATAGGTCCAGACATGTTCAAGTGCTATAGGAAAGTCAAAGAGTCAAAGAAAATGTTAAAGAGATCTTCTTAAGAATATATGTAATGTATATGAGTCAACCTAGTGTCTAGATCGGCCCTCCAAGACAAGCACAATCCTCTTGAAAAAGGAAGCAAGAAAAATGATGATGAAGGCAGTTATGTCGGCCTCAAAATGTATAAAAATATCAAGTCGGATCACATATGGAGACACGACGGTTCATTGGTTCATGTCAACTTGAATACATGGACAAACAACTATAAATGTGCAGCTAGAGTCACCATAGAGAGACAGAATTTTGGACAAGCCTCTACAACTTCATATGAGGAAAGGACCTTGGCATACCTCTGAAATCTCAGTAGCAATTACAGTGACATCTTTTGACACCTCTCTGAAATCTCGGACAAGTGAAATGGTACAGGAATCTCAGATGAAGACAATATTACAATGTTTTTATTGGAGAAGGATTTTATGGTTTTCGTATGGGTATGACAAGGGTATAAACGCTCCCATAGTCTCGGCATAACTATGATAAGAAGGAAATCAGTGATCGCACAATGATATACTCTCGGCATAATTGTGATCTCGATGCAGGGATAATATAATTACAGTCTCGGTGAAGATATCAATAAGAAAGACACAGTCATGTTCTTGTCATAACTATTATGATGAGGATCTCTATGATACTCTCTCGACATACTTTTATATGTTTTCATAAGTCTCAGTACAATAGTGTTGCGACAATAGTGATCTCAATAATGACCTTGATAGTATAGCAATAGTGAAGACTCAATGAAGCAGCAGTAATGATGATGATCTCAGCGACAAAGAAGAGGATTGGTTTCTTGGTCTTGGAGTGGCCTAATAGGTCAAGGGTCATGGTCTTGGTATTTGTAAATTGGAATCTCTATAAGAAGAATTTTGTGTGGGTTTTCCTCTCAAAGAGTGAGAGGTTTTGGCCCAGGCAAAAAGCCAACATTTTGTGTTTCTATCTCTTATAGTTTGATAGCTATTTGATGAGCTAAATAAGACACAGTTATGATATATATCATGACCAGGACACAAATTAACCAAGTCATTTTTTTCGCCCATTCATAAGTATTTCTATTTTGCATGGTTCAATTATTGGTTCCAAATCATTTTTTTGGTGAGAGTAGGTAACTATCATAGTTACCTGTCAAAAATTATGCTATTATATTGATTCAACCAAACCTAAAAAGAAGAAATCGGAAGTCTTGTACTAGGAGAAGAATGAAGGGGAGAATAGCCAATTCATGAACATGGAAACTCTAATAATAAGGAAAGATTGTACTAATAAGAAAAATCTTAGAAATAGTTATCATGCTAAGAAGAATCTCATTGACTACACTTTCCCTAGATTCTTCAATATGGTATCAGAGCTAAGGTGTTGAAGTCAAAGGAAGGGCAGCAAAAAGAGACACTCAAGGATCAGCTTCAAGAAGGGCATCAAAGCAAGTTGAAGGGATTTGTCAAGATTGAAGGATTAGTCCACAACGGCGAGGGGTTTTGTCCATATAATCAAGGAGACAGTCTACAAAAACAAGAAGCTTTTATCTCCATAGTCATCATCAAAAGGCCACAAAGACCTTAATCAAGATGCCTACAAAGCAAAGGACCTCAAAATCAAAGATCACATCATCTTGGAACAAGTTGAAACCCTAGCGGCAGCCCTGATCGACACCACCAAAAGAAGGCAAAACATATTAAAGGCAAGAAGGCATTGTTATTATCTTCAAGGTTATAAATCAAGCAAGGATCGTCTCCTTTCCCTAGAATAAGATCATCCATGGAAGCAGAAAAACATCCTCGTCAAAAGGAGAAACCTTTTTCTATTGAGGAAAAGGCTTTCTCATTTGAAAGATCATTCAAGAGGAAGATCTAATGCATCTGCTTCAACTACTTTCAACAAGATCAATGTGAATATTTTATCTTCACATCTCAAGTAAGTATCTTCATTAATCAATTTGGTCAAATGACTTCAAAATTGCAAGGAGATCTATAGGTTGGATGGGTCATCAAAGATTCCTTTCATGAAGAAGGAGGATAGACATAGTCCTCTAAGTAGTTAAAGTCATTGAACATATCAAAAGGTCTCCTCTGAATTCATGGAAAGGGATACTTATGAAAGATCCCCTCATATATCAATATTGGAGACATCAAAGAGATGTATATCATAAACTCATTCTCTGAAGGTGCAACGAAGAAGGTCACATGAAATATGATCTACATGAAAGTAAAGGGTATCAAAGGATGTAGGATATCTTCATAAGGTCCCATCTACAAGATATAGGAAGGAAGATAACCATCATTGATTCATAATGCACTAACAGATAATCAAGGTAACAAATATCCATGGGATAAGAAATTTACCTCATTTAACAACTTATGGTCTCTATGCAAAATAGAGAAATACAAGTTGATGGAAAAAGTATTGAAGGTCCAAAAAACTCAAACATGTGCAGAAAAGAAAGGAAAGTTTGGTCCTCAAGCAAAACAGAATAAGTATGGCTAAGATTCAATGTTATGGAAATATTATAGAAAGAATCTCATATCACTGGAAAGATGGAGGAAGCTGAAGAAGATGGGCCAAGGAAAGAGGGAGTAACAAATCTCTACTATGAGTAAGACGGTATCCCTCACAAAAGGGTCATATCATAAGCTCTTAAATCTTGTGTTATAGATATGACCAAGCTAATAAGATACATCGTGGCATCATGGAATCATTAGAAACAAGGGATAGTGGCATCACCATGGGAATCATGAAGGACAAAATCCATGGCAAACAAACATGAAGGATATAGCTCTTGGGAACCTTAATGGACATTGAAGGAAAGGAAGGAGTCATCCACGACAAGGATCATCATACATCAAGTCAAAAAGAAAACATCTGTCGAATGGGGATATACAATATCCTCAAGATTCTCTTATCGAATCCTCATCGAAGGGTTCACTAATTTAGAAAGGAAGCAAGTATTTCATCAGAAACTCCAACCTGTGGAATTTATGGATGATGATGACATAAGAAAAGAAGCAGATCAAGGGATTGAAGACACTTCAATCAAGGAAGTTGTTGAAAGAAGCCTAGATGACCTAAAGGTAAAATAAGGTATGTATGCTTATGTTTAATATTATAATTTCATGTCGTATGGTTGCAGGTAACAAGGATTATTACTTCTATCTTAAGAAGCATGATCAAGAGAAACATGATATCCTCCTCTGAAAGGATGCGGGAAGGCATAAGTCACACTAGATGAAATCAACATAATATGTCCTCATATGATATATGAAGTGGTCGACTACAATTAATAAACTCTGATTAAAAACTCCTAAGAATGGAATGTGTGAGGAAGGAAGAGATTATAACCCCGATAAAGGTGATCAACATCCAAAAGACAAAGAAGACTTAACTAAGAAATCTCCCGAAAAGATATGAGACCTATGATGGAAAAAGATGAAGACCCTTGACAATGGATATCTTTGGGAGATATGTCAACATGTATGCAAGATCTTGTCTTTGAGGTTTTTGCGAGTTTCATCATTGTCTAGATTATCTTCCAAATCCATCGCATAAGGATTCTTTTTCATCGACATTTCGAACCAGCAACGATGGTTCATCTTTAGGATGTGAAAAAATATTGAAAGACTGGTCTTATTTTTCCATTATATATATAGAGATGCTTAGCCGACAGATATAATTAATTTAATTATTCTTTTTTTACTTTTAGGTTTATGGTTATATTAATTATATTTGTTTTAATTTTCTAATTATATAATCATTTTAATTTAATTTTAATTAATTATTTCTATTTTAATTATTTTAATTTAATTTTAATTATTCCTTGTTTAATTATAATTATAATTCTTTTAATTATTAATCTTAATTTTAATTGTTATTTATTTTAATTAATTTTAATTTTAATTATTTATCTATTTTAATTATTAATTTTAATTGTTGTAATTATATTGATTCTATATTGATTAATTTTAATTGTTGTAATTATATTGATGTCCTTCGATGAACCACACTGGTTGGTTCGAAACGCGTCGACAAAATTATCTCTATGTGATTTTCGCCGAAGATTCTTCTCAAAATTGATATGGATCACACAAGCCTAAATTTTATAATTATTAATTTTAATTTTAATTGTTTTGATTGTATTTATTTTGATTATTTATTTATTTTAATTATTATTCTAATTAATTATTAATTTTTAATTTTTAATTTTTAATTGTTATAATTATATTTGTTCTAATTTATTTTATTTTTTTTCTCGATAAAGGCTAAATCTATTAAAGGAAAAACAAAATAATGTTACAAGGAAGTTGAAGCCTCAGGCAAGAGCCACTGAGAGCATTCAATGCAGCAAAATTGTCCCAAGTATGGGAGAACCAATTACAGTAATCAAGGAGTCAAACATTGGAACCGGAATACAACGATAAGATCATAGGAACCTGAAACTGTCAAGACCAGAAACAAGAAACAGAGACGCTAACCAGATCCGCAGAAGAGCTACAGGCTGCTGCCCCACCAGGAAAAAAGAACCAAGCTACCAAACTGCTGAGGGCAAAACAAGAACCACCATCCCAAAACCGCCTGAACTTTAACCAAAAGAACCATTAGAAAGAAACTGGGAGGACACGAGAATGTCCAAGTGGCATCACATTTCCACGTCCTAGTCCGGAAGCTCCTCCAAAACCGGGCAAGCATTGCCATACCAAGTTTCTTCATCCCTAGCCACGTCACCAGCACCACTTCCGCCTGGAGGAACCGACGAGGGACGGGTGTCGCTGGAACTACCTGCAATGGCCATCGATACATAGGCTCCATGAGAGTTGCGACCTAGTGGCTGAGAGTTGCCAGGAGCACCACCCTCGTCATGCTGCTCACCATGCCCTTCCACCTTGCCTTCATCTGCCAAATTCTGCTCAATGCCATGGTTGCCCGCCCTTCTGTGACCACCCTGAGAAAGATCAGCTGAAGTGCTCTCTGTAGCTTGAGGTGGAGCCTCTTCTTGAAAAAAGATAATAGTGATATTGGCCGAGATGATGGGTCTGTTTAGGCTGCTCTGAAACTTAAAGTGAGTAGACTGAAAAGCATTATGCGGGAAAGGCCTGCTGGAAGTGTTGGGAGGAGGCAAATTTGCCTGAGATAAGGGCTGAGTAGCAGGGGGCGGGGGTTGATCGACAGAATGAGCCGTCTGAGAATGCCCACGACCACCACAGCACCCTCCATGGCGGCTTCTCATGCGATGACGGACCATGGTGAGACCACGGAGGGAAAGCTCAGAAAAACGGGAATCTTTTGAGGGGAGACGAGACAACACCAAGAGAATTCGAGCAAAGTCCAAGGAATAAGCCTGAGAATGGAGAGAGGGAAGCGCAATTCCAACAGCAAGAGCCACTGAGAGCGATCCACTGAAGGCTGAAACCGACCTGCTGCAGAGAAATGCTACAAGGGACGAGCAGAGGCAAGAAGACGGGGAGTAAATACTGGGATGGAGAACCGAATTCGCCATGATTGTACCAGCAATTGCCTTGCCTCGGACAGAGTGAGCGGTTAAGTCAATCTTCAGGTAGAATCGCTCTCGCCTTAGGTGAGCCAAGTTGAGGCAGATTTGAGCATGGAGAACAGTGCTATTCTGCAACTAGCAAGACCGAGCGCTTGCACCCTTAATTAATTCCATAAATTGACATTTAATTCACCCGCATCCGGGTGTTCTAATTTATTTATTAATTATAATTAAGATTTTAATTGTTGTAATTATATTTATTATAATTAAAACTAATACAAAAAATAAATAAATCGAAACTAATACAAAAAATAAATAAATAAATAAATAATAAATCGAAATAAATATAATGACAACAATTATAATGATAATTATAATTAATAAATAAATTAGAACAAATATAATTATAAAAACTAACAATTAATAATTAATTAGAATATTAATTAAAATAAATAAATAATCAAAATAAATATAATCAAAACAATTAATAATTAATAATTAATTAAAATAAACAAATAATTAAAATTTATACAACTAAAACAATTATAGAATCAATATAATTACAACAATTAAAATTAATAATTATAACAATTAAAATAGATAAATAATTAAAATTAAAATTAAGATTAATAATTAAAAGAATTATAATTAAAATTAAAATAAGGAATAATTAAAATTAAATTAAAATAATTAAAATAGAAATAATTAATTAAAATTAAATTAAAATGATTATATAATTAGAAAATTAAAACAAATATAATTAATAGAACCATAAACCTAAAAGTAAAAAAAGAATAATTAAATTAATTATATATGTCGGCTAAGCATCTCTATATATATAATGGAAAAATAAGACCAGTCTTTCAATATTTTTTCACATCCTGAAGATGAACGATCGTTGTTGGTTCGAAACGCCGATGAAAAAGAATCCTTATGCGATGGATCCGGAAGATAATCTAAACAATGTATGCAAGATGTTGATACCTACAGAAAGATGTCATGATGAAGAGCCATCTCATAAGGTATGATTTGATTTAATATTATGTTTTGATTTCTTGAATAATATCTAGATAAGTTCATGCAGGGCTACTTACAAGTACAACTAGCATTCATGTGGTGGATGGAAGAAGCATGATGAGAAAGAAGTAGTCATATGAAGAAGGCCACTTTCCATGAAGAAAGGAATGACATGACGAACTAAGGAGGAAAGTGATCAATGGTTATTTACCTACAAGGAAGAAGCTCAACTGAATTTCATGACATCAAGGAGAGAAGTTGATCAAGCAGTTGAAGGACCCATTAAGAAGAATTTTTTGATGTGTAGAAGAGTCCCTAACTAAGAGGGAGCTCTGAAAATTTCCTGATCAAGTTCCTAATCAGAGGGAGCTTGGGTACATTCCTTCAAGAAATGGGCATATCTTCCCTAGTTGAGAGGGAGAGATAGACACAACATTCTTGTCTTCACTTTGGAAGAAAGAATGGAGGATTGGGTAATCACCTGGCATCTGACGCTCTTTGAGGATGTGTAGGGCATCCAAGAGAAAAGTAGGCAAGAGCACCGATATTCTTTGAGGGTTGGGAACCCAAGATAAGAATATTCATAGAAGTTCATACTCAGTAAACACTCGGGTGGGTATGTACCTTGAGAGACAATGATGAAGGTGTCTATAGTCATTGGTCTCGCAAGCATTGTTCTCTGATCTAATGAGAGATAGATCTGTCAGTCAAGGCCTTGCTATGGAAATAATTTTGGTTACTATGATGCTATACATATGGGTTACTAATCTGATTCTTCTTATGAGAAATTCTTCAGATTGAGAATGACCAAGTACCATTATGAATACCTCCCCAGTTAAGAGGGAGTTTTGGAGAAAATGTAACTAGGTTCGGTCTTCATAAATGTAATTTTGATCTTTGTACTTGTAAAAGAAAAGAAATATTATTTTTGTAAATTATAAATGAGTTTCTTTCTCATTACATAGGTCCAGCACATGTTGAAGTGCTATAGGAAAGTCAAAGAGTCAAAGAAAATGTTAAAGAGTGTTTATTGAGCATATATGTAATGTATATGAGTCAACCTAGTGTCTAGATCATCCCTCCAAGACAAGCACAATCCTCTTGAAGAAGGCAGCAAGAAAAATGATGAAGAAAGCAGTTATGTCGGCCTCAAAATGTATATAAATATCAATTCGGCTCACATATGGAGACACAACAGTTCACTAGTTCATGTCATCTTGAATACATGGACAAACAACTATAAATATGTGTCTAGAGTCACCATAGAGAGATAAAACTTCGGACAAGCCTCTGCAACTTCGGATGAGGACAGAACCTTAGCATACCTCTGAAATATCGAGTAACAATTACAGTGACATCTTCTAACACCTCTATGAAATCTCAGACAAGTGATTTGGTACAGGAATCTTGGACGAAGACAATATTACAATGTTTTGGCTAGAGAAAGATTCTATAGTTTTCGGATGGCTATGATAGGTGTATACACTCTCTCACAATCTCAACATAACTATGATAAGAAGGAACTCAGTAATTCCACAATGATATACTCTCGGCATAATTTTGATCTCGGTGCAAGGAGAATATAATTACAGTCTCGGTGAAGATATTAGTAAGAAAGACATAGTCACGTTATTGGCATAACTATTATGATGAGGATCTCAGTGATACTCTCTTGGCATACTTCTAGACATTGTCATAAGTCTTAGTATAGCAGTGTTGCAATAATAGTGATCTCGGTAATGACCTTGATAGTACAACAGCAGTGAAATCTCAGTAGTGACAAAGAAGAGGATTGGTGTCTTGGTATTGGAGTAGCCTAATAGGCCAATGGTTCATGCTCTTGGTATTCGTCAATTGGAATCTCTATAAGAATATTTTTTTGTGGGTTTTCCTCTCAAAGAATGAGAGGTTTTGGCCCTGGTAGAAATCCAACATTTTGTGTTCTTGTCTCTTGTATTTTCATAGCTATTTTTTAAACTAAATAAGACAAACTCTAATAATAAGGAAAGATTGTACTAATAAGAAAAACCTCACAAAATCATGCTAAGAATAATCTCATTAACTACACTTGCCCTAGATTTTTCAATGGTTATGAGGCATGTAAATACTCATTGGAAAGGGGTTAAATTCCTCTTTAAGCCTATGTAATTTTATTCCTCAATTGGAATCCCTTTGAATCAATAAAAAATAATATCTCCGACAAGAAGAAGAAGCACTTAACTAAATTTAAGTATTTTTCCTATCACAAGACAAGACACTATGCTTCATAATTTCCAAATAGGGGAAGGATGGAAAGGGCACATAATCAATTGTAATTGTGTCGACAAAATCTTAGCAGGAATTTGCTAGGAAGTTTGAAATTTAGTTCACACTTGTTTCCTACCTTTCCTTGGGAACATTATCAGTGGGTTCATGGCTACTGGATAATGGAGCCACGTGAGAGGGGCATGTGAGTTGTTTGACAACATAACTAAGTGGGACTTAGAATTGCATGTAGAGGTCAGTGTTGATTCCAAACATGCAGTGGAAGGGGTTGGAACGATGATATTCCAACTTTATTCAGTAGGCAGGCTAGAAGTAAAGGGCATGTTATGGGTCAGAACTCAGGCGGAGTTTGCTTGTATCTATGATAGAGAAGAAGGGGTTATGTGTGGCATTCCCTGATGGAAGGGAATTTATTAGACCCAAGGGATCTAACTCTTATGAGGACCACGTCATTAGAGTTAGAGAGACAAATTTATATAGGCTAAAGGGATAGCCTATTCAAACAATGGCAAGAAGCAAAGCAGTGATAGAGAACAAGGAGCAAGTAGCTCTGAAGGTTGAGAAGTTCAGCGGGAGTCAGCCCTTAAGTTTAGGTGGAGAGGATAAATCAACAGACTCCATCAAGTCTGTCAAGAAGGTCTCCTAGTATGGGCTGACCTTATAGGATGTTCAAGAGTAGGATTCTTTTTATGAATTAGACCAAGGGCAGAAGGACTTTGCGGATGTTTCCAAACCAAGTGGTAGGAAAGGCTTCCGTTTTAAATAAAGCAACCATGGAAATGGTTGTAATTCCAGGATCAAAGCTAGTTCCAGAGGTAAAATTACATCCCTCACTAAGAGGGATTGTTGATGTTTGTAACTTGGATAGGAAATTATACATAGGCCTAAGTGTCCAGACATGCAGGAGCTTACCTAATATTTCCTTAGGACACTTGCTCGAGTGTGAGAAAGTTGTTTTTGTAACATAGCCTAAGTTTTCAACTTATGAAAGCACATAATTATTATGTTGGTTGATTAGCTAAATTAAACTTAGGAAAAGTAAAGTAAATTACTTTAGTGATTACACTTTGATTTCATCCATTGATCTCAAGTGAGGCAAGATCTAATATCAGTGGTCAATCACTTTGGATATTAGGGTTAAGGATTTAGCTCAATGAAAACTTATAGAAGAAAATCTAAGGAGAGGAGAATACATGCCATACAACAACACGAGACATTGAGAGGGGCATGTTAGTGAGGAGTGGAGAAGGACTTACATTCTAGTATTTCAAGTTTGAGGAAGTGCAGAAGGCCGGCTTGGAGATTCAGATCAGCCAAGGTGATCGAGGACTAATCTAGGGCTTGATGTGATAGATTAGCTCCAAGACATTTTAGTATCTATAATCTTTCTTAGTTGGGCCATTATCCTGTATGAGATCTCAAGTAACTTTTGAATATTAATAGAGAATTGTTGATTAGGTAAAATGTGTTTGTGTCGTTGTGGCTAAGATTGGTTGTGCAAAATTTTCTTCCACTAATTATATTAAGAATTTAGTTGTGATGTCATTTAGTAGATCTGCAATTTTCTAGGTCAATGAATTGTTAAGTGCCAAGTTCAAAGAAAATTTAACATTAAGTACAAGTATGGGCTTCCCAAGATGATTCCATACATGTCTAATCGAACCACAATTACCACCACTTCATTCATGAATTTCTAGTTGATGGTAAACTTGAATTTTGAATTAGTTTTCCACTCTTAATTATACATATTGTCTTACCCAATCCAAAGGATATGATCGTAGATGATCATGAGTCTTTAAACCAAGTTTTTAAACTAATTATGCAAAGCTCATATTAGATTATGAAATGGGATCAAATAAATAATCTGTGATACTTTGTTTCATGTGGATCTTGATGGAAACTAACGTTATCATCCCCTTATCTCCCTCATGACTACAACTAACCAATGCTACTTACTTCTAAGTAAAAATCTAAAAAATATTTCCATAAAGTTTTGAGGCATTATCCACCCTATCCTCATCATCTATAGTTATCAAAGCCTTCTTCATTTTCCTATTTAAAGTTTCTTAAGGCACTTTTTCGGGTGAAATTTCTAGTAATCTTCTTTAATGTCCCTCTTTCTCACAAGCCTTGCATTTCTTTTCAAAATGGGTTGCTTCCTATGTTGTTTCCATAATCTTCTCGTTGATCCACTTCTTATTTTTCCTTTTTCTTTGTTCCTCTTATGGTTCTATTTCCTTATGTATGTTAATATATTTCTTTTCCTTGTCTCTTTTAAGGAAATTTGCTTGAATGCTTGCTTCCTCAATTTCCTCAGGCTTGAACAACATTAATTGTTTCTGAATTTAAAGAAAAAATGTTACCAAATATTTTTTTCAACATCTCTAGAATTTTTAAAGAGAGAGTTAGCTATATAGTTCTCTTCCTAGATTCTATAGTGAATTCTTGGATTAACTGCCATTGCCTTTGCTCAAAATAATGCCCCACAATCTTTTGGTACTCCATATATCTAGTTGGGTAGAACTAGGATTTGATCAAGTCAATGAACACTTCCAAATTGGTCACCATTGGTTGATTTTCTAGTGTTCTTCTTACTATATCGCTCTATCACCATGAAAAAACATGGCCTTTAAGATTTAATACAACAAATGCAATCTTATACTTTATGGTGATTTCATATATACCAAAGTACACATCCATCTATTTTAGCCATAGATTTAGTTTGATTTTTTTTCCCAAAAGAAAAATGGTAATTTCCATTAGAAAAAAAATGAAAATTACATATAGTAGATGTTATCAAGCATATCCTACATTATATATCCAAAAGGATGCTGAAATGTTTGTTGTTATGCACAAAATAATTATTAGTCTATATAATCGCCCACATAAAGTTACCACAGTGCTCTATGTATATGAGTATGTTCATACATATGTTCAGATCTAGATACTATCTACAATAATAATAATAATATATGAAAAAAACATATATAGATGCCATGTGTGGATCCCCTGTGGCCGCATACTATCAGCAAAAAGTGTCCAAAAAACTTTTTTTTACCCCCTTAAACTGTTTGAATGTCGTGTTCTATAAAGGGGTTGTGATAACACTAATAGATATTTGTTCCACTTTGTTCACGAATCATCCATGTGCCTAGAGCCTGTTGCGCCCCTTCTTTGGATAGCTAATAAAAAATGGTGTTTCTCTCCCTATAAACATGTGAACATGAGATGTCAACAAAACAGGATTTAATCATGAAAGTGTCCTCCATTAAATTTTTGGGTGTGTGTGTATGTGACATTGGGTTGTCCAATTTAACTAGCCAACGATAATTTTGGAGTCTCTTAATATTTGTATCTTACTGCACCCCTTCTTTAAAGCAAGCAATAAAAGTAGCTTCAAGTTGAATAGTACAGCAAAATTGTTTTTACGAGAACCAAAACCAAAACTCATTTTATAAAAATGATTTTCATTTAGGTAGGACAACTCCCCCTCCACTGTTGTTCACGTTAGCAAATCCATCAAAGTATGCCCAAGGCTTTGAATGATCAATCACCTTAGTCGTGATCATGCGATTTGTATCGATGGATTGTTCTTATGGGATGAGTTCATATATGGCGAGAAGGCAAGTTCCTAATTTTCCAGGCTTGAACAACTAATCTTTGAAAATATTCTTGTTTCTACCGATCCATATAACCCAACAAATAAGACTCAGAATATTCCATAGTTTTTTGGAATTGGGTTCCTGGCACCAATTCTGTCATGCTTCATTTATCGAACCTCCTCTCCATCTATATCGGATACCTAATGATTGATATGTCAGGTTCCATATTCTATTTGTTTTCAAACATGATATGAATAGGTGATTTATCGGTTCTTCTGCAAACTAACATAATGAACACCATGTAGGTCTCTAAATAACACTTTATTTAATTTTTTTGTAGTGGGGATTTTGTTTGTGAGAATACACCATAACAATAATCTGGATTTTGGAGGAATTTTTATCTTCCAAATGTTATTCCACCACCAGAAAATTACTTCAAGTTTTTTAAACCCATATGCAACAAGATATCCTTCTTTGGGACTATATATACCCCTTTTTTAATGAATCCATACCAATTCATCATCCTTGTATGTGATCCTAACATGTGTTCTGGTTAAATAATTTGTGAATTTCTGCTAAGTCTAATGCCATTATTTGGGTATATTTAATCCTTGAGATAACATTCATCCTTGACCCCAAATGGGCATCACATCTGGGTCAGAAATCTGACTGATAGATTTGATCCCTTTCCCATTTAGATAATTTATGAAATCGGGAGGGAGAGCATACCTATATTCACTTCCAGACCAAGGATCAACTCCTATCAGCGTTTGTTCCCCCATCGAATTCTCCATGCCAATCGAGATTCAATAATGTTAAAGGATGCCAAAAATGCTTTCCAGATAGTTGATACATTAGATCTGTATTTGTTTTATAGTTGAACCCATTCAATAATAGACAAAGGATAGTGTTGGGTCCCTATAATACTAGTGATTACCCCATTACTATTGTAGTTGTACCCCTTATTAATATTGTTGTGCCCCTATTGCCCCCATATTGTTATTACTGTGCCCCATAGAATCCCTCTATTGTTATTTTTGTGGCTTTATATTATTATTGTTAGGTCGGCTGGGTTATATTGTGACTCCTTAGACTCCTATATATAGGAAGGAGGTTTTGTCATTTGAATCATCAAAGAATTGTTCATTTATGTAAATTAAAGGAGGTTGCCCCCTCGAAGAGGCTAAATTTTAAGGCGTTGATCTATCTTTTCTATCTTTTTCTTGAGCTGGTTTCATAACATTTGGTATCAGAGCTTTGGATTCTAGGGTTTCGCTGCTCCAAACAGGTCATCGTGGAATTTTTGCTATAACTTTTTTTCTGTGACGTTTCAGAAGCTAAAAAATAAACCCATTTGAGAAGACATCACATTGAATCTCGGGTCCGAATTTCAGAGCTTTTTGCGCTATATTTGCGGAGATATGATCTGAGGAAGTTGGTCTTTTTGCAGACTCCTGAATTACATTCCAAACAGGTGACCTGGGGAAAATAATTATAACTTTTCCTCTGAGCATTGGATTGAAATTCCGTAAGAAGGTGCAGAAAGAGGACGGACTGTAGTTTCTTGTATATATTTTTCAGAGCCAAAGGTTGAAACAATGACTCATGGCACGTCATACAATTTCGCTCTACTAAACTATTCTATAATCAGGTCACTGTGGGAGATTTCGCATAACTCTTCCTTGGAGAATCCAATTTGGATCAGATTGGTGGCATTGGAAAGAGGAAACAGAGGGCTACCACAGGTTGCAATTTCAGAACTGGATGATCTGAAAGTACAGAGATACATCAGAGGCAATATCGAGCTCCTACAAAGTGAAAAAAAAGGTGTGTAGATTCTTTTAAATTTTTGCTTAAGATTGGTTTGAAAAATTATTTTGAAGGAATTCAAAGGGCTAGTAGAGCATTATTAATGGTAACTAATGCCCCAAGGAAAGAAAATGCAAACACCTAGTAAGGAACCTGAAAGCTCTAGCATGACTCATGAAGAAGAAGAAGAAATGCTATATGATATATCAAAATTACAAGAACAAGTGCAACAAGTGTCTCTTGCACAAAAAGCAACAGAATCTAAGATGGATGGTTTAAGGAAAGATGTAGAAGCTAAGATGGATGGTTTAAAGAAAGGTGTAGAAGCTAAGATGGATTGTTTAAAGAAAGGTGTAGAAGCTAAGATGGATGGCATGGAAGCTAAGATGAATGGCATGGACGCTAAAATTGATGGCATGGATGATAAGATGGAAGAATTGAAGATAAATATGAATAAGTTACTACAAGAAATGGTCACTAATGGTGAAAGGGTACTAAAGGAAACTCATGATGAGAACAAAAGAAATGTTAATCATGATTCCATAGACTCTAATGTTGGATCGAAGACCCACCATATTCCAAAAATCGATATGAGGAAGTTTGATGGCAAGGATCCAGCAACATGGATATTACACATGGAGCAATTTTTCGATCTCAATAATGTGCAAAACACACAAAAGGTACGTATGGCAACTTTATATTTGGAACCAAATCAATTTGTATGGTATCAATGGCTTTGCTCTCGTAAACAATTTATCACTTGGGCAATTTTTACGGAAGAATTGATAGCACATTATGAGGATACAAAAAGCAACACTTTTTTTAGCCAATTGATAAGTCTCAAACAAAAGGGTTCAATAATGGAGCACATTGAGGAGTTCCAAAAATTGAACATAAGGGTAAAAGATATTCCAGAGGACCATAGGATTGATGTGTTCATAGGGTCTTTAAAGGATAATATCCAACATGATGTTCGCCTTTGGGAACTTGATTCATTAGAGAAGGCATTCAGGTTAGCAAGAAAAATGGAAAGCAAAATTATGGAAACCAAGAAGCATACCACTCACAACTATAAAGACAGAAGTGTTGTTTCCCCTAGTCTTCCACAACATATAAGGTTGAGACCACAACAATTGGAAGAAAAAAGAGAAAAAATGATTTGTTACAGTTGTGATAGCAAATACACTAAAGGTCATAAGTGTGCTGAGAAGAAATTATTCTACATAGATTGTGAAGAGGAAGAAGAAAAGGAGCAAGAAAGGTGAAAAGAAGAGGATATACTCCAGGAACAAAGCCTAGATGAAGAACAAATGAATCTGACCATATCTTGTAATGCATTGGCGGGAATTACCACTCCTCAAACCATCAATATAGAAGGAAAAATCAAGAAGAAAAAGGTAATAGTGTTGATTGATTCAAGAAGCACCTACAATTTTATTCATTGTAAGGTAGCAAAAGAATTGAATTGCTTCCTATATCCAGCACCAGAATGTCAAGTGATCATTGCAAATGGAGGAAAAATAAATTGCTCTGGAAAGTGCCATAATATCAAGCTATCCATGGGAGAATATGTTTTGACTAGCCCAATGCTTTCCATTCCAATGGGAGGTGCTGATGTTGTACTAGGAGTCTAATGGCTACAATCCTTGGGTACAATAGCCTCTAATTTTCAAGAACTTTTCTTCAAATTTTCTACGGAAGGAAAGGAAGTTGAATTAAGGGGTATTGTAGGGAAACCAGGAAAGATAATTAGATCTAATGGTATGACAAAGCTTCTAAAAAAGGAACAAAGAGGTGTAATTGCACAATTATGTTCGCTAGATGTTTCCACATCGGAATCATCTATTTCTCCAAATCTCCAAAATGTCCTGGACAATCATTTCAAGGTATTTGAGACTCCCAAAGGTCCCCCACCTATGCGTGATCATGATCATGCTATTCATCTGATTCCAGGAAGTGTTCCTCCAAACATCAGGCCGTACAGATATCCCTATGTCCAAAAGAGTGAAATTGAACATATGGTTGCAGAAATGCTAGAGGCTGGTATAATTCAACCGAGTCAAAGTTCTTTCTCTACTCCAGTAGTATTGGTGCACAAGAAGGATGGATCATGGCGCATGTGTCCGGATTATAGGCTCAACAAGCTCACTATTAAAAATAAGTTTCCCATTCTTGTCATTGATGAATTACTGGATGAATTGCATGGATCAATTTACTTCACCAAGTTGGATCTTCGTTCAGGATATCATCAAATCAGAATGAAGACTGAGGACATTACAAAAACAACATTTAGAACTCATGAGGGTCATTATGAAGTTTTGGTCATGCCTTTTGGCCTTACCAATGCACCTTCAACATTTCAAGGTTTGATGAATTCAATTTTCAAACCATTCCTTAGAAAATTTGTGTTAGTATTTTTTGATGATATACTAATCTACAGCAAGTCTTGGAAGGATCATGTTGAACATGTTGACAGGGTGTTACAACTATTGGAGGAGAAACAATTATATGCGAAAAGATCCAAATGTTTCTTTGGAGTCCAGGAGGTGGAATATCTGGGTCATATTGTATCTCATGAAGGAGTTAAGGTAGACCCTAGCAAAATTAAAGCCATTAAGGAATGGAAAATCCCCACATCCATAAAGCATCTGCGAGGATTTCTCGGGTTGACAGGGTATTATCACAAGCTTGTCAAGAATTATAGGAGAATAGCAGCACCTCTAACAACATTATTGAAGAAAGATGCATTTTCATGGACTCCGCAAGCAACAAAGGCCTTTGAACATCTTAAAGAGGCAATGTGCCAAGCACTGGTCTTAGCTACACCGGACTTCACAAAAACCTTTATTGTGGAATGTGATGCTTCAGGAAATGGAATTGGTGTTGTTCTAATGCAAGATAAAACACCCATTGCTTTTGAAAGTCGTCCAATCAAGGGAAATTTTTTACACAAAGCTATTTATGAGAAGGAAATGTTGGCAATACTCCATGCACTTAAGAAATGGCGACCCTACCTAATGGGAAGACACTTCAAGGTAAAAACGGATCATGATAGCCTTAAATACTTTTTAGAACAAAGATTATCCTTTGAAGAGCAACAAAAGTGGGTTACAAAGATGTTGGGTTATGACTTTGAAATCATCTACAAAAAAGGGAAGCAAAATGTGGTGGCAGATGCACTCTCAAGAAAGGATGAGGATGTGGAAGCATTGTTGTGCACCATTTCTATTATCCAACCAGATTGGATAAACGAAGCAAGGGAGGAATGGAAGAATGACGAAGAAGTGTGGGCACTTATTCGAAAGTTACAACAAGATTCCAGTACGTCTGATACATTTAGCTAGCAAAATGATTCGTTATGGTACAAAGATCGCTTATACCTCTGTAAGAATTCCCAGCTAAAACAAAAGATTCTTATGGAATTGCACACTTCTCCCCTAGGAGGGCACTCAGGATTTTTAAAAACTTACCACAGGGTTAAGAAGGAATTTTTTTGGATGGCCTTAAATCAGATATTCAAAAGTTTATGGCGGAATGTTTGGTTTTCCAACAAAATAAAGATGAAACAATTAAGACACCGGGTCTATTACAACCTTTATCCATTCCAAGCCAACGTTGGGAGGAGGTTTCAATGGATTTTATCACAGGTTTACCCAAGTCTAAGGGAAAGAGTGTCATCGTGGTGGTAGTTGACAGACTTACCAAGTATGCACACTTTTGTGCATTATCACATCCTTTTAAAGCCAGTACAGTTTCTACTGCATTTATGGAAACAATTCAAACGCTACATGGAAACCCAAAGATTATTGTAAGTGACAGAGATCCCATTTTCACTGCAAATTTTTGGACATAATCATTTTCTTGTCTTGGTACTCAGTTAGCTCATAGCTCATCTTATCATCCTCAATCTGATGGGCAAACTGAGATAGTAAACAAATGTTTGGAAGGATATCTTCGTTGCTTTGTATCTGATAAACAGACACAATGGGTCAAATGGTTGCCTCTAGCTGAATGGTGGTATAACACTTCCTTCCATACAGCAACAAAAATGACCCCATTTATGGCACTTTATGGGTATCAACCACCATCCATCACATCATATTTAAGAGAAAATTCTAAAGTTTAGGCAGTGGAAAATCACATCGAACATCAACAACAAGTCCTCCAACTCTTAGAGGATAACCTCGTGTTGGCACAGAATAGAATGAAACAATAGGCAGATCAACATCGCAATGAAAGAAGTTTTGATGTAGGTGATTGGGTATTCCTACGGCTACAACCATATAAGCAAATATCCCTCAAGCAAGCTAAGAAGGATAATAAATTATCGCCCAAGTATTATGGTCCGTACAAGGTGTTGAAAAAGATTGGCACTATGGCATACAAATTGGAGCTTCCTGCAGCTTCTCGATTGCACCCAGTTGTTGAGTCCCAAACCTGCATCTTCCCTATATACCTTTTCAGCCTTCTTTTCCATTTATTTGATCCACCAAGCTGTCAAATCATTGCATATTAGTCTAAAAAGAGCTTATGAAATGGTTTCCTAACTATGTTTATGACTGCTATTTGATTTAGATTTTTATTCAAGCAGCTGCGGAAACTTGTCACTTTCCGCAGCGAGCTCAAGTTTCCGCAGCCATTTTATTAAAGACTATGTTACAGGTGTCCAATGGAGAATCCGGCCACATGGGCAAGCTGCAAATGACATGTACATGGAGCGTGTCCCCTCAGTTCAGCCGAATCACTCACAAACAGCCATGGTCAAAGACGGTCAAAGGAGGGGTCAAACCAAGAGTTTTGCGGTGGCACGGCTCTGTTTTTCCCACATGAAGGTTTTCGTGGCAAGATCCTCAATTTCCGAAGGTGTGCGAACACCTGTGGATCAATCTGTGAACTGAATCGAGCAGCCACCACTCCATGGATTTATCTGTCATAATTACCATACTGCTAGATCTCAGGCCGTGGATATTTATGTGTCTGTTTGGCAGTGTAGAATCTAGGAATTAGTTATAGCATTTTCACTTATAATAACGCGTTATCAAATGCTTGACAGTTAGATTTTCATATGTAATCTTGACTGTGTTTTACGAGCCACTATACCGTGCTCTATTTCTATGTTTTTACTGCACTTTAATATATGAGAAGACAGCATTCTTGAGTTCCATTTCTGACTGAGTATTGATTGGCTGAGGTTGCAAAGGGCCCCTGTACACCAAAGCCCTGTATCTACTGTATAATTTCTCGCCTTCTTTCATTATGTTACTGCTTTTATAATTAGTTGCCTATATATATATTTCCTGATGTTTATAACTAACTGCTATTCATCTTTTCCTTTTATGCTTTCTTATGGTTGCTAGCTGATCAGTCTTTGTCTTTCAGGTTCTTGTAGGCAGCCCGGGAAAATTACATAGTTTTAATGACTACTGACATGAGATCATATTGTCCTTTCTGCTGATTCATTTACTGAGTTTTAATTCCAGCATTGTCATTTCTTTCAGTTTTGCTTTGCTTATTTACTTTTCTGCCACTTAGATATCATATTACTCATCTGTTTATGATTTCCTTCCTATAGCCAAGCGACTCAATTAGTGAGGAATCAGAATATTATTTGATGTAATATGATTTAGTTTGATTTCCTGCAAGTTAGAGATTAAATTACTTATGTCATTTTCAAGAATTGAAATATGAATGAGTAGTTAAATCTTAGTTTCCTTTTATGCAATTTGATTTCCTACAATTTAGATATCATATTACTCAACTTGTTTATGATTACTTCCTATAGCTGGAGCGAGTCGAAAGGTGAAGGGTCAGAATGTGGGTTGAAGTAGTGTGATTTGGTTTGCTTTTCTTTCAGTCTTTGAGTTGCTTTGAGTTCAGTTTTTATTTTCTTTTCATACAACAGTAAGGATACTGGGCCATTGTCACTAGTTCACTGTTTTGGTACATTTATTTCCTTTTGAGAATTGATTTCATCACAGTCAGTTTGAAACCTTCTTTTTGAGAACTTTAAAGTTTTAAAAATCATTGTAGAAATCATCATTACCATCCATACTTGAATCATTGTAGAAATCACCATTACCATCCATACTTGACTTTCAATTTCGCCATCTCACACTAGGGAATCCACAGAAGATAAACACAAAAACAAACCAAAAACTCAAAAACGACAAAGAGCTAAGAAATCGGTTATCTTGCATATACAATGCACTTCACTTCAGCAGTTTACGACTCCCGGATTGACATTTTAAATAGCAATTTAGGACACACTAAATTGACCAAACATTTTGGCGTCGTTGCCGGGGAAGTGAAACTAGGTAGCCAATTTCTTAAAAAAAAAAAAACAAGAAAATTTCAAGGAAGGAAAATTGATAACCTCTCAAAGTATGCTCTCCTCTTTCACTTAGTGTGAACTAGAGGATCAGAAAAGAGAGAGTTATTGGTTTAATAATTTCTTGAGTATGCTCTCTTCTTGCACCTAGAGTGACCTGGAAGATCAGAAAGAGAATTATTAGCCCGACTTGAAGAAAAATAAAAAATGACATGCATAGAGCAAGATATTCTAGGGGAAGGTTTTTAGCTAGGGCCAAGAGTTCGATTTTTACAAATCCATCTACTTCAAGGAATAGACAAGAGACACCTCCATCATCTCCAACTCACACTCCTAGCCTTAGGATTCCTGGAATTCAAGAGGCAGTAGTTGAATTAGGAGACTCTCCCACACCATCCATCGAATCTGAATTAGGAAAAGATCCTTTCTTTCCTTCTACAGGGAGACACATTGTACTTGAAGAAGTAGAATCACCTGAAGAAGAAGAGGGACAAATTCCTCCTTGTTCGCCATTAGTAGAGGAACCAGAGGACTCTGAAGTCTCTGAGGAAACTATCATGACAGAGGAAGTAGTAAACGGATTCGGTAGAGGTAGAGGTAGAGGAGGAGGAGGAGGAGGAAACAATGGAGGAGGTAGAGGTAACAATGGGGGAAATAAGGATGGAGATAGCTCATTCGGATTTCCTATAGTCGATGAGGATTCTCGAGCAACAATGAAAAACATCTCACCATCTGTCCTCCCAAACTTTCATGGGTTAAGAAATGAGGATCCTGAAACATTTCTATTTGAGTTTGAGGTCGTATGTCAAACTTATGATTATCTGCAAGACTCTCAAAAACTCAAATTGTTTCCTTCAACATTGAAAGGAGCTGCTTTGAAATGGTACATGGGATTAGTCACTCAATCCATTAGGACTTGGAATGATATGAAACAAACATTTTTGGATAGATACCTGGACTATTGTATGCCCACCAATCACAAGGATGAGGTATTCAAAATGGTGCAAAGAGAAGATGAAAACTTAGAAGATTTACTTGAAAGATTTCAATACAACCTGAAAAGAGCAAAAATGAATAACTTAGATGAGGAAACCTTGAAAGCCCTTATATTAAAAGCCATTAGAGATGAATGGATAGATATTTTGAACATGATGGGAAAATGAGATATATCTCAACTTCCACTTCATGATATAGCAGAGTTATGTGTCCATCTCTCAAGGGGAAAATCTAAAACTGGAAAAGGGCCTAGAGATCCTTCTCTCATTAGAGCAAACAAATCTGCAACTGGATCAGTAAGTAGGGCTGAGATTGGCAACATGCTTGATGAATTCAAAACTGATATCTTAGGGAGTCTTAGTGAGAAACTAGACACCCTTAAAATACAAAACAAACAGAAAGCAGAAGCTGAAGCTTTGGCCATCTTTTGCCCAAAATGTAGAAAGAAACATGCTCTAAGGGAATGTCCCTTGGATGCAAAAGTTGTAGAAATATGTGTGATTTGTTCAGAAAACCATGAGACCAAAGATTGTCCTTCAATTCCTGGGCTCAAAGCTGTCTTTCAAGAAGATCCAAATACAATTGAGTCTCTTTGTTTTGTTGCAAGGAGACCTTGGCAGGGGCAACAAAGCCAAGGGTTTAACAACTCTATGAACTTTCAAACCCCACCAAATTGGAATCCTTGGCAACAACCTTGGTCCCAACCTCAAAATCCTTTTCAATCATGGGTACAAGGTATGCAAAATCTTTATGGGAGATTTTCTCAATTTTATCAATATCCTCCATCTTTTCAAAACCAACAAGCTCCACAACTTCCAAATCAAAATCCACAACTATCATTGCCATTTCCACAATAACAACAACCTTCTCAACAGAATCCAAATTCTCAACTCTTGCTTCCATTCCAACAGAAGACAAATCAATTACCTTCCCAGCCATTTTCGAACCCCAACAATAAAAACCCTCAAAATGCTTACATGGTAGAAGGACAACAATTTCCTACCTATATGATTGTTCCTCTCAATGATGTACAACTCAGATCTGGTAGAATTTTAGATACGCCTTCTATAGATGCTCAAAAGCAAAGCATTTCTGAGGAAGATTCTCTTGAAGCCAATAAAGGTTCTGAAGCATCTCGTCAAAACCCAAGCATTCAAAAAGAAAAAGAAAAAGAGACAACCCCCACAACTCCTATAGTTGAGCAACCTGCATCTTCATCCACACCTCATTTTCCTGAAAGATTACAAATTGACAAAGGGGTGGAAAAACAAATCTTGTTGCCTGACTATGATTTCCTAGATGAATTAAAGAATGTATGTATCAAGATTCCCTTGTTACAAGCCATTAGAGATATTCCTATTCTAGCAAAAACAATAAAGGAGTTGAATCTTAAAAGACCAGGAAGGAAACCGAGAGATACAAGAAGAATCCACCTAGTAGGAAAAATTGTGGATATCATTATGGGAAAAATTACTATGCAGAAGTATGTAGATCATGGTAGTCCAATTGTCAAAACACATATCAATGGGGTAGAAATTCCAAATACTTTGATTGATTTAGGGGCTGCTATCAACATTATGAGTAGACAGACTATGGAACAGCTGAAACTTCCTAATCTTCTTTTTACACCTACCTTACTGCAACTTGCAGATCGATCAATTATCAAACCAGATGGTGTATTAGAAGACATTTCGGTCTCCTTAGACTCTTGGGAATATCCAGTAGATTTTATGATTTTAACTCCCAAGAGTAATTTAGGAGGACACCCTCTCATCTTAGGAAGACCTTGGCTAGCCACAGCTAATGCTTTTATCAGTTGTAGGTCTGGAGATACGTATATTTTTTATGGTAATTTGACAAAGAAATTCAATCTGTATCCTCCAGCAAAAGCAATTACAGAAATAGGAGATAATGAGTGGGTTGATGATGAGGATACTATACAACTTGTCTTTACCATTTCTGAAATTAGTGAAGATAGTCAAATTATGAACACATTAGAAAACTTTGAAATATCTTCAGAATATGACCACACACAATTTCAGTTAGATTCTGACATTGAGTATCTATCATCTAGACAAATGTCTCTTTTCTCTATGGAAGAGTTTGGTAGTTCCGCCATTGAGATCTTTCCAGGTAAAACATTGAATATCAACAAAAACTTGGAAAAATCACAACAGGGAGAGCTAACCAAAATCTTGCAAAAACATTCTACTGCATTTGCATGGGAGTATACCGATATGAAAGGTATTGACCCTAAGACTTGCATTCATCACATCTATATCGAGGAAAACAGTAGACCAATTAGACAACCTCAGAGAAGGATGAATCCAAACCTTAGGGAGATAGTGAAAGAAGAGCTCCAAAAACTACTCAATGTAAACTTCATTTATCCAATTTCAGATAGCCGATGGGTTTCTCCTTTGGTTATAGTACCTAAAAAAATGGTAAATGGAGGGTATGCATTGATTACAGGGAATTGAACAAAGCAACTTTGAAGGATCACTTTCCTTTACCTTTTATCGATCCGGTATTAGATACTTTAGCAGGCAAAAAGTATTTTTCATTTTTGGATGGTTTTAGTGGCTATAATCAGATTCAGGTAGCACCTAAAGATCAAGACAAGACCACATTTACCTGTCCATGGGGAACTTTTGCTTATTGAATACTTCCTTTTGGATTATGTAATGCACCCGCAACATTTCAAAGGGCAGTACTAGGAATATTTTCTGATCTAATCCATAATTGTGTAGAGATTTATATGGATGATTTTACAGTTTATGGTAATTCATTTGAAGAGGCATTAAAGAATTTGGAAAAAGTCCTTATAAGGTGTAAAGAAACAAACCTTTCATTGAGTCATGAAAAATGCTTTATGATGTTTACTGAAGGTATTGTTTTGGGACATCATATTTCGGGGCATGGGATTAAATTTGATAGATCAAAAGTTGAAGTCATCTCCAAGTTGCCTATTCCAAATTGTCAGAAAGATGTTAGAGGTTTTCTTGGATTTACTAGATACTATAGAAGATTTATCGAAAACTTCACCAAAGTAGCATCTCCACTCTTCAAATTACTTATAAAACACTGTGAATTCAAATGGGATCCTGATTGTCAATCTGCATTTGAAACTTTGAAAACAAGAATATCTGAAGCACCCATTTTGAGAGGGCCAAATTGGAAACTTCATTTCCATATTTCTACAGATGCTTCAGATACAGCTCTAGGAGTTGTGTTGGGTCAAAAGGATTTAGTTCCTTTTGCCATTTACTACACCAGTAAAAATTTGACTCCCACCGAGTTAAACTATACTGTGACTGAAAAAGAGTTCTTAGCTGTTGTTCATGCAATCAATAGGTTTAGACATTATATAACATGCTATGAAACTTTTGTCCATACTGATCATTCTGCAATTAAATATCTAATGAAAAAACCTGTTACTAATGGCAGAGTTAAAATATGGCTCTTACTTTTACAAGAATTCAATATTACTGTGTTGGATAGACCAGGGAAACAAACTACAGTAGCTGATTTCTTGTCTAGAATCCAAAATACTAACGAAGATTCTCCTGTAGAGGATAAGTTTCCAGATGAATATTTATTTGCAGTAACTACTAAGACTCCTTGGTATGCAAACATTGCTAACTATTTGGTTACAGGGAAGCTACCTCCACATTTATTTACTAGTGAAAAAAGAAGAATTATTCAAGAGAGTTCGAATTATTCATGGATTTCTAATGAATTGTTTAAAACAGGGCTAGATTGTGTGATCAGAAGATGTGTTCAAGAAGATGAAATGCCTGACATCCTTAAGGCATGGCATGATGAACCATGCGGTGGACACTTTGCTGACAAAAGGACGGCCTATAAAATCCTTTCTTTAGGATATTGTTGGCCTTCCCTCTTCAAAGATACAAAAAAATATGTCAGAAGGTGTGACAGCTGCCAAATAGTTGGGAGACTGACTCTTTCAAATGAAATGCCATTACAACCACATGTACTCATCGAACCCTTTGAAAAATGGGCTTTAGATTTCATTGGACCCATTAATCCACCATCTAAACAGAAGAAGTATATATTGGTATGCACTGATTATGTCACTAAATGGGTAGAAGCCAAAGCATTGCCTTCTGCCACTGAAAATTCAGTTGTTCATTTTCTTTATGAGGATATTTTTACTCGTTTTGGTGTCCCAAGAGTAATTGTGACAGATCAGGGAAGTCAATTTACATCTAACTTGATGGAGAAGCTGATGGAAGAATACAAAATCAAGCACAGAAAATGTACTCCTTACCATCCGCAAGCAAATGGTCAAGTGGAGTCTACAAACAAAGTTCTTGAGAGCATCATCACCAAAACTGTCTATCTACACAGAAGAGATTGGGCAGAGAAGCTTCCTGAAGCCTTGTGGGCCTACAAAACTACATGGAGGAACACAACAGGGCATTCTCCCTATGAACTTGTTTATGGGAAAGAAGTCTTGCTCCCCATTGAATTTCAAGTCAAGACTTTCAAGATGGCAGTTCAGTTGGGGATGAATCTATCAGAAGCCCAAAAGCACAGAATCGAGCAGTTGAATGAGCTAGATGAGATCAAACAAGAAGCAATTCTAAGAACTGATCTAGTTCAACATCAAAGAGCTAAGTGGCATGACAGATACAACAAAGGGAAAAAGTTTCAAGAGGGAGAACTATTGTTTGATTCCAAGTTTAAAGACTTCAAAGGTAAATTTCAGACTCATTGGCTTGGGCCATATGAGATTGACAAAGTCTTTAGCAATGGAGCGGTAAGAATCAAGACCATTGATGAATTTCAAACTCCTCTCATTGTGAATGGCCACCAATTGAAAATGTATCATAAGCCACTCTCAAAAGAGGAATTTGTCAAAATGTTTCAAGAGAATTCTGCAATAAGGTTGGTGAAGAAGAATTCTTCTTCCCCACCAGCCTAGCCTTTGTTTCCTTTAGTTAAAAATAATAATAATAATAATAATTTGTATAAGACTGAAAACCAATCACAGATTGGCGGTCTTATACAGAAAATGTAGAGTGAAAATCAGGGACACCTGACACTCTATATTTTCCAAAAAAAAATCTCCTCTCCTTCTTTTTCCATCTTCACTCCACCTCATTTGCCATTCCACTCCATCTCCATCTCATTTTCATTTCACTTCACTCCGCTTCACTTTCACTCCATTCCACTCATTTCATTTTCATTTCATCAATAAAAGTCCCTTTCAGGACTATTTTCACTCATTTAGTTATTATCTAACTATCTTTGTTCAGCTAAGAGGGTGTTGTGCAGTTTCTGCAGCTGCTAGCAGTCTTCGCAGCCAGAAGCAGTTTCCGCAGCCACCACTCTGTTTTTCAAATTCACAGTCAAAATGTTAGTGCAATAATCATGAAAATGTAGGTGTAATTGAGCATATTCTATGAAGACATGGAGCATCTCCAAGACATCAAGGAAGAGTAGTTGGTTAAAATCTATGAGCAAGAAATGACAAGGTTTCCAAAGGTATGAGCAAAAATTTTTAATCAAATAGCAATTAAAGTCATGATTCTGCATAGTTATCAAACCATAAAAGCTCTACTATGTGCAATGATCGGTACGATAGCTCCATTACCCACTCCCATTCCACGATATTATTCCACACACCATGCATTCATTTCTTAACGGTCTCATGATTGATTTCGGGTTTAAACTCATAGTTGATTGCACTTTCATTTACCACCTGTACTCATGAGATGTGGCCTATCCCATTATGACTCCTCTCCACCGCATTTTCCGTAGCCATCCATTAAAACGTGTAATATTTCGTACACAGCCGTTTAAATCAAAAATCTCGACCTCACTCCATTCCCTTACCATTCTATTAAGACCATCCTCTTCACATACATCCGCATTTCATCTTGTGAACTCATTTGCGGCTGCTCATCCTCTGTTCCACCTGTAATCCCGAAGCATTCCCGTTACCTGCTATCCATCTACCGATTGCAGCCACTGCATTTTACCATAAACCCTGCAACCAAGCCACCTTCCCTCTACTAAACCCTCACACGCAATTGAATTTTTAGTTGAAATTCAAAATAGAGGAAGGAATGGGAAAATTACTAAGGGCAGAACCAGAAGGACTGAAATATTTAGAAGGTTACCATCAAGCAAAAGATTTGCTGAAGAAATCCAAATGGTTACGCTTCATCCAAAAGTTTAAGGGCTATAATAAAGAGGTAACCAAAGCTTTTGCACGGTCTTTCGATGGCCAAATGGTGGAGATTGGAGACTTGAAGCTCACGGTGACTGAAACAACAGTAGCAGTTGCCACAGGCTCACCCCAGGAAGGTGAACGATGGTTCAAAAACAAAAGCGTGGATGAACAGACATGGAGAATTATGCTAGGAAACCCAGGTATGGACACCACTGTGTTTACGAAAGGAATTCATGTTCATGTGTTGAAAGAAGAATGGGCCAGTCTGTTGTTAGTTATCCAAAAATTTATCACTTGCGAAGGATGCTTTGGTTCAATGTACATGTACCATGCTAGACTGTTGATGAATTTCTTAGAGAGTCAAACTCTTAATTTGCCTTATTTCTTACTGTTGAGTTTGAAAAAGATGAGTATTACAGTCCAAAAACACATAGGAAATATAGAACCTCATTTATATCATCATGGACTTGTAAAGATTCTCATTGAGGACCAACTAAAGAAAAACAAAGATACCTGGGAACAATTCTTGATAAGAAACTACTTTCAAGAGCCATCTGAGGCATCTGAAAGTAGTACACCAAAGACACCAAGAAAGAGTAGGAGAAAAGAAAAGAGTGCCATAGTCCAAGACTCTCCTACTACAAAAACTCAAGAAGTTGGTCAAAAAGAAAAAGAGAACAGAACTAAGGACAAGAAACAGAAAAAAGTGAAAGGCAAAAGAAACATACAAGAAGTCTACCAATCACCTGAGCCATCTATAGAGGAAGATTATCAAACATTGTCGGAGAGATTAGTGCATCTTCAAGAACAGGCTGCTATAGCAAAGAAAAAGGAAAAAGGGAAACAGAGCATACAAGAAGGGAGTACTAGTCCACCATACTTAAGGAGAAGCACCAAGCTAAGAGGAAAGGGGAGTAAAACACAAGTAAAATGGCCCCACTTCATTGACTTGGGTGGGGAAACACCCGAGAAACCTCCAGCTGGCTGTAGTCCACCTCGTCCTCAGTCAAGTATTGAAACTAGTCCTCCACATATTGATGAAAGCCCTTCTCGGCCAGAGCTAGAGAGCAGTCCTCCTCCTCCACAAGATTTTGAACTCAGTCCAAGAAAGACACCTGAAATAGATCCCAGTCAACAGGAGCTATATGACTACCTTGAATCTTTAGAAAAATCAGCTGCAGGTCCAAGTACCACTCTGCCCCACATGACACCGGATGCACAAGTTCAATCCTTAAAGCAGGAGGTATTTGAATTAGAGGTTCTAAACAGGCATATCAAGCAAGAAAATGAAGCACTCAAGGAGCAGAGCAAAGTAGATAAAATTATTCATATTAACGCTATGCTTCATTTGGGACTATGGAAAAAGAAAAACAAGAAACTAAAGAAAAAGTGCAGAAAGTTGAGCAGAGAATTGATCAATCTCAAATTCAGATGTCTAATAAGGAAACCCAGGATGGTGGTAGCACCAAAGAAGAAGAAAAGAGGGCTAGATGTCCTAGCAGAGGCTTCAGAACATATGGATTAGAGGGGAATGACTAAATTTTGTTTGCATGAGGACATGCAACACCTTCACAGTGGGGGTATGTTGAGTCCCAAACCTGCATCTTCCCTATATACCTTTTCAGCATTCTTTTCCATTTATTTGATCCACCAAGCTGTTAAATCATTGTATATTAGTCTAAAAAGAGCTTATGAAATGGTTTCCTAACTATGTTTATGACTGTTGTTTGATTTAGATTTTTGTTCAAGCAGCTGCGGAAACTTGTCACTTTCCGCAGCCAGCTCAAGTTTCCGCAGCCATTTTGTTAAAGAATATGTTATAGGTGTCCAATGGAGAATCCGGCCACATGGGCAAGCTGCAAATGACATGTACATGGAGCGTGTCCCCTTAGTTCAGCCGAATCACTCACAAACAGCCATGGTCAAAGACGGTCAAAGGAGAGATCAAACCAAGAGTTTTGCGGTGGCACGGCCCTGTTTTGCCCATGTGAAGGTTTGCGTGGCAAGATCCTCAATTTTCGGAGGTGTGCCAACACCTGTGGATCAATCCGTGAACTGAATCGAGCAGCCACCACTCCATGGATTTATCTATCATAATTACCATACCGCTAGATCTCAGGCCGTGTAGATTTACGTGTCTGTTTGGCAGCGTAGTATCTAGGAATTAGTTATAGCATTTTCACTTATAAATAACGTGTTATCAAACGCTTGACAATTAGCTTTTCATATGTAATCTTGACTGTGTTTTACGAGCCACTGTACCGTGCTCTATTTCTATGTTTTTACTACACTTTAATATATGAGAAGACAGCATTCTTGAGTTCCATTTGTGACTGAGTATTGATTGGCTGAGGTTGCAGAGGGCCCCTGTACACCAAAGCCCTGTATCTACTGTATAATTTCTCGCCTTCTTTCATTATGTTACTGCTTTTATAATTAGTTGCCTGTATATATATTTCCTGATGTTTATAACTAATTGTTGTTCATCTTTTCCTTTTATGCTTTCTTATGGTTGCTAGTTGATCAGTCTTTGTCTTTCAGGTTCTTGTAGGCAGCCCAGGAAAATTACATAGTTTTAATGACTACTGACATGAGATCATCTTGTCCTTTCTGTTGATTCATTTACTAAGTTTTAATTCCAGCATTGTCATTTCTTTCAGTTTTGTTTTGCTTATTTACTTTTCTGCCACTTAGATATCATATTACTCATCTGTTTATGATTTCCTTCCTATAGCCAAGCGACTCAATTAGTGAGGAATCAGAATATTATTTGATGTAGTATGATTTAGTTTGCTTTCCTGCAAGTTAGAGATTAAATTACTTATGTCATTTTCAAGAATTGAAATATGAATGAGTAGTTAAATCTTAGTTTCCTTTTATGCAATTTGATTTCCTGCAATTTAAATATCATATTACTCAGCTTGTTTACGATTATTTCCTATAGCCGGAGCGAGTCAAAAGGTGAAGGGTCAAAATGTGGGTTGAAGTAGTGTGATTTAGTTTGCTTTGCTTTCAGTCTTTGAGTTGCTTTGAGTTCAATTTTTATTTTCTTTTCATACAGCAGTAAGGATACTAGGCCATTGTCACTAGTTCACTGTTTTGGTACATTTATTTCCTTTTGAGAATTGATTTCATCACAATCAGTTTGAAACCTTCTTTTTGAGAACTTTAAAGTTTTGAAAATCATTGTAGAAATCACCATTACCATTCATACTTGAATCATTGTAGAAATCACCATTACCATCCATAATTGACTTTCAATTTCGCCATCTCACACTAGGGAATCCACAGAAGATAAACCCAAAAACTCAAAAACGACAAAGAGCTAAGAAATCGGTTATCTTGCATATACAGTGCACTTCACTTCAGCGGTTTATGACTCCCGGATTGACATTTTAAATAGCAATTTAGGACACACTAAATTGACCAAACACCAGTTTTCCATGTTTCATGTTTAAAGAAGGTTATAGGCGACAAGCTCCCAGTTCAAACAATATTGCCAGAACTTGACGAGGAAAGAAAAATTTTATTGGAACTGGAAGCAGTCACAGAAACAAGAACTTGACAGCTACGAAATTGATCAATTTCGGAGTATCTTATCAAGTGGAAGAACTTATCCACTCAGGATTCCACATGGGAGGATGAGAATTTTATACAGAAGTATCCAGAACTACTCAAGCATTGAGGACAACACTTTTTTGAAGGAGAGGGGCATGTTGGGTCCCTATAATACTAGTGATTACCCCATTACTATTGTAGTTGTACCCCTTATTAATATTTTTGTGCCCTATTGCCCCCATATTGTTATTTTTGTGGCTTTATATTATTATTGTTAGGTCGGCTGGGTTATATTGTGACCCCTTAGACTCCTATATATAGGAAGGAGGTTTTGTCATTCGAATCATCAAAGAATTGTTCATTTATGTAATGTAAAGGAGGTTGCCCCCTCGAAGAGGCTGAATTTTAAGGCGTTGATCTATCTTTTCTATCTTTTTCTTGAGCTGGTTTCATAACAGATAGATGTACTTCCTCGCAATAATCTCCATTAAGATACTATTCGTCATAATCAATCTCCAACCCACCTTTGCAGCCAATGCCATTGAGAAAGTGAACAAATATTTGATGCCCCAGCCACCCCACTTCTTTCGTAATGCAATGCGCTCCCATCTAATCCATGCAAAAAACCTTCCTTCCTTTTCCCCGCGCCATAAGTATTCACAACATTTCTTCTGAATTATGTGTAAAATGCCTTTCGGGATCTAGGAAAGAGCCATCTAGAAAAATAGAATTGCTTCTAGTACATATTTTACCAAAACCAATCCTCCGCTCAAGATAATGAGTTGTGACACCATAAGTTGAGCCTTTTTTCTATCTTTGATATCATCCACATCTAGTACGTCTTCCTATAATTATTGGGTTTAAGTCTAAATCCCAAGTATTTTATGCCATCCTCTAGACTAGCCACCTAGTAGGGATATATCATCCTGATGTATGTTATTTCATCCCTAGAACAGCCAGAAGTTGTAATGGTTGATTTATGTGGATTTATTTCCATACCTGAAGATTTTCTAAATAATTGATGTTTTGATGCAAGGCAGCAGCGTCACACCTGTTGGAAATAATACTGAGAGGGGGGGGTGAATCAGTATTATCAAGTCAAATATTCCCTTTTTCAAATCCAGATAATATACGCTACTTCAGTTAATTAAATCTGTGTATATACGCAACTATGTAGAAGGAAACCCGTGTATACAATGCAAAATTATAATTTACTTTATCTTGCAAATGTTGATTGTTAATTTGTGTATCAGAATTAAATAACCAGTAACCAGAAACAGTAAAACAGAGCAGAAGACAATCACACACAAGAACACAAGATATAAGGTGGAAACCCAATGTGGGTGAAAACCACCTGCTGCAATTTGTCTCTATCTTCTTTTAATTAGAAACTTCTTTTTACAATGTACTGGTGCAGTCCTTTACCAGTACGCAGGCTGCAACCTGCAGAGAGCTACAACCCTCTCTCGTTCTCCAGCTTCTCCTGGAAGGGAGCTACAACCCCCTTAGCTCTTGCACTAGCCAAGATACTAGTACGTAGCTGCTGGCCTACAGAAGGCTACAACCTTCTCTTTCTTCCAGGGACCACGTTTCATAAATTTTCAGACTGGATCCATGAACATCAATCAATCATCAGAAATTTTTGAATCAAACAATATCCTTTTCACCAATTAGAACTGAATCAAGTAGATACTTCTCTGAAAGTTGTACCCAAAACACAGTAACAGTAATAACACACCAAATTCTGAAGCCAGACCACTACAGCAATAAACAAAAGCAGCTAGATCACAACTCAAAAGATATACGCTACTTCAATAACCTGAAACCTACGTGCATATGCTTCTGAGTGTGGACCAACCTCCGTATGCACTTTTTGTATTCACTGAACCAGCGTGTATTGTTGTGGGGAAAAATGCCTATGCAGGACGATCCTATCCACCTAAGGTGTGACAGTGCCTTAGCAACAAACAGAGACAGCTATTCTGGTTTCTTCCTTTATGAAATGGGAAAGAAGAGAGATCAATGGACTTACCGGTTTCTTCCGTTTGTCCCTCGATCTAGATCCTCTTCTCTTTGGGTGTTCACAGCTACTTGCCTCCTCGCAAAACCACAAGAGAACAGCTACTTGCCTTCCTGCAAGATCACAAGAGAACAGCTACTTGCGACAAGAGAACAGCTACTTGAGACAAGAGAAGAACACAACACAAAGGCAGATATTCATATTCATAAATGATTCAGGATTAGAAATAAATCAAATACACTAATGCAATCATACATCAAAGATACATCAGTGTATAGGAGAAAACCAAGATAGCTTTATTGATAAATAACAAGGTTTAGGAAGAGATACAACCCAGAGGGCTCCAATCCAGCATCTCCTTCCCAGCAGAATGGAATTCCTATCTTCACCTCCCTTCAAAGCATTAATCACCCAATGATTCCAGTCTCAAACCAACAGCAATTCTTTGCAATAACAAAATTCCAGCCACTAGATCTCATGGAGGAGAGATCCATATATAGATGTTTTGGAGAGAGGATGAGTTAGCTTGAGATCTGACTAGTGTCCTCTCCCTCTGTTAGTTCTTGAGTCCACTTGGAGGTTCTTGCTTCCACTTGGAGATTTGGAACCTCTTACTCATCACCAGTCGAATTCCCTGAGGCAAGTGTCATTTTGGAAGCTTCCTAGGTTCTGACACCTTGAGGAATGAGTCTGCCACATGTCCAATCTCGCTCAGCGCAGGTAGCCAGTGTTGCAGTTGACATTCAGCGCAGGTAGCCAGTGGAGCCATTGACATTCAGCGCAGATCGTCAGTGGAGCAGTTGACATGATCCTGAATTGACTTGTTTTTGAGTAGTTTCAGGTGGAGAACTTCTGTGAATTGCTGTGGTTTGTTAGCCTTGTTCCTCTAGGGGTAGGAACAACATGTTTAGGGACTTTGGATCCCTTAGATTATGGACATTTCATGCTCCATGCTGTAAGGCACAAAAATGTCTATAACAGTTGCCCCCTAAAGTATGAGGCCGTTTATCGGGTGAAATGCTTTATCCAGGAGGGTCCGAAGTTCATCCATTTGCTGGGAGGAGACCTGTAATAAGATACAATACAATACATTATTTTTCATACTGCTTTCATGATCTAGCTGAGGCGGGCATTCCCATGCTCAGCTTTATAAATTCATTTCTGTACATAGAACAGACAATCGTCTGATGGTAGACTGATAATTTTGGTGAAATTATCATCCTTTGAGTAGGATGATCATCTGCTGCAATGATGTACATGTCAAATGTCTTTATATTTCCTGAATATATATCGCAGCCCGGATGGATGAAACTAGATTCGGGGTCTTCAAACTCGTTCGATCTTCACTCTAAGTACAAGTCGATCCATGTGAGAATTGTTCTGAAGTCGAACATGGAAAGACATCGCTTGATTACCGGTCAATGATGTAAACCGTTAACAAGCGCGAGAGGAATCACCGATAATGATAATGACCCTCAAGGTACTGCAGTACAATTCACGTGGTGTGAATAAAGGACTTGGCGTCGAACACCACGCAGAAATCTTCTGGTCGAAGGTCATTGATGTATACCTGTCGCCGGAAGTGAGAAACTTGCCATTGAGGTATGCAAGCTTCAAAGTACTGAAGGGGTTGTCCCTAGATCAACTTCTTGGATAATGAGCTGATGTCGACAAGAAGCGATCCGTCAAAGGAGGGCCTTAATGAATCCCACATCAATGACACGGAACGGAGCTAATGATTTTAATGGAGGTGAAAACGATCTGTGACATATGATTCAGGGTGGCGGTCATGAATGGATGAAGGATAATGTATGGCAGTGGATGGGACCCGGTTGACTCTTTCTGAACGACTTCTCTTGAACATATGGCGACACTGATGCGATGGATCGGTAGCATTACCCCAAATATGGATGGTATGGCGAGACCATGGTGATGTGACCGGTGAATGAAACAACCCAACCCGATTGTGGTACGGAGGAAAAGTGTCATGTTCAAGAGCGACTTGCTACCATCAAAGTTTTCTTGAGTTTCTCCCAATTTTTCCCCAGTCATTGCTGACCAGTACCTCTTTATTTTTGTCAAGCTTGAGGAGGATAACATATGCTTGTTCTATAACCTGCCCTTCGGGCAAGCCCATCGCTATGTTTTAACGAGCCTAGCGATAGTGAAACTCGTTCTCGTCTAAAGACAAGTTTGTCGCTATTTAGTGATTTTAACGAGTCTAACGACAAGGATAACTCGGTCCTTTTCATTTTTAGAGAGTCTGAAAAGGTACATAAAGTTAACTCCAAAAGTCCTTTTTCGTCATCTAATCCCTTAAGTCCGAAAAAGTATAAAACAATACAGAAGGGATGAGTTTTCGATAATTTTAACGAGCCGAATAAAACAAGCGCTCGATCTTTTTGTGCAATAATCCCTCAGGTCCAAAAAGATTAAAATCTAGAGGAGGGATAGCACTTCCGGTTGCTTTAACGAGCTGGAAGGCCAAAACTCGGCAATATTTTCATATTTTACGAGTCAGTTGAAAAGAGCTTAAAGAAGACTCGTCTTTTGAGGAACGAGTGATGAACAGGGTTAGCAGCTGATTCCAGGTGCAGGTTGGAATTTTCCAATCACGGCAGTGTCACTAGGATGGCTAGGTGAAATCACTCTTTGCAGCTATTCCTCAAAATGGGTAAACAATCATATGGAGGTGAACGATCGGCCAAATGAAAAGTGGATGTGACGGTGCAAACACGACCAAGGCTTTAATGGCTGATAAGGTTACATTCACAGTGGTTATTTACGGGGTGGCGCTTATGTTTATTTTTTAACGAGCATGAATTCCGCGTTAAAACTGCTCGGATCTTGCGTCTATTTTTTAACGAGCATGAACTTTATGCTAAAACTGTTCGTTTATACCAGTCATATGATAAGAGTGTCTCATCAAGATTCTATTTTTTATGGAGCTTCATCTCACTAAGCTTTGCTCCGCATCCTTTCTTTATGCAAGTTCGGAAACGACTAATCCTACGAGTTTAAAGGGTTAGACCTACAGGTTTAAAGGGAAGGACCTAAAAATTTAAAAAATAAATAGCCGCCCCTTGCTTGCACTCCAAAAGGTTTGCATGCCCCCAGGCATAAAGTACGATTTCAAGGTTACCTCTACTTCTTTTCCTTCAAAACAATTGTTTTAAAGAGAGAGGCTTACCTCTCAGGTTACCCAAAGATTGTCTCGTTCGCGGCTACGAATAAAACACTTCTTCGGCGATGTCTACCAACGGTGAGCGACGACGCCCGCCGACTCACATAACTTTGACAAAAGAATCTTATTCTAGAACAACCCCTCTTCCTAGACGGACGGGGTACGGACTAGTCATATTCTCCCGCGGAAACCTACTCTATACCCAAAGTTTCCCTGCCGAAGCAGACCAGGACGCATGCCCCCTGGGTTCCAGTCATATCCTCTCGGATTACTCGCGCTCATCAGGAGGACGGACCGTGGGTTGAGACACTTCTTGCGTGAATAGACCATTTAGGGATGGTACATGACTATTTGCGATGCGTGATCCGGGAAATGAAAGTTGGTCCACGAGCTTGACCACTCTTCCTTCATGCGGAAAACACATTACTCTAAAGAGTGAGGAGACGACGGCTCCCATGCAATATATATAGTCTCGTCCAAGGAGTAGGTTATAATCCAAGGGTCCTTGAACGACCATCACGTTCATTTGAACGGTCTTCCCTTTCAATGTTATGGGCACATTGGGGAGGATCCCTAAAGGGCGACTGGTTCCCTTATCAAAGCCTGATAGATTTCTCATTTCAGGCAAAAGCGCTGGCGAACCAAGCGCTTTCCAAGAAATAGAGGAAAGGATACTCACAGATGCCCCTTCATCAATAACTGTGCGAGCCATTACCATTCTGTATATTTGGACAATAATTCTGAATTGTATGCTAGCTGGCAAGCGGGGTCTGCCTAGTTGGTTCCAGTCGAAGGACACAACTAGGTTGCTTGGTGGTGGGACCGAATAGACGGCCGGATATCACTCTGATGAACTTCCTTCCTGCGATAAAGGAATGGTGGCATTTCCCCCTTGATCATCAGAGTCAGTGTTGATGAAGAGAATTTGGACGGTGTCGTCTTTATTCTCCTCTGTGATGGTGTCATTCGAAGATAGAGCCTCTGAAGGCAAAACCGGGTCAACTGCCGTTTCAACCTTTAGACTTTCGTCAGGTGTGGATTCAGACGGTTCATCTTCAATGACAAGCGCTTCAGCCGACCATCTGAGCGGGCCAGCCGGATTCTCAACTAGCGAAGGACTTGGCAAGAGTTTTTGATATCCAGGAGGAAGTTGCGCTCGTAAAATCGGGCGATCTTCCAGAACTCTTTTTGCCTCGTCTAAGAAGGGACAACGGTGGATGGCGTGATCGCCTTCACACAGTTTGCAGGGAAATCTAGCTTTCCCTCTTTTTCCTGTGGCTTCACTTCCACTAGTTGACGGTGAGCAGTCAACATGGCTATCAGAGGTCGATGCTACCGAATTGTGCAAACGGGGAGACCAGTCCCTTAGTATCCGAGGGATGTAGGGACAATCTCTGTGGAAGTGGTCTCCCTTGCATATGACGCATGGCGATTTAGGCCTTCCCAGTGTTGTGTGTGGATTTTTGTCAGACGACACTTGTTTGCCCCCAGTCGCCTTTGGCTCCTTCTTCTTCTTCTCTTTCTTCTTCTTCTCCTTCTTCTCCTTAGGAACTCGGTTTTTTGCTTTACCAGTTCCATCAAGCGAAGAGGAAGGAGGAGAGGAAGATGAAGTCGAAGGCTGGTGGGCAACTCTGGTCTGGTCTAACTGTTGACTCGACTGTTCAGGAATGGTGGTGTTCTGAACGACACTGGTTGAAAAGAGCCAGACTGGTAGGCCAATTGTCAGTCCTGGAAGCGACAATGTGGCCATGTGGGGCGCACCAACTTCTCCCCAAGAGGAGAAAGGACTAGGATTTCCACCAAGGGGAATTCCTTGGTTGGTGGGCTCCATCTTTTCAACCTAAAGATCAACGCGAGAATAAAGGGTGATTGTTCCGTTTAAAATAAATTGTTAACGACGCTTTAGACACAACTTGCTTTTTCACTTTTAAAGAGTCGAGAAAAAGCTAAAGATGACTCTAGTCTCCTTCGATGTTTTAACAAGCCCGAAGTGACAAATGCTCGGATGGACTTTTTCTGTTATAGAGTCTGAAAAAGGCCAAAAGAAACTGCTCTGGAGTTCTAGGCAGAGGGTGTGCCAAACTTTTCGCAAAACCGCAGAATACTTTTTAGGGTACGGGCGGTCGATCTTCCTGAATGTTGTGTTCAGTGCATTGCGATCAGTAGGGCGGCCGACACGGCTTCCTAAGGATAAAGGTTTTATGCCTATAAGGGTCTCCCAATATATACGCGACGGTACGTGGGAGCACAATCTGTACTAGCGCTATCGTCCCTCAGGAGGAATCACCCACCTTCCACGAGATCGACAGTCACTAGGCTTAACGACGCCGGAACACGTCTCTAGCCTAGACCTCTATGTTGTGTGTTATGTTGCAAAGCGTTGTTAAGTTCATTCAGTTTATTTTAAGTTGATCTTTTTTAGAAGTTTGCCTTTCTGGATCACCACGAGATGTATGGTACAATTCCTAAATGCAGTGTAAGATGATAAGCAAGCTTTATATCTTTCAACTTTGAAAATCCTAGCTACTAAGGGAAAAGAAAGACACCATCTTTTCTCAAAGAGCAGTCAGCACACTCTAATGCACTGTTCCTAAATCAAGCATGCAAACTTATCAAAATGCAAATGCACAATGCAGGTGTTTGTTTTCCGCTTTCTTAGTATTGATGCCTACAAAGAAAGCTTTTTGTACAACTTTGAATTTGCTTTTAAATGACAGATACAAACAAGTTTACTTTTTCGAAATCAACAAGGGTAGAAGAGATTACAACACTTTGCGACTTTCGAAATGAACACTTGTTTCAACACTTAAAAGAGACAAACTCAAACCAATAAGCAAAAGCAAATGTATAATCAACTGTAAACAGCCAATGAACTCTCTCCTAAGATCACAGTCAATCAGATCTGAATCAAGGGCTACAGGATGATTATTTCACTCATGCAAAGGAAAACTATAAATGACGCCACAAACACATAAAAACACTCACAGTCTTTTTGTACAAAAGGAGGTGGAATCTAAGCAGAGAAAAGGAGTTATCAGACTGGTACCTATGCTGGTTAAAGGCTGCAAAAAACAGAGATCAAAACAGGGCAACAGAGAGCAGAGAACCCCAGCTGCACAAGGACAAACTGGTTCAGCGCAACCTCAACACTGTGGTTTTGACATTCAGCGCAGGTAGCCTTCACGGGACCTGCGTTGAAATGCAGACTGCCTTCACAGCAGTCGCGCTGAAGGAGAAACTCTCGTTTCTCACTGGGTTCTAGGTCACAGATTGCTCAAAAATCAACGGTTTCAGGCCAAATCAGAAACACAAGCAAGGTATAATCAAAGGGATGCTTTGAGAGGGTACTAATATCTATCACAAAGGATCATCAAATCATTTTTGAGTCCATTGTTCAGATCATAGACAAAATCCAGTGAAGGATCAAGGCAGCAACTGTCTACTTTGCAACTGAGAATAGCAGAAGCAGTTCGATTGTTGCTGTTGAGTCTATGAGGTAAACAATGATAGAAACACAAATAAAATGACTAAAACAAATGTCCCCAGCGGAGTCGCCAATTTGTTGTGGGGAAAAATGCCTATGCAGGACGATCCTATCCACCTAAGGTGTGACAGTGCCTTAGCAACAAACAGAGACAGCTATTCTGGTTTCTTCCTTTATGAAATGGGAAAGAAGAGAGATCAATGGACTTACCGGTGTCTTCCGTTTGTCCCTCGATCTAGATCCTCTTCTCTTTGGGTGTTCACAGCTACTTGCCTCCTCGCAAAACCACAAGAGAACAGCTACTTGCAACAAGAGAATAGCTACTTGAGACAAGAGAAGAACACAACACAAAGGCAGATATTCATATTCATAAATGATTCAGGATTAGAAATAAATCAAATACACTAATGCAATCATACATCAAAGATACATCAGTGTATAGGAGAAAACCAAGATAGCTTTATTGATAAATAACAAGGTTCAGGAAGAGATACAACCCAGAGGGCTCCAATCCAGCATCTCCTTCCCAGCAGAATGGAATTCCTATCTTCACCTCCCTTCAAAGCATTAATCACCCAATGATTCCAGTCTCAAACCAACAGCAATTCTTTGCAATAACAAAATTCCAGCCTCTAGATCTCATGGAGGAGAGATCCATATATAGATGTTTTGGAGAGAGGATGAGTCAGCTTGAGATCTGACTAGTGTCCTCTCCCTCTGTTAGTTCTTGAGTCCACTTGGAGGTTCTTGCTTCCACTTGGAGATTTGGAACCTCTTACTCATCACCAGTCGAATTCCCTGAGGCAAGTGTCATTTTGGAAGCTTCCTGGGTTCTGACACCTTGAGGAATGAGTCTGCCACATGTCCAATCTCGCTCAGCGCAGGTAGCCAGTGTTGCAGTTGACATTCAGCGCGGGTAGCCAGTGGAGCCATTGACATTCAGCGCAGATGGTCAGTGGAGCAGTTGACATGATCCTGAATTGACTTGTTTTTGAGCAGTTTCATGTGGAGAACTTCTGTGAATTGCTGTGGTTTGTTAGCCTTGTTCCTCTAGGGGTAGGAACAACATGTTTAGGGACTTTGGATACCTTAGATTATGGTCATTTCATGCTCCATGCTGTAAGGCACAAAAATTTCTATAACATGTATACGCGCCTTCGCTTCAATGAACCTGCGTACAGATCTATAAAGGATAATTCACTCTTTCAAATATTCAGACAATAATTAACCCAGATAATCAGATTTATAGATCAAGCCTGCGCCACATATAATAGATCAAAATCATACAAAGATATTATCATTCATGCCTTAAGATTATGACCCATCAATAGAACTTATCCTTCTCTTTGCGCTAAGGTTCCTCCTTCATTCAGATCCAGAGCTGCACCATAACCCCAATCACCAATATTTCAGATCTAGTACTTGTTAGATATTCAATTATTTCAGATGATCCTTTGCCAAATGATCTCCTTCCTCTTTTATAGTCTTAGGCCTTTCACAATACCACGGTCCAAAACCATAATAACACAATACCATGGACCCAAAACTTGGGATCAACACTTCTAACAAGATACCATGGTCCAAAACCATAGGTTCAAATATCAAGGACTAACTACCACGGACCAAAGGTAAGTTCTCCAACATATATGCGCTTTTCCTTGCGTGAAAGTGCGTGTATATGCATACGCGCCTTTGTAACGTCTAACCCGCGTGTATACGCGTCTTCGTCTAGATGAACCTGCGTATATGTCTTTTGCTTCATTCTGAAATCCTGAACTGAGATCTGTTACCAAAGAGAGTTGTCATCAAGGACAACACCTGTGCCATAGCTCAAAACCTGTGCCATAATTCCAACAATCTCTCTCTTTGGACTTGATGGCAACCCCAAGATCCTCAAAGTCATTCTCCCCCTTTGTCATCAAGGGCAAAGGGTTGTGCTCCCCCTGAGTATATGCTGAAATCTCTGCCCTGCTGTGCTGACCATGCTCCCCTTGACTATAGGCAATATCTGCAAAAAGATGTTCTTCAAGAAGAACCATGACATATACATCATAAAAGACCTTCTTATCACCAGAAGACTCAAAACATACATCCATCATCCAACTAAGTGAGGATCATCCACCCAACCAAGTGAGGATACATTAGAAATTTACATATGACAACCAAGTACATTACATCTTCATCCCAAGCACAGTGGGGAAACCAAAATAGGTCGTTACATGACCTTGACACCTTAAAAGAGATACATGACATAGAGACGAAATAACTAGAGCAAGACTTATGAAAGTCACCAATAATTGATATCAGCAGCATTTGTCAATCACCATTCAGATCAGCAACCAAGATTTCCTTTTGTTCTCCCTCTGCCTCTGTTCCACCTGAAACCAACAACAGCTTAGAATCAAAAGCTTCTAAGATAGTGCCAACAATGCATCATTACAAGTTTATCTACTCCCCCTGAACCTGTGCCGGATGGTCTCTGCCAAACCCATATCAGAATATATTCAACCAGAGCCTGTCCCTACTGATATCCATCAAACCTCCATATACGCGACTGTCTCTGCACAAACCGGCGTATGTACACGGATCCTCCTCAGGAAACTCGCGTACACCCATTTTTCTCTGAAACAGACAAGTTTTAACAACAAGATGATGCATCAACTACTCCCAGCTTCTGTCTAAGGTATTCAAAAGTTTCCCTAGGCAGTGGTTTGGTGAGAATATCAGCAACTTGTTCCTTAGAAGGAACATACTCCAATTTGACCTTTTGTTCCAACACTTGTTCCCGGAGAAAGTGATACTTGATCGGTATGTGCTTGGTCTTTGAATGCATGACTGGGTTCTTTGAAATGTTGATTGCACTTGTATTATCACATAAGATGGAGATAGGTGGTGTACAAGTGATCTGAAAATCCTGTAAGGTTTGCATCATCCAAAGGATTTGAGTGCAGCAAGATGCAGCAGCCACATATTCCGCTTCAGCTGTAGATAAAGCAATCGAACTCTATTTCTTGCTGAACCAAGATACTAATCTGGAACCCATAAAGAATGCACCACCACTTGTGCTCTTTCTATCATCCACGCTTCCAGCCCAATCTGCATCTGTATAAGCATGAAGAGTGAGAACTGTATCTCTAGGATACCATAAGCCATAGTTTTGAGTTCCTTGAAGATACTTGAAAATTCTCTTCACTGCCTGAAGATGGGTTTCTTTAGGATTGCCTGAAATCTTCCAACTATTCCCACTACATGCATGATGTCTGGTCGAGTGCCTGTCAAATAAAGAAGACTTTCAATCATGGATCTATAGGTTGGTTGATGCACTGTTGTTGATTCATCATTTTCACTGAGGCTGCATCCTGTAACCATAGGGGTACATACTGGTTTTGCATCTTCCATGCCATATTTCTTCAGGATCTGCTTGAGATACTTGGTTTGAGACAAAAAGATACCGCCTTCATTTTGTTGGATGTGCAATCCAAGAAAATATGTCAGTTCTCCAAGCAAGGATATTTCAAATTCTTTCTGCATCACCAACGCAAAGCTTTGACTCATAGCTTCTTCATTGCTGCCAAGATAATATCATCTACATACACAACAAGTATTAGCAATTTTTCATTTTCAATTTTTATATAAAGATTGCTATCTGTTGATCCTTTTGAAAAACCTTGTTGATGAAGATATTTGTCCAAACGGTAGTACCAAGCCCTTGGAGCCTGTTTAAGACCATAGAGAGCCTTTTTTAGTCTGCATACAAGATTTGGATCATTCCCAAGAATGAAACCATCTGGTTGCCCAATGTACACTTCTTCTTCTAAGTCTCCATTCAGAAAGGTTGATTTCACGTCCATTTGAAATACTTTGAACTTCTGAAAGCTTGAGAGAGCAAGGAACATTCGGATGGCCTCAAGTCTAGCAACAGGAGCAAAAGTTTCTTCAAAGTCTATTCCTTCTTGTTGAGCATACCCTTTACAAACAAGTTTGGCCTTGTTTCTAATCACTTCCCCATTTTCATTCAACTTGTTTTTAAAGATCCATTTTGTCCCTATGACATTCTTATCTTTTGGTCTAGGAACCAACTCCCAAGTGTTATTCTTTTCGATCTGCTCAAGTTCTTCATCCATTGCCTTGACCTAGCATTCATCTTTGCATGCCTCTTTTACATTTTGTGGTTCAGTGGAGGAGAGAAATGCCAAATAGCTTGAGGCTTCTGCAATTGTTCTTCTTGTTTGTATACCTACCTCTTTCTGCCCCAAAATTTGAGATTCTGGATGATTCTTCTGAACGTACCTGGATGGAGTCTTCTCTTCTATCCTTATCTGTTCCTCTGGTGTCTCTTGAGGTTCTTCTTCATCATTAGTCTGATTTGAAGGATGGTCTTCATCCTCTTCGATATTTTCATAATTTACTTGCCTAGGAATGTTTCCTTCTTCATCAACCACTACATCAATGTTGTCAACAATTCTTCCAAGTCTTTTATTGTAACACTTATATGCTTTGCTGTGGGGAGAATAACCAAGGAGAATGCCTTCATCTGCTCTAGGTTCAAATTTTCCAAGATGCTCATCAGTATTCTTTATATATCATTTGCTTCCAAAAATTTTGAAATGTTTTACCGAAGGAGTCTCACCATACCAGAGCTCATGAGGAGTTTGAGTGTTGTTCACCCGGACATTTGTTTTGTTGAGAATAACAACCGCAGCAAATGCAGCTTCACCCCAGAAGGTTGCGGGAGTTCCAGACTCATCAAGCATAGCACGAGCCATTTGTTGAACCGTTCTGTTCATCCTTTCCACTACTCCATTTTGCTGAGGAGTCCTAGCTGTAGAGAATTCCCTTCTTATTCCATGTTCTTCACAAAAATCGAAAAATTCATTTGAGGTAAACTCCCCACCTCTATCAGACCTGAGGCACTTAATTTTGTGATCTGATTCGTTTTCAACCAAGGCTTTGAAAGATTTGAATTTTTCGAAGGCTTCGTCTTTGTGCTTCATAAGTCCTATCCAAACCATCCTGGAGAAGTCGTCAATGAATAATATAAAGTATTCTTCTCCTCAAGGTGACCTTTTCCTAGATGGACCACATACATCTATATGGACTAGTTCAAGAGACCTGCTAGCTGATCCTTCCTTCTCAGGGAAGTTAGTTCTGGTTTGCTTACCAAACTGACATGATTTGCATATTGTATTGTCTGGAATTCTGATGTCTAGAAGACCACGAACTGCCTGGTACTTGCATGCTTTCCTTATCTGTGAAAAGCTTAGATGCCCCAACCTCCGGTGCCATAACCAGTGTTCATCATTCTTGCTCAAATAGCATTGTTGTTGTCCTTCTTCAAATATGTATAAATTATTTGGAGTTCTTATGCCTTTGATCACTGTTTTTCCTGTATCAAGATCACGAACACTACATCCATTTGATCGAAATATTACCTCAGTTCCTTGATCGCACATCTGACTGACACTCAGTAGATTATGCCTCAAGCCATCAACATACAAAACATTTCCAGCTTTGACTTTTTCTTTCAACTGAACAGTGCCTTTTCCTTTTATGACTGCAGGGGTATCATTTCCAAAAGAAACTTTCTTTCCTTTTTCTAAAGCACTATATGATTGAAGTTTTTCTTTATCACCTGTCATATGCTTCGAACATCCATTGTCGATGTACCATTGATTTTCCTGTCCTTCTGCATATAAAGCTATCCCACATCTTTCTGGTTGCGGTTCCTTCATTCTCCATGTTCTGGCACTTGAGATTTGTTCCTTCTGAGTTGTCTTCCGAAACCTGCTCCTGCATTCAGAATCTTCATGACCGAAGTTATTACAAATAGAACATTCAATTTCATTTTCAAGGGCGGAAAAGTTGTTATAGGTCCTTTTCGTGATTCCAGTCATACTTCTTTGTTTTTGAACTTCTCTAGTCAGGATTGTTTTATAGGCAACACATTGAGCCACTTTGTGGCCAAATTTATGGCAAGAGAAACATTGGCCATTGAAGAAACTCCTGCAATTATCAAATCTACCAGCCAAATGATTGTATTTTCTATTTTCATCCATTCTTGAGGCAAATTGAGAAGATTTTACCTGTGGCTAGTTGTAGCTTTTGTTCATTCTTAAGGTGGATTGCCCCCGATTTACCTGGTAGTCTTTGTTTATTCTTGATGTAAATCGTCCCTATTTTACCTGGTGATCTCCATTGGGATTTTGCTCATTCCTCCTTGCTGCATCAAGATAACTTTTTTAGGTGGATGGTTTCTGCGCTTGAGATGCTTCTTCATTATATCCCAGACCTGTCTTCATTAGTGGGGAACGTTGCACATTGATAATCTCATCTAGAGTTTCAGATCCTTTAACAAATCTAAGATTAAGAGCTTTAGTTTTCTCAATCTCTTTTCTAAGTCCCACAATTTCACATTCCAATTTTTCATGATGTTTTTCCCTTTCAGCCAGTTGACATTGCAGAGAATCAATAATCACATTTTTCTCTTCTAAACAAATTTTGAGTTTAGAAATCTCTTCATAAAGACCTTCTTCATCTATAGCATCCATGTAATCATCATCTTCAAAAGCCATTAAAATTTTATAATTATTACCTCGTTCATCTTCGTCACTATTTGAAAGTCCATCACTATCTTCATGAGTGTAATAGCTTTTCTTATTTGCATTCTGTTTCTTGTTCCATCTAACAGGTTCCTTCCCCTTTTCAATCTTATCCTTATGAGGACATTTGGCAGCATACTGACTAACTCTTCCATGTTGAGATTGCAACAAGATGATGGAGCTTAGTGAAAAGAGTCGCCTTCACTAAGTGGGCCCGCAGGCTATTTTTGGCGCAAGTCTATTTTTAGACTATGTCTATTTTTAGACATAAGGATCATGTCTATGGATTGCAGGTTGTTGTTTATGGATGATTGGTCAAGTTGGGAAAAATATATGGACTTCTATTTTTTATCAAAGTGTGAGTGATCACAGTGTGAGTGATCAAAGTCTATTATTAGACTGGCTGTCAAAAATAGAAAAGTCAAATATTATTGTCTCATAATAATATTTGGACTATAAACTTGATCTTATTCTCTTGGAGCACTTCAGTTTGAGCTACAGAGGTGGCACATGCAGCTGTCAGAAGGAAATACGCTTTTCTTATGAGTCAGTTGAGTTTTTGCATGCATGACTTCAGTTAGAACTCAATCAGTTGAGTTTGGTGGAGTTGATTGTGGAGTTGATGGAGTTGTGTTCAGTTTGACTTAGTTAAACTAGTTGTAATTAGTCTAACTGCAAATAGACTAATGATGAGTTGTTAAACTAATTATTAACTCATGATGCAACTAATGAATACATCAGTTAACTCAGTTGCATGTCAGTGCATGTTCAGTTCAACAGGGACAGGTGGTAGAGAATCAGATTGCTATCAATTGTGACTATAGTTGTGCACCAGATCTTGCACAATCAAGGGATTGAGTATGCCAATGAGTTTGCTCACGTATTTGCCCAGTACTGTAGCCTTTTCTCACGTCCAACAAAGTGTGAGTGATTATTTTGAGGTGAAATACGAGTTTGGTAAGCCATTCTCATCAGTTCTTGAGCAGGTATTGAGCAGTGGAGGCAGGCAAGCAGTGGAATAGATTTGGAGATCAGATCTGAGCTGTATTGTGTGTAACAGGTGGAGCTGGTACTGGATTGCTTGTGATAAGCATTGTACTTTGTAATGTTACATGGTCTCAATCATTAATATACAGATAGTTGGGATTTTTAGCGAGATGCTTTCCCCGGGTTACATATTGTATTAATGTGTGAATGCTCTTGATGTTTTATTGTTATTGATGTTGCTATATTGATGATCAACGTAGAGGAGCTTATGTATTGTGTATGTATTCCGCAATAGTACATGATCAGGATAATCTCTGTTGAATATGTGTTAAATTATTCAAAATTTCTACATGGTATCAGAGCGAGCTAGATAATTGTAGAAAAAGTTTCGACATGGTATCGGAGTTGTTGATCATTAGATCTACTATTCAGGAAGTGTTTACATTCTATTTCTTCAGGCAGAGTCTGTAATCGGGCCAGGTAGCCTCTGGATTCATCCTTCTTTTGGAAGGTGAGATATCCGGTGAATGCCCATACAGTCAATCTCTGTACGAGAAATATTGTGTTCTCACGAATCTTAGATTGGAAGCAGTTGAGTTGGTGCTGGTGGAATTCGAATTTTGCAACAGTGTTGTTGAAAATGTCTTTCAACGGATTGCAAATGTTATTCCAAAGCAAGAGCGACTTGGCGCTCAAGGATAAACTCAGAAACAATAAAGGTGAGAATGGATCTTCATCAAAGGTATTAGATGAAGAGAATTGTGCTTTGGCTTCCAAAGCAAAGAAAGGGAAGAGCAAGAAAGCTTCTCAGTTTGGTGCGAAAGGCAAGAAGCAGGATATGTCCAAGGTGAAGTGTTTTCACTGTCACCAGCACGGACACTATGCCACTAATTGTCTGCAAAAGAAGAAGAACAAGCAGGCTGCTGGATCTTCAGCAGGAGAGGCTCTAGCCTCACAGTTTGAGCTTGATTTTTCATTGATCGCATGCTTGGTTTCAAGTGTGATGGGATCAGTGTGGTTCTTGGATAGTGGTGCGTCTTTTCACATGACGGGAGATAGAGATTTGTTCTCTGATCTGGAGGACAAAGATCTTGGAGTGCACATCGAGATGGGCGATGATGGTAGATACAGTGCGACCGGTATCGGTACCATTTCCTTTGAGAGGGAGTCTGGTAAACCCTTCGTATTGAAGGAAGTCATGCATGTTCCAGGATTGACGAAGAATCTCATCTCAGTTGCGATGTTAGAAGACAAGGGGTATCATGTTGTTTTCAGCGAGGGAAAGGCTTTCCTGCGCAGCAAGACACCTGGTGAGACCCGAAAGATAGGGGTTCGAGTGAGGAACCTTTATCAGTTGCATGTAGATGGATGCGCAGCAATGGCGGGCAAGGCAGAAGGATTGGTGAGCCGAGATGATGGCGAGTTGTGGCACAGGAGATTGGGTCACCTTCACCATGGACCCTTGAAGATACTGCAGCAGATCACTACAGGGCTTCCTAAAGGCACACTTGCGCAGTCAGATCAGTGCAAGGGGTGTACTTTGGGGAAGTTTGTGAAAGCCACCTTTCACGAGAAGGATAGTCGTGCCACGACGATCCTTGAGAGAATTCACACAGACGTGTGTGGACCTTTCTCAGTTGCTTCGATAGAAAAACACAGGTATTATGTGATTTTTGTTGATGATTTCTCTCGTAAGTGCTGGATCTTCTTCATGCAGAAGAAGAGCGAGACATATTCAAAGTTCTGTGAATTCAAAGCACTGGTCGAGAAGGAGTCGGGGAAGAAGGTGAAGGCTCTTAGGAGTGATAATGGTGGTGAATACATCTCGGACGAGTTCAAGGATTTCTGCAAGGCAGAAGGGATTCGTAGAGAGCTCATAGCTCCCCATAACCCACAGCAGAACAGGGTAGCTGAGCGGAAGAACAGAACGATCGTGGGTGCTGCACGGGCAATGTTGCATGATCAGGGCCTACCCCTTCACTTGTGGGCGGAAGCATGCAATACAGCAGTTTATGTGCAGAACTGTTGTCCTCATAGGATACTTGGAATGAGTACACCCGACGAGGCTTATTCTGGTAAGAAGCCTGATCTTTCTCATTTGAGGATTTTTGGTGCTAACATTTACATGCATGTGACGAAGGATGCCAGGAAGAAGTTGGAGCCGACCGCAGAGGTTGGAATATTTGTGGGGTACACTGATACGCCCCACAACTATCGTGTGTATTTGCCAGACAGTGGTAAAATTGTTGTGCGACGGGATATAAAATTTCAGGAGGAGAAAGCCATGAAGTGTTCGCTTGAGAGGGAGCTACACTTGCATGCAGATGAGGAGCTATTAGTTCCTAAGGATGAACTTTAGGATGTGGATCAGCCACAGGATGAGGTTCATGGAGTGGACGAGTCCACTCATGCAGCGCCAACCATCAGAGGGCGAAAGCGCTTGACAGAAGCTGAGTGACTGGCTCAAGATGCAGAGAAAGTTGTATGACCACCTACAACTCAACGCAGGCAGTGACAGTCACCTGATCGGTACACTGGATACATGGCTCTTATGAGCAAGTGTGTTGTGACTGAGCCATCCTCTTTCGAGGAAGCTGTGGAGGATCCCACATGGGTAGACGCCATGGTGGAAGAGTATGATTCTATTGTCAGAAACAGTGCATGGGAGATTGTTCCTAGACCGGAAGGGAAATCAGTGGTGGGTTCGAGATGGATCTACAAAGTTAAGCAGGCAGCTGACGGGAGTGTGGAGAAGTACAAGGCAAGATTTGTTGCCCGAGGCCTTTCACAGATTGAGGGGATCGATTATGAGGAGACCATTGCACCTATCGCAAGGTATTCTTCCATACGGACGATTCTTGCTCTCTCAACGCAGATGGGATGGCACATTCATCAGATGGATGTGAAGACTGTGTTCCTCAACGAAGTCATTGAGGAGGAGGTGTGCATTGAGCAGCCTGAAGGCTTTGAGGTCTTCAGCAGCGAGTCGCATGTGTGCAGGCTCAAGAGAGCGTTGTATGGGTTGAAGCAAGCACCACGTGCTTGGTACACACGGATAGACAGCTATTTCACAGGACTTGGATTCTCCAAGAGCGAGGCGGATATTAACCTATACCAGATTGTGGTGGAGGGTAAGTTGCTTATCATTGTACTGTATGTTGATGATTTGATTCTAACGGGTGATGAGTTGTTGATACTGTCATGCAAGAAGGATCTTGCTACAGAGTTTGAGATGAAGGATTTGGGCCTCCTTCACTATTTCCTAGGATTAGAAATATGGCAGCGCAGTGGTGGACTGTTTGTTTCTCAGGGCAAGTATGCTCGGGAGATACTGGAGAAGTTCAACATGCATGGCTGCAAGCCTGTTGATACTCCTCTTCCTGGAGGTTGGAGGAAGGAGGATGCCACTTTGGGAGAAGAAGTGGATGCCACTGTTTATCGACAGTTGGTGGGGTCGCTGATGTATTTGGTCAATACACGACCTGATATATGCTATGCAGTTAACCAGCTTTCACAAGCTATGGTTAAGCCTACCAAGCTCTTCTGGAAGGCGGGTAAGCATGTATTGCGCTACTTGAGAGGCACATCGGGATATGGTTTGTGGTACAGACAGGAGGATGAGGTGAAGCTATGTGGATTCACGGATGTAGATTAGGCAGGGAGCCCAACGGAGAAAGAGCACATCAGGAGGGGTCTTCAGTATTGGATCGACAACAGTTTCTTGGTACAGCAGGAAGCAGAGATCCGTGGCACTCAGTTCAGGGGAGGCCGAGTATATGGTAGCAAGTTTGGCTGCATGCGAGGCTATATGGATGAGAAAGATCCTGGTTGGTTTGTTCGGTTCTCATTTGGATCCTACTGTGATTTACTGTGATAACCAGAGTTGCATTAAACTCTCGGCTAATCCTGTATTTCATGATAGATCTAAACATATTGACATCAGGTACCATCATATCAGAGATTGTGTGCAGCGGAGGATCATGTTACTTTCGTACATTCCAATGGAGGATCACGATGCTGATATTCTGACGAAAGCTCTCACCAGGAGCAAATTCGAGTACCACCGAGGCAGGATAGGGGTTGCTGATAATACATATCTTGTCGAGAGGGAGTGTTGAGATTGCAACAAGATGATGGAGCTTAGTGAAAAGAGTCGCCTTCACTAAGTGGGCCCGCATGCTATTTTTGGCGCAAGTCTATTTTTAGACTATGTCTATTTTTAGACATATGGATCATGTCTATGGATTGCAGGTTGTTGTTTATGGATGATTGGTCAAGTTGGGAAAAATAGATGGACTTCTATTTTTGATCAAAGTGTGAGTGATCACAGTGTGAGTGATCAAAGTCTATTTTTAGACTGGCTGTCAAAAATAGAAAAGTCAAATATTATTGTCTCATAATAATATTTGGACTATAAACTTGATCTTATTCTCTTGGAGCACTTCAGTTTGAGCTACAGAGGTGGCACATGCAGCTGTCAGAAGGAAATATGATTTTCTTATGAGTCAGTTGAGTTTTTGCATGCATGACTTCAGTTAGAACTCAATCAGTTGAGTTTGGTGGAGTTGATTGTGGAGTTGATGGAGTTGTGTTCAGTTTGACTTAGTTAAACTAGTTGTAATTAGTCTAACTGCAAATAGACTAATGATGAGTTGTTAAACTAATTATTAACTCATGATGCAACTAATGAATACATCAGTTAACTCAGTTGCATGTCAGTGCATGTTCAGTTCAACAGGGACAGGTGGTAGAGAATCAGATTGCTATCAGTTGTGACTATAGTTGTGCACCAGATCTTGCACAATCAAGGGATTGCGTATGCCAATGAGTTTGCTCACGTATTTTCCCAGTATTGTAGCCTTTGCTCACGTCCAACAAAGTGTGAGTGATTATTTTGAGGTGAAATACGAGTTTGGTAAGCCATTCTCATCAGTTCTTGAGCAGGTATTGAGCAGTGGAGGCAGGCAAGCAGTGGAATAGATTTGGAGATCAGATCTGAGTTGTATTGTGTGTAACAGGTGGAGCTGGTACTGGATTGCTTGTGATAAGCATTGTACTTTGTAATGTTACATGGTCTCAATCATTAATATACAAATAGTTGGGGTTTTTAGCAAGATGCTTTCCCTGGGTTACATACTGTGTTAATGTGTGAATGCTCTTGATGTTTTATTGTTATTGATGCTGCTATATTGATGATCAACATAGAGGAGCTTATGTATTGTGTATGTATTCCGCAATAGTACATGATCAGGATAATCTCTGTTGAATATGTGTTAAATTATTCAAAATTTCTACATTCCACAAGCAAAGCATTTGAAAGGTAACTTACCTCGGAAGCGTCCAGCACCCCGTTGAAGGTTTTTGACAAAATTTGATTCTTCTTCTTCTTCTGACACGTGTCCTGACTCACAGTAATCTCCTTTGCCTGAAGCCTTGAAGGCAGCTTCTCTCCTGTCTGATGGTCCTCCTTTCCTCATTTCAGAAGCAGTCAAAATTCCGTGCAGTTGTGACGTGGTAAGGTTTCGTAGATTCTCATTTTCTTCTATTGCAGAAACTTTAGATTCAAACCTAGGGGACAAAGATCTTAGAACCTTTTCAACCACAACAGTGACTTTTATTTCTTCACCCAAATTTTTCATACAATTAACAATCTCATCTACACGAAGGAAATAATTAGCCACACTTTCATCATTGTGCATTCTGAGATTTTCATACTGAATTCTGAGGGTTTGAAGTTTTGCTCGTTTTACCTGTTCATCTCCTTCATAGCTCAGAACAATCTTGTCCCATATTTCTTTTGCAGATTTATACTACATAACCTTCATGAATTCTGATTGAGATAGGCATCCTAATAGAGTATTGACAGCCTTTGCATTTGTTTCATATTTCTTCTTCTCAGCCGGATCTGTAGGAGTTGCTGATGGAAAAGTGTACCCTGTATCTATGATATCCCAGACTTCTGTACCAAGAGATTGAAGATAGGCTGTGACTCTTACCTTCCAATAGACGAAGTTGGTCCCATCAAAAATTGGTGGCCTGATTGATGCTTCTCTCTCGTAGTTGCTCATGACGATGGATCTTCCTCCAAGCGATCAAGCTTCTTCAGAAGGACCTGCTCCGATTCCAATTGTTGGAAATAATACTGAGAGGGGGGGCTGAATCAGTATTATCAAGTCAAATATTCCCTTTTTCAAATCCAGATAATATACGCTACTTCAGTTAATTAAATCCGCGTATATACGCAAATATGTAGAAGGAAACCCGCGTATACAATGCAAACTTATAATTTACTTTATCTTTCAAATGTTGATTGTTAATCTGTGTATCAGAATTAAATAACCAGTAACCAGAAACAGTAAAACAGAGAAGAAGACAATCACACACAAGAACACAAGATATAAGGTGGAAACCCAAAGTGGGTGAAAACCACCTGCTGCAATTCGTCTCTATCTTCTTTTAATTAGAAACTTCTTTTTACAATGTACTAGTGCAGTCCTTTAACAGTATGCAGGCTGCAACCTGCAGAGAGCTACAACCCTCTCTCGTTCTCCAGCTTCTCCTGGAAGGGAGCTACAACCCCCTTAGCTCTTGCACTAGCCAAGATACTAGTACGTAGGTGCTGGCCTACAGAAGGCTACAACCTTCTCTTTCTTCCAGGGACCACGTTTCATAAATTTTCAGACTGGATCCATGAACATCAATCAATCATCAAGAATTTCTGCATCAAACAATCTCCTTTTCACCAATTAGAACTGAATCAAGTAGATACTTCTCTGATAGTTGTACCCAAAACACAGTAATAGTAATAACACACCAAATTCTGAACCCAGACCACTGCAACAATAAACAGAAGCAACTAGATCACAACTCAAAAGATATACGCTACTTCAATAACCTGAAACCTGCGTGCATACGCTTCTGAGTGTGGACCAACCTGCGTATACACTGTTTGTATTCACTGAACCAGCGTGTATACGCGCCTTCGCTTCACTGAACCTGCATACAGATCTATAAAGGATAATTCACTCTTTCAAATATTCAGACAGTAATTAACCCAGATTATCAGATTTATAGATCAAGCCTGCGCCACATATAATAGATCAAAATCATACAAAGATACTATCATTCAAGCCTTAAGATTATGACCCATCAATAGAACTTATCCTTCTCTTTGCGCTAAGGTTCCTCCTTCATTCAAATCCAGATCTGCACCATAACCCCAATCACCAATATTTCAGATCTAGTACTTATTAGATATTCAATTAATTCAGATGATCCTTTGCCAAATGATCTCCTTCCTCTTTTATAGTCTTAGGCATTTCACAATACCACAGTCCAAAACCATAATAACACAATACCATGGACCCAAAACTTGGGATCAACACTTCTGACGAGATACCATGGTCCAAAACCATAGGTTCAAATATCAAGGACTAACTACCACGGACCAAAGGTAAGTTCTCCAACATATACGCGCTTTTCCTTGCGTGAAAGTGCGTGTATATGCATACGTGCCTTTGTAACGTCTAACCCGCATGTATACGCGTCTTCGTCTAGATGAACCTGCGTATATGTCTTTTCCTTCATTCAGAAAGCCTGAACTGAGATCTGTTACCAAAGAGAGTTGCCATCAAGGACAACACCTGTGCCATAGCTCAAAACCTGTGCCATAATGCCAACAACACCCAGATTCTTCGAGTAATATCAAGACATCATCTACAAAAGGGAAATAAGTTAGTGTTACATGCTCCTTTGAAGACCCTTCTAGATTTTGCATCCGATATTATTTTACTAAGACCCTCCATAACAAGTAAAACTAGTAATGGGGAGAGGGGACATCCCTGTCTTAATCCTCTTTTTGCATGAAAAAAGTTAGTAGCAACCTCGTTTATTAATACTGCAAAAGAAATTGGAGTGATGCAACACATGATCCAGTTGGTAAAATTTATACGAAAACCTAAATGTGTGAGTAACATCTTGATATAAAGCCAACTAGCTTTATCATATGCTTTAGCCAAATCAATCTTGGGAATCATGCCCTTCAGCTTCCTTGTCTTTAAGCTATGCAATGCTTCTTGAGAAAATCTTATGGTTTCACGAATATGATGATCACCTAAAAACACAAACTATTATTTTGATATATGTTTAGACAGAATCGATTTCACCCTATTTGCAATGATTTTTGCAATAATTTTATAAATGCAATTACATAACGAAATAGGTCGGTAATCATCATAGGATTGAGGATTATCTACTTTCGGAATAAAAGCAATGAATGTGGCTTTGAAAGCATCATACATTTTTCTCGACTATCTACACTCTTCCACCACCTTCAAAATCTCATTTCCAATTAAATCATAAAATTCCAAAAAAAATCAAATGGCCATCCTTCTGGCCTCGGGCTCTTATATTTATTGAACGAGTGTAACATTGTTTCTATTTCATCAGTTCTTACAGGAGCCAATAGATAGGCATTTACATCGTCAGCAATATATCGAGGAAAGAGAGATGAAATCTGGATGATTTCAAGAAGAGATACATCCTGCTAATCCTGAAATATAGAGCGAAAGTGCCTCACCCCCATTCTTGCCAAATTGTTGAAAGTAGAAGCCTTCCCTCCGTGAACATCTGACAATTCCCAAATAGTATTGATATCCATTACACCTTTTGCATATTGTTTGAAAAAAATTGTATTTTCGTCTCCTCCTTGTAACCCTATAGCCCGACTTCTCAGTCTCTAAGACTCTTCCCTATCCTTAAGCATCGTATTCTTTTTTAACTCTAGTTGAACAAGCCATAGTTTAGAGTCATTATTTTCATACACTCCCCCTACAAGCATCTCCATTTGCCTGATTTATTCCATACTTCTATTAAGTTCTTCATCGTCTCTCTTTCTTTTATTCTTCACTCACTCACTTGTTTTTTGTTTTATAGTCTTCATATTTTCTTCAAAGCATCTTGTCGCAGACCCTCGTTCTTGGATTTCCACATGTCTGCTGGTGCCTCTAACTTTTGTATAAATTCCTCCTCCTTCAACCATGATGCATTAAATTTGAACAAGGCTTTTGGTTTCTGAGATTGCCCTACCAATTCAAAGAAAATAGGGGAATGATCAGATACTCCCTTATACCCTACCCACTTCCTAACCAGTAGAATGTTTTCCAAGAGAGTATCTTTGATCAGAAAATGATCTATCCTTCTAGCAATCGACTAATCACCTGTCCTATGATTTCTCCAAGTGGGCAAGAGCCTATTTAAACCAGTATAAACCAGATGATTAGACTCGATCAGATGGGAAAAATGATCGTACAGTTGATCCTACTGAGCATGGGACCCCCAAATTTTTGACAAGCCCATTAAGAATTTGAAATTCCCACCAATAACTAGATTATTCACTTACGTAAAGGATTTGCTCAAAAGTCTATTTCATAATCCCACCCTATCCAGACATGGCCTATAAATATTTACCATTATGATCTCCAATCCAAATTCTTCTGAAAATATGTCAGCAACTAATATTCCCTCACTTCCCCATATATTTGACACCTTCACAAATCTACAATTTATCCAAATTACCAGACCTCCTGATCACCCTCTGACATCTAATGCAAAAAAATCCCAATTACTTATCATACCCCTTAGCACATTGTTTATATCCATACTAGAGCCTAAGGTCTCCTGTAGTAAGATCACATCAATCCTATCCCCCATAACCATTTGTTTCAAGGCTAGTTTTTTAGGATGACAAGCCAAACCCATACAACTGAAAGAGATAATATTGATTTTTTAAAAGTGGGCAGGGCTTGTTGTGCTCTAAGAACCCCATCTAAGGAAAGTTGGCGACCAACAACAATATCTTTACTGGCCTAGTGAATAGCTTTGGAAATGTGAGATTGTCTACCTCGAGGGATTTTAAGAACTTTGGAAGGAGATAGTGGACCTAGACCCCCTTTGGTACCATCAAGGCAGATCCATATGTAAGATCTCTAGATCTAGACCTCAAGTTATATCTATGTACTCTACAAGAATCATATGATGAATCATCAAGTATAGAGATGGATGGATAGGGAACGGGGAAAAATATAGTGATTGATTCAATCAAATAGTGAATAACATCCCCATGTGATATGGATACCCCTCCTATCATAGATGCCATATTGGAAATATATAAATGAGTAAAGGAAGCACTATTATTTAAACCATTATTAATGGGAGGAGAAGGAAGAGTACCTATCATCGGTAGAGATGAACTAGATTCCCTTTCAAGTACTTGCGGAGGAGGGTCGTCCTGGTTGCTTTAAAGATCGTTATCGACAGTCCTTCCCTATGAGCTTTGTTTCCCTTGGGATGATACCATACACATTTGTCCCTCTTGCCCTTTATCCACCTTATTTCCCATATGCTTTGGGACTGTTAAGACACCAAAAACCTGATTGCCATGATTTTTTTGTACCAAAGGACACTCCCTATAAATATGTTCAGCCTCATGACAACGGTGAAAGTGAAAGGGTACTCCTTTATAATCCAATTTCTAATTATGTGTATATCCTCTATACTGCAGAATAATGTTTTCTACTAAACCCTCCCTAATATCCAGAAAAACTGGCACTCAAGCACATGACATGTTACCAGTCTCTATATACGATTTATCAAAGTCCATAAACTTACCCAAATCGTCACCTATACACCTGAAGATGTCCTCCATCTAGAGATGTATAGGGAGCCCCAATATTCTAAGCCAAATGGGACCAACCCCCAAATGTTCCCTTTCCGTGTCAAAGAGAGGTGACCATCTCTTAAAATGTATGGGTTCTTGTTCAATGTTCCAATGACTAGCAATAACCCAACAAAGCTTCTCTGGATTGTCTAATTTGAAAGTGAACCATCCTTGCGATAATTCGCAAATCTCCATAAATGTATTCAAATCCTTACTCTATTTTTCCTGAACCCACTGTTTCAGATGAGAAACTATATATCTTCGACCCTTAACCCTACCCACCAACACCTTTTCAGCAATATCCATGATATCATAGAATTTTAGGTCATCCCCCAAATTCAAATTTCTATCCCTTTCCTTAACTTTGGTGCTTTTGGTATTTTTATTCTTTCTCTTTTTCAAACCCTCAACCAAATTTCCATTATTGCAAAGTATGAACCTTATTATCTTCAATGTCAATAGGGCTTCTGCAGGGCTGATGGATTTGACCCTATAAATAGTCTGACAATGGATGAGTTCCCGCTTAGACCTCGAATTCTAGATGGCCTGGGATGTATCCATTAACCGAACCAGAAATCCCAATCTCATGCAGATGGAAACCTAAGTTCACATTTCCATAAGATTGTAGAGGGTCAAAACTTAAGTAAGGTACGGTTGTGGAGAAACTCTTAGTTGTCAATATCCTTCCGCTACTTAACTGAGCAAAACATCCTTTCACAAAATTTAGAGCCTCGAGTGACAACCCAGCCGAACTGATATCCAAACTTAATGAGGGAGGCCATCCACTACCTTCTGATAGACCACCCAAAAACCCTAACATTTCGTGATTTGGACTTTCCATGGCCTTTGTTCCCAAACTAATGCAAAATGGCAAGAAAACCACAGTGTCAAAGAAAGAAAGAATAGCTTTTATCTCCGAGTGCTAGTTGTGAGATGAGCTACCGACTCAGAATTTTCAGGTGGAGGAACCTCCCAGATCGGATATCCCTCATATGGGTCTTACGAGTAGTTGACAACATCAATCTCCATGTTGTGAATATCCTCACCAAATCTCTGGTGTCTTCTTCGCCGACACCACCTCTACAGTCAGTGCTACTCACTTCCGGAACGCCCTTCTCGGGAGTCTAGGTAGATTTAGTTTGATTGTATCAACTTCTCCAACATAAGGCTTGATGTCCAACTTGACATTTAAACTTAAAGGCACTAGCAATTCTCTATAGTTGGGTTCTCCTATCTCTGTCTTAGTTTTAAGCTTTGGCTCCCAACAACAATTCTTGCCTACTTCTTCTATAGTCACCATAGATTCTCACCATATAGGTCTCGCCAAATACATTTAAACATGATATTTTATACCATATTATTCATAAATAGTATACTTATATCCAATTCATTTCATGAAAATGGAACCTTATACTTTCTACAATCCCACAACTCCTATAAATATTCTTCTTGGATTGAGTTGCAAGCCACAATATTAATATATCTCTGGCCACTTGTCCATCGATAGCACAAAGGCTTCCAAGCCAATACTAGTTCTACTCTATAAATTGAGGATCGATATGACCCATGCCATGTTTTATAGGTGCTTATTCTCCAATTCGCATTCACATAAGACTTTTCTATCATTAAACTCCACTCATTAAGATAAGCATGATTTGCTTGTGGCTCGATGTATTCATATAATGATTAAATATATTACAAAAAAACAAAACCATGCTTATGGTTCAACTAAGCACAACCTTACAACTAATTTCCCACCATAGTTATCACCAAACCATGCTTGTAATCCAAGATTAATCAAGCTCATAAACTCAGACATGATAGCATGTTAAAAATTCAAGTTTTAAAATTGTTGCCTACCTGAGGAAATGTGCATGAGACAATAATTTAATGTCATGGTTGATAGCTCAACCATTGGGTCGTTCCACTCATAGCCTTTTTACTATACAAACCATTCAACATTCATACCATGAAAATCAAGGAGTGACCCTATGGCACAAAGTCAATCAAGTTGTTGGGCATATAGCCCCCGTATGATCCATGTATGGCCTTCAATTGCTTAATAACAGCTCATATAACCCATAGGATAAATTTCCCTGGTAATTGGGCTATAAATGGGCTCTCAATAACCTATAGGCAACAAGATAAGCCTCAAAAAACTAGAAGATGACTTTTTATAGCCATGGCAGACAAAAAATACATTTTTCCTCTCTAATAGTCAATTAAACAATGAAATTCAAAATTGAAAACTCTCTAAATAATGCAATCCATATCATATGAGCCATTGATCTTGCATCTTGGAGATAATCAAATGGTGTACATTTCAAACTTATTGGGATTCATTAATGGCCAAAATAAATGAATACATGAAGCACAGATGAAAGCATTTCCATAAAATAAAATTTCACGCCATTAAAATTACAAGGTATCCATTACAATGTAGACTAACTTCACTTAAAACTTTAAAAAATAGCACATCAAATAGAGGGATTCATCACACAAAAACTCAAAGTTTACCCTAGAAAACCAAATGGGAAAACCAACATTCAATAAGCTTCTATCAATCACTTTGTTTATTGGCAATGTGAAAGTTACAATACCCTCGAGCTCTTTAGTACATCCTCAATATTCACGTGGGAATTTAGAATTTAGGTCGTATTTCATCTCACTCTCAACCAAATAACCCCATTTGTTTAAGATGTGACAATAAATAAGAGAAGTAGATCAATTAAGGGGATGGCGAGAAGGCTAGGTGTCCCCAATTCTTCAATTTCCCCAACCATAACATTGGCTTCTCTTGTCTTTTTTTCTTTCAATTATATTAGAGAAATAGTGTCTCAAAGTTTTTATTTTTTAAATATAAAACGTCCTTCTTTTTTATTTTTTCTTTTTCCTTTTATTCTCTTTTGATTTTGAATTAACAATTTTTATTTTCATTCATTTACATTCCCCGTGTTTACATTAAGAGTATTGTGTTATTGTAGGCGTTGACACTGGTCAAGATGGCAAGGGACCCTTCATTCCATCAATCGTTTCTCCTACCTCATCCATAGCCTTAAACCTTGCCTATGATAATCCTCATAGAACCTAAACCAATAGTTAGTTGTTATCATGCATATCTAATTTAGATCAACAATAAACCCAAAGGTGGAATCATTTTTAGAAGAATCTCAAGGAAACTTCAAAAAAGGATGTTGATCTAAGAGGATTCCAAAAGGCCTAAAAATCAAAGTCCTCAAAACTCAGTGAAACCATAATCAAATCGAATATCTCGTCACAAGGAATCCAACGACACAAACGACACCTCAATCTAAGTTTATATGCAAAATTTATGCCCAGTCAAAGTTACAATCAAACTTGGCAAAAGTATAATTTTTTAGTTGGTGCCAAATAAGTTTGGACCGTCACCAAGTTGGCGGACTAGCCAAATAAACGGCTAAATTTGGCAGAACTTGGATAAATCTGGAAAAACGTTTAGTTATGGTTAGATTTGGCATAGCCACCAAACTTGGCGACACTGGCACTAAAATTGGCAAAGGTTGGCATATAATATTGTTTATATACAAAAAATGGGTCTGTGAGGGTTGGAACCCCGCGACAGCCAGACCAACAATGTTATAAACATAACATGCTAACCAAATTTCCAACCAGCGAGACTTTGATTACTCCGTCAATGGTCTATTATGAAAACCTGTCATTACATTTGAATGGACAAAGGAGTAAGGGGTCAACAGGTTGAGGTGGAACTAGGCAGGAGGAAACACTAGCACATGAACCAGGAGGCCGCAGAATAATAAGAATATTCCTTAAAATATTCTTAAGAATATTCCCAAAATATTCTATTATGGAACCTTCGAGATTCTTTGCGGTCCAGAGTTGACAATGTTGGAATCTAGTCGAGTTTATACTCATTTTACTCAGAATTTCGCAAGGATTTCACTTGTGCAATAAAATTTTGGATTTGAGAAACCCATTTTCAATTCACTCCTACAAGTGAGGTATAATGATGTATTTTACCATGTACTTTCCTTTCTTTTTACTGAGATGAATGAAGAATCCTCTCCACTTTGAATCTTGGCCCAGAGACGTAGCCCACATCGGGTGAACTCCATTATCAAACATTGGTGCATTGTCTTTGTGATTTCTTTTTGTGTTGCTTCTTCATAAAGTGTTTCGTTTATGGTTTTACATTCTCTTTTATGAAATTCTGCTAACATCACCGAAGAAAATATCATGGATCAAATGTAATTCGGTTGGAACTTGATGTATCAATAGATGTCCCAATCCATCCATACAAGGTAGGGGACATACATATGGATATAGTCACTCCAAAAATCCAACACCTCGTATGCAAATTAGTTAGCCAAAAAAATGTTGGGGGATGAAGCACTCAGATGGATTACACAATTGAGAGTTAGAATGTAAACAGACCCATTATTAATTTCAGCAAATTGAAGCAGATTGAAGGTGAACCATCCTTCTGATAATTCGTGAATCTCCGGAAATGTCTTCAGATCCTTACTCCAGTTTTCCTGAGCCCGTTATTTCAGACGGGCAACCATATATCTCTAACCCCTAACCCTACCCACCAACACCTTTTTGGCAGTATCCATGATATCATCGAATCTTAGGTCGTCCCCCAAATTCAGCTTTCTATCCCTTTCCTTAACTTTGGTTCTTTTGGTCTTTTTATTATTTCTCTTTATCAAACCCTCGACCAAATTTCCATTAGTTTGCAGAGTCTGAACCTTATTATCTTCAATGTCAATAGGGGTTCTGCAGGGCTGAGGGATTTGACCCTGTAAATAGTCTAACACTGGATGTGTTCCCACCTGGACCCCAAATTCCAGATGGTCTGGGATGTATCCATTAACTGAACCAGAAATACGAATCTCCTACAGGTGGAAACCTAAGTTCACATTTCCATATGATTGTATAGGGTCAAAACTTAAATAAGGTATGGTTGTGGAGAAACACTCAGTTGTCGATATCCCTTCTCTACTTGACTAAGCAAAACATCCTTCCGCAAAATTTAGAGCCTTGAGTGATATCCCAGCCGAACTAATATCCAGACCTAGGGAGGTAGGCCATTTACTACCTTCCGAAAGACCACCTAAAAACCCTAACATTTCTTAATTTGGACTTTCCACCGCCTTTGTTCTCAGACTAGTGCAAAATGGCGAGAAAACCACAGTGTCAGAGAAAGAAAGAATAACTTTGTCTCTGGAGTGCTAGCTATGAGATGAGCTACCGACTCAGAATGTTGAGGTGGAGGAACCTCCCAGATTGGACATCTCTCATATGGGTCTTCCGAGTAATCGACAACATCAATATCCATGTTGTGAATATCCTCACCGAATCTTTGGCATCTTCTTCTCCAGCACCACCTCTACAGTCAATGCTACCCACTTCTGGAACGCCCTTCCTGAGAGTCTAGGTAGATTTAGTTTGATTGTATCAACTTCTCCAACATAAGGCTTGATGTCCAACTTGGCCTTTACAAGTAAAGGCACTACCCATTCTCTATAGTTGTGTTCTCCTATCTCCATCTTATTTTTAAGATTTGGCTCTAGTTTCTCCTTTTTCTTTAACTCTTCTAGGTCAGCCTTGTGTTCTTCATGTTTAGTCTTTGTTAAAGATGATTCCATCCCCTTCAGTATTAGTAGTTGTGTTAATACAGTTTAAATGTGGCAATGTTTTGCTCTCACTAATCCAACTTGACCCTATGATATTCTCCATGATTGACCCCATGTCATTATTGGTCCTCTACTTATCTAAAGTCCCAACAACAATTCTTGTCTACTTCTTCTATAGTCACCAAAGATTCTCACCATATAGGTCTCACCAAATAAATTTAAACATGAGCTTTTATACAATATGATCGATAAATAGTATACTTATATCCAATTCATTTCATGAAAATGAAACCTTATACTTTCTACAATCCCACAACTCCTATAAATATTCTTCTTGGACTGAGTTGCAAGCCACAATGTTAATATATCTCTGGCCACTTGTTCCTCGACAACACAAAGGCTTCCAAGCCAATACTATTTCTACTCTACAAATATAGGATCGATATGACCCATGCCATGTTTTAGAGGTGCTTATTATCCAATTCCCATTCACATAATACTTTTCTATCATTAAACTCCACTCATTAATATAAGCATGATTTGGTTGTGGCTCAATGTATTCATATAATTATTAAAGATATTAAAAAAAAACAAATCCATGCTTATGCTTCAATTAAGCACAACCTTACAACTAATTTCGCACCATAGTTATCATCAAACCATGCTTATAATCCAAGATTAATCAAGCTCATAAACTAAGACATGATACCATGTTAAAAATTCAAGTCTTAAATTTGTTGTCTACCCGAGGAAATGTGCTTGAGACAAAAATTTAATGTCATGGTTGATAGTTCAACCATTGGGTTGGTCCACTCATAACCTTATTACCATACAACCCATTCAACATTCATACCATGCAAATCAAGGAGGAAGAGTGACCCTATGGCGCAAATACAGTCAAGGTGTTGGGCATCTAACCCATATGATCCATGTATGGCCTTCAATTGCTCAATAACAACTCTTATAACCCATGGGATAAATTCTCAATAAGCTATAGGCAACAAGATAAGCCTAAAAAAAACTAAAATATGGCTTGTGATAACCATGGCAAACAACAAATACATTTTTCCTCTCTAATAGTCAATTAAAAATTGAAATTCAAAATTCAAAACTCTCTAAATAATGCAATCCATATTATATGAGCCATTGATCTTGCATCTTGGAGATAATCCAATGGTGTACATTTCAAACTTGTTGGGATTCATTAATGGCAAAAGGAAATGAATATATGAAGCACAGATAGAAGCATTACGTAAAATAAAATTTTGCGCTACTACAATTACAAGGTATTCATTACAATGTAGACTAGCTTCACTTAGAACTTAAAAAAATAACACATCAAATAGAGGGATTCATCACACAAAAATTCAATGTTTACCCTGGAAAACCAACATTCAATAAGCTTCTATCAATCTCTTTGTTTCTTGGCAATGTGCAAGTTACAATACCCTCGAGCTCTCCATTCCATCCTCAATATTCATGTGGGAATTTAAAATTTAGGTTGTATTTCATCTCACTCTCAACCAAATAACCCCATTTTTTTAAGATGTGAAAATAAATCAGATAAGTAGTTCAATTAAGGGTTTAGCTAGAAGGCTAGATGTCCCCAATTCTTCAATTTCCCCAAGCATAACATTGGCTTCACTTGTCCTTTTTCTTTCAATTATATTAGAGAAATAGTGTCTCAAAGTTTTTATTTTTTAAATATACAACTTCCTTATTTTTTCTTTTTTATTTTATTCTCTTTTGATTTGTATTTAACATGTTTTATTTTCATTCATTTACATTCCCCATGTTTATATTAAGATTATTGTGTTATCGTTGGCGTCGACACTGGTCAAGATGGCAAGGGACCCTTCATTCCATCAACCGTGTCTCCTACCTCATCCATACCCTTAAACCTTGCCTATGTTAATCCTCATAGAACCTAAACCAATAGCTAGTTGTTATCATGCATATCTAATTTAGATCAACAATAAACCCAAAGGTGGAACCATTTTTAGAAGAATCTCAGGGAAACTTCAAAAAATGATGTTGATCTAAGAGGATCCCAAAAGGTCTAAAAATTAAAGTCCACAAAACTCAGTGAAACCATAATCCAATCGAATATCTCGTCACAAGGAAGCCAATGGCACAAACGCCACCTCAATCTGAGTTTGTATGTAAAATTTATGCCCAGTCAAAATTACAATCAAACTTGGCAAAAGGATAAATTTTCAGTTGGTTCCAGATAAGTTTGGACCGTCACCAAGTTGGCAGACAAGCCAAACCAACGGCTAAATTCAGCGGAGCTCGGATAAATTTGGAGAAAGGTTTAGTTCTGGTTAGATTTGGCATAACCGCCAAACTTGGCGACACCCACACTAAAATTGGCAAAGGTTGACTTATAGTGTTTTTATATACAAAAATGGATATGCGAGGGTTGGAACCCCACGACAGCTAGACCAACAATGTTCTAAACATAACATGCTATCCAAATTTCCAATCGGCAAGACTTTGATTAGTCTATCGATGGTCCATTATAAAAACCTACCATTACATTTGAATGGACAAAGGAGTAAGGGGTCGACAAGTCGAGGTGGAACTATGCAAAGGGAATCGCCAACAAATGAACCAGGAGGTCGCAGAACCCTGTGAGTGCGCTGAACAAGAATAATATTCCCTAAAATATTCTCAAGAATATTCCCAAAAGATTCTATTATAAAATGTTCAATATTCTTTGGGGTCCATATTTGATAATGTCGGAATTTGGTCGATTTTATACTCATTTTACTCAGAAATTTTCAAGGATTTCACTTGTGCAGTCAAATTTTGGATTTGAGCAACCCATTTTCAAGTCACTCCTAGAACTGAGGTATAATGATGTATTTTGCCATGTAATTGCCTTTCTTTTTGTTGAGATCAATGAAGAGGCCTCTCCACTTTGAAGCTTGGCCTAGAGACGTAGCCCACATCAGGTGAACTCCGTTATCAAACATTGGAGCGTTATCTTTGTGATATCTTTATGTGTTTCTTCTTCTTAAAGTGTTGCACTTATGGTTTTACATGCTCTTTTATGCAATTCTACTAACATCGTTGAAGAAAAGATCCCAGATCAGATGTAGCTCAATTGGAACTTGATGTATCAATAGATGTCCCATTCCATCCATACAAGGTAGGGGACATACATATGGGTATAGTCACTCCAAAAATCCAACACCTCATATGCAAATTAATCAACCAACAAAATGTTGGGGGATGAAGCACTCACATAGATTAGATAATTGAGATTTGGAATGTAAATAATCCCATTATTAATTTCATTGAATTTGGATTGTTAGTTCTACTATAGCCTCCATCGACCTCACACCATTTGACAAAGGAAAAAGTTGTAAAAATAAAAGTGGAAAAGGAGTATGTCTTTGAATGTATAATATACCCAATGATGAGCTCCAACATCAATTAGCATACTTTAGACAATGTCAAGCAATGATTTGAAGTCTGGGCCTCATTGATCATAGTTATAATTGATTAGTCATAGTAAAAAAAATGATCTATGCTAAGATCCTATTGCATTAAGCGCATATGCTAACCTCAAAATTCTACAAAATTTAGGGATTAAAAAAACACAAGCATGTAGAAATAGCCATGTTATCAAATTGCATACACATTCATAATTGAGATACAGATATATCATCGAAGCTCTTCTATTAATCATCAAAATAAGAAAAATACATTATCTACCTCTACCAAAGATCGAGATATTTAGAAATTGTGCATGCCAAAATTTAGAAGAGAATTGTAAGGGAAAAAAATATTTGCTAGGTCACTGAGATATATAACAATATGTATGGAGAAGTATTTATACAAAAGCACCAATACTTCGTTTTGAATTACTAAGATTGGTGCATGTAATTAGGAGTGCAAGAGTGGTCCACCTATGATTTTATATTTCTTCATTTAAAATAAACTAAAAAAAACCAAAGGTGACACATCTAAATTTGTATATGTTAATAACTATAAAATATATCTTTTTCTCACTCACTGTATAGAGAGAATATGTTAATTGGATCTAACACAAATAGTTAAAAAGCAAAATGTTAATTTCCGCATCCAAAATTTATATTTTACAAATAATAGGTTGAACTTTTCAAAATATATATTATTATAATGACTTCAAGCTACTATATTATTAACTTAACCTCATATCTTAAAAAATCTATTCCCAAAATTTATTCTAACAATTCACCTATTAAATTTTTAATAAATATATTATTTTAACACCTTCAAATATTGCTATTGACTTAACCTTGTACCTTCAAATCATGTTATTAACTTAACCTTGTACTTTAACTTAACCTTGTAACCGAAGAATTTAAAGTTTACTTTAAATATCTTATAATTCAAAATATATATATATATATATATTTCACCTCTTAGCAAAGTAGCCACTTTAATGTACTTTCACAACAAGGTACACTTTATGTAAGGTAACTTTTACTTTAAATTCATTCGCTTATACTTTAATACTTTCATGGAGTCACACATGCAATTGTACTACATATATTGTGGTATAGTACATGTACTATATTACTAACTTTTATTAAATTATAAAATGTTCGTTATTATGATGATGTTACTGATTGTTTTATTATATTTAATGTAACAAGCTTTGCAAGTTATAATGTTGTTTCTCTTGTGCATAATGATGATTATATTTGGTACCCTGTTTTTAGGTATACCAATTTTAATGATTATTAGTTTGATAATCATTATTATAATTAATTATAAAATTTAATGATACTTTATGGTTTTTTGAGTTGAGGTATGAGTGTTTTTAATATAATAGTTGTATTTAATATTTTTAGTTTTGGTTAGGAATGGTAGGTGTGAGGATTAAATTTTGATGGGGATAAAATATAGAAAATATTTTTGAAGAGGACTCGGTAAAATATTAAGCAATTACATAAAAGTATTTTTCTTATTTTGAGGAAAAGAATTATTTGAAAAGTATATCAAAAATCTAATTGTTATGGAAAAATTAGTTTTGATCATTGAATTAATGTTTAAAGCTTTTATTATAGTAATGGCATCTTAATAAGAATAATCAAGTGAATTAAGAAATAAGTTATTAAGTTCGAGAGCGGTAAGTTACACCATGTTCTTAAGTTACTCAACATTAAGTTGATAGTCTAACCAACGAGGTTGTCATTCCAAATTGTAGTAAATTGATGTTAAAGTAGGGGAGGTCCTTCCCCCCACTCCCTAAGTATTAATTCAACATTATGTTGCACTCTTGCATGTTTGTGTTTTACTGGATAGAACCAATGACTAAGAAAGAGTAGAGACGTCCCATATTAAACACAGACAGAGTGAAAACTCTTTTGGGCCGCCTAATCCTTGAGCCTAATCAATACATGCTAGAGCATGCTCCTAAAGACTTGAACCGGGGTGGATGGGATGGCAAGCCAGAACCCCAACCACTCGAGCTAAGAACCATTGGCATGATGCACTCTTACATGTTAAACATTTGGCACAGTATCACACAAGGGGTGGTTGATTATCAAAGTTAGTGGCCAAGGAGCATTCAAAAATAGTACCCTCACACACTTCAAGGTTAATGTGAAATTTAGAACGTTAAGCACTCCATATTTTTATTCTTCTTGTGGGTTGGATAATGGTTCTTGATGTCAATTTGTTGCTTGGGGACATGTGGTATTTTGTCAATCTATGGTTTATGCTTTTGATTCAACTTTGTTTGAATTGGGGCTTTGGATTAGATATCAAACCCTCAAGTTTATCTCTATAGGATAAATATTTTTTTTCTCTTTGGTTATTTGATGGATAATGTTTTGTCTCCCTTGGTTCATGAGGACTAGATATCTTTGATTATGGTTCTAATTTGTGGGGTTTTGAATCTTGATGGCTCAACAAATTAGGCTTTGTGGAGTGTTGTTCGTATTCATGGCTTTCCAATTGGTTTATCTAGGTTATGTTGCATTGCTCTGCTCTAGAGGTACTTGTTGCTCCAGAGGCCCCCTTATGCCATCTCAAAATGGCTAGAGGTTAGCATTACAATCTATGTCCTTGCCCTTGAGGGAATGTTGGAGTATGGTAATATGATTGTTGGCTTCATTGTTGTGAGTGGAGAAGAAAGGCTCAAATAAGTGTTATTTTTGGGAAACTAAAATGGAACGTGGGCATTCTAGGATATGCCCATTATGTGAAGCAATCTAAATTCACAATCATAAGAAGATAAGAGGACTACATCATTAATAATAGAAATTTATTATTTCCATTAATAGATACAATGCACTCCTAGGAAGAGATGAGGGAATTTGAAGTTGCTTTCATAATGGAAACCCTATGTGATCAAAATTGACAAATTAAGGACCTTCAGGTTGAGTGTAATTCTCTCCAACACCTAGTTGCATGTCTAAGAAGAATCAATTCTATACCTTATTCAATTGCAAGTTGTTTATCGAGTCTGCATTGGAGGAGGTTAAAGAAGAGAAAATAATATAGCAACAACAAGGGAATGTGGACCAAAACTCCATGACTAATACTAAGGGGGGGTGAATCACTATTGTGTGCAAATGAGTTGAGGGACCCCCTTCCCGAATTTACAAAACCGAAGCGGGGGGGGGGGGGGGGGTCTCTCAAAACCAGTAGGTGATTTCTCTAAATGCGCGATCGACGAATGTTTACGTGGTCGGGGGACCCCTCCAACATGAAAATGACAAGTGGAACAAGACCATCAGCTAATAGGATTTAGATGAATAAGTGGCAGGTGATATGGCGAGACTACATCAGTATCCCTAGACCTGCAGATGATGGCAACATGACAATGACGTAATCAGAAAGTTAAGTCTTTGAGGCATTTTCATAGTACAGAAACGTAAAGGCCCTAAACTCTGAACTAATATAATCCCCCCTGAGTATTCGGGCTTTTGTCACAACTTGTGGCTTTAGAGTGAAGGTGCTACAGTGTAGGTGTTTGGGAAATTCGGCAGAAAATAACAGGTATTCGACGGAGCTTTTGGTGAAATCTACCATATTTGGTAGCTTACTAAAACTAGTAGTGGATCTAACTGTAACTATAGTAGCTCTCTAGAATTTGACGATGGATTTGGTAGTTTGTGCCATATTTAGTGCTCTGCCAAAAATTAGAACCTTTCCTAAACTCTATGTAAATTCTAAAATTACCTAAAACAACAATTTAACTCATTTTCTCAACTCAGAACAACAAGTCAGAGATTGAAGACAAATTGTACACAACAAGATGAGTAACATAAATTGAAAAACAAGAAGAAGATAAGATCAAAACCTCAATTAAGTGTAAATTATGAGTTGAAGTTAATTAAAGTCAGAAACCAAATATAACAGCTCAAAATTCCTTATAAGTAGCAGAGATTGAGTAGAATTAGTGTATCAGGTGTGAGTCGAATCATAGAACAAGGAAGTATATTGTGTTGAAGGTGTTTTATGGTCATTTTATGAGAAGAGATTGATTTATTTTTATGATAGTGAGGCCTTCATGATTCGAGCTTGAAAATGGTATGAAAGATGAATCAGGAAGGAAAAGCAAGTTAGAGCTTGCGACAAATTAGGGGTTGAAGCCTTAAAGTAGGTTGGAGCCTACCAGACTAATGTAATACAATTTTAAGCTTATAAATTGCATCATAATACAAAAACATTGGTGGTTTTCTTAGTTGGGTTTCCACATTATATTATTGTATCTTAATTTATGGATTGGTGTGCTTATGCTTATTGTTTCAAGTATTATTTACTTTGAGCAAAAGTTTTAAATTCTCACAATAATGATTCAACCCCCTCTTAGTATTTTCCTAGTTTCTAACAATTGGTATCAGATCCAAGTTACTTTAGGATAAATTTAACAGCTAAAATAAAGATCGTGGGCAATGGAAAACTAGGAAGGAGGACACACTAATAGGGTAGGTGTGTTCAATGGAACGAATTATACCTTTTGGAAGATAAGGATGGAGACTTATATACAATCTCTTTGTTTATATACAATCACTTGGTGTAGATGTTTGGGACACCATTGAATATGGTTATGAGAAGCCTCCATTCATAGTTACTAGAGATCATAAGCTTGAGTTTACATACAATGCCAATGCTATGAATGTTCTTCTTGTTTGCCTACATGAATCAGAATTAGTCAAGGTCATGGATTGCACTACTACAAAGCAAATATGGGACAAGATGAACATTTGCTATGAAGGTGATAACAATGTAAAGAAAGTAAAACTCCAAGGTTTTAAAATGCAATTTGAATCTTTGAAGATGCATGATGATGAAGAAATTGCAAAGTTCTTTCTTGGAGTTGAAGAAGTTGCCAATACCGTAAGCGGATTGATAAAGAACTAAAAGAGCCAGTTGTATTCCAAAAGATACTGAGATATCTTCCTAAAATATTTAATCCCAAAGTTTCATCCATAATGACAGACCTCTCCTCTCTCAAAATGGATCAATTGTTGGACACTCTTATTGCCTATAAAATGAGGATTTAAAAAGGAAAATCTATAACAAGGGATTCAGCCTTCAAAGCAAACAAGAATCCCAAGGAAGAACATGATGTCTCATGTTGTGAATCAAATGAAGAGGAGGCTAAGTTTGTGAGAAAGCTCAAGTGAGGCTCAGGTAAGTACAAAGTTAAGTTACCCTTTAAGTGCTTCAATTGCAGTAAAATAGGTTGCTATGATTCTAAGTGTCCGGATAAGAAGAAGAATGAGCATGAACACAAGAATAAATATCAAAAGGTATTAAAGGAGAAAAAGACTAAAAAAAGAAGTTTTTACACTCAAGATACTAGCTCTTCTGAAAATGAAGACGACCAATATTCGGATGAGGATAGGGCTCATGAAAAATAAAAAGATTTTTTATGTATGGCCATTGAAAGCGAAGAAGAAATCAATGATGAATTTGAAGAAGAAGAAGAAGAAGGTGAATTTGGCTTAGAAGTCGAGTTTATTAGTGCTCTAGAAGAGATTCAAAGACTGAGGAAAAAGAACAATGCACAAAAGGAATTGTTAGCCAATGGTAATGTTGAAGTTATGGAACCATTGCTCTTGCAAATCAAAGAAAGTAATAAAATCCAAGACACTCTTTAAGCTAGAGAAAGAAAAATTTGTGAAAAGATTGAACAAGAGGTTGTCACTCTGAGAAAGGAATTGGAAAAGAAAAAAGCTCAACTCAAATTTAAATCAGAAATTTATAAAGGGACCAAAAAATTGAATGAATTATTAATTTCTCAAAGACCCCCTCGCATCAAAGTTGGTTTAGGTTTTGAAGGAGAAACGAGTTCAACAACAAACAAGGGTAAGAAACCTATTAGTTTCGTTGAAGCTGCAAAATCATTAGACGGTGGTACAGCCAAAGAAATCTCAGTCCATCAGAAAAAGTTTGAGGTAAGAAATAACCACAATCAGTCGCATGTTCAACAGAGATATGATGTACCTTAGAGAAGAAAGAAACGAATACCTTTTGAGCCTCTAAGAAGGAGAATTAAACAAGAATTCATTAGTCACAATGCTCCTAGGTATGAAAGCATTTTTCCAGTCTATTGTTTTATTGTACTAACTATGGTCATAAAGATGTTATTTGTAGGGTGAATTTGACTTACAGAAAGATCATAAATCAGAGGAGAAATATGTTTTATCATCAAATAATGGATTTACCATGTAAAGGAAAAACATTACCAAGAATAATAATTATTTTTCCTTGTTCACTGATATTCTAGAGAGTTATTATTGTCATAATTATGGGCATAAGGTTGTTGACTACAAAATCAAAAAGCTTAGATCAACCACTAAATCTAAGCAATCAAACCAACAACCCAAAGTGTGGAAACATAAGCAAATAGAAGAAAGTTGTAATATGGTTCTATATGTTCAAGATGAAGGAATCCATTGGTATGTTGACAGTGGTTGTTTCAATCACACGACAAGAGATAAAGACAACTTTTGTCACTAAAACCAGTCATCAAAGGTAATGTGACCTTTGGCAATAATGCACCAGGCAAGATTGTGGGCAAAGGAGTTGTTGGCCTAGAAAATGGCAAAGGAAAGGCCAAGAATGTTTTGTTTGCTGAAGGCCTAAAGGATAACTTGCTCAATGTTTCCCAGATGTGTGATCAAGGTTATGATGTATTGTTCAGATATAAAAATTGCTAAATCAAGTCTACATGAACAGGTGAAATTGCAGCTAAAGTTATAAGAACTGACATCGATGATTATGTGTTGAAAGATAAGTCTAAACAGTGTTGTTTAAGCAAGATTGTTGAGAGATGACTATGGCACAGGAGGTTGGGACATCTAAATTTTCATCAGATTGTAAGGTTGGGTAAGAAAAATGTAGTTAGGGACCTGTAAAATATCTCCAAGCTTGAAAATACTAATTGCAAATAATGTCAGATTGGTAAATAAGCAGGGAAAATTTAAGGATGGAAGTTTATCTTAAAGTTTAGAAACCTTGGTGAATCTTACTAGTCCCTAATATGCAAATTGTAAAAAAAAATTGTGATATTTTTGTAGAACTATTTATATTTCCAATATTTTATATTAGTCGATATAATATTTTGGCAATTTTTAAGTTAAAATAATGGTGTATTATAAAATTAGGGGAATCATTTTAGAAAAATTGGAAATTGGCAAATCTTTTTTTGGAAAAGCATGGAAAATTAGCCCACCTGCAAATATTAGCCCCTAAAAATTTCCCTGTAAATAAGTATGTGTGCCTTTCAAAACAATAAAGAACTCAGTAACTAGACATTTACAGTTGGTACATATGGATCTTTATGGACCATAAAGAATGCAAACACCTACAGGCAAGCTATACTTCCCGATAATCATTGATGATTGTAGTAGGTTGGTTTGGGTTGCATTTTTAAAAGAGAAATCAGAAGCCTTTCAGGAATTCAAAAATTTTAAGGCTATGGCTAAGAATCATGTAGGTCATAGAATCAAATGTATAAGACCATACAATAGTGGGGAATTTACATCTAAGGAATTTGATGATTATTTCAAAGATCAAGGCACTAAGAGATAGTTTACAGTACCTGAGACTCCATAGCAGAATGGCATGGCATAGAGAGCCAACAAATCTATTCAACAGTTGGATAGAGCCATGATGAGTGAAAGCAATATACCACGAAGATTTTGCGTTGAAGAAATACATACAATACTTGAAATTTTGAACAAAGCACACTTTAGACCAAACACAAAGAAAACTACATGTGAGACTAGCGTCAGTCAAGCATCTCAAGGCATTTGGGAGCAAGTGCTACATTAAGAACAACGATGAGAAGTGTGAAAATTTTGATGCAAGGGTTGATGAAGGTATTTTTCTTAGGTATTCTTACAACAATAAAGGTTATAGATAATACAACAAAAACCCAAGAAGGGTAGTGGATTGTATTGATTTAAAAGTTCATGAGCGTGTTGCTTTTGAAGACAAACAACCAGCAAACATCAACTCCGTTGATCAAGTCAGGCATGATGAGGATGATGATGAACTAGTTGACGATGAAGTTATTGAAGAACCAGAAAGCCCTCAAGTAAAAGATCCTTAAAGGTGTGTGCAAAAACACAATCCCACTGGTCAGATTGTATGTAACTTGCATAAAAGTCTCCAAACAATAAGAAGACTTATGAATCCTCCTACTCAAGTGCATGTATCCTTATTTATCATAGAACCAAAGGAATTTTCATAGGCCAGCCAAGATGACGGTTGGGTAAAGGCCATGAATGAAGAGCTTATTTAGATTGAAAATAATCAAACTTAAGAGCTAGTTCCAAGACCAACAGATAAGAACCTCATTAGCACAAAGTGGGTCTTTAGGAACAAGTTGAATAAAAAAGGAGAAGTGGTAAGAAACAAGGCCATATTGGTCTGGAAGGGTTGTGCCCAAATAGAAGGATTGGATTTTGATGAGACCTTTGCTCCAATTGCAATACTAGAGGCCATAAGAATGTTCTTATCTTTTGCTAGTTATAAGAAATTCAAAGTCTATCAAATGGATGTCAAAATTTCCTTTTAAATGGTGAATTACAAGAAGTTTATATTGAGCATCCTTATCATTTTTAATTAACATATAAACCTGATTATGTTTGCATGTTGAAAAAGGATTTGTATGGCCTTAAACAAGCACCCGCAGCTTGGTATGCAAGATTGGATGTATATCTGCTTCACTATGGATTTTGAGGCACAACTAATGACAACTTATACATGAAAACTAAGAATGAGAAACTCTCAGTTGTTGTTGTTTATGTTGATGATACAATATTTGGAATTAATGCAAATCATTTAACTCAAAAGTTTGGAGTTGATATGAAGTTTGAGCTTGAGATGCATATCACAAAGCAAGTATCTCAAGGAAGTTTTGAAGGTGTTTGAGATGGAGGAATGTTCACTTGTAAGCACCCCAATGGTCACAGGATGCAAACTCAGCGAGGACGATGAGTCACCCGAGGTGGATCAAACTTTATACATATATCTCATTGGAAACCTTTTATGCATGAAAACCTCAAGACCAAATACCATGCAGGAAGTTGATATTGTTGGCAAATTTTAAGCAGCCCCCCAAACAAAGACAACTTTTAGCAGCAAAGAGAATTATCAGATATTTGAGAGCTATTATGGACTATGGTGTGTGATATCCAAGAGGTAAATATTTTTCCCTAACAACTTTCACTAATGCAGATTGGGCAGGTGATGTGGACGACGGATTAAGCACAACTAGTGGTGCTTTCTTTCTTGTTGAATGTCTTGTGTCACAGTTCAGCAAGAAGTAGACCTCAATTTCTCTTTCTATTGTTGAATTTGAATATGTTGAAGTAGCTTCTTGTTGCACTCAGATCTTATGGATGAAGCAAAATTTACAAGATATTCAAGTGATATATATAGACCCCATTCCCATCATCTGTGATAATACAAGTGAAATCAACATCTCCAGAAACCTTGTTTTACACTTCAAGACCAAACATATTCCAATCAAATACCATTTCCTCTCAGAGGAAGTTGCAAATAGGGTTGTCAAATTAGAGTATGTACCTACAAAAAAACAAGTTGTTGATGTTTTCACTAAGCCTCTGGCAAGAGAACCCTTTGAATACTTAAGGAAGAGATTGGGAGTAGTCACTCTTTCCTACCTCAACTCAATCTTCTCGAAGGGGAAGAACGACAGCTATGCAATTCATTTTAGCGTTCAACACATCAAAAGGAAGTTTCCAAGTCCACAGGAACACATAAATACAGGGGGAGATTAGTCCCAAAGGAACCTACTTTTCCATTGATGTGAAAGGGAGAGAATGATCAAATTTTGGAGAGAAGTGAAAACTCAACAAAAAGGTGCAAGTGCTTCTTAGAACCACAAGGGAGGCTGAATAGATAATTAGAGGGGTTGACATGCAAAGGTGTTTCTATGCTCCATCATGATTTCATGATTATGATTGGTAGCAATGATTTCAACAGGCAAGGTTTCACATACGCACATAGGTGGGCATATAGTCAATGCATAGGTGGCACATAGTTACCATTTAGGCCTGCGTTGTTTACAAGGATTCAGGTCCCACTGATATGACGCCATGGCTACAAAAGTGGAATACATCCATGGGTGGATTGCACGACACAAATCCCTGCGCCACAATCTGATAATTTATGTGGGTACACGCCCCATTGTTTTTTAAATGGATGGTGGGTCTCTTAATTGGATCCACGCCCAAACCACCCTGCTAGATCAACGTTCTAGACTAGTTGAGTGACCCCCCTCCCAGATTTCAAAACCAGAGGAAGGGGGGGTCTCTCAAAACCACTAGGTGGTTTCTTTAGATGTGATATCGACAAAAATTTACATGGTCATGGGATCCCTCCAACATGAAATTATAAATGGTGCATGACCATAAGTTGACAAGCTTGATATGAACAGGTGGTAGGTGATATGGAAAGACCACATCAGCATCCCTGGACCCGTAGTTGTTGTCAACGTGGCAATGATGTGGCGGGCATTTTCAGTGTTTTCAGGTGGCCAAGTGTGTTAATTTTGTGTGACATGAACCACTCATAGGAGGCCATGTGGCACAAGTGACGTGAGAATGACATCTAGTGTTCATTTGGTGGTGGACATGTAAATTTTGCGGCATGCATACATTTGGTAGTAGGTAGTCAGAAAGTCGGGTCTTCAGGGCATTTGCATAGTTCGAAAACATAAAGGCTCAAAACCCTTAACTTATTTAGCCCCTCCCGAAGTATTCAATCCTTAGTCACAATCTGTGGCTTTATGGTGAAGGTGATACATCACATATGCTTGGGAATTTAGCAGAAAACAATAGGTATTCGGTGGTGCTTTTACGAATTTTTCCATATTTGGAAACTCACTAAAACTAGCAGTGGAGTTAGCCGAAACTATACTAGCGCTCCAAAATTTAGTGGTGAATTTGGAAATTTGTGTCATATTTAACACTCTGCCAAAAATTAGAACCTTTTCTAAACTCTATGTAAACTCCATAATTGCCTAAGACAACAATTTAACTTAGTTTCTCACCTCAAAAAATATTAGAGATCGAAGACAAATTATACACATCAAGATCAGAAAACATAAATTGAAAAACAAGAAGAAGATAAGATCAAAACCTTATTTAAGTGTAAATTATGAGTTGAAGTTAACTAAAGTCATAAACTAAATCTAGCAGCTCAAAATTCTTTATAAGCAGTAGAGATTGGGCAAAATTAGTGTATTAGGTGTGAGTTGAATCATAGAACAGAGAAGTATATTGTGCTGAAGGTGTTTTACAGTGATTTATGAGTAGAGATTGATTTATTTTTATGAGAGTGAGGCCTTCATGATTTGAGTTTGAAAATGGTATGAAAGATGAATTAGGAAGGAAAGCAAGTTGAAGCTTGCATATTAGGGAGTAGGAGCTTCCTTTCAGTATTAGCCGATAAATTGGGGAATAGGAGCTTCTTTCAGGTTGGAGCCTGACAAACCAACAAGTCATAGCTCCCAACAAATTGAGTGTTGAAGCCTTTAAGTAGGTTTGAGCCTACCATATTGATGTAATACAAGTCGAAGTAAATTGCATCATTGTTATGAAACCAGCTCACAAAAAGATAGAAAATATAGATCAACGCCTTAGAATTCAGCCTCTTCGAGGGGGCAACCTCCTTTACATTACACAAATGAACAATTCTTGGATGATACAAATGAAAAAACCTCCTTTTTAGATATAGGAGTCTAAGAGGTTGCAATATAACCAAGCCGACCTAACAATAATAATATAAACCCACAAAAATAACAATAGAGGGATTCTATGGGGCACAATAATAACAAAATGGGGACAATAGCGGCACAACAATAATAATAAGGGATACAACGACAATAGTATCGGGGGAATCACTAGTATTATAAGGACCTAACATTCCCCTCTCCTTCAAAAAAGTGTTGTCCTCAATGCTTGAGTAGTTCTGGATGCTTTTGTATAAAATTCTCATCCTCCCATGTGGAATCTTCAGCAGATAAGTTCTTCCACTTGATGAGATACTCTGAAATTGATCGATTTCGTAGCTGTCGATTTCTTGTCTCTGTGACTGCTTCCGATTCCAATATAATTTTTCCTTCCTTGTCAAGTTCTGGCAATATTTTTTGAACTGGGAGCTTGTCACCTATAACCTTCTTTAATCATGAAACATGGAAAACTTGGTGCACTTGAGAAGCTACAAGAAGCTCCAATTTATAAGTCATAGTACCAATCTTTTGCAAAACCTTGTACAGACCATAATACTTTGGTGATTATTTATTATCCTTGTTAGCTTGCTTGAGGAACATTTGTTTATATGGTTGTAGCCGTAGGAATACCCAGTCACCTACATCAAAACTTCTTTCGCTGCGATGTTGATCTGCCTGTTGTTTCATTCTATTCTGCGCCAACAGGAGGTTATCCTTTAAGAGTTGGAGAACTTGTTGTTGATGCTCGATGCGATGTTCCACTGCTTAAACCTTATAATTTTCTCTTAAATATGATGCGATGGATGGTGGATGATATCCATAAAGTTCTATAAATGGGGTCATTTTTGTTGCAATATGGAAGGAAGTGTTATACCACCATTCAGCCAGAGGCAAACATTTGACCCATTGTGTCTTTTTATCAGATACAAAGCAACGAAGATATCCTTCCAAACATTTGTTTACTATCTCAGTTTTCCCATCAGATTGAGGATGATAAGATGAGCTATGAGCTAACTAAGTACCAAGAAAAGAAAATAATTATGTCCAAAAATTTCTAGTGAAAATGGGATCTCTATCACTTAAAATAATATTTGGGTTTCCATGTAGTTGTTGAATTGTTTCCATAAATGCAGTAGAAACTATATTGGCTTTAAATGGATGTGATAATGCACAAAAGTGTGCATACTTGGTAAGTATGCCAACTACCACCATGATGACACTCTTTCCTTCAGACTTGGGTAAACATGTGATAAAATCCATTGAAATCTCCTCCCAACGTTGGCTTGGAATAGATAAAGGTTGTAATAGACCTCAGATCTTAATTGTTTCAACTTTATTTTGTTGGCAAACCAAACATTCCGCCACAAACTTTTGAATATCCGATTTAAGGACATCCCAAAAAAATTCCTTCTTAACCTTGTGGTAAGTTTTTAAAAATCCTGAGTGCCCTCCTAAGGGAGAAGTGTGCAATTCCATAAGAATATTTTGTTTGAATTGGGAATTCTTACAGAGGTATAAGCAATCTTTGTACCATAACAAATCATTTTTCCAGCTAAATGTATGAGATGCACTGGAATCTTGTTGTAACTTTTGAATAAGTGCCCACACTTCTTCGTCATTCTTCCATTCCTCCCTTGCTTCGTTTATCCAATCTAGTTGGATAATAGAAATGGCACACAACAATGCTTCCACATCCTCATCCTTTCTTAAGAGTGCATCTACCGCAACATTTTGCTTCCCTTTTTTGTAGATTATTTCAAAGTCATAACCTAACATCTTTGTGACCCATTTTTGTTGCTCTTCAAAGGATAATCTTTGTTCTAAAAAGCATTTAAGGCTATCATGATCCTTTTTTATCTTGAAGTGTCTTCCCCTTAGGTAGGGTCACCATTTCTTAAGTGCATGTAGTATTGCCAACATTTCCTTCTCATAAATAGCTTTGTGTAAATACTTTCCCTTGACTGGACGACTTTCGAAAGCAATGGGTCTTTCATCTTGCATTAAAATAGCACCAATTCCATTTCCTGAAGCATCACATTCGACAATAAAGGATTTTGTGAATTCATGTGTAGCTAAGACCGGTGCTTGGCACATTGCCTCTTTAAGATGTCCAAAGGCCTTTGTTGCTTCTGGAGTCCATGAAAATGCATCTTTCTTCAATAATGTTGTTAGAGGTGTTGCTATTCTCCCATAATTCTTAACAAAATTGAGATAATACCCTGTCAACCCAAGAAATACTCGCAGATGTTTTATGGATGTGGGGATTTTCCATTCCTTAATGGCTTTAATTTTGCTAGGGTCTACCTTAACACCTTCATGAGATACAATATGACCCATATATTCCACCTCTTGTACTCCAAAGAAACATTTGGAGCTTTCTGCATATAATTGTTTCTCCTCCAATAGTTGTAGCACCCTATCAACATGTTCAACATGATTCTTCCAAGACTTGTTGTAGCTTATTATATCATCAAAAAATACTAACACAAATTTTCTAAGGAAGGGTTTGAAAATGGAATTCATCAAACCTAGAAATGTAGAAGGTGCATTGGTAAGGCCAAAAGGCATGACCAAAAATTCATAATGATCCTCATGAGTTCTAAATGTTGTTTTCGGAATGTCTTTAGTCTTCATTCTGATTTGATGATATCCTGAATGAAGAACCAACTTGGTGAAGTAAAATGATCCATGCAATTCATCCAATAATTCATCAATGACATGAATGGGAAATTTATCTTTAATAGTGAGCTTGTTGAGCTCCCTATAATCCGGACACATGCACCATGATCCATCCTTCTTGTGCACCAATACTACTGGAGCAAAGAAAGAACTTTGACTAGGTTGAATTATACCATCCTCTGGCATTTCTGCAACCATACGTTCAATTTCACTCTTTTGGGCATAGGGATATCTGTACGGCCTGATGTTTGGAGGAACACTTCCTGGAATCAAATGAATAGCATGATTATGATCACGAATAGGTGGGAAACCTTTGGGAGTCTCAAATACCTTGGAATGATTGTCCAAGACTTTTTGGAGATCTGGAGAAATAGATGATTTCGATGTGGAAACATCTAGTGAACATAATTGTGCAATTACTCCTTGTTGTTCCTTTTTTAGAAGCTTTGTCATACCATAAGAGTTGATTATCTTTCCCGGTTTCCCTACAATACCCCTTAATTCAACTTCCTTTCCTTCCGCAGAAAATTTCATGAAAAGTTCTTGAAAAATAAAAGCTATTGTACCCAAGGATTGTAGCCATTGGACTCATAGTACAACATCAACACCTCCCATTAGAATGGAAAGCAATGGGCTATTCAATAGATACTCTCCCATGGATAGCTTGATATTATGGCACTTTCCAGAGCAATTTATGGTTCCTCCACTTGCAACCATCACTTGACACTCTGGTGCTGATATAGGAAGCAATTCAATTCTTTTGCTATCTTACAATGAATAAAATTGTGGGTACTTCCTGAATCAATCAACACTATTACCTTTTTCTTCTTGATATGTCCTTTTATCTTAATAGTTTGAGGAGTGGTAATTCCGGCCAATGCATTACAATATATGGTCAGATTCATTTCTTCTTTATCTAGGGTTTGTTCCTGGAGTATATCCTCTTCTTTTGACATTTCTTGTTCCTTTTCTTCCTCCTCTTCACAATCTATGTAGAATAATTTCTTCTCAGCACACTTATGACCTTTAATGTGTTTGCTATCACAACTGTAACAAAGCCCTTTTTCTCTTTTTTCTTCCAATTGTTGCGGTGTCAACCTTATAGGTTGTGGAAGGCTAGGGGCAACAACACTTCCATCTTTATAGTTGTGAGTGGTAGGTTTCCTGGTTGCCATAATTTTGCTTTCCATTCTTCTTGCTAACCTGAATGCCTTCTCCAATGAATCAGGTTCCCAAAGGCGAACCTCATGTTGGATATTATCCTTTAAAATCCCTATGAACACATCAATCCTATGCTCCTCTGGAATATCTTTTACCCTTATGTTCAATTTTTGGAAGTCCTCAATGTGCTCCATCATTGAACCCTTTTGTTTGAGACTTATCAATTGGCTAAAAAAGGTGTTGCTTTTTGTATCCTCATAATGTGTTGCCATTTCTTCCGTAAAAATTTCCCAAGTGACAATTTGTTTACAAAAGCAAAGCCATCGATACCATACAAACTGATTTGGTTCCAAATATAAAGTTTCAATACGTACCTTTTGTGTGTTTTGCACATTATGGAGATCGAAAAATTACTCCATCTGTAGTATCCATGTTGCGGGATCCTTGCCATCAAACTTCCGCATATCGATATTTGGAAGATGGTGGGTCTTCAATCCAACATTAGAGTCTATGAAATCATGATTAACATTTCTTTTGTTCTCATCATGAGTTTCCTTTACTACCCTTTCACCATTAGTGACCATTTCTTGTAGCAACTTATTCAAATTTATCTTCAATTCTTTCATCTTATCATCCATGCCATTCATCTTAGCTTCCATGCCATCCATCTTAGCTTCCACACCATTCATATTAACTTGCATGCCATTCATATTAGCTTCCACGGCATTCATCCTGGCTTAATTTACCTTTAGTGAGAGTGAAATTTGTTGTACTTGGTCTTGTAATTTTGATATATCATGTTGCATTTCTTCCTCTTCTTCATGAGTCATGCTAGAGCTTTCAGGTTGCTTACTAGGTGTTTCCATTTTCTTTCTTCGGGGCATTAATTAATGCTAATAATTCTTCACTATTCCCTTTGAATTCCTTCAAACTAATTTTTCAAACCAAGCTTATGCAAAAATTTAAAAAAATCTACACACCTTTTTTCACTTTGTAGGAGCTCGATATTGCATCTGATGTATCTCTGTAATTTCAGATCTTCCAGTTCTGAAATTGCGACCTGTAGTAGCCCTCTGCGTCCTCTTTCCAATGCCACCAGTCTGATCGAATTTAGATTCTCCAAGAAAGAGTTATGCACAATCTCCCAAGATGACCTGATTATATACCTTTTCAGAAGAGCGAAATTGTATGAAGTTCCACGTGTCATTGTTTTGACCTTAGTATCTGAAAAATATACACAGGAAACTACAGTCTGTCCTCTTTCTATAACTTCTTACTAAATTTCAATCTGATGCTCAAAACAAAAGTTATGACGATTTTCCCCAGGTCACCTATTTGGAATGTAATTTGGGAGGCTGCAAAAAGGCCAACTTCCTTAGATCATATCTCCGCAAATATAGCGCGAAAAGATCTGAAATTTGGACCTGAGGTTCAGAACGATTCCAACCCAAATGGGTCTTTTTTTAGTGTCTGAAACGTCGCAAAAAAATAATAAATAAATAAATAATAATAAAAATAAAAAAAAATAAAAAAATAAAAAAAGAAAAAGAAAAAAAAAAGAGTAAGTTATAGCACAAATTCCATGATAACCTATTTGGAGCAACGAAACCCTAGAATCCAAAGCTCTGATACCAAATGTTATGAAACTAGCTCACAAAAAGATAGAAAATATAGATCAACGCCTTAGAATTCAGCGTCTTCGAGGGGGCAACCTCCTTTACATTACACAAATGAACAATTCTTGGATGATACAAATGACAAAACCTTCTTTCTATATATAGGAGTCTAAGGGGTCACAATATAACCAAGCCGACCTAACAATAATAATATAAAGCCACAAAAATAACAATAGAGGGATTCTATGGGGCACAATAATAACAATATGGGGACAATAGGGGCATAAAAATAATAATAAGGGATACAACGACAATAGTAATGGGGGAATCACTAGTATTATAGGGACTTAACAATCATGATACAAAAACTTTGGTGGTTTTCCCAGTTGGGTTTCCACATTATATTATTGTGTCATGATTTATGTATTGGTGTGCTTATGCTTATAATTTCAAGTATTATTTACTTTGAGCAAAAATTTTAAATGATCACAATACTTATTCAACCCGCTCCTCCCCCTCCCACAATATTGTCATGGTTTCTAACACACCGTATTGTAACAAAGACTATGTACACGTTAAGAATCTCCATAATAAAGTGAGAGTGAATCTCCATGATTAAGCATCTTGTGACATCTTTTTGTTTTTTTAAATGTATATATGTTCAACTAATATATTAATTATTTTTAAAATTAATAATAGTAATAATAATAATAATTTAAAATAAATTTATCCATATATACATTAATAATTATGGATAATTCCAAAACATACATGCTTATCTGCTGATAAATTAAAAGGTTGATAAATGCAGATTGGCATCAATTCATGACAAACATCAACCCTTACTATATTATACATCTCGCGTTGCTAAAATTAAAAAAATAATAAAATCCAACTAAATTATTAAACTTTATTTCTATTATTATTATTATTATTATATTTATTATTAATTATAAAAATAATTAATATAAAGTTAAACATATATACATTTTAAAAAAACATGGAACAAGATTCTTAACCATGGAGATTTACCCCCACTTTACCATGCAGATTCATAATCTATAAATAGGCTTTGATACAATGCCATGGCTTATCAATACTGCATGCCCAAAAAACCATAACTCCCTTCATATTACTCTTTTTCATATGACTTTGTTTTCTAATTAATAAATTTAATTAAAAGGGGAAGGGGACATAATTACTTTGGAGATAAATCTCAATTTTTTTTGGTTTTTTTTTTTACACACAAATGAGTAGTATTATAATAAAAACTATGCTCGGATGCAACATATAATCAGGAAGTGCAATACATGATTACTCTCACAAACGGGTCCTCTAGAGAGAATATTTCTACTAATTCCAAAATCCTAACTTGACAACATACAACATTTGAGTGTCGATATAAAAATGCTTTACAAAATTGCCCAAGAAGGAAAGCACATTCGTATTTTGAGCTCATCAAAAGAGAAGGTTGGGATCCTCAACTAAAGGATTGTTAAGGTCTGGAAGAAAATTTCCTTCACGGCTGCTAGAAGTTCTAGACTCAACACTTGTGCTTGTCATAGTTGAATTTTGGGCTTGAAGAGCTTCAATTTGCTGGCATAGCACGTCAACTTCATTTTCCTAGTAGGCTATGTTGAATTTGAGCTCCCATATTTCTTCTATTAGGTTGATGATGAGGTTCATTTGTTCCTACAATTTCATTTTAGTTTCCATGATATCCAAATTTAGAGTTTCTTCCTGATGGGAGCACAATGAGTGTTTTGGGTGACCCTTAGAACCCAAATAAGACTCTCTATGGGTCTTCATTTCCAACTGAATAATAGGAAAGACCCATAAAATTTTGGCATCCCAAAGACAAGAAGACTTTAATTCGAGGTCAATTGTATCACAAGGAGAAGGTTAAGCACCTAGAATACCCTTTTCTTTAGGGAAAGAGAGGAGCACAATCAAAATACACAAGGGTATAGCACTAGAGGAAGCTTTTAGGTTACCAATGGGAGGTAGGAACAAGAGCCTAGGTGGCACACCAAAATTCAGATAGTGAAGAGGAGTAAGCGAGTCAAGGTTTAAAAATAGCTAGAACCATAACAAAATATAACCATGCTTTTTTTCTAGAGAAGAGGTAGGGAACCACAAGAAGAGAAAGGACAAGCATATGAATAAAATCAAGACTAATGGGCTCAAGGATTACCTTTTGAAATTGGAGACTAATTATGGAGTGTGGGTGAAGAGACATGTATGCCTAATTTAGACGAACAAAGACCAGACGAGTAGCATTAAGAGCCCAAAATCCAAAAGTGTTTTCAATGTCTTTACAACTTTAGTTTCCACCTCTCGAAATCCCAACCTCGAGTTATTAGAAGAAGTTTAATAGGCCCACTTTGAGCTTATGATGAATAGTTCAAATAAAAATCCCCCCTATGAGAGATTGGATAAAGGAAGGCCCAAGGGATGAAGGCCATGGATGCTTGAGTACTAGGGAGCCATAAATTTATTCAGTTGGGAAGGCCTTCGCATTTATTGAACCAAAAAAATTCATGATTTCTACCGTAGATTAATCCATAATCAAATGAGATGGGAGATCGATGAAATGAGGAATATGTCATTGGATCATGGTATCATCTATGTGTGGGAGGGGGAACTTGAACTTAGTTGCATGTAACACTTCCCGTCTTCTTGACACATTGACTATTTTGATGGGCCCTCCCAAAATTTTCATTCTTCTAAGGAGAATTACAAACTTTGGGCTTGAGGGAACGCTCATTAGAAAAGAATTATGGGAGATGAAAAATATTTGAGGGGTGGAGGTGTCATGGGATGCCTCTCCACCTGCATATTACATTTATTTCAACTTGACCAACTTGGAGATTACAAGCTTGGTTGGTTTGGCGACCCACCTCTTTATTATGATGTCTCAACACATGGAAAAAGGAGGGTTGTTGAAATCCATCTGTGATACTTATCGCTCTTTGAAGAATTGTCTTGAGATAATTTTCTTTGGGCAAGGAGTTGTTATGGAGATGCTAGTGCAAAATAAAAGAATCTCCTAGAAATGAGGTTGGGAGGATTTAAGTATTTAGCTAGAGTTACTCCTAGAAGAATCCCAAACAATTCTACCTGGTTGTTAGTCATATAGCCTAGACCCCATGAGTAAGCCATTACTAGATTTTCTTCATGATTAAAGATAATCCCTCCCCCTCCTACCACCTCTCATAAATCCTGATTTTTTTTATTTTTGTATGCTACTATGAATATTCTAGAATATTTTGTGCAAGTTAAATCTCTATTATCCACCTCATAATTATTGATAACTAAATTAAAATTCTGGAAACCCTATTCCAAAATAGGCACACCCATCGACTTAATTAAATGGTTGGTAAATGCCAATAGGTATCAATCCATATACACATTAATAATTATTGATAATTAAATTAAAATTCTGAAAACCATATTCCAGGATAGACACGCTTATCAACATAATTAATCTTGTCATTGTGAGATGCATCATGAGGTAAGTGTGTTGATGTGTATTATAAATTAATGTTTTATCAGTCATAATTTATATGGCTACGTTCGTTATTTGGTGGATGATAGTGATTTAACCTCCACAAAATATTCTAAAACATTCTAAGTAGTAGTCACAAATAAAAAATTGAGATCTATCTTGAAAGTGGGTATGCCTTTTCTATCCTTTTAATTAAATTGATTAATTATAACATTAATTTATTAAAAACTAAAAAATCATTAAAAAAATTTATACACAACATCAAATATTAAAACCCAAAATATTATTACAAAATATTGTGATTAAGTTAAAATATAGAATTAATAAATTAACTTATTTAAAATTTATTTTATCCAGTCAAGTCCCACTAGCACAACCAGTTGAGGATGGGCCTCGTCAGCAAGGCAACCTAGGATCAAACCTCATGAGGGGTGGTTGTGCCCTGTGCTAGGGGGAGGCGACATGCTAAAAAATCTAGTCAATTAAGGGCTAGTGTGGCCCAGGCCGGGTGCGATCCCCGGGTGACTTTGATGTCTTAGATGCCCCTGGGTCATGGCTCCTCAAGTCACAAGTCAAGCCTGGAGGATCACAGACAACTTGATAAACAAAACAAAAACAAAAAAATATTTTATCCAAAATTTGTCTTTACCACAACTTTCACCCTTATTTTCATAAAAGATCAATTCAAAATGAATATAAATAATTTAATTTAAAAATATCAACTATGAATTTTTTCTGCTTTGCTCTGCAAATTCTAGGGTTTTTTCTACATAGTTGTTTATGCTCGGCTTCGCGAGAGGGGACTCTGATCCCTCCAATTCATAACGATTACGGATCTATTGGTATTCCCCTTCAATCTCCTCATCTTCCACATCCTTTTCATAAAGCAGCTAGGCAAAGTGGGGCTCCTACTTTCGTAGGAAACCCTCCACTAGGTCTATTGTGGTAAGTTAGAAATCCAAGGCGTTTCCTGCCAAAAATGGTCTAAGATCAAAAATATGAGGTTAAATCTAGTAAGATTGGAAAAAATATCCAATATATGAAGGATCACATTGTGATCTACAAATTTATTAGATTTTGGCTCTCCAAAAAAAATTTTATTGGGTGGATCTAAAACAAATGGAAACTCTAAGGTCAAATAGAAATGGAATCAGGGGAAAAAGGTTTCTTCACGGTCATTTTCTCCATCTTGGAAGAGATATCGAGGGCTTTTGAAGGAGGGTTGTATTTTTTTAACATTGCATTGCTCTTCATGCAATTTTGGAAGGGGCGGTATAACCTGGAGAAGGAAGATTTCCTTGTTTCCCTAGTGTGTTTTTGTCTCTTTTCTCTTCCCGGGGAATATTGGGAGGAGGAAATCCTTGAAAGTATCGGCAATGCCATCGACAAATTTGTCAAAGTATCATAGGATACTAAGAGACGGAGGTACACATCATATCCTCAGATTTGTGTTTACATGAATATTTCCCGACCTCTTCCAGCCTCTATAGATGTTTATTATCAAGATAGTGTTTGGAAACAGTCTCTAGATCGTGAACATGTCCCCTTTATATGTAGACGTTGTCATGAATATCGACATATTATTAGGGATTGTCTGATGAATACCAAGGAATCATCTGAAGCACACCATTCTTAGAAATAGCAAGATGATTCGGGAAAAATCCCCCAAAGAAGAAATTTGAGTCCAAAAGGTACCTTAAATCCTAACCAGATCCCCAAATTTGGAAATAGGTTGAAGTCTCTCTTCTCCCTGAAGGAGTCTCCATAGCAAGACAACCTTCATACAAGCATGCAATCAGTGAAAGGAAAATCACATAACCCTCTATTGAATCCCACAAAGCCCATGCAAAAGTATTTTGAAGAGCACAAACAAAATCCAACAACATAGGAAATTATTAGCTCCCCTTTGAAAGAAGCTGAAGCAGAAGCCCTACCAGAAGATATGGATATGGATGGCCCATGACTGATTTCCCATGTAGAAGAATGGCATGGAAGATATGTGAAGTACATCCCAAATCAACAAGCTAGGATTTTATATAGCGCCTATCTTCGAAGAAAGGAAAGAAACCAAGTGGGCTCAAGTTATTCATTTCCTATACTGGGGTTCAAATGAAGGATTTTAAGGTGGCCCCTGGGCAAGACAAAGAAGCAAAAAAACGAGGCCTCAAGAGTAATAAGGCACTGATCTAAGAAGAAGGTGAACAACTAGTTAACTCGGGGAAAATCATGCCAATGTCAAAGGCATTCCCCCCTTGAAATATTGAATCTTCAAGGAGTTTCTATGTAGTCATGATTATTATAGTAAGTTTTTGATTGTCTGTTAATTGTAGGGAGTATGTTAATCTCAAGAGTCTCTTGGATTTTTGTTTTTTTTTTTTTTTTTTTTTTCAAACTATTTGTAACTTTTTTTATTAGTGAAATATATTTTACCCACTAGATATATATATATATATAAAACAATGAAAAAAACATTATTAATTATAATAAAACAATTTAAAAATACATATATAAATTACTTTATTTCTTATTTAATTTTATATCCAATACAATATATACAAAATTGAAAGGTAAAATAAATGGAGGGACGAAGATTATTTGTTATGACCATAGAATTTAAATAAACATGTTAAAAAATACAAACCAAAATATTTACCATTTGACTTTATATAAAATAGATTGAGTGGACCAAATGGTTAAGAGCATGTGTTTCCTCCTAAGAGGTCATAGGTACAAATCCAAGGGGGGGTAGGGTATGTATGTCTTTGTAGACTTCAGTAGTCAAATCGCTACACAGAGGTGGGTCCCTTGTCCCACAAACGAGGGGGTCTCATACACCAATTTCGTGTTTGGCTTGGTTGTGACATTAAAATTGAATTATTATTATTATTATTAAAAAATTAAGCTCAAAATTTATTATCATGCATGATGAAATTAGCTAAACATAATTGAGAACATTGAAATAGAAATATAGTTATGATTGTGAGTTTCACCATTGTGAAATTAATCAACCATAAAATATTGTAATAATAATGGGTGCTTGGTGCAAGAAGTGTATTAGTGGAATTAGAGAAATCATAATAAAAATAATGATAAAGTTTAACTTAATAAATGTAATTATTTAATAATTTAAATATAATTGTATTGAGAGGTACTTGACAATTTAGTATGAGGGAGATGTCTCATATCATTACATAAAATAATAATTACATTAAGAAATTAAAAAGTAGTAAGGACAAAAAAAATCAATGTCTCCTAGAAATATGATACTTCATTTTTCACTGTAATTTTACATCAACTTTATATGAACAGATAAAGAAATCGAAAGTAAAATATGTAATTCCTTCACTACTTAATATGAAATTGACAAACCACATGTGAAAGTAATATTACAAATATTAGATGATGTGTAATTCATTTTATGTTTAGTTAATATGTAATATTTAAAAGTAAGCCTTGAGGGTTAGCTCAATTAGTCGAGTCCCTGTAGCACCTTTGATATTGAGAGGTCATGGGTTCAATTCTCTCGACACTCTCGGGCAAGGCTTTGTGGTTGAACCAGCAAGATGTGATCCCTTCGGGTGGATCTACCTAGTACAATATTTCGTGGACGTAGCGGTCAACGATCTCTGGGCCCGTGAACCACGTAGAAAAAAATGTAATTTAAAACAAATATATATATATATATCTATCTATATATATCTATATATATCTATATCTATATATATATATATATATATATATATATATATATATATATATATATATATATATATATATATCTATATCTATATCTATATCTATAGATATAGATATAGATATAGATATATATATATTGGTTTAAGCCATAAAGCCCTAAGGGTTAGCTCAACTAGTCGAGTCCCCGTTGTTAAGTACCTTGTCGATCGGAAGGTCACGGGGTCAATTCTCCTCGACACCCTTAGGGTTAGGCCCTACTAGTGTGGCCGATGAGCTTTAAAAGATTCCCTTCAGGGTTGATTTTCCTAGATTTTTCCAAGGGAAAAAATTTTAAGCCATAAAAAAATATTTCAGTGTCCATCTAAATAACATAATTTTATACCAATTTTATATAGAAAATAAATAAAGTAATTTAAATTAAAAAATTTCTTATATTTTCATAGAGATGTGTAATTTATTCCATTCTTATTATGGAGTTGATATAATATTTAAAAAACATTAATAACAAAAATAAGCTTAATATGAGTTATAAATCAAATATTTTAATATGTATGTTGAGTAAAAGATTTTTACATCAAATATAGGGTGGGGTGAGAATTCTTATTATACCTGTCGCATGGTATTAAGAATTCAATTTTTCTTTCAACTGAGTATTGCTTTGCTTTTAACCCAAAAAAATGAAGTTTCTCCATAGTTTAACATTATGCATTGAATTTTATTATTATTAAATAATATTAAAAAAAAAATCTGCCATGTGATTGTTTCAAGTCTTATTGCATAATTATGATAGGAGAGAGTCTTACTGCATATACAATGCCACACGTACATCTTTACATCTTGAAAATAGCCTGACCTATAAACTCTGGCACAAACTTTGTAATGTCAGCAGTGTTTCTGCCCATCATTGTCTACGTTATTGAATCCAAATCTATCACAATTGCACGCATATTTATTAGTTTGTTTCGTCCATGCTTGCATTTATTTAATTTTATATATGGTTATCATTTCCAATCTTTGGCCACCTACAAACCAGGCAACAGATAGCGAGCAAAAGATACAAGCGATGTATGGAGGGCAGTGGAGAGTGCAAGACGAATACATTTAGTGACTTTTGTTAGATTTTGTAGCATCGAATATGTGTTCTAGTCTCAATTTGTGTCTAAGAGGCTAAGGAACATGAGATCTTCAAAACCCAAAAGGTTCCGCAAGATAATCTTGCAAAATTCTTTAATTAAATTAATTAGGCATCATTTAAATTTTTCATAAGTCTAACTTAGGAGACTAGTTAATTAATGGGAATTAATTAGGGAAGATCGAGAATGTATTAAAATATGAAATTGCAGTCAAATTACACTTTTGAAAGATCAGTTGATGGATATGATGATTGCATTTAATTCCCCTTTTTGAGAGGACCAAAATCGACCTAAAGATCACTCAAATCGGATAGGGGAAAGTGTATTTATGAAGAAAAGCCCACATGTGCATATTTGATAAGGTCGACCCTAAAGAAAATTGGAGACCCTTGGAAGGCTATAAATACAAGTGACATCAACCTCATTTGGACATCATCATGAAACACTCTTCTATCTTTGTTTTTGGCTCGCAAAGGTCTGAGGGTCGTCCATGGAGGAACAAGTTCGCTTGAAGATGAAATTGCAGGGTTTGAAGCTCGCATTTTTGTTTTAGGGTTTGGGGCCTCAGTCACAAGCATAGGACAGAGATCTCTCGATTGCATTGCCTCACTACCAGGCTCATCTGTGCGACTAAAGAATCCTAATCTCATGAATATGTCATCCTCTGTGTGATTGGCATCTAGGGTTTCAGAATCTCAGTTGCAGACTGCAGTGGCTTGTTTGTAGGCTCCGAAGAGTGACTGCAAGCTTCCCAGTCGCATGCATGACTCCTACTCCATGCCACCAAGACCGAAATTATGGAATTTGAGTTGTTTGAATATTTTTCTCAGTGGCTGCAGTGTTCAGCAATTAACCTTAGACAGTGACAGTTCATTACAAGCTTCAAAATAAGAGTTTTGAGTATAAGCATTGTTGGGTTCATTTCATGAATATTGTGTAGTTATTTTAGTTGGATAGTTGTATGGATGAAGATATGGATCATTGTACTCTCTTTTGATGAATCATTCGATGACAATCTAATAAGAAGAAGAATTTGAAAGGGTTTTCCCCATAGTGGGTTTTGCCCTAGTCTTCTACCAATCCTGGTGTCTCTATTTGTGAATGTTTTTCTTCTATTGTTCCTTTATGTTCCACTGCATTGATGATGATGATATTATTCTTTCTATATAGTTGCATATCTTGCTGAAGAATGATGTAAATATGAACATTGGTATGATGTTATGGGGTGAACGTAATGTGTTAATGAAGAAATGCAATTATCAAAGGAAATAACAATATATCCCTAAGAGAAATTAACATGGTATCAGAGTTGGGCTGAAGAAAAGTCATGGAGATCACCCCTATGATGACCCCATTGATGGAAGCAAGAAAGAATGGAGGAGACCTAAAAGAATTATAGGGTTTGAAGAAAACTTTAGCAAATTTGGTTATTAGGGTTTGATGTATATTATGAGGTTAGGGTTTCAGAGAAACCCTGGTTTATGGCAAAGATTTGAGATATGCAATATAGAAACCCTAACATGGTCAAAGTGAAGATGCTCAAGAACTTGTATCGGAATTGATGAAGCCCTAGGTGGGATAGTCTCTATTAGGCTTGGTTGCTGATAGATTTGGTTGAAATATTGAAGGCGACATTGTTATTTGGACAATGGATAGTGATGGCTCTTGAAGGCTGGTTCAAGGGGGAGATGATCACCTCTCATTGAAGATAAGTACTTTTTTATTTATGATGCTTCTTTATGAATGTACTTTTGTTTAGACTTATGGATCTTATTATTGTTTTGATTATTACTTATGCTTCCTGCATATATATTTGAGTATTTAGATGCTTCTAACTTCTTGATAAGATATGATAAGTGGATCCTTCTTAAGGATCATGGCTAGTGTAGGAAGAGGCATCTGATGAAAAGGTGACAAAGTGCTACAAGTTGTCTATGTACAATAAGAAGGTGCATAGGTATTTGAATACTAAAAGGTATGCATGATATATTGTTCAATATTATGTTTCAGTTACAATGTTGATGGCAAGGTAAGTCCTAAGGTATGATGAGAATGTTTATTTCTAAAATGGCTCATGCATGCATGTGAAAGTGATTTGGATTCATGATTCTTATGTTGAAATGGTTCAGTTGGTATTGAACAAGTATCTTACTTCTTAAATATGATGAATTTATTGATTCTTTAAATTACTTAATATTGATCTTTGATATATTTGATGTTTGGCTAACACTTATCATTTTGATTCCATAAAGAAGGTCATCACCTTGATTCTAGTAGATGGTAACTTGATACTATTGATAATGTTTGCGAAAAGAATGGTATCCATGATGATAGAAGTATAATAACGAGATTGATATTCAAGATCTTTTGTTATCATGGTTATGTTTTGATGTGTTTAGTAATTATGGCATATGGTAAAATTGAATTCCCTGACCTAATGGATTGAGTTACGTGACAAATAAGTAATGTTGTGATCGTGATTATTGAAGTTTACTCCTATTAACTCTTTGACACTAACCCATTATGAAATACTGATGTCATGGTGAAATAGATGATGATAACATGATATAACCATGATGAAAATGTGATATATTCTGACTTTATGATCTAACAATCTGTCGATGCATGATAGTATTATAAACAGGTTGATGACTTGAATAAAGATGACTGAAGTGGATTCCCATTCAGAGGGAAAATCTCTCCATAAGATCCTTACTCCTATTACCATTGGAATTATATGTATATTTTTTACTATTGAAATAATACTTATGGATGTGAATAAACAAATATCTGACATTGTTGATCTACAACAAAGTTCTGATCTAAGAAGAGAAATTTTTCCCTTACTCTAAGCCCCAGTCGCATAGAAGCAAGATTACAGGTGCGACTGTAGCCTCTCATCCATATGGAAGTAAGGTCAAAGGTACGACTTTAGTTTCCCAACTGCATAGAAGAAGGCCTATGGATGCGGTTATGCTTGCAGGACACAAAAATGAATTTTTGTGCATAAAATCAGATGTTCACCTGAAGGATGTCAGTCCTACAGACATGAAGTAGACAACAAAAAGTTCTATGAGCAGGGAAGTTTGAATGTTTACTATAATATGAATATGTAGATTGAACTTGTGTTTGCAAGTGATTGGGATATGCATATAGATATGTCATTATGATTTTACCATTAAATTTTGTGTTGTGAGAGTTTGACTAGATTTGGCTTATTGATATAGATTAGCAATGTTTAGAGTTTTGATATGATAATGACTTATTACTTTGACTTGATGATTGAGATATGTTCTGGACTACAGATCTCACTATCATAGAAAATTTTGGAATTGGCCTGATAACTAATGATTTGATTTGACGACCAATGATTTGCCTTGATAACAATGTTATATAGGCATAGTGACTTTCAGTGACTAATATTGGTATTCGATAATGGTTTTGTATTGGCCTCATTGTTCTTAGCACAATGGTTGAAGTATTGACAGTTATGATTCAGTATGAAGTAATCTCACAATAAATGGATGGAGAATATTCTTAGTATATGCATTTGCATCTACTGACTTATATTGTGATCATGAGGATGACTTGATAAAGCTTGGTTTGATAATGACAACTTGTTGGAATGATAATAGATGAATTCATGACTTAATGAGAGCTCTACCTGTCACCTAGTCTAAAGAATCTAATACTGCGATTCTGATGATTTTGATATTAGTTCTGATCTGGCATATAAACTTTGATAAGCTGACTTAGTTGATTTGATTGTACAATATTGATTTATGTAAGACTGAACATATTGGTTTGGTAAAGTGTTATGTTTGCAGAGAGCATTGTATGAAGCAAGCTCCTTGATCTTGATGTGTCTGCATTAATTGTTATCTGGTGAAGCTAGGATGATGTGTTGATCCAAACCTCTACTTCATAAGTGTTTCAAGGTATGACTTTGATTTTCGTTTTGGTTTTATATGTTGATGGTCTACTATTGACAGGTAATGAGCCTCTAATGATCTAAGTAAGAGGGAGATGGATTCTGAAGCTTGAAATAATGAATCATGGCATGATGAATCAATTTCTGAAGTTGGGAAAAGAAAATCTATGTGAGCTATTGAAGAAGTTTTGGAAAGTGGAAATGAAAATCCTTGGACACTCCGATTGAATTTCAAGAAGTTGTGAAGAGATATTGTTGAACTCAACTTGGAAATTGACAGTTGATTGAAGCATTGATGTTCCATTTGAACACTTGTATATGTGTGTGTGTGTGTGTGTCTGTGTCTATATATATATAGATATATATATGATGTGCATAGAACATGAATGAATTCATGATTGATTCGCTTCATAACATAGAGTTTCCATCGAGCGCCCTTCTAGATATTTGATACTGTGATATTGATGATTTTGACATTAGTTTTGACCTAGCATATAAACTTCTATAAGTTGACTTAGTTGATTTGATTGTACAATATTGATTTACGTAAGACTAAACATATTAGTTTGGTAAAGTGTTATGTTTGCAGAGATCATTATATGAAGCAAGCCCCTCAATCTTGATGTGTTTGCATTGATAGTTATCTGGTGAAGCCAGGATGATGTGTTGATCCAAACCTCTACTTCAGAAGTGTTCCAAGGTATGACTTTGATTTTGGTTTTGGTTTTATATTCTGATGGTCTACTATTGATAGTTAATGAGCCTCTAATGATCTAAGTAAGATGGAGATGGTTTCTGAAACTCGAAATAATGAATCATGGCATGATGAATTGATTTTTGAAGTTGGGAAAAGAAAATCTATATTGCGAAGCTATTGAAGAAGTGTTGGAAAGTGGAAATGCAAATCCTTGGACACTCCGATTGAATTTCAAGAATTTGTGAAGAGATATTGTTGAACTCAACTTGGCAACTGACAGTTGATTGAAGCATTGATGTTCCATTTGAACACCCATCCGTATCCATTTGAACACCATAACATCCGATATATATATATATATATATATATATATATATATACATATATATGATGTGCATGGCACCTGAATGAATTCATGATTGAACCGCTTCATACACATAGAGTTGCCACCGAGCACCCTTCGAGATATTTGCATGGAATGAACAATTTTTGGACTAAGACATTCTTCCTATGATATGTGACTACATCGATCTACAGATGATGTCCAGGATTATTATTAACAAGCACATTCAAATGTTTCCTTAATATGACATTTTCCATGATGTTTTGAATGAGAAGTATGTAGCTTTAAGTGCGACCGAGCTTGAGTATGATGGCTGCTAGCACGACTAGTTATGAGGCAGGATAAAGAAGATTTTTGGAGAGATGTTTGACAAAATTTCGGATATGACATGGATACATTGTGATGAAAAAGAGTGGGATATGATTGGAAGAGAATCCCATATGTAGATGGGACTGAAATACCTTCATATATTGAGACAGTGTTGATATACAAGACAATATTACGGTTGTGGTTGGCACCTCCTAGAGAGGGAGGATAACTATGGTATCCTTTTCATAAAATATATATTTTTGTTCTAATATGATATTTGATTTGATGTCCTGTATGAACAGGAGAAAATTGTTATTGAGACATAATTCTTACCATATATGAGCACGATGGTATGTTGTTGATCTATAAAGAGCATCATTGATCGAGAACACTGAGCCAACTCATCCCCCTTGTCTGAGCTCCCACGGTGTGGAATTAATATGGAGGGCTCCTGGGGTTGAGGGATCTCTAAAAAATAGGGTATCACCCCTATCTATTGCCCATAGGGTTGGATTAGTATCTCACCCTATCTTGGTCTTTGCAGAGTATACCCCAGTTGGCATCATACCCACAAGTTGGACTTGTTGGGAATATTGCTCCCTATTTGGCCAACAGGTTGAGAGTGTACTTGGGGTCTACAACCCAATATGATTATGATGCATGTGTTCTACCACATGAACATTGAGGGTCATTGTTGGGAATATCGGTAGGCAATAGGATGGTTTGAGTAGTAGCTCCCCTATATCATCTATTGCTCGATATGGGGTCGTAAATATTTAGCTCCCCTATGAGATCTTAGGTTGAGATGTGCTCCTCGATGTGGTTCTAGGTTGAGATGTGCTCCCGGATGATATGCTCTCTGATGATGATGTGGGTCGTAGATTTAGCTCCCCACTAATGTTTCCTAGGTGGTAGCACTAGGCTCCCCGTTGGTAGAGATTCGGGTGGTAGCAATGGCTCCCTGATGGATAGAGAGTGGTAGATTGAGCTCCCCTTTGATGTCAAAATTCTTAGATATCATTTTTGGGATTCAACTGCGTTAAGTAAGTCATTCAAACGTATGACCATTTCCATGAGAGGTAGTCGTAACTGACTAATTTCTCATGATTTTTGAATAGTTCACTTAGCACTCATTGCATCGGGTGATGCTCACAGGGGTGAAGAAGTGGGATTGAAACTAGTGAAATGTGGAGAACGAATCACATAGCATCAATCATCAATTCCGGGGCTTGCACCCGGTAACCAGGACTTCCCAGGAGGTCACCCATCCCAGAACTCCTCTGGCTCAAGCGCGCTTAACTGTGGAGTTTTTCCCCACAATCAAGCCCACTTAGCTTGCTACCCCATTTGCAAAACCTTAGCAAGTATTGTGCCTCATGAACCATTCAAGTAGAGATCCCTTGACTCTTTTTGAATTTAAGTATGGGGGATTTACGAAGTGCATTATATTAGATATCATTTTTGGGATTCAACTGCGTTAAGTAAGTCATTCAAACGTATGACCATTTCCATGAGAGGTAGTCGTAACTGACTAATTTCTCATGATTTTTGAATAGTTCACTTAGCACTCATTGCATCGGGTGATGCTCACAGGGGTGAAGAAGTGGGATTGAAACTAGTGAAATGTGGAGAACGAATCACATAGCATCAATCATCACTTCCGGGGCTTGCACCCGGTAACTAGGACTTCCCAGGAGGTCACCCATCCCAGAACTCCTCTGGCTCAAGCGCGCTTAACTGTGGAGTTTTTCCCCACAATCAAGCCCACTTAGCTTGCTACCCCATTTGCAAAACCTTAGCAAGTATTGTGCCTCATGAACCATTCAAGTAGAGATCCCTTGACTCTTTTTGAATTTAAGTATGGGGGATTTACGAAGTGCATTATATTAGATATCATTTTTGGGATTCAACTGCGTTAAGTAAGTCATTCAAACGTATGACCATTTCCATGAGAGGTAGTCGTAACTGACTAATTTCTCATGATTTTTGAATAGTTCACTTAGCACTCATTGCATCGGGTGATGCTCACAGGGGTGATGCTCCTGGTTACCGGGTGCAAGCCCCGGAAGTGATGATTGATGCTATGTGATTCGTTCTCCACATTTCACTAGTTTCAATCCCACTTCTTCACCCCTGTGAGCATCCCCCGATGCAATGAGTGCTAAGTGAACTATTCAAAAATCATGAGAAATTAGTCAGTTACGACTACCCCTCATGGAAATGGTCATACGTTTGAATGACTTACTTAACGCAGTTGAATCCCAAAAATGATATCTAATATAATGCACTGCGTAAATCCCCCATACTTAAATTCAAAAAGAGTCAAGGGATCTCTACTTGAATGGTTCATGAGGCACAATACTTGCTAAGGTTTTGCAAATGGGGTAGCAAGCTAAGTGGGCTTGATTGTGGGGAAAAACTCCACAGTTAAGCGCGCTTGAGCCAGAGGAGTTCTGGGATGGGTGACCTCCTGGGAAGTCCTGGTTACCGGGTGCAAGCCCTGGAAGTGATGATTGATGCTATGTGATTCGTTCTCCACATTTCACTAGTTTCAATCCCACTTCTTCACCCCTGTGAGCATCACCCGATGCAATGAGTGCTAAGTGAACTATTCAAAAATCATGAGAAATTAGTCAGTTACGACTACCTCTCATGGAAATGGTCATACGTTTGAATGACTTACTTAACGCAGTTGAATCCCAAAAATGATATCTAATATAATGCACTTCGTAAATCCCCCATACTTAAATTCAAAAAGAGTCAAGGGATCTCTACTTGAATGGTTCATGAGGCACAATACTTGCTAAGGTTTTGCAAATGGGGTAGCAAGCTAAGTGGGCTTGATTGTGGGGAAAAACTCCACAGTTAAGCGCGCTTGAGCCAGAGGAGTTCTAGGATGGGTGACCTCCTGGGAAGTCCTGGTTACCGGGTGCAAGCCCCGGAAGTGATGATTGATGCTATGTGATTCGTTCTCCACATTTCACTAGTTTCAATCCCACTTCTTCACCCCTGTGAGCATCACCCGATGCAATGAGTGCTAAGTGAACTATTCAAAAATCATGAGAAATTAGTCAGTTACGACTACCTCTCATGGAAATGGTCATACGTTTGAATGACTTACTTAACGCAGTTGAATCCCAAAAATGATATCTAATATAATGCACTTCGTAAATCCCCCATACTTAAATTCAAAAAGAGTCAAGGGATCTCTACTTGAATGGTTCATGAGGCACAATACTTGCTAAGGTTTTGCAAATGGGGTAGCAAGCTAAGTGGGCTTGATTGTGGGGAAAAACTCCACAGTTAAGCGTGCTTGAGCCAGAGGAGTTCTGGGATGGGTGACCTCCTGGGAAGTCCTGGTTACCGGGTGCAAGCCCCGGAAGTGATGATTGATGCTATGTGATTCGTTCTCCACATTTCACTAGTTTCAATCCCACTTCTTCACCCCTGTGAGCATCACCCGATGCAATGAGTGCTAAGTGAACTATTCAAAAATCATGAGAAATTAGTCAGTTACGACTACCTCTCATGGAAATGGTCATGCGTTTGAATGACTTACTTAACGCAGTTGAATCCCAAAAATGATATCTAATATAATGCACTGCGTAAATCCCCCATACTTAAAGTCAAAATTCTTCTTCTTTTATATTCGAGAATATTCATCATATGAGCAAGGATGATCAAGAGATAAGCAAGAATAAGCAAGAGATGAATTGTTATGATCAATAATGATACGCAATGATGAGATACTTGAGATTGGATATGATTTGTTGACAATATACTCATGACATGATGCAGGTGGAATTATCCCTAGTTGAGAGGAAGTGTTAAAATATGAAACTACAATTAAATTCCACTTTGGACATCTCATGTGATGGAGATCACAGTTGCATTGAATTCATCTGTTCGATAGAACCAAAATTGACCTAAAGATCACTCAAATCAGATAAGGGAAAGTGTATTTATGAAGAAAATCCCACATGTTCATATTTGATGAGGTTGACCTTAAAGAAAATTCGACACCCTTGGAAGGATATAAATGCAAGTAACCTCAACCTCATTTGGATGTCATCATGAGACACTCTTCTATCTTGGTTTTTGGCTTGCACAGGTTTGAGTCTCGTTCGTGGAGGAACAAGTTTGCTCGAAGATGAATTGTAGGGTCTAGAGCTCACATTTTTGTTTTAGGGTTATGGGCCTCAGTCACATGCATAGGACAGAGAGATATCAACTGTAGTCACTCGCTACCAGGCTTGTTTGTGCGACTAAAGCATCCCAGACGCATGCAAAGCTTGTCCTCTGTGTGACTGGCATCTAGGGTTTTAGAATCTCAGTTGCAGACTATAGTGGCTCGCTTGTAGGCTCCAGAGAGCGACTGGAAGCTTCCCAATCGCACGCATTACTCATCCTCCGTGCGACTGAGACCTAAATGATGGAATTTCAATTGTCTGAAGATTTTTCTCAGTGACTGCAGTGTTCAGCAGTTGACCACAGACAGTGATAGTTCAATACAGGCTTCAAAATCAGAGTTTTGAGTATAAGCATTGTTGGGTTCATTTCATGAATATTATGTAGTTATTTTAGTTGGATAGTTGTTTGGATGAATATATGAATATTGTACTCTCTTTTTCTAAATCGTCTAATGACAATCTAATAAGAAGAAGAATTAGAAAGGGTTTTCCCTATAGTGGGTTTTTCCCTAGTCTCCCACCAATCCTAGTGTCTTTATGTGTGAATTTTTTTCTTCTATTGTTCCTTTATGTTTTGCTGCATTGATGATAATGATATTGTTCTTTCTATATGGTTGCATATGTTTTTGAATAATTATGTAAATATGAACATTGTTATTATGTTATGGGGTGAATGCAATGTGTTAATGAAGAAATGCAATTATAAAAGCAAAGGAGAATATAGCCCTAAGAAAACTTAATAGAATTCTCTAAAAACTCACATGGATTGAGTTTGAGATGATCTTTGTAGTTGATGAGGATTTAATCATGATCATTCAAGCTCCAACGAGATATTATAAGAGCGAGATGATGGTATGGAGATAGATATAGTTGTGACACAGTTGACACAAGAGGGAGAGTGAACTATCCAGGCAGTGTTAATTTCCCAGTGCACTGTGATTCAGTGAGGGAAGAATTCAAGCCAGTGGAGGAGAATCAGCGATTGAGGAAGAAATAATAGAGAGAACAGGATAATTTTCTAGTGTCTCTCTAGTTCCAGTTTGGTAGGAGAGAGGAGGCTAAATATTTCTGCAGAGAGGGCCACATAACTAGTACGAGTGAGCCAGTTCCCAGTGTGAAGAGTTGAAAAGGAGTCGATTCAGTTGTTGCAGGCCGAAAGCTTAACCAAAAGGCTGAGTGACTTCATTCTAAAGGCGGAGGGAAGAAGGATAACTTAGCTAGAGCCAACTAGTAGGCTATACAATTTGCGGGTGGGCAAGGTGATTATGGTAGAGCGAGTTGCTAGTGAGAGAGTTAGAGCAAGCCAAAGGGTGGTTGAATTATTGCATAAGGGAGAAAATTTCTCCAAATTATTTTTCTATTGTAATTTCTGGAGGATTTCCATATTGGTATTCGAGTTATTATAGTCATACTTTTACTGCTGCATAATAATAAAATAAACCTTCATCTATTGCACAGGTTTTCCCTTAAGGGTTTTTCCCGGGGACTATTAGTCAAAAAATTATTCTGTCAATTTTAATGTGTGTGCGCACTATTTTCTTAGCTACCAATTTATTTTCCGCAACGTAATTTATTTTGGTGAAGATTGCAATTTTGATTTTATCGATATTTGTCATAATAACAAATAAACTGCAAAATAGTTAGAAGATAAATTTCTAGTTAATTGAAATCAAGGAAGTTTCACATGCAATTAAAAAAAATTTGAAGAACAAATCAGAGGCTCGGAAGTGAGAGGAGAAAAAATGTGCAGCTTTGGATGGAGATCTGGGCACAATTTCTCCATATCTGCGCAGGAGAGCCAAGTGTGCGAATTGCAAAGGCAATAGGGTTTGATTTCCAAGCGCATGAAAAGTTCAAAGAGCCTTAGAAGCATAATTTGAAGGCAGTGGATTTGTTGGGAAGTAGTTTCGATGAGCAGATCAACCAGTTCATTGAGTAGATTTGGGCACATAAATTTTGCAACAACGATTTCAATTGCATATTTGTACACGAATAAGGAGAGAACAACACACAAATTATACCCAATATGTCTTCAATGGGTTTATCAAATATCTTCAATATGGTCACAGAGAGATTCAACATTCAGGAGGTTATGGATTTTTCTTCTAGATTGGAGGATGAATTCGCTCAAATAGCTTGTCTCTCTAACTCAACTTCACAAGGTGTCTAGTATATAGACAGTGGAGCATTAGCTCATATGATAGGAATTAGAGAATACTTCTCTAGTTATAAGGAGGTGGAAATGGACTTCCAGATTCATATGGGAAACAAAATTGAATGTACTCCAATCATAGTAGGTACCATTGAGATTCATATGGAGTCAGGAGCAAGCGCTTGTGTTATAGATGTGTTACATGTGCTTGACTTGGGTATGAACCTTATTTAAATACCCTAGTTACAAGATAAGGGATATGAGGTTCACTTTGTAGGGAAGAAGGTGTTTATTAAACACTTCAACTGGAAGAAATTGAAGCAGATTGGAGTTCGTAGCAATAGATTGTACAATTTATAGCTTGATTCTCTGAAGGCACTAGCTAGAAACATCAACAGTATTAGCAGTAGAAGTGGGAGAGACTTGAATGAGTTATGGGAGAGAAGGATGGGACATTTACACCATGTAGCACTTAGGATGCTTAAGGAGATAGTTATAGGTGTTCCACAATTAAGCACAGAACATGATGATGTGTGCAGGGGGTGTGTACTTTGGAAGTATGATAAGGCAATGTTCCCAAGAAGTGACAGTAGATCAGATGTTGTGTTATACCTTTTACATTGATATATTTATGGCCCTATGTCCACTATATCTCTCAGAAGGTACGAATATTTTGTGACCTTTATTGATGACCATCCCAGGAAAACCTGGATGTATCTCTTGAATACCAAAGATGAAATCTTCAGTCACTTCGGGGAGTTTAAATCTCTAGTAGAGAATGCAACAAGGAAAAATATCAAGGTACTTCGCTTAGATAACAGAGGAGATGGTGATTTCATGAGTTCTGTGTGAGTGAGGGCATTACGAGGGAGTGGAAAACTCTATACAATCCACAACATAATGGAGTAGCGAAGCAGAAGAACAAGTCTATAGTGTAGAATTTCCACACTGTAGATCACCAAATAATGCAATATACTAAAGCAAAATACTTGATCTACTTCTACAAACAAACTTGCGGAAGCTTAATCGATTTTGAGTAAGATCAAATAGAACACATATAATAGAGAATGAGAAATCAATCACACATGAACACAGAACAATACTATGGGGAAAGCCTCAGCTAAAAGCCTCGATCTCTGTATTATAATACAAGTGGAAATATGTTTGGATTACACAAATCTGTAGCTCACAAGCTATCCAGCTCTCAGTACAATCCCTCAATGCTGCTCATAGACCGAATAGACACCACATGTTATGCTCTTAACCTGCAAAGTAATACCCAAGCGAAGAAAAGATACCGAGAACACAGAATATGCGAAGAAAATATACCCAGAACACAGAATAGCAATGATTTTATTATTCAGAGAGAAATGTTCACAGGCTTCTTCGAGGGGGCAACCTCCAATAGAGCAGAGCTCGATTACAAAACAAGACACGATGCTCCTCGTAGGGAGTCTCTATCCTTTATATATGACTCATACATGCAATACCACGGGCCAATATCGTGGGTTTTATTAATACCATCTATCTAATACTACCGCCCATTTACCATCTATCTAATACTACCGCCCATTTGCAACTAACTGTGGTCCCGTCATTAATTGCGAGTTAACCACTTACAAATATTAATATGGGCTTTATTGACTCTTGACTATGACGTGATCCCATGACATAAATAAGCGGGTTAGGGTGGGACCCTAACATGCCCTCCCCCTTAAGACTAGCCTTGTCCTCAAGGCTGAAGCTGCGGAAACTGCTGAAGAATAGTGGCTGGTTCCCAAGTTGCATCTTCCGGAGAGGTGTCTTTCCATTTGACGAGGACCTCCTTAAGCATGCGGCCGCGTAGGTGCTTGTCTCGTGTGTCTAGAACCTGTTCAGGTTGAAGCCAGATTGACCCTTCTTTGTCCAATTCAGGTAGACTGGTTTGAACTCGGCAATTGTTCCCAATCACTTTCTTGAGGCACGATACATGGAAAACTGGGTGGATTTTTGCTGTAGGTGGCAAAGCCAACTTGTAAGCCACTTCTCCAATGCGCTGAAGTACTTGGTATGGTCCATGGAATTTTGGAGAGAGCTTTTGACAACCCTTGTCTTTGAGTGATGTTTGCTTATATGGTTGCAGCCTCAAAAAGACCTGATCCCCTTCTTGAAATTGGCGCTCTGAGCGATGTTGGTCAGCCTGTTGCTTCATACGGTTCTGAGCTTGATGAAGATTCTCGCGCAGATGGGCAAGCATGGTTGCGCGGTGTTGTAGGAGTTGATCCACGGCTTGTACTTTGGAGCACCCCGTGAGATAAGAAGTAGGGGAAGGCGGAATTTGTCCATAGACTGCTTCATAGGGAGTCATTTTGGTGGTGGCATGATAGTTGGTGTTATACCACCATTCCGCCAGAGGTAACCATTGTACCCAAAGGTGTTGTTTTTCTGAAGTGAAACACCTAAGGTAGGTTTCTAGACATTTGTTGATGGCTTCGGTTTGACCATCTGTTTGCGGATGATATGAAGTACTGAGTTTGAGTTGAGTGCCTTGTATTCTGAAGAGCTCCTGCCAAAAATTACTGGTGAAGATTGGGTCGCGGTCGGACACAATAGAAGTGGGCATGCCATGCAATTTGAAGATCTGATCCATGAAAGTTTGAGCAACCAAAGTGGGTGTGAATGGTTGGGGTAGGGCGCAGAAATGAGCATACTTCGACACTCGGTCCACAACCACCATGATGACTGACTTGTTCCCAGACTTTGGAAGACCTGTAATGAAATCCATGGAGACATCCGTCCAAATTGACGTCGGAATGGGCAATGGTTGTAATGTGCCTGGTGTGTTGACGGTTTCCCCATTGTGGCGTTGACAGACGTCACATTCTGCTACGAAAGTAAGGATGTCCTGTTTCATGCCGGCCCAAAAAAATGATCTTCTGGTGCGAGCATATGTCTTCTGAAAGCCCGAATGTCCTGCAATGGGAGATGAGTGCAATTCTGCCAAAATGCGACTTTTGAGGGTGGATGTTGGTGATATTACGACTCTGTCCTTGTAGCGAAGAATATCGTTCTGCCACGAGTAGCCCTTGCTCGAATTAGGATCTACCTACAATTGAGAAATGAGTTGGGAGAGCCCGGGATGTGAAAACCATTCCCTGCGAGCCTCTTCAATCCAGTCTGGAATGGGGTGGGAAATTGCGAGCAGAGTAATTTCCTCCTCAAATTGGCGCGACAATGCATCTGCTACCCTGTTGTCTTTCCCTTTCTTGTAAATGATCTCATAATCATATCCCAGCATTTTGGCTAACCATTTATTTTGTTGTGGGGACGATAGGCGTTGCTCCAAAAAATATTTAAGACTGTGATGATCTGTGCGGATTTGGAAACGTCGCCCCAACAAGTAAGGTCGCCAGGTCTCGACTGCATGTAAGATGGCCATCATTTCCTTCTCGTAGGTAGATTGGCCCAGATTCCTCCCACTTAGTTGTTGGCTGGTGAAGGCCAATGGTCGCCCTTCCTGCATTAAGACCGCTCCAATACCTGTTCCCGAAGCATCAGATTCAATGACAAATGATTTGGTGAAGTCCGGTAGTGCTAAGACAGGAGTGGAACACATGGCGATTTTGAGAGCTGTAAATGCCTGTTGTGCTTCTTCGTTCAAGAAGAAGGAATTTTTCTTTAGGAGTTGCGTTAGGGGCTTCGCTATGCGGCCATAGTTGCGGACAAATTTACGATAATAGCCTGTGAGACCCAAAAATCCTCTCAAGCTTTTCAAGGTCTTAGGTTGAGGCCATTCTTGCATTGCCTGGATCTTTTTTGGGTGCACCTTGACACCTTCACGCCCCACAATGTGGCCCAAATACTCAACTTCTTCCATGCCAAACGAACACTTAGACATCTTGACAAATAATTTATGCATGCGGAGCAGTTGCGAGAGTAGATCTACATGCTGAAGATGTGCCGCCCAAGTGCCACTATAGATGAGGATGTCATCGAAGAAGACAAGGACAAATTTTCTGAGATATGGTTTGAGGAGGTGATTCATAAGGCTCTGAAAAGTAGAGGGGGCATTACAGAGACCAAATGGCATGACCAGGAACTCATAATGGCCTTCATGAGTTCTGAAAGCTGTCTTGGGAATGTCGACTTCCTTCATGCGAATTTGGTGGTAGCCTGAGCGAAGATCCAACTTAGTGAAGAATTGAGCCCCATTGAGTTCGTCCAGCAAATCGTCAACCACTGGGATGGGAAATTTATCTTTGACTGTTAACTTATTGAGGGCCCTGAAGTCTGGACACATCCGCCACTCCCCATCTTTCTTGAGGACCATGACCACTGGAGATGAATAAGGACTAATGCTAGGACGAATGACACCTGCTTCCAACAATTCCTTGATGATTTTTTCTATTTCATTCTTTTGGGTGAACGGATATCTGTATGGCCGCACATTTGGGGGTTGGGCCCCTGGAACCAATGTGATGCTATGATCATGTTCCCCTCGCGAGGGTGGAAGCTCATGAGGCTTGTCAAAGACCGTCTGATGTTTATTTAAAATCTGTTGCATCTCAGGATGAATTGGCTGAGACATGGTGTCTACTACCTGGATGGCATTAAATTGAGCTACCACTCCATGATGGCCCTTTTTTAACAATTTTTCCATCCTATGCGAGCTGATGATAGAGGGGGCTCCCGCCTGTAGTCCACGGAGGGTATGTGTGGAGTTGTTCTGCTTAAAACTCATATATAACTCCTGGAAATCCATTGTGATTGGCCCAAGAGTGCGGAGCCATTCCGCGCCGAGGACAATGTCGCAACCCCCCATGTGTATTGCAAACATGTGGGTTTTCAATTGATAATCCCCCATTTGAATTTTGACATTTTCACAACGACCTTCACATTTCATTGTGCCCCCATCTGCAATCTGGACTTGGAAGTTAGAAACTGCCCGGACGAAATAATGTGCTGCTTCAGCGATCTTTTGGTGGATGAAATTATGGGTACTTCCACTATCAATCAAGACTACTACTGGGCGATGTTTAAGAAAACCCCTGATTTTGAGAGTTTGAGGGGAAGAAATTCCTGCCAATGCATTTAGCGAAATAATTGGTTCATCAGATACAATCTCCTGTTGGTTATCTTCTTCGATCGCCTCCGGTTCCTCAAGTGGTGGATCTTCCTCGGTGGAGCTGTAGTCAGTGGCATCTATTTGAAAAAACTTGTGCTCTTTGCATTTATGACATGGGGAATATTTTTCATCACAGTAGTAACATAGTCCTTGCTTCCTTCTTTCAGCCATTCCCGCAGGTGACACCTTTTGAATCTTAAGTGTCTGAGTCATATTGGGAGCCTGTGAGGGATGACCTTTAGCGAGGAAGTTGGGGCGGCTGGATTGGGCTGTTAATGCACGTTCCACCTTACGGGCTACCTGGCAAGCCTTTGTCCATGTGGGAGGGTGGTGGAGTAGAACCTGAGATTTGATGGCTTCTTTAAGACCGCTGATAAATCATTCCATGTAGAACTCATCTGTGAGACCCTTAGTGCGGAAGGCTAAGGCTTCAAAAGCAGTAATATATTCCTCCACTGTACCCGTCTGTCGAAGCTTAGTGAGACGCCCCAAAAAAGAGTCTTCCTGTTCAAAGCGACTGCGAAGAGTTTTGGCAAATTGGGCCCAATTCTGAAAATGTCCATTGCAACGCTGATGCCATTCCTTCCATTGCCATCGTTCATTGTCCAAGTACATGGTGCCCACCATAAGCTTAGTCCCCTCATCTGTGATATGATTCAATTGGAAATACTGCTCCATTTGTGCTAGCCATGCGGACGTGTGAGAACCGTCAAATTTCTGCATATCCAACTTGGGAGGTCGCTGACTGGGTGGTGGATGGGAGTGCCAAACGTGAGGAGAGTGGCTAGACTCACCCTCATGGTATTCATGGCCATTATACGCCTCCTTGTGGGCTGGCTTCTTACCCTTTGGGAATGCCTCCTGTAACTGGTTACTTATTCCTTTAAGCTCAAGTTCTATGTGGTTACTCATTCCTTGAAGCTCAAGTTCGATCTTGTTCACCGCAGTTTGGAGGGAGTGCACATGGTTTTCAATGTTGTCGATCCTTTCATTGACCATCGCTTGAGCGCGAGTTTCTACCATACACCAACCTGATGAAAAATTGGGACCGCCTAAAAATTTTTACTAAGAAATTGAATGGTACCACCTTGCTCAGCTCGTCGTCCTGATACTGATGGGCTAGGTCACCAATAAGCGCCCCGGAAGATCTCAGACTTTTTTTTTTTTTTTTTGGAAAACTCCTAACGGAGTTTTACTCCTTCCTGATCAATACTACAGTCGCCAAATCCTCAAAATGTCAATGCCGCCAAAAGTCCTGCGAAAATTATATCCAGGTACAGGAACCCTTCACAACTACTCCGATCTGGTGGATCTGAGAGATCTGAATGGTGGAACAACTGCTGCTGCTGATCTGGAATATCCGATCTGGTGGATCTGAGAGATCTGAATGGTGGAACAACTGCTGCTGCTGATCTGGAATAGATGATGTGTGATCCCCCGATAGAAAGGGAACTATGGTCTTGGGGAGTGTCAGGTGCTACAGATCGCAATATACATAAGGGTCTGATAGTAGTACTCGGCCCAATGTTTCAGGGCTCTAACTAAGGAGGATCGACCGTACCCTTAGTCGTACAACTCGACTACCCTATCGTACGGGCGAGTAATCTCTCTGAGTGCTGTTCTCGGTGTACTGTAGCCACAAGACGGCCGAAGGTTTATCTATGGCGAGGTTTCAAGGGAGCTAGGGGGCTTCCTATATACCCAGAGGGTACGTGGAAGACAGTCTGTGCGCGGTTCTGTCTAATGCGCTACTACTCGAAGGGGTACCCACAGGGGTTACAAGGGAGTCCAACAGACGTGACCACCTCTTGTATTTCCTGCGTGCATGCCTCCCCAAATCCGCAGGTTTATGCGCTTAACGACAGATCCCATGGTTTAAAGACGCCGGAACACGTCTCTAGCCAAAAAAAAAAATTGCTAAAATTTGGAGATCCCACCGAGCCCTGGAAAGTGCTCTGATACCACTTGTTATGCTCTTAACCTGCAAAGCAATACCCAAGCGAAGAAAAGATACCGAGAACACAGAATATGCGAAGAAAATATACCCAGAACACAGAATAGCAATGATTTTATTATTCAGAGAGAAATGTTCACAGGCCTCTTCGAGGGGGCAACCTCCAATAGAGCAGAGCTCGATTACAAAACAAGACACGATGCTCCTCGCAGGGAGTCTCTATCCTTTATATATGACTCATACATGCAATACCACGGGCCAATATCGTGGGTTTTATTAATACCATCTATCTAATACTACCGCCCATTTGCAACTAACTGTGGTCCCGTCATTAATTGCGAGTTAACCACTTACAAATATTAATATGGGCTTTATTGACTCTTGACTATGACGTGATCCCATGACATAAATAAGCGGGTTAGGGTGGGACCCTAACACCACATATGCCTTCCTTCAGTCCTCCAAGCCTCCTATTTCCTTGCGCAGTTTCTCCTGGGTCCTCAGGCTGCCACTTGTGTGAATTAGCCTCTCACACAACTCACCAAACTCAGAAGTAACTACGCAATCTCCAAGGAATGAATTCATTCTGCATGCAAGAGATATCCTCAATGGAATATTCCTGCAATTGATAGTACACTGTCCCATCATCTCATCTCAATTGGGTCTCTGACTGAACTGACATGCATGAGTTATTTATGAGAGAATATTCAGTTATCTGAAGTGCAATAGTTACATGCATGCATGCATTAACTAACTGAACTCACAATCAGTTCCACAAACTGTTGGAACTAATCTAACTAGACTTAACTTAGTTAACTAAGCTAACTAATTACAACTCAAAGTACAACTCATCCTGATCACTTTAATTAAGGGATAACTTCCTCAATCAAAGGTAAAACTGTTGCATGTCTTCACATAGACTTCATGTTTGATTTTCTTGAACTAATTAACTCAAGATGAATTAATTAACTATTTTTCAAACAGTTGCTAAGATCAAATTCGAATTTTAAGTCTCAATTTTAGTTCAGGGACTAACTAAAATTGGAACGTATCCCGAAATACTATTTATAGTAGTGCTATTTTTAGCATTTCTTGTTACTATTTTCAACACTCCCTCTCAATAAGAAATGGATTATCTGTCACCCCAATCCTGTCTTTGTGGAACTTGAACTTGCATTTTGACAATGCCTTAGTCAAAATATCTGCATCCTGTTCCTCGATCGAAACATACAGCAACAACATGATCATCTTCACCACACAATCTCGAAGATGATGATACTGAATATCGATGTGCTTGGACCTGTCATGAAATACTGGATTCTCAAAGAGTTTAATACAACTCTGATTATCGCAATAGATCACAATTGGATCCATCCTCTGACCAAACAATCCAACTAGAATTTTCCGCATCCAAATGGCCTCACATGCTGCCTGACTAGCAGCCATGTATTTAGCCTTTGCTGAACTAAGTTCAACTGACCTCTGTTTCCTGTTGTACTAATAAACTGCAGCTGAACCAAGGTTGAAAATTCCTCCTGAAGTGCTCTTCCGGTCTGATGGACTCCCTGCCCAATCTGCATCTGTGAAGCCCTGAAGCTTCACTCTCTCTGTCCGTTTGTACCACAATCCATACTGAGATTTGCATCTGAGGTATCTCATCACATGCTTCGTTGCCTTCCAAAACAGCTTGGTAGGCTGAACCATAACTTGACTCAGCTGGTTCACCACAAAGCACGAATCTGGTCGTGTGTTCACTAGATACATCAATGAACCCACAAGATGCCGATAAAGAGTAGCAGCTACTACCTCACCTAAAGTAGCATCCTCCTTCCTCCAGTTACTAGTTAGAGGAGTCTGCATGGGCTTGCACTTCTCCATGTGGAATCGCCTGAGTATCTCATTGGCATACTTGCCTTGAGACACAAACACTTCCCCATCCTTCTGCCACACTTCCATGCCTAGAAAGTAGTGCATAGGACCCATGTCTTTCATCTCGAACTCTCTTGCAAGGTCCTCCTTGCAAGACTTGATCACCTGATCATCACTTGTCAATATCAGATCATCAACATAAAGAACAATGATCAATGTCTTACCTTCTACCATGATGTGGTAAAGGTTCGCATCCGCTTCACTCTTTGTGAAGCCCAACCCGATGAAATAGTTGTCGATCCTTGTGTACCAAGCACGAGGTGCTTGCTTCAGACCGTACAAAGCTCTCTTGAGTCGTCACACATGCAGCTCACGATCGAAGGTCTCAAAACCTTCTGGCTGCTCAATGTACACCTCCTCCTCAATCTTGTAGTTGAGGAATGCAGTCTTCATATCCATCTGATGGATCTTCCAACCTATCTGTGCTGATAGTGCCAACATCGATCTGATAGATGAGTACCTTGCTACAGGAGAAAAAGTCTCATCATAGTCGATCCCCTTGACCTGTGAGAAACCACAGGCAACAAAACTTGCCTTATGTTTCTCAACACTCCCATCGGCCGCTTGCTTTACCTTGTAAAGCCATCGGGAAATCACCACTGACTTGTCCTCCGGTCTTGGGACAACATCCCAAACACAGTTCCAAACGATGGAGTCGTACTCATCCACCATAACATCAACCCAAACTGGCTGCTGCATTGATTCCTCAAAGGAAGAAGGTTCAGTCTCTACACACTCCCTAACCAGGGCCATGTAACCAGTGTACCACTCGGGTGACCTCCTATGTCTGCACTGAGAAGATGGTTGTCCCACATTCTCTCTCGCATCCAGCATCAACCTGTCAGCTTCCCTTCAGCGTTTCTGGTCATCTCTGGAAGACCCTGGATGAGTGGATGTCTCCACCCTCAAATCCTCTACATGCGGCTGCTCTACATCAGTCTGAGGCTCCTCCTCCTTAGGAACCAAAAGTTCCTCCTCTACATGCAACTTGAGCTCCCTTTCAAGTGATACTCGCATGGCTTTTTGCTCGTCGAACTTCAGATCTCTGCCTACCACTGTCCTCTGACTGGTAGGCAAGAACACCTGATAGTTGTGGGCTGTATCAGTGTAGCCCACAAGTATCCCCAACTTAGCTATTGGATCTAGCTTCTTTCGGGCATCTTTGGTCACATGGAAATAAAACGATGATCCAAAGATCCTGAAGTGACTCACGTCTGGTCTCTTCCCAGAAAAAACCTCCACTGGTGTCTACATTCCCAGTATACGATGTGGGCTTCTATTCTGCAAGTATACTGTTGTATTGCATGCCTCATCCTACAAATGAAGTGGTACGCTTTGGTCGTGCAGCATCGCTCGAGCTACTCCCACAATTGATCTGTTCTTCCTTTCGGCCACCCCATTCTGCTGTGGGTTATGGGGTGCTGTCAACTCCCGTTTAATTCCTTCTACTGCATAGAAGTCCTTAAACTATTGGGAGACATACTCTCCACCATTTTCGCTTCGCAAGGCCCTTATTTTCTTTCCATATTCTTTCTCTGCCAAGGCTTTGAACTCACAAAACCTTGAGAAGGTTTGATCCTTCTTCTGCATAAAGTAGATCCAACATCTATGAGAAAAATCATCAATAAAAATAACATAGTACCTTTGTTTAGCGGTGGAGGCTGTAGAGAATGGTCCACACACATCTGTATGAACTCGCTCCAGGATTGCTCCAGCTCTACTGTCTCGATCCTGAAAGGAAGATTTTGCATACTTACCCAAGGTACAACCTTTGCATGTATCAATTTGCTCCAGTTTTCCCTTAGGAAGTCCGGTAGAAATTTGCTGCATGATCTTCAAGGCCCCATGGTGCAAGTGGCCCAATATTCTATGCCATAGCTCGCCAATATCTTGGCTCTGCACCAACTCTGCTTTGGAACTCAATGCAACGCAGTCGTCTACCTCCAGCTTGAAAGAGATTCTTTACTCGAATCCCAATCCTCTTGGTCTATCTAGTGCCGATATGCCTCAGGAATGCCTTTCCTTTGCTAAAGACTACATCATAACCTTTATCTTCCAGCATAGCGATGGACACAAGATTCTTCTTCAGACCAGGCACATACTTTACATCAGTCAGGGTGAGAGGAGCTCCATGGTCCCTCTAAAACACAACTGTACCTTCACCTAGAACACGGTACTTTCCATCATCGCCCATCTCGATGCGCATCTGGAGGTCCTTCTCCTCCAAGGTATTGAATAGATTCTTGTTGTCAGTCATGTGGAATGAGGCTCCACTGTCTAGGTACCAAACGCACCCCACCATCGATGAAACCATACATGCGATGAGGGTGAAATCCAATTCAAATTGTGAGGCCAGTGCCTCAGCATCTGATCCCTTTGAGGATCCCTTCTTAGATTTCTTATGTGGACAATTCATAGCATAATGACCCACGCCATGACAATGAAATCATTGCACTTTCGATTTGTCAATCTTCTTCCCACCATAGGAAGAACTGCATTTGGAATGGGACGCCTTCCCTTTCCCTTTCCTCGCCTTACTCACTAAGGCTAGATTTTCTTCGTCATCTTGCTTTGATGAAGATCCATCTCTGGTGCTTCTTCTTATCTCCTCCTGCATCAGATCCGACCAAAGTCGTTCCCAATCTGGCAGTTTCTCTCTTCCATTTACCGAGTCTTGGTAGCTATGCCAGCTCTTAGGAAGACCGAGGAGAGCAAGACTCACCATGTCATCATTGGCTGTCATGATCCATACACTTCCAAGCTCATCCTTACAGGCGCTGAGATTGTTCAGATATGTAGAGATCGTGTCACCCTTTTCACACTTTATTTTCCGAAGCTTGTCTTTCAGCGCCAACTTCCTCTGATCGTTGTTGTTCTGATATAGATCTTTCAATGTTTTCCACATTGAAAATGATGTCTCCTTCCCATGGAGACTCGAGACAATGTGGTCTCGAACTCCGTATAGAAGGATCCTCCTCTCTCTAGGCACACATTTCTTCCATTCCGCCAATTCTTGGGCATTAGCAGCTGCTAGCTTGGGGACTTCTTGATCAATGAAGTCCTTCAAATTGTTGTCCTTTAATACCGCTTCCATGCGATCCTTCTAGGCTATATAATTTGTGCTGCCATCAAGGGCATACTCGAGTCTCGAACCGTTGAACGCCATTGGTGAAATTTGAGATGTGATAAGAATTCGATTTCTATAATGAAGAACTTCAAACTTCAAACTTCTCCCTTCTTTGTATATTGTTCTTCGCTTTAATCACCTTTGCTCCGATACCATGTAGAATTCCCCACTGTAGATCACTAGATAATGCAATATACTAAAGCAAAATACTTGATCTACTTCTACAAACAAACTTGCAGAAGCTTAATCGATTTTGAGCAAGATCAAATAGAACACATATAATAGAGAATGAGAAATCAATCACACATGAACACAAAAGAATACTATGGGGAAAGCCTCAGCTAAAAATCTTGATCTCTGTATTATCATACAAGTGGAAATATGTCCGGATTACACAAAGATTTAGCTCACAAGCTATCCAAATCTCAGTACAATCCCTCAATGTTGCTCATAGACTGAATAGACACAACATATGACTTCCTTCAGTCCTCCAAACCTCCTATTTCCTTGTGTAGTTTGTCCTGGGTCCTCTGGCTGCCACCTGTGTGAATTAACCTCTCACACAACTCACCAAAGTCAGAAGTAACTGCGCAATCTCCGAGGAATGAATTCCTTCTACATTCAAGAGATATCCTCAATGGAATATTCCTACAACTGATAGTACATTGTCCCATCATCTGATCTCAACTGGGTCTCTAACTGAACTGACATGCATGAGTTATTTATGAGAGCATATTCAGTTATCTGAAGTGCAGTAGTTACATGCATGCATCCATTAACTAACTGAACTCACAATCAATTCCACATATTGTTGGAACTAATCTAACTGGACTTAACTCAGATAACTGAGCTAACTAATTACAACTCAAAGTACAACTCATCCTAATCACTTTAATTAAGGGATAACTTCCTCAATCAAAGGGAAAACTATTGCATGTCTTCACATAGACTTCATGTTTGATTTTCTCCAACTAATTAACTCAAGATGAATTAATTAATTATTTTTCAAACAGCTGCTAAGATCAAATTCGAATTTTAATTCTCAATTTTAGTTCAGGGACTAACTAAAATTGGAATGTATCCCAAAATGTTATTTATAGCATTGTTATTTTTAGCACTTCTATTTTTAGCATTTCTTGTTGCTATTTTCAACATATAGTTGGGGCTACAAATGCTATGTTATATGACCAAGACATGCCTAAATTTCTATGGGAAGAGGCATGTAACATGATTGTGTATATACAAAAAAGGTTGCTCACAAAGAGTTGGGGAAGATAACACAAGAAGAAGTATTCTTAAGGAAGAAGCCAGAGGTATATCACTTCAGGATCTTTGGCAGTATAGCTTATCGCCATGTTCTATATGAAAAATGCACTCAGTTGGATCAAGTTGTAGAGAAGGGGTTCTTTGTTGGGTATACCGAAACCTCAAAGGCATACTGGATCTACATTCCTAGTAGTAGGAATATTATCGTGAGATGAGATGTAAAGTTCATGGAGGAATGAGCCTTTAAGAGATATCGCAAAATTGCCAGTAGATGATCATCATGAGCCATCAGAAGATCCTTTAGTCTAGCAACAGGGGTAGACACAAGGAAATCTACATAGACAGTCACAAGGATATAGTATAGTTACTAGTACCAGCACAACCTCAATTACAGGAGATGTTGTGAGTTCATAGCAGACAAAGCAATAGAAGCAGGATGAGGAGTTGATCGTTCCTCCCTCCCCACTAGTGGACATACCAGTAGAGAAGTTTGTCAAAAATTGAGGGATGTGGAGTAGTTCATAGGAGCTCATAGAATTAACAAGAGAGAACAGAGATAGTCAGCTAGACCAATACCAAGAATTAGTGGCACGGGTTGTAGAACCTTCCGGCTATCACAAGGTTGCACAGCATCAAGTGTGGGTATATGCCATGGTGGAAGAGTACATCTCCATCATGACTAATGATTTTTGGGAGGTAGTGTTGAGACCTGTGGATAGATCAGTTGTGGGATCTTCGTGGATCTATAAGATCAAGTATGTTGTAGATGGAAGTGTATAGAAGTACAAGGCTAGGATCATGGCAAAAGGCTATGTGTAGAAGGAAGGCATATATTATAACGAGACCTTCACCCCAATTTACAGATACACTTTAATTTGATCTGTTATATCTCTAGCAGTGTAGATGGGATGGTAGATACAACAAATGGACGTTAAAGCAACATTCTTAAACAGGGTGATAGAGGAGGAAGTATCCATTGAATAACCAAAGGGCTTCAAGACACATGAGATAGCGACACATGTGTGCAGATTGAAGAGAGCACTATATAGGCCGAAATAAGCTCTTAGGGCATGGTATGGTCGGATTGACTTGCTTCAGTCCTCCATGCCTCCTATTTCCTTGCGCAGTTTCTCCTGGGTCCTCTGGCTGCCACTTGTGCGAATTAACCTCTCACACAACTCACCAAACTCAGAAGTAACTACGCAATCTCCAAGGAATGAATTCCTTCTACATGAAAGAGATATCCTTAATGGAATATTCCTGCAACTGATAGTACACTATCCCATCATCTGATCTCAACTGGGTCTCTGACTGAACTGACATGCATGAGTTATTTATGAGAGAATATTCAGTTATCTAAAGTGCAGTAGTTACATGCATGTATGCATTAACTAACTAAGCTCACAATTAGTTCCACAAACTATTGGAACTAATCTAACTGGACTTAACTCAGATAACTGATAACTCATTACAACTCAAAGTACAACTCATTCTAATCACTTTAATTAAGGGATAACTTCCTCAATCAAAGGGAAAACTATTGCATGTCTTCACATAGACTTCATGTTTGATTTTCTCCAACTAATTAACTCAAGATGAATTAATTAATTATTTTTCAAACAGCTACTAAGATCAAATTCGAATTTTAATTCTCAATTTCAGTTCAGGAACTAAAATTGGAATGTATCCCGAAATGCTATTTTTAGCATTTATTGTTGCTATTTTCAACATATAGTTGGGGCTACAAATGCTATGTTATATGACCAAGACATGCCTAATTTTCTATGGGCAGAGGCATGTAACATGATTGTGTATATACAAAGAAAAGGTTGCTCACAGGGAGTTAGGGAAGATAACACAAGAAGAAGTATTCTTAGGGAAGAAGCCAGAGGTAAATCACTTCAGGATCTTTGGCAATATAGCTTACTGCCATTTCCTAAATGAAAAATGCACTCAGCTGGATCAAATTGCAGAGAAGGGGTTCTTTGTTGGGTATACAAAACTTCAAAGGCATACAGGATCTACATTCCTAGTAGTAGGAATATTAACTGTTAGAAAATTATATATTACAGAGCAATGGAACACATAAAATATTGCAGAAATATAAACACAGAAAATGCATAAAACAAGAGAGACACAGATATACGTGGTTCACCCAGTTTGGGCTATGTCCACGGAGAAACAGCCAGTCCTTATTTTTATATTATCCAGCAAACTGAAAAGATACAACCTGCAGCAAATCCAATGTAATTCCCTCTTCGCTCTCAATCTCCTCTCTCTTCCTCACTCAGAATACAAATCTACATAGACGCAATACAATTCCCTCATATATAGCGAGGGGTTGCCTTCTAGGGTGAAAAACCCTAAATTAAACATAACTTCTATCGTCAGATCTCTACCTAATGAACGACCCAGATTGACTACGAAATTACAACATTTTACAAGGAAATTTTACATCTATTCTTAGCTTCGGGGGCGCTACCCCCGATCCCCCCGCCATGGGGGGGCTCCCAAAGGTCGCAGCCGCCCCCCCGGACCCCCCCTGCAGTGAATATTTTACAGATGGCGTTGCCACCCCATTACGAACTGGGGTCCAATGTGGCGATACCTTTGAATACAGAAGATAATCAGGCTCCACACCCAACATTATCGTGAGATGAGACGTAAAGTTCATGGAGGAATGAGCCTTTAAGAGATATCACAAATTTTTAATAGATGATCATCATGAGCCATCAGAGGATACTTTAGTCTACTAGTAGGGGCAAACACAAGGAAATCTACATAGACAGTCACAAGGATATAGTATAGTCACTAGTACCAGCACAACCTCGATTGCAAGAGATGTTGTGAGTTCATGACAGACAAAGCAATAGAAGCAGGATGAGGAGCTGGTCGTTCCTCCCCCCTCACTAGTGGACATACCAGTAGAGAAGTTTGTCAAAAATTGAGGGATGTGGAGTAGTTCATAGGAGATCATAGAATTAACAAGAGAGAATGGAAAGAGTCATTCAGACAAGTACCAAGAATTGGTGGCACAGGTTGTAGAACCTTCCGGCTACACAAGATTGCACAACATCAAGTGTGGGTATGTGCCATGGTGGAAGAGTACATCTCCATCATGACTAATGATTTTTAGGAGGTAGTGTTGAGACCTGTGGATAGATCAGTTGTGGGATCTCGGTGGATCTATAAGATCAAGTATGTTGTAGATGGAAGTGTACAGAAGTACAAGGCTAGGTTTATGGCAAAAGGCTATGTGTAGAAGGAAGGCATATATTATAACGAGACCTTCACCCCAGTTTACATATACACTTCCATTTGATCTGTTATATCTCTAGCAGTGCAGATGGGATGGTAGATACAACAGATGAACGTTAAGACAACATTCTTGAATAAGGTGATAGAGGAGGAAGTATCCATCAAATAACCAAAGGGCTTCGAGACACATGAGATAGCGACACATGTGTGCAGATTGAAGAGAGCACTATATAGGCCAAAATAAGCTCCTAGGGCATGGTATGGTCGGATTGGTAGTTACTCTCAACAAATGGGTTTTGTCAAGAGCGATGCAGATCCAACCTTTATTATCTTATGGTAGAGGGTGAGCCACTCATCCTAGTATTGTATATGGATGACCTAATTTTTATAGGGTCATCAGGGATCATAGAGGACTGCAAAAGGAACATGGAAGTAGAGTTTGATATGAAGGATTTGGGACTGATGCATTACTTCCTAGGCCTGGAAGTATGGCAGAGGGATGGGGAGATATTCCTTGGTCAAGGGAGATACACTATAGATATTTTGAAGAGATTCAGGATGCAGGACTGTAGACTTATGTCTACGCCTATGATTACGAACAGGAGGAAGATCGATGCATCAAAGGACAAGGAAGTTGGCCCAACCTTGTATAAACAACTCATCATATCCCTTTGTATCAGCTCAACACTAGGCCAGAAATATGATTTGCGTTCAACACTCTCAATCAGTTCATGGTGGGACCTAAGAGAGTGCATTGGACAATAGCGAGGCACATTCTAAGGTACTTGCAAGGCACAATCAAGTATGGGATGAGATATACTCAAGGAGATGGTATCATATTATGTGGTTATACAGATGTAGATTGGGTAGGAATTTCAGTGGATAAGAAGAACACATCAGGTTGTCGCTTCAACGTTGGATCGGGGGTTATGTCTTGGTACAACATGAAGCAAAAGTTTGTGGAACTGAGATTTATAGATGCAGAGTATATGGCAGCTAGCAAGGTCACATGCGAAGTTATTTGGCTTCAAAAGTTTCTAATGAGATTTTACAGTCATAATATGGAGGCGACCAATATCTACTGTGATAATCAAAGTTGGAATAAGCTCTATGAAAATCCAGTGTTCCATGTTAGGTCATAACACATAGACATACGATACAATTACATCAGAGATTGTGTGCAACATGGAACAGTCCAACTTTAATATGTTCCCACATAATAACAGGTTGTAGATATACTCATGAAAGATCTAGGGAGAGCTAAGTTCGTCTGTTTCAGATAACAAATGGGTGTAGTGGAGAACAATTTCCAATTGCGGAGACAGTAGATCATTTCTCAGTTGCAGTAGTTGTAGCAGTAACAGCATGAGTTCATATGCAACATAAACAATGTTGACAACAGTGCAAGGAGGCATAGGGCAGTGTCAGTAGCAGTGCAAATGCAGGGTGGTTTAGCTATAGGGTTAGTAGATGAATCAGAGTATGCATCATGGCTTGGTGGATAATGACATGTTGTTACAGATGTAAAACACCAACATCATTATATAGAGGGGAGATGTTATGAGAGAACACCTTCCTCGCTAAGATGGAGTGTTATATTTTATAGCATCAGATAGGTATTCTAGTCTCAATTTGTGTCTAAGAGACTAAGGAACATGAGATCTTCAAAACCCATAAAAGGTTTCATGAGATAAGCTTGTGAAACACCTTAATTAAATTAATTATCCATCATTCAAATTTTTCCTATCTAACTTAGGAAAACTTGTAAATTAATGGGAATTAAGGAAGATCGAGAATGCTCTAGAAACTCGCATGGATTGAGTTTGAGATGATCTTAATCATTGACGAGGATTTAGTAATGGTTGTTGAAGCTCCAATGATAGATTATAAGAGCAAGATGATGGGATGGTGATCCAAACTTAAACATGAATGCTACCACTTACAGATATAATCATAAAAATAGAGATGCAGCAGAAAAACACTTCATTTCATTAATAGAAAAATATTGAACTATGCTTACAAACAAAATGGAAATAAGATAGCTCGGGCGATGGTAGCTTATCTCTGAGAAGAGATGTGGCAGCTACATGCCTCTGAACTGAGTTACAATGAGGCTCAAGCACCTTTTTATTATTAAACAATAAGAGAAAAGCCTAAACAACCGAAACCATAACTTGAGGAGATGTAACACCAAGAGTTTATGGGCCTCGTTGGGGTTAGTTGGACTGCCAACTTCCCGGGGTCGTAACTTGGTCATATTATCTCAGTTTGACGCGTATGATACCTCGTTGGAAAGATCTCTCTGAGGACTACATCTGTCAATGTAAATTCCCTTTGTAAAAAAAAGAAGAAGAAGAAGAAGCAAACAAACAAACAAAACAAAAAACAAAAACAAAAACAAAAACAAAAACAAAAAAACAAAAACAAAAAAACAAAAACAAAAACAAAAACAAACAAACAAAAACAAAAACAAACAAACAAACAAACAAACAAAAACAAAACAAAACAAACAAACAAACAAAACAAAAACAAAAACAAAAACAAAAAAACAAAAAAAAACAAAAACAAAAAAAAACAAAACAAAAACAAAACAAAACAAAACAAAACATCGTTTAGGGCCTCAAAACAGCTCCGCAAGTTTTGGACCCGAAAAACTGCCAAAAATAGTAAATGGTGCTACAATTAAGGAAACTGAAAAAATGAAAGAAACAACGGTGAGGGTCCAAGTGGAATTCGAGGGTGGCCACCAATATACACCTAGATCAGTCCTCCCCCCTTAGGAAGCAATGGTACCCATTGCGTTGAGTTCCTCCATGACATGAGGAAACTTCTGCTGAACTTCATCCCTGGTGAGCCATTTGCCTTGATGAAGGAGTTGGCCTGCTTTGACAACTCAATATAGTTGTATCCTCTATTGCTGAGTGTTCTTGATCTGTGTGTCCATGATTTGATCAGTTGTGGCCTGTTCCATGCAGTGGGTTGAGCTTTGTTAGTGTGATTTGTTCTGCAATGTCAGATGTGTCCAAAAATGGTGTAAAGTATGGTCGAAGGCGATCTACATTGAACACTAGGTGCAGACCAAGGAACGGTGGGACGCTAAGCTCGAAGGCATTTTCACCAATGGCCTTGGTGATGGTGTATGGATTATATCAGAGTGGGCAAAGCTTGCGGTGCGGTCCAGCAAGGCACTCCTTCTACAAATGTAGCCAAACTTTGTCACCCACTTAGAACTTGTGCGACACTCGATGTTGATCATGGCATTGCTTGTACTTAGCATTCACTATGTCCAATATATCATGGCCCTGTTGGAAGATGTGTTTAATTTGTTCAATGAAGTTGTTAGCCCTTTTAGCTTCGGACTGCATGTGAGTCGAATATACCTGAGTAGCTGCAAATGGTATGGCCACATCAATGGGGCATAATGGCTGAAATCCCAGCCCTACCTGAAAGGGGTTGTGGCATGTTGAGCTGTGGAGAGCTCAATTGTAGTTGTGTTGGACATAGGGAAGACTTTCATCCCATGTGTGTGGATGCTTTGAGTTTTACATGTGAAGAATGTGTAAGATCATCCTGTTGGCAACCTCTGTTTGGCCATCAGTTTGGGGATGGAAAGTCGTGGACTTGGTAAGTTTTGTATCCAGCATCGACTAGAGACTCGACCAAAATGCACTCAGGATTATGTTGTCTCGATCTGAGATAATGGACTGTGGGATCCCAAAGTGTACCCACACTTGCTCAAAGAAGAGCTTAACAGTGGCCTCTGTTGTGATACTCTTCTTGCAGGCTGCCATGATGGCCATCTTAGAGAATCTGTCAATGAACACGAAAATGCAATCATTGTCGTGCTTAGTAGAAGGAAGGCCTGACATATAATCCATGAAGACAGATTCCCAATGCCGATTAGGAGTAGGTAGAGGAGTATATAGGCCTTGCTTCTTGATGGTTGGTTTGGAAATGGCACAAACAATGCAGGATCTAATGTACTTCCCAACATCCTGATGAAGTTTCGGCCAATAAAAATACTTCTGCAATACCGTCAATGTTTTCTCTACCCCGAAATGTCCAGCGACTCGACTATAGTGTGCCTCCCAAAACATCTTGGCACACTCACTTGAAGGAACATAGATGTGTCCCAAGTGGCATAACAGTGCATCATAAAGGTGAAAATTTGGAACTTTCTTCCCTTCCAGGAGTGTCTAGTATATGCTGTCGAATTCTGGATCGCTCTTGTAAAGATGCGGCCACCCCGATCTCTCGTGCCCATAGGAGTCGAGCACAGTGATTAGCTCCATGATTGGTGGTCGACTGAGGCAATCAGTGACATTATTGTTGCTCCCCTTCTTATGCTTCATGTTCAAATGGAACTGTTGTCGACCATTTCTGATGGCGATCGTTATGCAACTTCCCTTGTGTTTGTATGAACTGTAGAGGTCGATGGTCTGTGTGGATGACTGTTTCCTTCCCCATAAAATAATGCTTCCATTGATGGCAGGCCTACACAATGGAAGACATTTATTTGTCGTATGTGGGGTACTTTCGGACTGTGTTTGGAAGTGCCTGACTATCGTAAGCCACTGGATGCCCATGCTGAGTAAGAACCGCACCAATAACATAGTCGGAGGCAACTGTCTCAATCTTAAATGGTCGTTGCAAGTCTGGTAATGTGAGCACTAGTGCATAATAGAGGCGATTCTTCAACTCAAAGAACGCTCGTTGTTGGGTTTCCAACCAAAAGAACTTTTCTTTCGCTTCGCCCTTGGTGACTTGACTTAAAGGCCAAGTGATATGAGAGAACCCCAACACGAACCTATGGTAGAAATTGGCAAGACCCAAAAAGATGTGGAGCTCTATTAAAGTGGTTGGGGCTAGCCAATCCCAAATGACTTGTATCTTGGATGGGTCCAAATGTACACCCTGCTCCTCAATGATGTACCCTAGATATTGAACTTGGGTCAGGCCAAAGGTGCATTTCTCCAAGTTAGCACACAACTTGTGTTGTCAAAGGGTTTGAAGGACCTATCCAATATGGTGGAGGTGCTCTTCCCAACTCTAGCTGAAGATCAAGATGTCATCTAAAAACACCACCATGAATGCATTGGTCAAGGGTCACATGATGTCTTTGATCAATCTCATGAAGGTTGTAGGGGTGTTCATCAATCCGAATGGCATGACCAACCATTTGAAAAGCCCCTCCTTGGATTTAAAGGTAGTCTTCCACACATCGGAGGGTTCGATAGGCACCTGGTGATAACTTGACATCAAGTCAATCTTGCTGAAATATTTTTCCCCCTTGAGTTGGTCCAAAAGGTCATCAATTCGCGCAATTGGGTACCTATTCTGGACAGTGATCTTGTTCAGCGCCCAATAGTCAATACAGAGGCTCCAGGTCACATCCTTCTTCTGTACCAATACAATCGGGCTCCCACAGGGTGATGAGCTTGGTCTGATGTGCCCTTTCTACAGTAGTTCCTGAATCTGCCTGTTGATCTCATCGTTCTCCAAAACAAAGCATCGATAGATCGGTCCATTGGGCAGCGGCGTGCCCAGGGTTAGTTTGATGGAGTGCTTGACCTGACAGTGCAAAGGTACCCCTATGGGTGAGGCAAAAATATCCTTGTACTCCTCCACGGCCTTGTCCATCTGTTGTTGTTTTGCATAGGAGCCCCTCCTGGAAGTCGTGGCCACAACCTTCTTCTTAAATTGGGGGTGAATCATAAGAAAAACAAATTTCTTGGTCTGGGAAATGATCTTATTTCATTCTTTTCAATGATCAAAGAGATGCCAGTAGGCAGGGCTACCTCCAGTATCTTGTACAAGTTATTAGCCAAAGTAATAATCACAGAACGAGGTCTAGACTCATATACAACATGTCGCTTCCACAAGTATGGTTGTCCTAATAATACATCAGAAACTTCAAGAGGAGCAACGTCACACAATACCTCATCCGTGAAGGGATTGATGTTGTAGGGAAGGCGACACTGCCAGCTAAAGCCACAGTACTTAGTCTTATAGAGGTTCTTAGGTCAAGGGTATTGGTCTTGGAATTCATCACTTGAAGATTCTATAAGAATAAGAATTTGCTTGGGTTTTCCTCTCAAGTTGGATAGGTTTTGGCCTTGGATGATCACCTACATTTTGTGTCCCTTGTCTCATGATTATTTATGATTTGGTAGTTGTTTGATAGAAAACATTAATATAATCAAGTGAAAGAAGAAGCTAATAAAGACTAAGTAAAATTTCATCACAAATAGTTATCATTACTAGAGAAATCACCTCATCCACCTGCCCTAGTTTTCTCAACAGAATTGGCCATGCCATCTCCATAGAGAATGCATGAAGACCCCGATAAGGTATGTAAAGAAAGGAGACCCTTGATATTGAAATTATTCAAGATGTGCTTATGAATGTGTAGGATATTGATCTTGCAAGAAGATGTCATGATGAAAGGCCATCACAAAAGGTAACTTTGACTTGATTTTCATTTATTAATTTTTGAACAACATTTGGATGGGTTGATACAGGGATACCGAAAGAGAGTTGTAGATGTCACCTACAACTAGAATTCATGTGGTTGGATAAAAGATCATAAAAGGAAACATGACATGAAAGAAGTAGTTGTATGAAGAAACACTAGATGTGGATTAGAAGATCACTTTCCGATGAAGAAAAGGATGACATGATTGACATAATTTGTGAAGGAAAGTGATGGATGGTCGATGCCTTAAAAAGAAGTTCCAAAAGAAGAAGGCTCCACAATGATAAAGATGAAACTCATGACATCAAAATGAGGAGCTATACAAGCAACTTAAAGTCCCTCGATTTCCACCAAAGGTAGAAAGCTACTATTGGAAGCAAGTCCCTGGTAAAAAGGGAGTTTAGAGAAATCCCCGGTTAAGAGGGAGCTTGGGTACATTCCTTTATAGGAATGGGTATATCTTCCTAGTTAAGAGGGAGAGATAGACACATCATTCTTGCCTTCATATTGCGAAGAAAGAATGGAGGATTGGCTAAGCATCTGGCATCTGATACTCTTTGAGGATGAGGTAGGGCATCCAAGATAAGAGTAGTAGAAGAGGACTAATATTATTTGAGGATTAGGAACCCAAGATAAGAATAGTCGTGAGAGGACATACCCTGTGAACACTAAGGTGGGATATGTGCCTTGAGAGACAATGATGATGGTGTCTGTCAGTCATTGGTCTCGCCAACATTATGCTATGATATTGTGGAGAGATAAAGTTGTTTGTCAAGGCCTTGCTATGTGACAATGTTGGTTGATATGATGTTAGATAGATGGGTTATCAATCTAACTCTTCTTTTGAGAATTCTTCAAATTGAGAATGTCCAAGTACCTTGTATGGATTATGAATACCTCCCTAGTTAAGAGGGAGTGTTTGAAATATGTAACTAGGTTCGGTCTTCATAATGACATGTGTAATCATGATTTTTATGTATTTAATGAAAAGGGAAAAATAAATTTATTATTGTTATTTTAGGTCAAGCTCCCATTGTGAGATCCTAGGGCTTGTCATTGAGTCAACAAGGTCAAGAAAGTTATTTTCATGTATGAAAGACCCTTCTTGGGCATGTTACATATTGTAAAGTAAATTATTTGAGTCAATATTAGAGTTAAAAGACCCTCCAAGACTTTGTATATGTGCTACAATCAAGTCGACCCTCCAAGACTTTGTATATGTGCTACAATCAAGTCGACCCTCCAAAGAAGCAAATCGACCTATCAAGAAGACATATCAGCCTATGATCAATGACAAGTCGGTTTACTTGCAAGGGTGAGAAACCTATAAATAGGAGGACTAGACCTCATTCAAGGATCATCTAAGAAGCATAATCAAGTTCAATCAAGGCAAAGAAGAAGACAAAAAGAAGAGCGAGGAAGAGGAAGTGAATCCAGCAGAAGAAATTGAAAGTTCGGATCTCTTTTTGGGTTGAAATCTCTTACACGTGTGAGGTAAAATTAGGGTATCCATCTGTTGCATGAAGACCAGATTTCAAACCTCAAGGAAGTCAAATCTAGCATGTGAAAGATCTCTATTTCAAGTTGAAGTTACCAGAAAACAAGTCCAAGGTAAGCAAAGAAGAAACTCTCTCCAATCTACCCTAGTTTGATCACACGTGTGAAAATTGTAAAAGGTTGAAAGTGGCAGGTAGAAGAGGCTGAAAGTATAGTCAAGGTTGTAGGTTCAAAATGTTGGTCAAAGGTGAAGTAAAAGTAGCTTAAAGGCAAGTTTGACTTGGATTGAGAAAAACACTTCAAGGAGATAATTTGACTTGGTCTTGGAGGAGTCTAGGTCAAGGGTACAGGTCTTGGAATTCATCAATTGAAGATTCTATAAGAAGAAGAATTCTTGTGGTTTTTCCTCTCAAAGTGGAGAGGTTTTGGCCTTGAATGATCACCTACATCCTATGTCCTATTGTCTCATTGATTATATTGTTAGTAGTTGTTTAATGATAGATAACACAATAACAATCAAGTTGAAGAACAAATTAATCAAGATAACTAAAATACATCACAAGAAGATATCAAAGAAAAGAGAAATCACCTATACTTGCTTCCACTAGATTTCTCAACAGGTTTCCCTTGGAGGCACCATCAAAATTAAATTTTAAGAAGAATTCATGAGCTGAGGAAAATAAATATGGAGATGATGATGCCTAAGAGGGGTCCTTGGATGGGGGAAAGATGATTAGAGAGGGTGCAAGAATAAGATAAGAAATGATTCTAGCTTCCCGAGGGGGAACCTTCCTATCCTCCTGAGACCAAGTTCCATTAAGCACTGTCTCCCTTATATGTTGCTTTACTTCCAAACAAGAATAGTCTTATTTTGAGGATATTTGCTTGAGAATTCATCTATTCCTTTCTTTCCATAGATTCCACAAAACAGAACCTGGGGCCAAAGTCCATGCTCTTTTAGCTACAAGACTGTTGAAGATATTCAGACACCACAATGTTATAATTACAATAAGATTGTCATTGTTATGATTGGAATTTCGTAATAGGCACACAACTTATCTCATAACTAAACCTATATGGGACATGAATTCAACAATTGCTCCATTGATTCTTGTCCATTCCAACAAAGAAAGCATAATGAAGGCCCCATAAAGCCTTTTCTCCTAATATGGTCCCAAGTAAGGATATGACAACTTACCAGCCAAAGAAAAAGGGCTATCTTAGGCCAAAGACCATTTTCTAGATCTTCTTCAGTGTAGGCTCTTTGGGAAGGATCTAGTATTTAGCTAAAAGAGAAAATCCTTCCTTTATGGTAAACATCCCTTCTATTTGATATCCCCATCTAATTTTATCCTCATCGTTAGAGCAAACTATATTTTGATGATTCAATTCTCTAGCTATAATAGGTACAAGGATAACACTAGATGTGGTGGCCAATCCTCCATCATTTCTGTTCCCTCCAAGGCTAAGAGATTTGTTGTGGTTTCCAAAAGTTCGCTGCCATAAGACATTGTTGATCACCTGTGTACTCCTATACTTCATTGAATTCTTCACGATCACCCAATCTAGGAATTTCTTGCAAATCATCCTTCCAAAAGAGATCCCACCTACCATGTATGACCTCCCAGAAGGCATGTTGTTGGACCAACCCCTTATTGGTCAAGGCCAAATTCTAGATAGAGGAACCAAGAGGGTGTTTGTTTCCCGCAACTTCTCCACCAAAGAATAATAATGCCCATATTTCTAATCCCAAATCCATTTCCACAACTCTAAGCCACCCTAGAGTCACCACCACCATAATTTAGTGCCTAATACCTTATTCAAGGTTTCTGGATCCCACAATCTGAGACCCCCTGCTAATTTGGGCAAACAAATTTTATCCCAAGCTATGAGTGACCTCTTATTCTCTTTCTTAGACCCTCTCCACAATAAATCTCTAAAAATAGAAGTAATTGCTTTAAAGACCGTTCGTGGCACAACCAAAGTTGATAATTGATTAATCGACATGTCTTGTAAGACCAATTTTAGGAGGACCAATCGGCTTGCTAAGTTTAGAGAACGAATAGACCAACCATCCAACTTGTTGGTTAGTTTATGCATAAGATTATGCCAACATGTTGAACGCAAATAATTGACAATCAAGGGAACTCCTAAAAACTTAGACATAAGGGAATCGATTTTAAAATCCAACAACGGGGCTAGATGTCATTGAATAAGCATGCTAGTGTTGAAAGAGTATATACTAGATTTTGTAGAAATTAATGTGTAGATTCAATATTGCTCATGAAATTTATTAAATCACAAGACTTGAAGCTACTCAACTCATTTGCGAAAGTTAATCCACCATCTAAAACAAAAATCATAGACATTTAAAAGGAAACATCACACATGCACAAAGATTTATCTAGGGGAAAGCCACTGCTCAAAACCCCTTACTATCTGCATTGCATTAATCAAAGAATTTAGATCAATACAATATGCTTCGTCAAGCTTGAGCACAACGTGCACCTGTATCTTCTATTCTCTACTTGATTGGCTGAACCTAACCAATACTTAGCCAATTTTCAAGTCCTCCAAGCTCCTAATTCCTTGCACTATTACCTTGGGAACTAGGCCCCTATTAATTAGGAAACTCCCTCATCTGGATTGCGCAATTCCTTTAGGTCAATTCTCTGACTACATGCACCACCTCTACAACTTGGAATAGTTTACAATTGATAGTACATTGCCCTTGAACTCCAATCTCAACTGGGTAACTAGAATTCTCTACATGCATGAGTTAATTTAGGTTGATTAATTAGTTATCTAGGTGATCACTCAGTGTGGTTGAAGTTCCACTTCCACAACTTGACCTTCCACTAGTTCCGCCAACAGTTAGAACTAGTTTAACTGACCATAACTTAATTTAACTGAATTAAATTGCTACAACTGAAATTAACTCAATCCAGGCTCCTAAAATTTAGGAACCCACAACACACAACTGAACTTCATGTCCCTACCTCAACTTAACTGAGCTAGACTCCTACTTTTTAGGAAGCAACACAAGTAAACTAAACCTCAACGCATTAACTCGAATTGAGTGTTCTTAATTGAGTGAAAAGTGCCATGTCACCTCAGTTAACTCCTCCAAGTTGTTTGTTGATATGGAATTTCAAATTTCCTCAATTCAATTAAGGCAAAAATCAAATTGTGACTTTTATTGCTGCATTTTCAACAGATGTATCCTCGTTTATTAAAGTACCATAAGCTTCCATCAAGTATTCAGGATATATTTCAGGTTGTTTGCTTCTCGAGCTATCGAAAGAGCGAAGAGCATAATGTCATCCATGAAATGTTAACAGGAGATAATCATATCATTACCAAGAAAACGAAGGCCCTTCAACATTGCCTACTAACCAATAGCTTTGAGAAGCCTGCCCAAACCCTTTGCCGCTATAATAAAGAGAAAAGGGGATATAGGATCACCCTGACAAAGCCCTCTGAAGGATTAAAGGTATATAAAGGGGAAACATATAGGAGGATGGAGAAAAAAGGGGACAAGATTAAATAAAAATCCAAGGGATCCAAGGGATGTCGAAGCCAAAGGCATGAAAAACAAAGATAAGGTAATGCCAACTTAATCTATCATAAGCCTTAGACAGGTCCAACTTAATCATCATTCCTGCTCTCTTAACAATTTAAGGGAATGAATAATTCCATTAGCAACAACAATCCCATCAAGGATTTGGCACCCTTCCACAAACCCAGTCTGTTAATGGGAGATAATTTTGTTGAGGAGAGGCTTCAGGCGATTCACTATTATTGATGAGATAATCTTATAAATTACGGTACAGAGGGCTATAGGTCAAGAACCAAGGGTCTTCTAATTGGCTAGCCTTTAAAACCAAAGTAATAAAGGTAGCTTTAATAACAGGCCATACATTCTAAAGACTATGAGACTCTTTTACCAGGTCACACACTTCTTCCCCAATAAAAGACCAACATGCCTGAAATAAATTAGTAGTAAAATTGTTGGGTCCTAGGGCTTTATTCTTAGGCATTGCAATTATTGCTTCCTCTGCTTCCACGAACAATGTTTCTCTCATTAAAGCCTCATTTTTCTCAAGAAGAATGACACTCAATCTAAAAATAATATTAGATTATAACTATATAATTCATTTTATATTCAATTGACATGTGATATTTAAAAAAATTATACTGATAACAAAAAAATATCTAGTGTCCACCATAAATAAAATATTTGAATGTCCATATTAAGTAATATAATTTTGTATCAACTTTATATATAGAGATATAAAGTAATTGCAATTAATTTTTACATGTGTAATTTATTCAAATTTTAATATGGAATTGACATTTGGTATTTAAATAAAAAAATTCAATGTGAATTATAAATAAAACGTATATATATATATATATATATATATATGTCGGGCTGTTTTCCTCTACGTTGAGGAGGCCCGGCATGCTGGAAAATATTTGTTGAACAGACCTCCGGTTTTAGTATAAGAACGGCACCTCGGTTCAGAGGTTAACAGATCAGTTTCAGCACTACACAGGGAACAGGTGTATGCATAAGACAGCAATTTTTTGTAAAACAGTCATGGCAATCTCTCAGATTGATAAGTGATGCATCAGCATTTGCAATGTAAACTTTTTATAATCTTAATAAAAAGTTTCGTTTTTTCCTTTGGAAAAAAAAAAAAAAAAAAAAAAAAAATATATATATATATATATATATATAGAGAGAGAGAGAGAGAGAGAGCATGCGTATTCGATTGATAGTTGCTTTCTAATTCAGTGGTTAAGTAATTCCTTCAATGCTTAATCTTACGTGTATCATTTAAAAAAATATAATAATAATAAAAAAAAAATCAATATAAACAGAGAGAGTATGTAAAGCAAATGAAAATAAATAAATAAATGATGGTTAAAACATTTTATCAATGTGTTGCTCGAGATGAATGAGATATGTAATGCCTTCTATTGACAAGTATTTTTGATAAGTGTGTAAATATCTATTTATTTATATATCGAGCGCTGCTCTGCAACTGAGAGCCTCGACCCTTCCACGAGATTTGCAACCTGCGGGCTCTGAAGCCTGCGGCCCTGTCCGCACTCTGCGGCTCCTCTTCACTGCGGACCTGTCTGCAGAAGACCAGATTCAGATTCGAGACAACCAGCAACTCTCTGGCTAGGGTTTGGCCGTTGCTGCAGGGCTGCCCCTGTGGCGGCCGGCATCTGACCAGATCTCATGGAGTCACTGGGCCACCACACGGATCCGCCCCCTGATCCGTCCTTGGATGCTTTCAATCAGCTCCTGGCCGGCTTGCCTCCGAAGAAAAGAAGTGATGCATCAAAATTTGTAAAGAAACTCGATGAAATTCCTGAGATCTCTTTGCCTCCGGAGACCCCCATTCAAGTAGCACTGTCTCTGGCGGATCGTGGACTCATTGGCCAATTCATGGGACTTTGGCCCTCTCTGAAAACCACTGAGCAATGGGTTAAGAGGAACTGGGTGCCCCTGATCAATCAAAGTGTAACCTCATACTTCCTAGGGCGAGGGTATTTTCTCTTTGAATTTATCTCCAAAGAAGACAAAGACCTGATATTTCGAAATGGGCCATACTTCATGGGCCCTCAGGGTCTCTATCTGAACAAATGGACCCCAGACTTCGATCCGGCGGTTGATGTTCCCAAAGTTGTTCCAGTATGGGTTCGTCTCCCAAATCTGCCAGTCCACTGCTAGAACTGGGATTCCCTGAAGCACATTGGCAATTCCCTTGGAAAATTCATAGATCGGGCAAGCAACAAGGACCAGTACGACTATGCCAGGATTTGTGTAGAGGTAGATCTAGAGGTGGGACTACCAAAGGCAATCAAAATCAAAGTCGGCAGCTGGTCTCATGTGCAGATCTTGGATTATGAACAGCTACCATTCAAATGCAGGAAATGTCATGTTTATGGGCATTTTGCCAGAAACTGCCCGAAAAATGCAGAGTCAAAGAAAGGGAAGGAAGAGGATTGGAACCAAGTCAAACGAGCAAGAGCCAATCACAAGGGGCAGAACAGGGTGGACCCTCTGGCAAAGGAAATCTCCAGATTAATGTCCAGCATTCCCCTCCCAAAAAGATGCAAGAAAATAAATTCGATCCTCTAAGTCAGCCGACAAAAGACACACTGGAGGAAGAAACCAAAAAGCCAATCTCTCCAAGTAAAGGCACCCCATCAGCTTCCCCCAAAGAAGTTAAAAACCCCAAAGGCATGGCCTTATAGGATGAGGAAGATGAGCCGGAAACTGATGAATCAGAAGAAGAAGGAGAAATAGGAGAGTCCCAAACCTCAGTTAGAAGATCTACAAGAGGCCGTAAAATAGACAAAGAAAAAAGAGAGCAGCAGATCTACAAAGACAAGCTTCAGGGCAGCCAGCCAACTTTGGAAAAGTTGCTAGCTACAAAGCCCAAGATGTTGAAAAATCAGCCCCAAGGCTCCAAGGGAGCCCACCAGAAACATAAATAATGAAGGTCATCTCCTGGAATTGCAGAGGTATGGGAGCAAAGTTAAGGAAGAAGCAATAAGAAGTTTAATAAGAACAAAAGCCCCAGACATACTTCTAGTCCAAGAGACCAAGCTGGAAGAGAAAATCTTCCTACAAGCAAGCAAAAACCTATCATCCAAAAGTGAAGCAAGAGCAATCTCTACCAGGGGTGCCTCGGGAGGGATTGGTACACTATGGAACTCCAATAAATACGCAGCCATCTTTGAAGCGAGCAACACTCACTGGCTGCTGCTAAAAATGCAGAATCTGGACACAAAGGAAACCTTCAGCCTCTTCAATGTTTATTCTCCAGTTAACATCTGGGAGAAAAAGAAATGCTGGGACACTATAAGACAACAGGCAGACTTGACAAACCTGGAAAATACAATCATTGCTGGAGATCTCAACCTCACTCTTCATTCGACTGAAAAAAGGGGAGGAAGTGCAGTCCGAGACCTGGCAAGAGAATGGCCGGAGTATCTTTTGCAAGACTGGGACTTATTGGACATCAAGCCCTCATCCGATAAGTTTTCTTGGTCTAATAAAAGAGTCGCTCCTGTACATATTGCTGCCAGGCTAGATAGATTTTTCATTCAAATCTCTTTCCTGTTACTTGGATTAGAACCCAGAATGCACATCCTCGCCAGCAGCGTCTTGGACCATAAGCCTGTAAAATTAGAACTTCTTGCCCATCTAGACCTGGGACCTATCCCCTTTCGGTTTAGTCCCCTTTGGGCTAAGGAGCCTTCTTTCATGCAAACAGTCAAAGATTGTTAGAGCCAGCCTGTCAAACGTTCACCCTTCTTCATCTGGGAGGAAAAACTCAGAAGGGTAAAAAGAGTTCTGAAACGCTGGGCCAAAACCCTGTCCAATCCTACATCAGAAAGGAAAGCCACCAAAGACTCTCTTGTCTCTCACCAAACCCACATGGAGAGTGCTACTGTTACAGAGGAGATAATAGAGCAAGAAACTGAGCTGCAACAGAGATATCATAAGGCTTGCTTAGCTGAAGAAGAATATTGGAGATTAAAGTCACGCAACCTGTGGCTCAAAGCAGGGGATAGGAACACGGGTTTCTTTCACAAGCAGGCCCAGGCCAGGAAATGCTTCAACACCATCTCTGAGATCAAGGAAGATAATGACACGCACAAGGAATTCGCAAACATTAAGAAAGCAGCCTTCTCTCACTTCCAAAACTTGTACAGTGAGGATCAGGGGCCTCTTCACCACCAAGATCTGCTAGACATCATCCCTCAAGTTATCTCTCCCCATATGAACGGGATTCTAGAGGCCAAAATTACTAAAGAGGAAGTTAAAAAGGCCCTCTTTGACATGGATCCGGACAAGGCCCCGGGGCCAGATGGCTTCTCTGCCCGGTTCCTCCAAATCTGTTGGACGATTGTTGAAAAGGACCTTCTTAAAATGATACAAAAATCACAAAATACTCATAAAATAGGAGGCAGCACAAATTCCACCTTCTTAGCCCTTATACCAAAGGAAAAATGCGCCAACAACTTCAGCGTATTCCGCCCGATCTCATTATGCAACACTGGGTACAAACTAATCACCAAAGTCATTGCTAATAGACTGAAGCCCATTCTGCCCAGAATAATCCCGGAAAATAAAGGAGGCTTCATCCAGGGTAGGCAGATCGTGGACAACTTTACACTCATCCAAGAGGCTATACACTCAAGTCTTCTCCGAAAGGAACAAGGTATGGTGATCAAACTCGATTTAGCAAATGCCTTTGATCGAGTAAATCATAGTTTTCTTTTAAAATTCATGTGCAAATTTGGTTTTGGAGCAAACTTCATAAAATGGATCCGGGCATGCATCTCAGAGCCATGGATTTCCCCACTTGTAAATGGAAGAGCCACTGAATTTTTCAAAGCCTCGAGAGGACTTAGGCAGGGGTGTCCCCTCTCCCCCCTGCTATTTGTCATCCAAGCCTCAGTACTCAGCTTTCTGTTAGATTAAAAGATGACCAAGAAATTAATGGACTGTGTATAGCTAGAAGGGTTAATAACTTAAACCATGCCTTATTCGCAGATGATACCCTCCTATTAGGCACAGCCTCTCTTTCCTCTGCCTCCAAATTTAAGGTTGTGCTGGAAAAATTCAGTGAGGCTTCAGGCAGCATGGTAAATAAGAATAAATGTCATATTTTCAGTTGGAACACTACGCCCATAATTCTATCAGCTATTTCAAGATGCTTGGGCTTCGCAGCCTCCTCTTCATGGACTTCATTCAAATATCTGGGCCTTCCTGTTTTCCATAAGAGACACTCAATTAAAGATTGGCTTCCTCAGCTTGAGAAATTCAAATCCAAAATTCAAGCCTGGGGCTTTTCCTAGCTCAACGCTGCTGGCAAAGCGGTCTTAATAAAATCTGTGCTCTTCAGTCTTCCTCTGTTTCAATTCACTGGGCTCCTTGCTCCGGCATCCATATTAAAAAAGATGGAAGAATTCATACGCAGATTCTTCTGGAAAGGAGGAAAACAGAATGAAAAAAAATTCCCCTTATCAGCTGGGAAACCATTTCCAAGCCTCTACGAGAGGGCGGGCTAAACTTCAAGAATCTCAGTCAGCAAAATGTGGCTATGGCAGCCAACGTTGTTTGGAGGATCATTGCGCCCAAGCTAGGCTGGGCCCAACTGGCTCTCTGGAAAAAATATTTCAGAGGCCCACGCACTTGCTGCTTAGAAAACGTGACTCAGCTGCCAAACTCGTCCTTCCTTAAATTGTATGCAAAAGCGGCTTCCTTGATCAAAGAGCACTCCTTTTGGATCCCAGGAAATGGGAAAAAAATCAACATATGGACTGATAGAATTATGAACAAAGATCCAATTAAAGACAGAGCCTCCCTAAATGATTTGCACTGCTGGATGAACAGAGAAGGATTGAGCTCGCTGTGGGACATTTCCCATTGGAGCGACCTCACATGGGCAGGCTGGAAAAGCATCGAAATTCTGACTCAGCTGACAAGTGATTGGAACGCTCTGCTGGACCTTCTTCACGGCCTGGCTCCCACGCATATGAAGAAAAAAGACACGAAAGGATGGGGGCTGAAGGAAGGTGGATACGCTGTTTCTAAAGGCTACTCCAAGCTGATCGAGAAGCCACACGTCCCCCCTGACCCAGCACCTTGGCAGGGAGTCTAGCATGTTCCATCTTTGCCCAAGATCGACTTCTTTGCTTGGACCCTCTGTCATTAAAGAATTCTAACCTACGACTCTTTGCAAAGGAAAGGATTTCATGGCCCCTCCAGATGCCCGTTGTGCACAGAAAATGCAGAAACAACACTGCACTTAATGCTTGAATGCATTTTTTCCATACAGATCTGGGTCTCCTATATCAGCAATTTCGATCCCAACTTTCCTCTGCCTAGAACTATGGTAGATCTCTTCTCAAATTGGAGAAACAGATACCCCGGACAACCACCAAAAAATCAGATTATCAAAACTGCATGGGTCATTCTTCCAAAGATCATTTGTTGGAAAATATGGCTTGAACGGAACAGAAGAATTTTCAGAAATTCCATCCTGAACCAAAAGGTTTTAGAAATCAAAGTCAAATGCCTCATAAAGGAGTGCTTGACAGAAAGAAACGATGACTCCAATCTCAGCCAACAAGACATTGATTGGGGCTCATCCCTAGGTCTGCAATTTCATCCAGCAGTCAGAACTGTCCCCAATCTTAAAGACTGGCAAATAAGGAGACCTGAAACTGAATTCCATGACTGGCTCAAATCGCACTCAAGACACTCTCTCTTCTTTGATGGAGCAGCAAAGGGTAATCCGGGCATAGTAGGAGCAGGAGGTGTCGTGGTAAATCCTCTGGGGGAAAAATTCATTCCTTCTCCTGGGGACTTGGCCATGCTTCCAGCATACAAGCTGAGGCTTTGGCCCTCTTCCAAGGCCTAAAGATCCTCAAAGAGCTAAACATAAGGGAAGCTATTGTGATAGGCGACTCGCAGGTCCTCATAAATGCAATGATCTCCAACTCCCCAGCGCTGGATCTTAATCTAGCTAGACTGGTATCCAGAATCAAAGGCCTGGGAAAAGCTTTCCAGAAGCTGAATTATTTTCATGTACTGAGAACGCATAACAAACAGGCGGACAAGGAAGCCAACAAAGCAGTCCTTCTATCTGTCGGGGTCAAGATAAAAGACGAAGAAGAAACATGGGAACCCATTCCATAAGCTGGTTTCTATCATGTTTTTCTGCCTGCTTCTAAACAAATTTGTTTGTATCTTCAAGTGGGGGAATATCTCTGAAATTGAAAAACTAGAATCCCCATCAAAGGAAAAGACTTCAAGATTTAACAGCATTCTCATTTTTATCAGAGAAATGCTCCAAGACATAGAAGTCTTCAATGTAACCAGATTTGCGGCTTTCAAGCCAGGATGAATATATATACACCATAACCGTTTCTGTCAAAAAAAACAAAAAAACATTTTAGATATGTAATTCCTTTCATGCTTGGCATGGAGTACACACACACACACACACACACATAATATATATGTATAACCACACACATATATAATATATATGCATAACCAACATAGATCCATGTTGACCTGTGATTTATCAAGGTCCAAGAGAGATCAAATCTCTTGAGGTGCAAATATTTATCCAAGCTTCGCACTTTAAAAAAGATTTGCATTTCAAGAAATTTGATCCCTCTTTACTCTTGATAAAGTGGGGGTTCACATGGATCTATTCTAGTTTAATTATAACATGATACTTTATTTAACACAAGAGACCTTGTATATAACATCAAATTGTTAAAATTAAAATATTCTTACAAAACTACAAAATATGTATATAAAATAATTAATAAAAAAAAAAAAATTCTCAAATATATATATAAGATTAGAATTTGCCCCAAGGGACAGTTTAGTTGGTCGAGTTCCTGTTGTTAAGTACCTCGCCTATCGGGAGGTCACAAGGTCCAATCTCCTCAACGCCCTTGTGGTTAGGCCTTGGTAGTTTGGTCAGTGGGTAGATCCTTTTGGTTGATCTACCCAGATTTTCCCGTGGATGTAGTAACCACTCAGTGTCTGTGAACCACATTAAAAAAATAGTTAGGTTAGAATTAAATAAAATCGACAATCTAAAACACAAACTAAGAAATTGATTTTCCACACTCAGGGCAATTAAAAAATTTCCATATTTCAAAAAATTATACAAATAATTATAAATATCACGAGGTTAGTTATAATAATATATAATTAATATACCAATCCATTTATGATATCAACATTGAATATAAATAATTGAGTTAAGGAAATATGAATTACTTTTAGTGTGAGGGTAATAGTTTGTCATAATGCTTGAGTTCTTTCTGAATTTGAATTGTGTTGATTCAATTGGTTGAAATTCCCTAAGTGAAGCATCCTTCAAGCATCATTAAATCTTGCTAGGGGGCGACTAGTTGCAAAAAATTTGTAGTGTAGTTGTGCATGCAATTGGATGGAGCAATTTCTAGCAAGTTCAAGTGGAACATATAAGTGTAGTCCTTCCTTGTAATAAAATGTAATTGTTGTTCAATGTTTCATGTTTAAATACTATGTTGGATTTCATTGTGTATGTATGCATTGGTGGGATGAAAGTTCTTGTATTTTCATACTGAATATGTATGAATCTCAGTGTGTTGAGTAACTGACATGGCTTGCTTGAATGTTGATGTGTCTTCCTTAATGAATATGAATGTTATACATCATGAACTCTTTTTCTAATGTTAATTGTGACCTCTATGTGTTATATGTTCATAAATGGAATGGTTAACCTTGGTTGTATTGGTTGTATATAGATATACATATATTTTTTATTCATGATTGCCTCCATGCTAAATCATTGTGCATTTTATAAATGTGAAGTAAGACTTGTATGTTAGTGGGAGCTCAAGGCTCCATAGGTTGTTGGAGGTAGGCCAAAATGTCACCTCACTATTGTACAAGATGGGGAGATGAGTAAAGTTTGAGGCTTGTTTGGTTAAAGGCGAAGGAATTGTTTTGGCCTTGGAAGAGGATGACAAGCTCAGAAGTGGAATTGGGCAGAAATTACTAAGTTTTCCTTAAAAACTTAGAGTTTGGGGGCCTTGGCCTTAGCCCCTAGTCTCATAGGCCGAAGGGAGCCATGACCAAGAACTAGGCGAATGGGGGAGCTTACTAGATATTGGGTCCTAAGATAATGAAATGAATGTTTTTGGAGAAGTCTTAGTATGATGCAACCTTAGTTGATGGGCCAACACTTGACAGTGAAATCTCTGTGTGTTGAGCACAATAGCTAATGGCACCAGATATCAGAGCACTGGGATTTTCAAGGGATGATGTTGTAGTGACGTCAACAACGATGATGTGGCAATATTAGGTGGAGGACACATGTCACTCGAACTCGCAGTTTTTGGCCTGCCATATAGGTAGATATGAGTGACATGTGGCACATGTCAACAGTGCCACATGGAAAGGGACACATCATCATTTGTCACGTGTCAGTGGTGATTAGATGGAAAAGATATGAGGTGCCATGTTGACTTGGCCATTGGCTTATCGATGAAATGGAAGGATTTTTAATTATAGGGAATTACTGATATCCCGATGTATCAACATATCAGGGATCCTACCCATATCAGTAACATCGGTATATCGATGGACATAACCATACCAACTTATCAGATACTGGAACCTTAGGGATTTGGACAAAGGGCATTTTATGGAACATGTTAATATGGCAGGGTCCAATATGATGGGTGGGCCGAGAAAATGGACCAATGCAAGGATGACATGTGGTCAAGGGTTGTCGCATGTTAAACCATACAAATATAAGGGGTAAAACTTCAAATGGGCATAACTTTGTGCATGGAGTTCATAACGAGATGAAATTTATATTGTTGGAAAGGTCTCGACAAGAAAAAGAATATGGTGGTATGAGAAATGTGATTTGATACGATGGGAGAAAGAGGAAAATTTAATAACATGTCTTCATAGTAATCCTTAAAGGACAAGTCTAGATACACATTACAGCCTTAATTAGGGTTTAAGGGGCCAAGTGTGTTACAATAGGAATATCAAGGCTATTGAGTGTAGACTAAAAGTGAAAATGAAGAGTAAGCCTTGATAAAAGAAAGAGGTTGCATATGTGGAAGTGAGGTAGAAACGGGAAAGGGGTGTGGGAAGAAAGCAAACAAAGGAAGAGGAGAAACAAGGGAATGCAGTGATGAGGAACCAATGCTTGTTAATCTAAATGTTAATAGAGTCATGGTACATTGCAAAATGAATGGATTCATTTATCACCATCAACTATCTCAAGGTAGGCTATGAGGTGGAAAGGCTAGCTTGGCACTTGAAACCTTCATTCATTAGTTTGTACCCAATGAAAAGTGAACTTGTTTGATACATTAAACCTTGAGGTGCTTGCTGAAAATTATGATGTTTAAACCAATCTTGGAGAGCTCACATTGCCACACATCAAACTAACATAAAAGTGTTGTTTTATTTGCTAAATCATTTTCCAATCAACAACTATATATGATATAAAAATGGAAACAAAGCATAAATAAGATGGCAAAAAAGATAAGAGTGGGGAATTCCTCACATTGCTTGTTCTTGAATGGTTTTCTCACAATTTGTTTTTTACGTTAGGATGAGAGCAATGAGTTTCTACAACAAATGTGTATCATGGAAAATAACCATACTCCAAAACAACAATACCTCATTTCCTCATTACTCTTCAAATTTGATATAGAAGGAAGCCCAACACCATCATCTCTCAACTAGTTTAATTCCATAGCCCTCCAATTGCCAATTAACCTACATGCTTTGGTATAGAGAGAAACTCCTCTTTATACAAAGTGAATTAAATCTCTCGCACAATCAAATATATTATCTTTTGAATTAACAACATAGCGAGTCAAACAAATACTATAGTGATGGAGTAGTTGGATCTCTCTTAAATCCATGGTTGACCATGTTACAACATGTGAGATCTAAATCCTCAAAAGTAATTCACCTTCAACTTAAAATAGTAGTATTACATCAAACCTCAAGGTGCTTGTTGGAAATTATGAGATTGAAACTGATCTTGGAGGGCTTAGTTTGTCACACATCAAATTAACATAAAGAGGTTTTATTTGCTTAATCATTGTCCAATCAACAATTGTATATTATATAAGAGAGGAAATAAAGCATAAATAAGATGGAAAATAAGACAAGAGGGGAAACTTCCTCACATTGCTTATCCTTAAATGACCGGTGTTCTCACAATTAGGTCTTTGTTTTAGAAGGAAAGCATCGAGCTTCTACAACAAATTACAAGAAATGAATATCATAGAAAGTAGCCATACTCCAAGACAACAATACATCATTACTTCATTAGTCTTCAAATTTGATACACAACGAACCCCAATACCATCATCTCCAAGGTCTGATATTTAATCACTACTTGCATTAGAAAACCCTCCAATTGCCAATTACCTTACATTGCTTTGAAATGGAGAGAAATTCCTCTTTATATAGAGTGAGTTAAATCCCTCATGCAATAAAATATATTTTTTAAACTAACCCTATGACAAGTCAAACAAAATTTATAATGATGAAGTTAGTTGGATCTCTCTTAAATCTATGATTGACCATGTTACAACAAGTGAAAATAACTCCTCAAAGGTAATTTGCCCTCATCTTAAAATAATAGTAGTATGCTCCAAATAATGTTAATGAAGGAGGTGCACCACCAAAAATAGGCATCAAACCGAGTTAAATGCCAAGTGTTGGCATGAAATATACCCTTCAAGAATGCACACATACAACTACTTCCCATGTGTGAATTCCAAGGTAATTGATTCCTTGGATGAATGTGTAAGATTTTGAGTGAATGGACCACTCCACAAGAAAATATGTGGTCAAAATCCCAAAATAGCAAGTAGATCATCTCAAGAAAGTAAATTTAAGGAGATAAGGGTGGATTAGGATTTTTATTAGGGTTTTTTTGAAGAATTCATCTATCATACATATGTACAATATTCCAAGCAACTAATCAAGTTTGACAAACCATACATATAGATATGGAGGCAAATGTTCAATAAAAAAACATATAATTTACTATTAAAAGTTGTAAAAATTTGGTGAATATTATTAATTTAACCATAAAAATAGGTGAATTTTTAACCAATTCGTGAAATATTTTTCTTCAAAAAATGACAACAAAATAGTCATTTAGCTAAAAATCACCCCCAAAAAATACCTTGGAACTTTTGACCATGCCAAAACTCCACGAAATAATAAAATATATATCTCCAAGTTAGTAAGAAGTGTCACCACAAGTGCACCCTCCAAGAATAATATCCAAATACAAAAAGGAGACTGAGTACAAGACCATGCCAAGTCATATGTGTGACCCTCATCATTTTACATGCACATTCCAACAACAACCTCTGTAACCACCTTAAATAAAATAATATATACATGCTAAGTCAAAATGAAAAAAGCACTCTCCAATTAAGGTCAAAACGGAAATTGACACTCCCTAGTGAGACCCCCCCGTGAGCCCCATTGAGTGATCAAATGTAATGAAGAGAAGGGCTTCCATCAAGATGAATCCCCCAAGTTGGTCTAATGCTCGAAGTTATCAAAAACAAGTCCCCATCAACGTGATACTCGATAGATCTTATGTTAAGATACTCATATGTTAGTTGGGTTAGAGGAGAAATATGCTTGAGGGATGTAAATATATTAAAGTGTAGAGCTAGCATGGGTGGAGTGATAAATGCTTTTAGGGAACTAATGACTTTGAAATTAACCCCATGTTTGCAACAAAGAAATGGTGTTCCCAAACTCCAAGTTTTTGGTGACTCCCTTGTGGTGATAAATTAGATGTATATTTTATAATTTTTTATGTGAAGGTCCATATTCGAGGAGATCCAAAATGTCGTAACCAACTCTAATCATATATATTTCATCATGTTTTCAAGGAGACGAATGAGATGGCAAATGGATTATCCAAGGCTATTCTCATGCTAACTACAAGTAAATGACATGTGTAGTAATATGTGTAGGGTCGATCATTCAAATTTGATCATCCAACATTTCTATGAGATCATTTCTCACGAATTATTGTTATTATTGTTATTATTTGGAGGGGGCTTTATGGCGGTGTGTTATAGGTAAATATATGATTTATACTCAATGTGTATAAGAAATATTAGCAGTGCTCAATTGAAATTTTGTATAATGTTTTTATTTTGATCCAATAAAACTATTACTAGGGTTGTAATGCTAGTTTTCTTAGGTCAATGTAAATATATATAGTGGTTGTTTTTTGTTAGGAGGGGTGATACCATTATTTTGAGGAGATCCAAAATGTCATAACCAACTCTAATCATGTATCTTTTCATAATGTTTTAAAGGAGAGGAATGAGATGGTAGATGGATTATCCAAGACTAATCTCATGCTATCTATAAGTAAATGGACAGTATAGGAAGAGGTGTATGACCGATCATTCAAATTTTATCATCCAACATTTTTATGAGATCATATTTCATGAAGATTGGTACTACATTTTTTGTGCAATGGAGGTGGGTTTGAGGCATATGTATGATTTATACTTGATGGTATATGAAATGTTGTTAGTGATCAAATTTGAGATTCTTCTTCTTCTTCTTTGTTTATTTATTTATTTTTTAATGTGGTTCACAGACCTCAGAGATTGGTGACCATTATGTCCATAGAATATTTGTACCAAGCATATGTATGATTTATACTTGATGGTATATGAAATGTTGTTAGTGATCAAATATGAGTTTTTTGTTTGTTTTTGTTTTAATGTGGTTCACGGACCTCAGAGATTGGTGAGCGCTATGTCCATAGAATATTTGTACCAAGCATATCCACCCGAAGAGATCACTTTTTGCCAGCTCAACCACGGAGTCTGACTCCAAGAGTGTCGAGAGAATGGAACCCGTAACCTCTTAATAACAAAGGTATTTTAATGACAAGGACTTGACCAATTGAGCTAACCCCAAGGGCTTATCAAATACGAGCTATTGTACAATGCTTTAATTTTAATCAAATATAAAACTATTTCTAGGGTTGTAATGCTAGTTTTTTTATGTCAAAGTAAATCTATATAGGTGTTGTTTTTTTCTTAGGAAGTGTGATATCATTATGATGTACAGTTATTCAAAGGTGTGGAATATATTGAAGGAATCAAGACATGTTGAGAAGCACGTGGTGAGTGTAAATATTTTTGCTTAATTTACATACATGCATGCATGCATACACACACACACACACACACACACAACATGGGAAATCAGTAAGGTATTTCCCTTGATTTTGACGATGGTACCCAGGATAAACCTTGGATTCTTCAAGGCATAAGGCTAGGTTGACAATTTATGAGTAGATCATAAATAACTCATCAAAAATCAACTCTCCAAGAGAAAAAAAATTGTTACAGAGTGGAATTTAAACCTAGAAAGGGTAACAACTTTTCCTCGCAACCACTTAAATTATGCTCAACTAATTACATAAATAAAAAAATCTTGTCCATTCAGTTTCAACTAATTCTTACCTACTTGTTTAGAAAACTCCTTACTCCAACTTTCATTATGGACAAGCCATACTCATCTTAAATGAGTTAAGAAGAAAGATGACATTCCCCTATAACACAAGATAATAAGCAAGTTATGACTATTACTAAAAATATCCCTCGCGAGTGCATCATCAACCCTTATGGTTCTTTTCCAAATAATCTAGTGGTGATCATGAACATAAATAGTTCTTTCAATTCTTAATTTTCTTCTAAAATAAGTAGAACATGGGTAGTTGGTAAGGGCCTTTGGTTAATCAACAAACTTGGTTTCTTAATTGTGAATCCATAACGACTCGGTTTCAACTTGCCTACAAAATTATTAATAAAGGTTATAATTTGGGTAATATTATTTAATGTCCCTTAACCTTGTTCACTATCTGTTAACCTAGTCTACATTGATGTAAGTCAACTTACACAAATAAAATATTGGAATCATAATGCCCTTTTAACCATTCAGAATACCTTGGATAACTTTATTACTTCGAGACTAGGAAAACAAGGAGGTCCACCATCTCTATTGCCCAAATTTGCCTAAGAAAAGGTCTTTCAAAAAATCTAATGTTGGAATGTGATCATCTTTGTTGGACACAACGTATAGACAATGAGCCTAAAGTGTTTCATTGCACTGTTTGCATTGAGCATAGGGAAATGGTAGTGTCTTTGTAACACCCTCCTCCCACATCTACCCAAGTAACTGACCAACTGGGGTAAACATGTGACGAGAGGCTACTATGATTGGATTCAACCTCTTAAGTGACCTTGGAATCGACGAAAAGACGTCATACAAACCTTTCACATTAGCTACAATACCCCTAAGAACCATCCCAAGATTTCTAGTAGCCAACCCCTAGGTCCTACTGAGGTTTTATTGATCCAAAAATGGATCCTGGATAAACCTCTAAGTCTAAAAGACTTCATAAAAGAGGCAAAAGGTGCCAAATGGCACAAATCCTTTGTAAATCAGAGGAAAATTAAAGTCCAAGGAAGTTCCTAAGACTAGTGTAATTACAGAGATCCCTTCATTCTGAATCCAACGCAACTTGAATGGGCGAAAACGGACTTCAGATGCAGAAGTTATCATAAATTGAGGTTGCCTTTTTCAAAGGAAAAAGAGGCAAAATCCCTTGAATACTGGGTCTAAAAGCCCTCTAAGTCTTCCAAATGTCCCAAAAGGGAAAAACCATCGCAAAAGGAGAAGTCTTGGACTTATCGGATAACACTATCGGAGACTAGAAACATGGAAAAAAAACTCATGAAAATTGAGCTATCGAAGGCTTAAACAATGGGTGAATAGGAGCCGTCGGATCTGGCCAATCAACGGTCCAAATCTGATCGGCAATCGCAATCGGTGGTGGCAGTCGGTGGATATCGGCAGCATAATACACGATGGGACCAGGCCAATGCGATACCGCGATCGCCGATATTGGCGGATCACAATCGGCGCTGGCATAGACCATAAAATATGGAAAGGCCTCAAACTTATGCGATATGCGATTGCGACAAGTCGCATCGCAATATCATGGCAACGCAACGCATTGGAGCGCAGCCACATATGTTATATATATGCGATGCAATTATCCGGACCCGATGGAAATATAGGCGCTATCTCATAAGATTTGAGATCCGCCAAATGCCATTTGCAATGTACTTTCACCTCTTTCTTTATTTAACGAAATACAAAGGAACAAGGCCATTTGCGATATGCGATAGCAATTTCAGGGGGACCCGATAGGGATATAAAGTGGGGTTATGAATGTTTCAAGTCCAGATGGACAGTGTTATGTGGATTTTTCCATGTTCTGTAACGTTTTCCTATGTTAACAGAAAACAACTGTTTCAAAGGATTGCAAGCACCGATTGCCCCTTCCGTTACAGTATAGGTGGCATCCATCCTTGAGAGTGTTTAACAATGATTGCTAACGCTCAGAGAAAGGATTTGAGTAGACCAAAGGAGGAAGACAGAGAGCCCGAGAGGGACAATGAACAGGCAGCGCCGATTTGGCTTAAAAAGCCACAGAACAACATAATGAAGAGACTGTTGGTTGTTACTGGGTTGTTTGTAATTGTAGGAGCTGTTGCTGAAGCCGAGCACAAGCAGGAAGCGCTGAGACAACAACGTAGAAGCAAAAGGGTAGCCTACGGGGTCACTTGAAGCCAAGTGAAAAGCCAACAGGATTGTTTTTCTGATAGAAGGCAGAAAGAAGGTAGAGCTGAAGAGCCAAAGAGCTAGAGCCAGAGCCAAAGAGTCAAAGCTAAGAGCCAAAACCAAGAGCTAGAGTCAAAGCCAAGAGCCAGAACCCAGAGCCAGAGCCAAGAGCCAAAGCTTCGAGAGCCAGGGGATTAAATGGTGTCTGAACCCACTGTTTATGTGTAGAACAATAGGAGTTGAGCCAAAGAGCTTGTAAAAAGACTTATACCATAATCCCAGAGAGCCTAGTTGAGTTGACTAGAGCTCACGGAGATGTAGCCCAAGAAGTGTGGGTGAACTCCTAATTAAATTATCGTTTGTGTTTGTTTTATTGTTGCATTATCTCTGCTGTTTTATTTACTGTTATATGTATTTATACATCAGTGTCAACACACTAATTTGCAGCATAACAATAGAAATTAAAGCAAGTAATCAGTTGAAAACAAATACAAGCATACACCCATATTTTCAAGCATTACATAATCCCGCATTGGTTAATCAAATAGACTTAGGAATATTCAAGCTTTGGAAGTGGGAAAGGTTCTTGTACGTTAGACAAGAAGCCTAAGAGCCCCATTTTCAAATTAGGTGGTATCAGAGCTTAAGATTGATTAACCCCATCTTCAAGGAAGGTTATATTAGAATGCTTGATTGACAAAGCAAAGACTGCTTGTTTGAAAGGTGTTTGAACAACAAGAGGTTGATTGTATGCTTGTTTTGCAGACTGACTATTTTCTGAGTTTGCAGAGATAAAGGGAAAGCTTTTGATAGCTCAGTCCAGGAAGGACAAATAGGAAGAAGGGTTGAAGGCATTCTTCTATCCCAATCCAAAGCACAAGAGGTTTGTTGCAAGAGGTTTCTTAATAAGCTCTTTATTTATTTTGTTGAAGTTTTTTTGTTCATTGGCATAATGACAACTTCTACAAGTGGGTCCTCAAATTCTATGTTCTTCACAAGATTCCTTGATGAAGACATGAAGCAAGAATTGTCCACCATGATGGATATGGTGAGAGAAATGTATGAGGATGGAAGGAAGAGCAGCATGCTTAGAAAGCAGTTGACTTCCATGAAGGAAGAGAAGTAGTTTCTTGCTGACAAATCGCAGGAAATGGAGAGGCAAATTCATATTTCAAATATGAACCTGAAGAGGATGCATGAGTTGGAAACACAACACTTTGTTGCCTAAGAATCCTTAGTCAATTATCAGCTTGAATAAGAGGTGAACCATTCCAGTTTGTCTTCAAATTCTTCTGAGAATGCTTGTATTGGTTCTTTTGAAAGACATACTAGAGGCATAGGTTCCAAGCTAATGTCCAAGATGGGCTATGAAGGAAAGGGCTTGGGAAAGCATGCACAAGGTATTGTTGAACCAATAATGGTTGAGGAAAGGCCTAATTATTTGGGTCTTGGCTATGGACAGTCTTGTGGAGAGAATTCCAAAGCTGCCATGAATGCCATTGAAACAACCCCAAGAAGGAGTTTCATTTCATGTCCTCTACCTCAGAAGTATGAAGGTTGTATTCAAGAGGAATGCAATGGCTTGAAACATCATTTGCAGGATGCAGGCGTTCAGAAGCACACACTTGAACCAGAGAGTTGGGGAGACTCCAACAACCTTGAAGAGATTGATGGTGTTCCAAAGGGAGTTACTTCTTCACTCAATTCACCTCCTCATGAAGGCAATAAAGGTGAAAGAGGCAGGTATAAATCTGGTTTTGAACATTTTCCTTTTGATTTTGCAAAGCATGATAAAATTCCACATAAGTATGAGGAAAGAGTTGCATGTTCCTTTTGTGGTTTGGATAACCATGATGTTTCTATATGTTGGAAGAGAATGGCCACATACAGGAAGTAGAAGAAGGAAAAGAAGTAAGAAGCCAAAGGTCCACTAGACAAGGCAAATCATCTTGTCAAGACGATGCACATGCAGTGCACTTACTGCCATAAGCAAGGACATCTTGCTGCAAAATGTTGGACACTGAATCTAGCATGCTTCCACCAAAGCTGAAGAAAGTGGAAAGAGAAGATGGCATAAATGGAAAGGCAGATTCCATGAATGATGTGTCTCAGAATGATTCACATGGTGATGCTGATGTGCAGACAAAGGTAGTAAGTACCTTTGAAAGGGATTGGGTCGATTGCTTTGACATGCATGCGATGCCATGTTGATTTGGGAGAAGTTAACTTGGTCTCCAAATGGAGATAATGATGAAAGTTTCATCTTTTGGAAAAAGAGTCCTAATGGTCTTTTTCTACATGCTTGACTTGAAGGGTCATTTGTTTAAAGGCATGTTTTGTGGGCTTGTTATCTAGTCCATCATTTGTATGCAGATACAAGACATGGAAGTGTTCACAAGATGTGAAATCTGTTTCTTTTGTTGAAGCAGGAGTTTATTCCATCCAGTTGTTGTTTGTATGCCTGTTGTTGTTAACAGTTGTGTTGGCAGCCTTTCAAACAGGTAAAAATGAAAGTTTTGTGGAGTAGATGTACTTCACATTTGTTGAGCCACCTTGGATCAATGATCAAGGCAAAGAAGCTCAAACTACCTTCTATAACCATTTCAGCAGGAGTTCTACAGGAAGGCAAGGAGGAAGACAGTTCTTCCCAGGAGGACCAACCCATCCAAGAAGGAAAGTGGTCAGAAACTTTGGTTCAGAGGCACTATACAAAGGAAAGTGTAGGGAGGCTGAAAGAAGAGGGCGAGTCGCTCTCATTTACTGTTCAAATTAGTATATCAGTCTTTTGGAGACCAAAAGTTCTTTAGTGGGAAGGCGTGATCCAAAAATGGATCCTGGATAAACCTCTAAGTCTAAAAGACTTCATATAAGAGGTAAAAGGTGCCAAATGGCACAAATCCTTTGTAAATCAGAGGAAAATGAAAGTCCAAGGAAGTTCCTGGGACTAGTCTCATTGCAGAGATCCCTTCATTCTGAATCCAACGCAACTTGAATGGGCGAAAACAGACTTCAGATGTAGAAGTTATCATAAAATGAGGCTGCCATTTTTCAAAGGAAAAAGAGTCAAAATCCCTTGAATAATGGGTCTAAAAACCCTCTAAGTCTTCCAAATCTCCCAAAAGGGCAAAACCATCACAAAAGGAGAAGTCTTGGACTTATCGGATAACACTATCGGAGGCTAGAAAGATGGAAAAAAAACCATGAAAATCGAGCTATCAGAGGCTTAAACAATGGGTGAACAAGAGTCGTCGGATCTCGCCGATCAATGATCCATTTCTGATCGGAAATCGCAATTGGCGGATATCAGCAGAATAATACACAATGGGACCAGGCCGATGCGATACCGATCACCCGATATTGGCGGATCGCAATCGACGTTGGCATATACCATAAAATATGGAAAGGCCTTAGACTTATGTGATATGCGATTGCGACAAGTCGCATCGCAATATCACGTCGGCACAACACATTGGAGCGGGGCCACATACATTATATATATGCACTGCGATCAGCCGGACCCGATGGAAATATAGGCGCTATCTCATAAGATTTGAGATCCGCCAAATGCCATTTGCAATGTATTTTCGCCTTTCATTATTTAACGAAATACAAAGGAACAAGGCCACTTGCGATATGCGATAGCGATTTCAGGCGGACCCGATAGGGATATAAAGCGAGGTTATGAATGTTTCAAGTCCGGATGAACAGTGTTTTGTGAATTTTTCCATGTTCTGCAACGTTTTCCTGTGTTAAAAGAAAACGATTGTTTCAAAGGATTGCAAGCACCGATTGCCCCTTCCATTACGGTATAGGTGGCATCCATCCCTGAGAGCGTTTAGCAATGATTTCTAACGCTCAAAGAACAGATTTGAGTAGACCAAAGCAGGAAGAGAGAGAGCTCGAGAGGGACAATGAATAGGCAACACCGATTTGGCTTAAAAAGCCACCAAACAACAGAACGAAGAGACTATTGGTTGTTGCTGGGTTGTTGGTTGTTGTGGAAGATGTTGCTGAAGCCGAGCACAAGCAGGTAGCGCAAAAGCAAAATAGTAGCCTACAGGGTCACTTGAAGCCAAATGAAAAGCGAAGAGGATTGTTTTTCTTATAGAAGGCAGAGCTGCAGAGCCGGAGCCAGAGCCAAGAGCCAAAACCAAGAACCAAAGAGCCAAAGTCAGAGCCAAGAGCCAGAGCCAAGAGCTAGAGCTTCAAGAGCCAGGGGATTAAATGGTGTCTGAACCCACTGTTTATGTGTAGAACAACAGGAGTTGAGCCAAAGAGCTTGTAAAAAGATTTATACCATAATCCCAGAGAGCCTAGTTGAGTTTACTAGAGCTCACAGAGATGTAGCCCAAGAACTGTGGGTGAACTCCTAATTAAATTTGTCGTTTCTGTGTGTGTTTTATTGTTGCATTATCTCTTTTGTTTTATTTACTGTTATATGTATTTACACATCAGTGTCAGCACACTAATTTGCATCATAAAAATAGAAATTAAAGCAAGTAATCAGTTGAAAACAAATACAAGCATACACCCATATTTTCAAGCATTTCTTAATCCCGCATCAGTTAATCAAATAGACTTGAGAATATTCAAGCTTTGGAAATGGGAGAGGTTTTTGTATGTTAGACAAGAAGCCTAAGAGCCCCATTTTCAGATCATTTATACCACTTGAAGAGACCCATTTTCAGATCATTTATACCACTTGACCTCTGGATGCTCCCATACTATGGTCCTGACATCGTCCAGGAGGCTTTGGATGCTCTCATGACAAGGCCTACCAGTGTCCAGGGACTATTTTTCTCAGTGTTGTGCCAGCATCCCCAGGATTTGAGCCACTTTTTTAAGCCTAGAGCCCAGGTCACTACCCAAAAATGAATGACACCTTCAGAAGAGAAAGATAACAAGGAAACAATGGTTCAAATACAAATACTTGAACAAGCCCTTAACCAGACCCCTACTTGCCATGACATGCATTTCATCAAACATATCACAAATATGTAATCTACAAGTGTAAACAACATATTTAAGCATAGGGGTCTCATACTTATTTGAGAATCGCTATGGAGCATTGTTCCCTTATATCATTTGTTGTGTTATCGTTTATTAGGTCATAGATACATTGTTCATTCATTTACAAGTAAAAACATGATGAGATCCATGCATAGCCATTGTCATAAAACATATACATAACCATCATAATAACAACATAAATACCAAGGAAATCACAACCATATGATCCACATATAAACCAATATAATCCTCATATAATTACAAGGAGAAATAACCTCGTATTGATGATGCAAAACCCAAACCCGAGATGGGACTACCACGTTCCACCTGAGCATAGAATGGATGAGCCAATTCTCTCTTCAACCATTCACCCCCGTGTTATATTCCAAGCATGAATGTGGGACTTAAACTAAAAGAACCAACCAGGGCATCCCGAGACTAAACCACCTCACCCTCATCAATAGAAACCAAGCTTTACTGTAATCCACACTAGATCACTAGGCCAACACGATAAACATGTAACAATAGGCATTACCATGATATACACCCGATCACTAGGCCAAACAAGTATGGATGCCACTGGATTTCTCCACCTACACCGCAAGGAATTTTCTTGTCTCCTAGCCTCTCAGGCTTTACCACAATCCACACCAGATCACTAGTCCCTAAACCGAGACCCACTCTCTAGGATTTACCGCATATCCCAACTTGGGATTTCTAGGCCAAACGGAGAGCAATCTACCTCTTGGCTTTACTGTATATCCCGCCATTCACTGGTAAGGATTCCTAGGCTCACTGAGGCACACAATCCTGGCTTTACCACAACCCACAGTATGAATAAGGGGTTACTAGGCCAATGGCTTTACTGTGATCCACACTCTGGTTCAGGGACCACTAGGCCATGTGTTCTATCATTCAGAGATCCACCTCACTCAACTTCAAATCCATTCGACAATCCAACTCAACCAAAACATGAGAACCCCGTCACACCATGGTTATCCAAAAATGGAAAGGCTAGGCTAAAAACACTGTCACACCGGGAAAATCCCATGCCACAATAAGAAAGAACCACATGCAATACCATGCATGCCAAATCTAGCAAGGAAAACACACATGCAAATCGATACCTACAAAGAATCATGTTGTAGCTGCTTGATCATGTTCTTCCTTGCTTTCTCCTTTCTTCCTCTTTCTTTCTTTGCCTTTCTTGATCTAATGCAAAACTTGAGCAAAAGCTTGCTAATTGATCCCCATAAGCCTTTTTATCAATGATGCCTCTATTTTCTTCAGTTTCCATTATTTTCCTTCAATTTCCTCCTCACATGCAACCTCTCACCTTTAACCTTCCTTTTCTCCTATTTTCCATCATTTTCATAAATAAATGCCAAATAATGCCTCTTGCCTTTCCAAAGCCTTTGCCATTGCCTTAACCATAATAACCGAAATGAACACCCACTAGGATGTTTTTCCCACCATTCGGCTTGGAATACTTGTCCCATTAATCGTGGTTATTATATTTTTTTACATGGATTTTCACCAGGACATTTAGAGTCCTGCCCAAATGCAAGGGTCTCTTACTTTAAAATTAGTTTGATAGTGAACCCCTTAATGGAAGGACCAAGTGTGAGTCACCAATGGATAACTCCATCTACGATCCACATACCATAACCATAGCTCCAGTGGATGATCTTGCTCCACTAACTAAGGTGGGAGGTACATTGATGTAGAGGTGACTAATGAACTGACATTGCCATTACAAGCATCCTTGTTTTATGTTCCATTGGAGGGGTGAAGTAGAGGCACGAGCTGAACAATTAAAACCATCAAATAGAACCAATTCATTTGGTTGAGTACAAAAATGCATTATAGTTGATGCTATTAAACCATTCAATAATACATAGTCAATTTATTGATTGGTTTTAAATTTATATAGATGAAGAGAAAATATAATACATCCTTTTTTTTAAGCAAGTAGAAAACTTTATATCGCCAAAAATACTTTACATATAATACATTCCGGGGATAAATGTAAAGGGCAGTGTTCATATGAGGAGAAGTCTGCAAAGTGCTAAGTCTAGACTAAAAAGAGCTAGAGAGGGACCACATGCTTGTGAAGGGGAAACTAGATGGTCCTTCAGTATATGTAAAATATATTTGGAAAACATGGGCCTTACAAAAATGAAAATAGGGCATACAAAAATAGACAGAGGCCCTGCAAAAAGGTTGCCTTCTAGTGTAACTATAGAAACTTAAACAACTGTGTAATATGATGAAAGACAGAAGCAAATGAAGCTTAATGAGGGACCTAGTCATGCTACTTGCTTGACTCTGGAATTGCTTGAGGCTTGCTTTGCTTTATTGTGGCCTTCTTCTCCTACTCTAACATTGTCAGCTATGCCTTCTTCTCCTTCTTCTTCATCGATGATGCAACAATAAGAACTTGCACCTTGATTAGAGGATTCACCTTTAGAAGTATGGGTTGCATTGGTGGGAAGCTTCATTTGATTGTTTACTTTTGTTTTAGGATTTTGGTTGGGAGAGGAGCCTTGGACCGTAAGACCTTTGTCCTTTGCTTCTGTCGTTGGAGGATCGGGGAGAGGAGGGGAGCTAGGATGGTGGGAAGAATTCAATTCAATGAAGCTTTCCATGGAGTTGGTGGTTGCTGGAGTTAGGGGGACAAGAGGGAATTCAATGCCTATAGCCCTGGAGAGAATGCAAAAAGTTGGACAGGTGTTATTGAATTAGATGGCAACCTCTGCCATTCTTCATTTTGCTTTGTCTCGGGCTTCTTCCAAGGTCCATAGGTGGCGCGGTAACAAATTATGAACTGCCTAATGACCATCACCCAAACACCTATGCTCTTCAGCCTCCATTGAAGCCACCAAGCTCCAAATGTGGGTTGGTATATCTGGGTTAAACAATTATGCATCTTCATCATGCTAGGAGAGGGGTGGATGCCATCATCCTCGACCTCCCCATCTAGTTCTACCATATTCTCTAACCATATTTTCCTGTTGGGGGTCATTAGAACTGGAGCGATGGCTTCTGAGAATAGTGACAGGAAAAACAGTGCTTCTTATTTCAAAGCTTGCCTCCTATAAGATGGAATGAAGGAGGAGATAAAAGGACTGAGGCATAAGTTTGAACTGAAGCGCGAGAGCCAATGTAAGACCTATTGCAAAGTGGATTTGGAGAGAATGTTCTAGACAACTCAAGTTAACTAAGACAAAGCTCTCTTGAATGAGTTCCTCGATGCATGATCGCTACCCAAACTCCTTATTGAATATTGTCCTGCAGATCCTGATAGGGCGTGTTACTTAGAGGAACACATGGATCTAGGAGATAATACAATACATTGTGAACCTTGATAAATAAATAAACAAACTTAACAAGAGGTATTTCTTTAATAAATTATATAAAACAACAAGATTGATATATAATTTTCAATGAATAAAATCTCGGAGTAACTTTTAAAATTTGAAAGAAAATGTATCTTCGTCAATCATTGATCAAATGATTTTGTTTAATGGTAACTCGTGAACTAATAACTTCAGAGGACTGTTCTAGGTAAGATCCAAGATCGAATCATAGTGGATGCCACTATTCACCTCAATATCAAAAATATTCAAATATTCGTGCCTCTGCAAGCTTATATGAATTACTTGTCATGATTTTCATCATGTTCAATTTTCTGCCACATAGACTATCACATATCCAAGGAATAGAACTCGAGTGGAGGGAAAATTAAACCCACTAACTACCACTTGAGCTATTATCTTTTGACTTAAATGGTTTAGGATCATAAGTTTGATGATGAAAATGGTTCCAATGATTAATCAAATAATTTAATAAAAGTATTTTTTTAATAAATTATACAAGAGAATAAAATTGATATATAAAATTTAATGAATATTTTTTTCAATTAAATTTTTAAAATTAAAAAACTAAATCTCTAATTTTAATCTCAAACTTTGTTTAGATAATATTTATTACATATATATGAATTTTAATTATTAGATAATATTTATTTACAAGTTTACTTAGAGGGATGAGGGTGTCTTGAGGTATTGCGAGGTTCATTTCTTAATTAAGGATGGTCACATAGTCATGAAGGGAAATTTAAGAGGCTAATATTTACCGTTAGGCTAATTTTCCATGCTTTTAAAAAAAAATCGCTAATTTCCATTTTTTTCTAAAATTTATTTGCCCAATTTTTATGGTATTTTACCTTAAAAATTGCCAAAATTTTATATAGAGACTATACAAAATTATTAGAAATTTGAATATTTTTTTTATAAAATTATCGCCAAACATTTTATAGATTGCATATTATGGACTAATGAGATTCGCCAAAGTTTCTAAACTTCAAGATAATTTTCCATCCTTAAAATTTTCCTTGATATGATGTGCCATGTGCCATAGATTTTATGGCTGTATATATATTTTTAAAATATTATGCATGGTATATTTAAGTTTATTTTCTATATAATTATATTTGATAATATATAAGTTATAGAAAGCAGTGATAAGAAGGGAATGCTTTGGTCCAAAATGACAATGCAACCCATAAGCAGAATGATACATAATCAATAGAGATCTATGAACAGGAACAACAAGAAATGTGGCACACAAAGATAATGAGACGATGGGCACAAAGAAAGTTCAGATTAAGACAAATAACTCCCACTGAAGATAACTAGAAGTGAATTGGCAATGGTTCCAGTTGACCTCAACTCAGGGGGGTGGCTGAAGGTCCAGAAAAAAGAAAGGCAAGAAAGAGAAGTTAAGTGATTACTATCAAACTTAACTTTGTAAGTTTCTGTTATTTTTTTTTTTTTTTGCACATAAGTCGAGAGGCTGCTCCTATTGAATGTGGTTATCTCTACAAAATGTAATTCTGTTCCTTTTTTTTTAAAGTTGAATAAAATTACAAATTTTTTCCCTTTGGAAAAAAATATAGAGCAATGAAAAGATCGAGTAAGTATGCATAATCATTCAATAACTAATTAATCATTGTGCTAATTATATTTATTATTATAGATGTCCTTGATAAGGTAAGGGATATGACATCTCAAAGTTTATATGATGTTGCAAACTTGTTCTTACAACCAATGGCAAATAATAAATAGAGGGGGCTAGGAGATTTTATAGTTGTAAAAACATTTTCAAGACTTGCATATCCAAAATCCACATAAAGGAGGAAAATGGGGCACCAAACAAACAAGCATAATCACATTACAACAAATTAACCATTATGTGAATTAGAGGGTCAATATTGTCACAAATGCCATTGTTAGCATAGGCATAATAATATATTAAGGTTTATATGTTGCTGTGCACCTATTCTTGCAATGATGCGAGATAAAGACAAGGATACATGCATAGGAGGTAGATTGACACAAAGACCATGGTATATTGGGGCTTATATGCTCACGCAAAGTAGCGACCACAACCTACATGTAATCTAAGCATAAGGGGATAGGGGATTTTACAATTATGCAAACATTTCCAAGATGCTCAACATTAGAAGGAGAGCCCATATTGTAGGAAATGCCTGGTTGGCATAACGATCATGGTATATTATGACTTATATGTTATCATAGACCAATGCTTGTAATTAATGTGAGATAATAAGAAGAGGGGGATGTGGGATTTTGCAATTGTAGAAGCATTTCAAAGACATCATCAATGATGTATTGTTGTATCTCCCATAAATAGAGGATATACAAAGATCAAGAAACACTGAGAAAGTGAGCATAATCCCCTCGACCAATCAATCACTCTGACTAATCAACCATTATGTTAGCAAGAAGGCCACTATCACTGTATATGCCGACATTGACATGAGAACAATGATTTTTTGGAACTTATGTGTTGATCACAACCAATGGTGTATTTATAATATCCCACAAGGAGGCAGTGAGGGATTTTATTTTACAGTCACAAAACATTTTCAACATACCGTTTACGTTTTAACTCATAACAAAACATTTACAAGATGATATATTAGGATATATCCTACAAACAAAGGTGTATAATACGGCATATTGAGATACATTCTACAAACAAAAGGGTATGGGATATTTTATCTCATACTTATGTTATAGTTATAAGAACATTTATAATGTCCTATTCATCTGCCGATGTTGAAAGTTTAAGTGTAAGATATTTTACCCCATCTTTGTGGAGTTTCGACCCTTGTTAAGTCATAAATTTCTAGTATATTGACTTATGGACTATTGAATATACTTTTGATATTATAGTAACACCCACTAAATTTGATTTTGGGCGTCACCCAAATTACTCCAATAAATTATCAATTTACCACAATTAAAAAAAACTCGTTTAAGATATTCTATTTTATAATTATAAAAACACTCAATATCTTTTAATATATTCTATTTTATAACTATAAAGACACTTAATATCTTATTCACTCATGTGCAAGTATTGAAAGTTTAATATATCAAATAGAGAAAGAAGTATAATATATTTTATCTAGTTATAAAAAGATTCATAATGTCCCACGCATGGTGTATTTGCCAATATTGAAAGTTTGGAAAAAGTATTTTATACTTGTATATTTATTTTCAAGATACCACTCATGGATAACGCAGAGTAATACGGGGGAAAGGGCTATTCATGTGCTAGTGAGATTAATATATCTATCAAGAAAGCGGTATGATATATTTTTATCTTAGAGTTTATAAAAATATTATTTATAATGTCCTATTCATGGTGTATTTTTTTTTTTTTTTTTTTCAAAAGGTGGAAAAACCTATCAAACTCAGTTTGTCAAACCAACAGTGAGGACAGCCATCTCTGGCTGCTATCCGCAAATGTCAGTTGACACATCACTGTTATCAAGGAAAACCACACCACCTGAAAAACATTTTATTTTAGAGTTTATAAAAACATTTATAATGTCCTATGGTGTATTTGTTACTATTAAAAGTTTGGAAAAAATATTTTATAGTTACATATTTATTTTTAAAATGTTTTTTAGTAGGTAAGCACTCACAAGGGATTTGAACCAATGACCTATCACAAAGAGTGCCTTAATAGTGCACCCATTCACCATCAATCCAAAGCCCCATGGGTAAAAATGTGTTATTTATAGATAATCTATATATTAGTAAAGAAGAAAATGATAATATTATATATAATTGAATATTATTAATATAATTTATGGGTTGTTGGATATATTCATAGTATTATCGCGGTAATTACTAGGTAGGTTTGATATTGCTCCGAGATATAATAGGTCTTGTCTAATGAGGCGACAATTTCACTCAAATGGTAATTTGTTTGCTAGAATTAGATGTTTTTTATTTTGCAAAATCTTAATTTAGAAGTGTTCCAATCTAGATTTTGAAGGTAGAAAGAGATTCAACACCCTAAAAAAACCCTAGGACACCTAAAATTATATAGATTTCGAAGTGTTCCAATCTAGATTTTGAAGGTAGAAATAGATTCAACACCCTCAAAAAAAACCCTAGGACACCTAAAATTATATAGTTTGATAATTGTAACCTGGATTTCCAAAAAAACCCACAATATTTATAAAAACTTGCCAAGTGATTAAAATTTAATAATATAATAATGCATGAAATTACCATTTTACATTATTTAAACTATATTTTTAAATATATAAAATAGATTTGTCAACCTAAAAAATTTAATGTAACTTAATTATACAGTCTTAATTACTAAAAGTTGTAATTTTAGAATTTTTATTCTAATTTTGAAGAAAATTGGTTGGAAAAACATGGTTGAAAAAATGTTAAAAACATAAAATGTTTGGACTATATACTAAATGACAATTGGGTTTAGTTTAAGTGGTTGAGAGGAGCGTTAACTTCCTTAGGCAAATTCAATTCCCCTATGTAACATGTTACTTTTAATAACTATATTATTGTAATGACCTTGAACCTTAGTACAATTTGAGTGGGTGAGCATGTGTTTTTTCCTAGGAGTCACATGTTCAAATCTAGAGAAAAGTATAATATGTACATCTCGACAAACTTTAGTAGTCAATTAGTGTGTAGAGGTGTATCTCTAGTCCCGCAAATAAAGGGGCCTCATACACCAATTTGGTGTATGACTTAGTCATGACCTAAAAATATATATATTATTATTATTAATTTGGGTTTATACCCTAAAGAATTTAGGGTTTGCCACAAGTAACATTTTCAAAATGAAGAGAAGTGCCTTTTCCACCTCATACACCAATTTGGTGTATGACTTAGTCATAACCTAAATATATATATATATTATTAATAATTTGGGTTTATACCCTAAAACATTTAGGGTTTGCCACGAGTAACTTTTTCGAAATGGAGAGAAGTGCCTTTTCCAAATATATCACTAAAAAAAAGAGTTATAATGATAATAAATTATTTTTAAAGTCACAGATAAACCCCTTCTCACATATACTTGTAGATCCATCTTATCTCATGACATTGTGTTCTTCATTCACCCGTGTTCAATCCCAAAGGACATGTTTGACCCATTGCGGCAAGACTTGGATAGATCTCACTTTAGCGGGGTAGCCAGGTCGAGATATCCTGGCTCTTTTACTAAATGACTTCTAAATTGTTAACTATAGCGGGGTAGCCAGGTCGAGATATCCTGGCTCTTTTACTAAATGACTTCTAAATTGTTAACTATACTCTTGGTATTATAGTGGTGACAAGAATGGTTGATTCTAAGTAAATTTAAATTACTCCGGTAAATTACCTATTCACCATAATTGAAATTAATAAAAACCTAAGTTGAAAAATGATGACTTACTTTTCATTCGAACCTCTAGAGAAATATAAATGGCCAATCCCTTTAACACAAAGTGCTGCTCACCAATCTAGAGAACTTGTAAATCTTTCCCCTTAATTTCCCTGTCATATCGGTCAAATTACAATTAAATTGTCAAATGATTTAACGATTATGGTGGGAAGAGAAAGCATTTTTCGTCTTCTCCTCGCCGAATTCCTTTACCTTTATTTTTCTGTCACACACAACTTCTGAGAACACATGAAAACGATAGACGATTCAGCCGCTGTGTTTAGAAGTCCGTCATTTGACGCCACAAGGAGCAAAAAATCTTAAAATCCCGTGCGGGGGCGGGGGTTTTGAGGGTTCCTAGGGCAACAATGGCGCTATTACTGTAATATGGACGGTGCAATGGCAGCCATTCCGGTGCAGTTGGGACGGAAAGAGTGGAGAGTGGTGACGGAAGGTTCAGGGCGGGATAGGGTTTTTGTCGACGGAATTAATGACAGCAGCGGTAGCAGAAGAGGAGGAATCAAGTCTAATTCCAGTAGCAGCAACGGCAGCAGCAACAACGGCAGCAGCAACAACGGCAAAAATATTAACATTAGCAGCGGCCACAGGATGTTTCATTCCGGCGGAGGAAGCGAGCATTCCAGTGATTCCGATCATCTGATTGTTGAATCCGGGTCAACCAATTTGATTAGCGGGGTCGGCGGGCTGGCTTCTCCGCGGCAGAATATGAGCCAGCCTGATGACGCCACAATTTATGAGGTCAGAGTTTCAATTCCCATGGATACCCGTATGGTTAGCTTATTTTCATTTTTCATTATTGCCTCCGTTACTGAGAGGTTGCAGGTTCAATTCCAACGGAAACCCATTTTGTTATCTGTTAGTTTTGCTACCTTTCATTCCTTTGTGGAAAGGTCACAGGCTCAATTCCTATGGACGCTTTGTTATCTGCTTCCTTAACCGACAGGTCACAGGTTTAGTTGCTACGGACTCCCATTTTGCTATCTTTTAGTTTTGCCTCGATTACTGAAAGCATACATGATCGATTCCTATAAGCGACCAATTTGTTATCTTTAAGTTATACCTCCTTTGCTGAAAAGTCACAGGTGTAGTTACTACACATTTAACATTTTGCTATTTTTTAGTTTTTCATATTTTCCCAAAAAGGTCACAGGTTCAAAACTTCAATCCCTATGGATATTCATTTTGTTATGGTTATCTTGGAATTTGCATTCTCTATATAAAGGTCATGTGTTCAAACCCATAAATACTCATTTTGTATATCATTATAGTTCATATGCTCAATGTTCATGTACACTCGCTTTGCTTTTTTATTACTTATCCGTCATCCGAGAAGAACAAACTAGTCCAATTTGCACGGACACCGATCTTTCTATTTTTAAGTTTTGCATCCTTCACTAAGATCCCGTAGGTTCAATCCCATAAGCATTTGTGCGACCTCATTTCTATTTTCACGGTTGAGAGGTTCAATTCCCATTCAACATTCATTTCATTTTTGTTGGAGGTTCAATTCCCGTTCAAACATTCATTTTTGTTATGTTTTTTTTTAGGTTTCGCCACTTTTGCCTATGATCCCATAGGTTCAATCCCATAAGTATTTGTGCGTCCTCATTTTTATTGAAATTTTCACGGTTGAGAGGTTAGAGGTTCAGTTTTCATGGTTGAGAGGTTCAATTCTTATTGAACATTTATTTTTGATTCTTGTTATTTTTTATTAGGTTTCGCCACTTTTTCTCAGAAGTCACAAGTTTAAAGCAGTTAAAACATATTTTATGTTTTCAAATTTTCTTTTCTTTTAAGAGGCCATACGTTCAAATCCGCTGATACCCATTTCACATTTTTAATTATTCTTTCTCCATTCGGAAGTCATATCATATGTTATATTGGAAAAACACTTAGAATTATTATTATTTTCCACTTTTCGAAGAAAAAGGCAGAATTTGGAGTCCATTTTGTCATCTTTAGTTTTGCATGCATTAGTGAGATGTCAACGATTCAAACTCTCAACACTCATATTTGTGTTTTTAATTTTTCCCCTCCTGAAGGATTCATTTGTTTGATTTCCATGGAAACCCACGTTGTATTTCTTAGTATTAGTTCCCCATAGACAGAGTTTGTTATCTTTTATTTTTGAATCCTTTACTAAGAGATCACAGCATGTTCAAACCCATAACTATCATTCTGTTTTTTTAATTTCTCCTGTCGAGTCCTGAGAGACCAATCACAACATGTTCAAACCCATTACTATCATTCTGTGTTTCTAATTTCTATTCTCTGTTTAATTTCCGTGGACACTCACTTCGCATTTTTTTACTACAGACATCGGTGTAATTTCCATGGACACCATATGTCTAGTTTCCATGGACACCATCTTCATTATATTGCAGTATTGAATCCTTTACTGAGAGCTAACCAGTTCAAAGTTCAAACCCATTGATTTCCATTGACATTGCATTTTTTAATACTTTTCGCTCTTTTAAGGATTGGACACTGATTTGATTCAGATCTACACGACTTTTTTTATTGTTTAGTTTTAGTTCCTTTACTGAGAGTGCACAGGGCTAGACCCGCAAACACTCGGTTTGTGTTTTCAACAATTTCCTCTCTACTAAATTTGAGAGCTCACATGTTCAATTTCCGTGGATACACAGTTTTGCTTTGTTGTCACTTTCAGCTAGAAGAGGGCACTGGTTCAATGCCCATTAATAACCTATTCTATTAATTTTTTTGTTCTGCGTCTTTAATGGAAAGGTTACAGATTCAAACTTATCGATATTTTTATGGTAAATTTCCTATTCTCACTATTTAGAAGTTGAGGGTTCGATTATAATTCGACATTTTTATGGTCAATTTTCTATTCTCACAATTTAGAAGTTAAGAGTTTGATTATAATTCTTTATGCATGTTTATTTTATTATTTTCTAGTTTTGCAAGAGGCCACAGATTCAAATCCATAAACACTCATTCAAATTTTCATGTTTTTTTTTTTACTTTCCTCTATCTTCAGAGAACATATGTTTGATTTCCATTGAAACCCACTTTGCATCTGTGTATTTTCTCTTGTCAAGATTAGAGGCCCAATTCTCGTGGACACCTGTTTTGTTATGGCTTGCAGATTTAAACACTCATTTGTTTTTAATTATTTCTTTGTCCTCAGAAATCACATTTTGGATTCCATGGGCAATCACTTCGCATCTTTTCTGTAAAATCCACATCCCAGGGAAATCTGGCAGGCACTTCTCGTCATCCTGAGGATGATATGCAGGGTAAACCAGTTTCTGCAGAAACTAGAGATTTTGTCAACAGGGGCTTAAGGCTGTTATAAAAATATACTTATTAAGAATTCAACATGTCACCTAGGTGAATTGAACTTAGATGAACCTGGATGAGGAGGTTAACACCCCTCCCAACTGTCTGGCTAGATCCAATTGACAACTGCTTTGCATCTGTACACAGACTTTGCTATTTTCAAAATTATGAGGTTGGAGATTCTATACCGATGGGAAACCATTTTGTTGTGTTTCAATTTTGCATCTGTACAGCTGTTTTTTTTGTTTTTGTTTTTGGTTTTGTTTTTATTTTTACGGTTGAGAGATTAGAGATTTAATACCTATGGGCGTTTTTTTTTAAATTTTGCTTCCTTTACTGAGGACTCAGAAGTCACAGGTTCAAACCTATAAACACTCATTTCATGCTTTTAATATTTCCCATCTCCTTGGTGGTTATATATTTGATTGCCATGGGTAACTGCTTTTGCATTTTTTAATTATTTTCCTTTCTATTAAGGAGGGGGTAGTGGTTTCAATTCCCATGGGCACCCATTTGGTGTCTCATATATATATATATATAACCATGGACAGGTTCTATTCCCTCGGGCACTCCTTTCACTCTTTTACTAATAATTTACTCCATCACTGAGTGGTTACTAGTTCATTCTCCATTTGTTTGTAAAGGTCAGAACCAACACAAGAGAGCCTATATTACCGTCGCTGGGTATTTAAGCTCCTAGGGTTTTATTTATTCATTTAGTTTGGTCCATTTCTTTTTTCAGAGTTGAATTCCTTGAGCACATTAAGACCTAAGCTTCCCCCAAATGACATCTTGGGTCTACGACTTTTACGATGATTTGTCCCCACAGACATCATTGGGAAGGATGCAATGCATTGAATTCCCATCTTGATGATCCATACCAAATGACTGAGGAGATTTGATTTACCCTGCTCCCAGTATGGTTTCTTTGAGTTTCATTATTTTAGTGTCTTTGAAGAATTTTGAAAGACCTCCAATTACACAGGCGGTCAAATGTTTTTCATGCAATCTGGCTTCAATCGTGAGTGATTTTACACAACCTGCCTCTCATAATAGTTGGGCAACCTGGACCTCAGGCAATAAGTACAACTCAGTTATGATAGGAGATGCCTTTACTCTCCCACTTGTATCTACATTGACATAATCTTTGTGGTCGTTTGTTGGACATTAATGGAATTTTCTTATCTTATTTCTGTTTTGGTTTCTTTGGATTCCCTTCACAAGGGTTTCCTCTTGCCACTTACCAGTATACAGTCTAGAAGGTTGGTGTGCCTTTGTCATATTCATTAAGTACATTGACACATGCTTCAAACAGCTTGGAAGCGTAATTTGCCAGTGTTTTATTTAGAGTGTTTTTTTCCATGCAAAGTTGGAGCAATTCAACCACAATCTTTCTATGTAACTATAGCAGCTTAGGTCTTGCTATCTGAAATAGATCCAAGGAATTTCAGCATATCCTTACCACCATTTGACTCAAGCCTGTTTTTTCTATCATGTTTGTATTGCAAATTTGAATTCATCTATTATTTGTTGTTTTCATATTTGCAGAAAAATCATTTTTTTTGGGTCTGCATTCTTGAATTGGCGGAGAAAGCTCTCTACATTTGACAATTTTATTTTAACAGTGTTAACATTAGCATTTTCACCGACGCTGTGCTTGACTGTTGGGTTTGAATTACACAGATAAAGCATGTGCAGCAGTCTAATAGACAGCTGGGGACTGATTTAGCTTCTTTATCGATTGATTCTGAGATGAACAATTCTGAGGAGTCGATACAACAACGCCTGCATGACATTGCAAGGCAAAGGGAGCAGCTACAACAACTAGAAATAGATCTTAGAGCGCAGTTTATTGCTAGGGCTGAGGTGGTGCAAATCCAAAGTGGATTTGATGAGCAGGCAAAACAGCACGCTAGCATTGTTGCGAACCTTCAGGTATGCATAATACTGCTTATTTTAAATTGGCAAATCGAGTGTACCCAAAAATAAGGAGTGTATGTAGTGTTAGTGCTTACATACAAAAATGGATATTATTTTACCTGCGTGTGCTTTTGTATTTTGTCAAATTAAATTATAGACCTCTGCTTTAAGCACATATCACTTTAAGGCACATATCACTTTTAAGTTTCGTTATCCTGGTGTTGTAGGCTGACTGATGTGATAGTTCCTGGAATGTGTTCTTTTTGATTGTTTGCCGGGTTCTTCCTTCATAATTTACTCATCAGAGTTCTGTTTTCAAAATTGTTCACTTACACTAGTTACTACCAATAATTATTAGAAGGGATATTTGCTGGCTGGAAAAAGTAATATTCTTCGTTTACACTTTTCTCCAGTGCACGTGATAAGTACGTTGTCCAAATCCTGAGATTTTTAATATCTTTGAAATACATACTTCCCCAGAATAAATCCTTGAGGGACCTTGAGGTCTTTTTGGTACCATAGATGGTACCATAGAAGAAGGGATATTTGTTGCCCGGAAAAAGTAATATTCTTCGTTTACTGTTTTCTCCAGTATATGTGATAAGTACGTTGTCCAAATCCTGAGATATTTAATATCTTTGAAATACATACTTCCCCAGAATAAATCCTTGAGGAGACCTTGAGGTCTTTTTGGTACCATGGGAATGACTTAATCTTCTGCAGGAGATAAATATAACTTTAGAATCTCCTTCCACGCCTTTTATTTTGGAGGCAAATTTAATGCACAGTTTTGCCCCTTCCACAAGAGCATCTTTTGGTTCTGTTAGTTGCAATGTGGAAAAAGGTCGGGATTAATTCGGCAAGGGTCCAAAAGTTGAAAAACTCGGCAAAGTCGGGAGTTTTTTGAAGAAGTCGGCAAAATGTCGGTAAAATTAAAAAAACACAAAATTATTCATTTTTTTTTTAACATCTAGAGTATCCACAACATCAAATAAATGCATTTCCACGTAAACATGTAAAGAAAGCTAATATATAATATGTATATGAAATCTAGTGCTACATCACATATCAAAATAGTGAATCAACTCCTGAATTTTGAGTCCTGTCTGAGTCTCAACTCGCAAGAGTCAAAATATCAACAAAAAATATAATAAATGTATATCATGAGTCATCTAAAAGTCATCAAGTAATCAATCACTGAGATCCTCTTCCCCTTTTATGGGAATAGGGAATGGCTTTGCCTTTTCCTCTAGAGGAAGAAGGCCCTGCCCCTGGGGATACAAAATCAAATGGACTTAATCGTCCTCTAGAAGCCGATGGAAGAGGTGGCCTCTGTGCTATGCTGCTGCTGCTGCTGCCCATCCTAGATGGTGTCACCTCGTCCTTAGCATCCTCATCCAGCTTTGCTACTGCCTTCTGACCCTGATGTTGCTCCTCCTCCTCTATCTCTGGCTCTCCCTCCCCTGCAACTGCTACATCCTCTAGATCCACACCTAACCAATCCGGGATCGAGTCCATGATCGGCCTCTCAGTCTTGACTCTCCATGAAGAGGTGGTATCAATATTGTCCAATGAGATGGCTTCCACATCAGTAGGTTTTTGAAGCTGTCTCACCCACAATCGAAGATTGTAGTAGACGTAGACCATGTCATTGAGGCGTTGGGACTCCAATCTGTATTAGGGTCATAGATTGTAAATTAGTACTTAGAAAATTTAAATATTAAAATTAATCAAATGAATTCAAAAAATTTAATTTGAAATCTTTTTACCTGTTGCGCTTTTTGCTGTGTATTTTGTCAAATACACTCCAATTGCGCTCACACCCAGAGGAACTGCATGTTTGGCTGAGCACTTGAATGGCAAGCTTTTGGAGATGGAGTACTCTAGCACCATAGCTTGTCCACCAAGCATCTACAAGTTAAAAGAAAAATGAGAAACACAAAAAAAACATTGAAATTCTAAACTTGAAAGTTTGAAACAAACTGAAGCTTACCTGGCATTTTGGTCGTCCTATTCTTAATAGCCATGTTAAAATCAAATGTGCCACCTCCCATCCTATAGGCCTCCATTTCTTTAGAAATCTTCTCATGTTCTTGCTCAGATGACACCATCCTCTTGACACAAGTGAAGAATCCATCCATCACCCCGGCATCAAATCTGAAACCACAAGCGTAAGAAAATGCAGGGTTGAGGTAGACACCTGCAGCATGAATGGGGGCGATGGAGGGTATTGTTCCATCATTGATCAATCACTCTCCATATGACCTCTTGTTTCTCTAACCCCTCATCTCCCTTCTTTGCATAATAAGCACGAATGGCTTCTTTGGCCCTATCCATGGCCTCATACAAGTAGCCCATTGCGTGCTTGGCTCCATCAACCAACCGAAGAACCCTTACCAAAGGTTCTGAAATGGCACACTCCTCCTCTACTCCTGCCCAAAAGCTCTGTTCATATGAAACTAGTCTGCATATGCCCTCTCCCTCCGGTTTGCGGCTAATAGATAAAGAATGCCAATTCGCTGAGAGAAACATGCTCTTCACATCCCATATAGAATTCAACAGAGACTGAAGAGATATGAAAGTAGTGGCAAATCATGTAATGGCAGGACGCACTAACTCTTTGTTGTTGGTGAATCTTCTCATCAAGTTAAGCACAGATGCATGATTATATATAAATTTTGTTATGCTCTTGGATGATTCAACAATATCCCTCACAGTAGGAATCTTACCTATATCCTCCAACATCAAGTCAATGCAATGAGCAGCACAAGGTGTCCAAAACAAGTTAGGATACCTCTCCATAAGCATCTTGCCAGCTGCAACATAATTTGTAGCCTTGTCCGTTATGACTTGGACAACATTGCTCGGGCCTACTTCCTGAATGAAGATGTCCAACAACTCACATAATGTACGTGCATCTTTAATGTGTGCAGATGCATCAACAGATTTCATAAACATTGTACCCTTGGGACAACTAACCAAGAAGTTAAGAAGGGTCCTACCCTTCTGGTCAGTCCAACCATCTGACATGACTGTGCATCCAGTGTGTTCCCATGATGCCCTAAACTCCGCCAATCTAGCGGTGCAATTAGTCTCTTCATCTTGAAGAAGAGGTCCTCTCAATTCTGCAAAGGTGGGGGCTTTGTACCCTGGGCCAACGACAACAACAACATCAAACATAGGCTGGTAGAATGGGTTTGTCTTGGCAATGTTGAAAGGAACATCACTCCATAGAAGACACTTACTAACCAATCTATCAACTTCTGCCTTTTCCTTTTTCTTCATTGATGATTTGATCCCAGGTTGTGAACCAGCTGTTGTTCTAGGAACAAAAAAAGATGAAATAGAAGGATGAGTACCCATGGGTGAGGAAGGTGATGCTATTGAAGAAGCACTGCCAGTCTCAATTCCCCCCCGCTCTTGAGCCCCCTACAAGTTGGTTTTTTAGTGCTGCCTTGGTGTCTTTTTTGTCCTCTTTATCCATCAATGATTGATTGGCCCGTCAGATGATTTCTGGAGTTGTATTTGTGCAAAGTTCAACATTTTGCCCCAGAATTTGCCCCAAATGGAATTTTAATATGTTTATACCTCCTGACATATGCTTGCCACACAACTTGCAAGTCAAATACATTCTATTCACCCCCCCAGTTTCGGGTGTAGTATTAAGCTCACCAAACTCCCACATAGCATCCAAAATCCTTGGCATTTTGTTTTAAACTTTGAGCTTGAATTTAAAGTTTAAACCTGGGCACAAAAAAATTGAAACAAATTAAATTAGCAATGATCCATCAAAATAGTAGCAATGATCCATCAAAATAGTCCTAAATGATGTCCTAAAAGTTTGAAACAGATCACTCAAACAATGTATGTATGCTGATCCTATTTGGCTATATTTGACATAGAGCACAATAGGGTTTTTGTAGGACTTTGTTCCCTACAGATTTGTAGCAGGAACTTACTCTAAACTATTGACAGTAGGCCAAGAAAGAAGCTCAGACTCTGTAGCTGTTAGCAGGAATTAAGGCAGTGAATCTGGTTCATTTTGATTTTATATACAATATTGAAGTGGTACATTACTGGTTTTCTTGGACAAATCAGTTCCGTTCATCGTGGACTTGTGTATTGTTGTAAAATTATTTGTGACCAAAACTGTTTTCTGAGCAAATTTCAGAAGCCCTGGCCCCTAACCAGTGATCGAATTATCAACAAAACATGAGTATTTTCTTATTGTAGGAGATTGCTTTGTATATTGGCGTTAAAATATCTTGATTGACTGTTCATTAACCATGAATTGATGATTGCAGTAAGGGTTCTGCAGCGTTGGATATGCTACTTCTTCCTCCCTTGGGCAATTAATTAGTAGGGGGCATTACAATATCTGAGTGCTTATGTGCTACATGGTACATGCACAGAATAATATATGATAGTTCCATGATACTTCCATCTTTCCTAAAGCCTACTTATGTCACCCTTGCTAGTTTTGGACTTCTAGAAAGCCATTGAAATTCTTTATGCTATGACTTGAGACAACTGTGGTGTTCATTGTGACAGTGATACTGCTTGATGTGAGAAACATTACACTGCTCATAACAAGCATCACCATTCTCTTTGCAACTTGTCCTAAAAAATGAAGGAAAGAGGTGAAACGTAAAGTTGGAAAGTACATTCACAGAAAAATGTAATATTGAGGAGTCAGGACTAAAACATGTTAAGGTAGTTTAAGTTACAACTGATAGATGATGTTAACTTGTTACGAGTTCTGCTACACGGGTTTTTCTGTCAGCGAGTTAAGGGTTTGGTTATAAATTATTAAATTTATAATACTGTCTTGCAGTAGCTATAGCCTACAAGGCTTCACATTGGTAGAGTCGTAGACATATATTACAATACAATGACCATTGGCAAGATTTAATAATTTTTAACAGCGTTTAAACTTTAACATTTACAGGAAATCTGAAACATTAACATTAACCTTGGTCCTTGACTGAAACATTAACTGTTTAACATACCTTGCTGGCTCCTCTCCACGCAATGGCAATGTTGCAAACGGAAGTTGGAACGTAACCCTCGATGAGTCGATTCTCCACAGCAGCCAAAACAATGAAAACACACAACAAAAAATAAACCGAAATCACCCTTTGCGGCATTTTATCCACGCATAAAAAATGGAAGCTGATTTTTTCCATAGACTCCCGATTAAATCAAGATTATTTCGATAAAATTGTGATTTTTTCGTTTACAAAAAAATCGCCAAAAAGTCGCCTGATTTATAATTCTTTTGGCCAAAAAATTGTGATTTTAGGAATAAATCACAATTTTTTTGGGACTTTTTCCACACTGGTTAGTTGTTCATTCCCCTAGACATCTGTTAAAAGTATTCTTATTCGACCTTCCTTATACTGAATCATTCCTTCTTGAGCACTGCCCATATATCTGCTAGCTGTTCCGTTGAAGTTATGTTTTACCCCATGTTATTTAGAGGACTCAATGTAATGGATGACATCTTTCAACGATGTTGATTTGCTTTAACTAACATGTATTTTTACTGCATTTTTGTTAGAAAATAGTCTAGGTACTGAAAATAGTATAGATATCTCTGTATTTGTTTTTATTTTTATCTAATAATTGTTGACTTTTTTAGCTATGGTCAGTCTTCATAATTTGTTCTGGCCCTCCAAATATATGAGAAATGATAAATATAAATGTAAACATCATGTCGGCTTTAAAAGAGGGAATTTCAGTTTTTGAAATCTAAATTTAGTCAGCCTTCCAAGAAGATCAAGTCGGCTCAGCCCATTAGACACACCCAATGTTATCAGAACCAAACCGGTGATCGAACTGAAAAACCTTGTGGACTAGGAATCGGTCGGAACCGGACCAGAACCAATAAAAAACCAGAAAAAAACCGGTTTACCAAAAACACATAAAATATTCATATTCTAAAGAAAAACATATATATTCATGTGCATCCATATGAATTCGAAACATTTATACACAAATATGCAAAAGTTCTCATTTACATAGGATGTAAGGGTGCACATAACCAAAATAACATCGAGCGCAATCCATCTCTGAACCGAAAATACATCAACAAATAGGCTCTAGATGACCTCTAGCATCCAAAAAAAATTCATGTTACAACAACTGCCTATATATCATCAAAATCATTTGCCTATATTGGGGTCTTCGTCATCAATATAATCATTTAGTCATTAAAATATGATAGAAAAAATGTAGCATGTCATGTCAAGATTTTGTTTGAGTGATGGGTACATTTTTAGTAGAGTCACGATAGAGGAGTTCGATAACCAATGCCACTAATATCAAAGTACATAGAGGGCTTGGTGCTCTTTATTAAAAACTAGTTACATACCCTTGTACATGACAAAATCCAATGGAAACGTTGCAATTCCCCCAATCCTGAAATCTTGAAAAATTGTTAAGTCTGTTGGATTTTGAGTGAAACCTAAGATTTTATTTTATTTTATTTTTTATTTTTTATTTTTTATTTTTTCCATATGAAATCCAATGAGGTTAGAACCACTTTCAAACATAACCAAAATAGCATCGAGCGCAATCCGTCTCTGAACTGAAAATACATCAACAAATAGGCTCTAGATGACCTCTAGCATCCAAAAAAAATCATGCTACAACAAATGCCTATATATCATCAAAATCATTTGCCTATATTGGGGTCTTCGTCATCAATATAATCATTTAAAATATGATAGAAAAAAATGTAGCATGTCATGTCAAGATCTTGTTTGAGTGATGGGTACATTTTTAGTGGAGTCACGATAGAGGAGTTCTATAACCAATGCCACTAATATCAAAGTACATAGAGGGCTTGGTGCTCTTTATTAAAAACTAGTTATGTACCCTCGTCCATGACAAAATCCAATGGAAACATTGCAATTCCCCCAATCATGGAATCTTGAAAAATTGTTAAGTCTGTTGGATTTTGAGTGAAACCTAAAATTCTATTTTTTCCATATGAAATCCAATGAGGTTAGAACCACTCTCAAACACCCTTGAGTCATTTCATGGTAATGTTAAAAATTTAAGTAAAAGGAATTTAACATTACCATGAATTGCATAGCAATACTAGGGCCATAGGCTTGATTATTAGGCTGAGGACCATAGGCTTGAATATCAGGGTAGCCTATGGGAGAATTAGAAGTGGGCCAACCAACTAAAAAAATAAAAATAAAAAAGACAATTTTTTTACGATGGCCTGCAAAGATATAAACTGCACGGAACCGATCCTGAACTGACCGATCCGGTGAAATAGGCCATAACGGAACCGATTGGTTTGGTACCGAATTGAGCTATTTTGGTTCGGAAGCTCGATTCAGACCGATTTTGGGCCAAAAACAACTAGATCGGCTGGTTCTGATAACATTGGACACACCAGTGTTACTTGGGAGCGGGAGCGGGAGCGGGGAGCGGGAGCGGAAGCGGGAGCGGGAGCGACCATTTTCAGAAGCTCCCGGTTTGGGAGCGAATCCCGGAGCGATTTTTTAAAAATATATATATTTTTTATATTTTTTAATTTTTGATACATATATGTCAACAAAAACATGTAGAATGATGAAATAGACATAAAAAACATAAAAAAACATAAATTGATCATTGAACCATATCACATCAATCATCTAGAAATTATAATCGTCATCAACCTTAGTAAAATAATAAATTAAAATAACATTCAATTCAATAACATTTATCATCATTGATCACCAAAGTAACAAGTTGTACTTGTAAGCCAAGTTTAACCATTACAAGAAGTAATATCGAAGATATTTCTAAGTCCTAACTTCTAACTGTTAACATGATATGAAATGTTAAAAATTTATAAAATGAAACATGAATAATGAGATGAAATGAAACAACTTTAGTCTTTCACAAAGCATCATATTCATAATTCACAATCATTACCAATGAGTTATAATTGCCAAGGCCCAACTTCAAACTTCAAATTTTCATTGTCACAGTGATATAATGTTTACAAAAAATATCATAATGTCATAATGATATGAAAGAGTCAAGAGTCAAGAGTCAAGGACTCAAAACTCAACACTGAACAGTTATGAAAACTAAAGTGACAAGTCTAATAGAAACTAAAAAAGACAAGTAAAGTGTAAATCTACAAGTGGCCCTTGCCACGAGAGTCTCCAGGAGTATAAGTAGGTCTTGGCGGTCTTCTAGGAGTCTCCCTCCCAGACCGACGACCAGAACTCGAGCCTCCACGCGAGGGTGTCGATGGAGGTGGCGACAGCAATGGAACAAGACTCGGGCCCCGAGAACTGCTACTGGATGGTGGAGGTGGAGGTGGCATGGCTGCTGCAGCTGCTTCAGCTTCATCCCGTACAAGCTCATCTTCTAGTTCTTCCATATGTACAATGCCATCCTCTAAATTGTCGTCCTCAGGGTGACTGTCCCAAATTTTATATGTGGGATCTTCATTGGCCCGATGACAGTAATGGCTCAACAACCTCAAATTGTAGTGCACATAAACCAAGCTTTCTGCTCGGTTTTCGTTGAGCCTGTTTCTTTTCACATTATGTATATAACTGTAGGTGCTCCAACACCTCTCTGCAGAAGAAGAATTTACAACCTGTGCAAGAACTTTCAATGCCAATTTTCGCAAAAGTCCGTCGCCGCCATATGTTTCCCACCATGTGAGAGAATCAAATTTATCTTTGTCGTCCATTGCATGGAAGTTACCATACAAACCACTGCCAGTGAAGTATCTGCCTATTTCAAGGCGCACAGCTGCACATTCCTCCCTGTCAGGCACCAACTTTTCTAATGCATCCAGATATCCTTTAGTTACCTCTCGATCTAAATGGGGTTTGGTCCTAACACCACCCCCTGCTGCAGGTTTGCCCAACCAAGAATCTGAGTAGTATTTTGGCGTAAGGATATACGCCAAGCAATGTAGTGGAAGGTTAAGCTTTTTCCACCGTTCACACACACAATCGTGAATCAGATTGTACAAGTCGGGATCTCTGTTATTAACAATGTCTTTTATTTCCCCCAACATGGTATCCATTTGCTCATACACCTCGCCAATCACCGGTTTGTCTGTATCTGCAAACCGAATCATGTTATAAATTGGCTTGGTGAAATCCAATACCTGTCTCACAGCTGTCCAAAACTGCCCATCAAGAGCGGCCTCCTCCACCGTATCAAAACCTGCAATGTCAGCTACATTTGTAGCCCTTTCCTTTAACACCTGCCAATTTGGACTTGATACCATGCTAGCTAAACCCTCTCTTACCTTCAAAAGGCGCCTGAAGGTGAGGTAATAGCTACCAAATCTAGTCCTCGCAATCTTCAGCAACTCCAATCTCGAGTGACTGCGGAAAAGGCCATGGGTATTGCTATGATTTGTAATAAATTTTATCATTTTTTTTCCTCTCTTGTACAAATCCCCAATCCATTGGTATTGTTCATTTTTGTTTTTGACAATATCATGCAACAGAAGGTTCAATGTGTGAACCAAACATCCAGACCAAAATATGTTCGGGTATCTATCCTCAATAATTGCTCCCGCTGCCTTACAATTAGGAGCATTATCAGTGATGACTTGGATGACATTGTATGGGCCAATACGCTCAATTGTTTCAAGCAATGCTTCTGCAATGTTGATAGCGGTCTTGAACTTGTCTGAGTAATCATGTGCAGCTAGAAAAATGGGACCACTTCGGGACACAGCAAGAACACTTATCAATGGCTTGCCTTTTACATTTGTCCATCCATCAGATACAATGGACACCCCATTGTCAGTCCAAGAACTTGTCATTTTATTCAAAGAATGTGATATTTTTGCTTTTTCATGATCAAGGCCAACTGTTCTTGCCTTGTCATACCTAGGGCTCTTGTATCCTTTAGGGGCATCATTTATGGCAGAAACCATTTCGTGCCAATAAGGTGAGCGTAGAACATTGAATGGTATCCCATTTGCATAGAGGAACCTGTAAATTTTTGAATCCACATCATTCCTACACCCCTCATCAAGGAAATCTGATATGCTTCTACGGCGTAAAGATGATGACCCTGAGCCTCCATGTCCATATCCACTGCCTTGGGAGGATGCTGAAGGAGTTCTTTGTGAGCTTGGTTCAAAGAAACCCCTTGATCTTTTTGCTTTGTATTGGGCGTCCTCCTCTTCCTTTATGTATTTGGCTCTATCAACTGTTGACACCCCGTTGCAAGTTCTGATTCCTATTTGTTTCTCTCCATCCCATGCCCTTTTCCCGCAAAGGTGTCTTCTCAAACGGGTGTATGAGCCTGTGAAATCAGTGTTGCAATGGGGGCAATGAAATTTAGTGGTTCCACCCCCTCTCCCTGTTTCAGGCCTCTGAACATATTTCCACAATGGAGTTTGGTCTTGTTTAGTTTTTTCACCCTCATGTTCACCCTCCACATCCTCCTCACTGGGGTTTTCACCTATTTGACTTCCTCCGGCTTCTTCATCCACCTCTTCAGGGTCAGGCCCCCTCCGTTTCCTACTCTCCACCACCATAATAACCAGAAAGGGGACCAGGAAGAGGAAAATGCCAATAAAAATGCTCAGGTCCATCGTGTTTGATGTTTGTAGGGTTTGAGTCTTGAATCTGCAAATTAATTTAGTTTATTGGGATTAATTCATTTAATTTATTAATTTAATTTAAATTAATGATCTTTAAACTCAAACAGGTAAATGAAACTAACCAAATTAACTACCTAACCAGCTAAACTAACTAAATGATTAAGTTACATACCTCTGCAAGCTTGCTCCTCGCTCCTTGGCACTTGCTCCTCGCTCCTCAGCTCTGGCTCCTTGCTCCTCAGCTCTTGCTCCAGCTCTCAATCTCTTGCTCAAGCTCTCAATCACTTGCTCAACAAAGTTGTAATGACAAGTTTTTGGCCCATTGGGCTTATAAAACAAAAAAAATTAGCTAAATTTTTTTAATTTTTCGGGTCCGGCGGAATTTTTTTCCGCCGAACCGCTCCCGGCCGGTTAAAAATCGCTCCCGGAGCGTTTTTTAATGCCCGGGAGCGATTAGGGAGCGATCGCTCCCCTATCGCTCCCGGGCATTAAAAAACGCTCCGGGAGCTCGGGAGCGATCGCTCCCTGAAACGCTCCCTATCAGAGCAGGGAGCGTAAATTTTTTTAAGGGAGCGCGCTCCCGACCCGCTCCCGAGCCGCTCCCGCCCGGAGCGCGCTTCGGGAGCGGGTTCGAAGGGGGGGGGGGGCGCTCCCCCGCAACACTGGGACACACCAATTCAGTGTCTTTTGATTACTATATAAAGGCCATTTGACCTCCTCCTTTGGGCATCAATTTGGATCACTTATGTTCACTCGTGGGGGGATGGAAAGGATGAAATTTGAGGCAGAATAAAAGACGAAATCTAAAGAAGAATAAAAGGATGAAATCTGAGGTAGACCTAAGTCTCTGGGGCAGACCGAATTTCTTAGGCTATTCATAGGCAATTTGACCAGGTTTGACCTTGGTTTGGTTACTGTCAGTTTGATTTTTATTTGTCTGAAAGTTCAAATTGTATCTCTTGCTGAATTGGACAAATTTCTCTAAGAAAAGTTCGTTGGGTTTTCCCAGGATAAATTTTGTGTCTCTTTTTGTTTGGTTGTCTCTTCATGATCCTACTGGCGTTATTGTTTATATTGTTGAGATTTTTTATGTGTAATTGCTTAAATGATGAATGTAACACGACAAATTAATGAAGTAATCATTGGACGTAATTATCAGTTTGGAGATTCTTGAAAAATCAACATGGTATCAGAGGTTATGGTTTAAGAGCAGCCATTAAAGAGACTTGCAAAAAACCAAGCCACTTGCTTGAGGAAGGCTACATGTTGAAGGAAAAGCTGCCCAGGTTGTATCTCTGTCTACCTTATAATTCTGCCCTGTAAGAGCCAAACACTACTTGTGTCAAAGTTTGGAAAAAATCATGTTTAGGTGGCTCCCATCCGAATTCCATTATGATTGATAGGACTAAATGAGAGCCAAGCCTTATTTTGTGTTTTTTCTAAGTTTGAAGAAAGAGGGCTAAAGTCCTAGTAGGAGGCCTAAAGACCTCAGGCCAGTATTCTAAATGAACCAAGATAGTAAGAAGCCTTAGAGTTTAGGCCACAGGTTAGAAGGAAAGGATTGAAAGGCCTTAAAAGTTTAAGAGCAATTTTTGAAGTTTGTGCTGGTCGAGTTTCTATTGATAGCCTCAATCCTAGTTGCAGGAGGGCCGAAGGGCCTAAGTCCAAGCTGAGGGTGAGCTAAGACGGTGTCAAGGCTAGTTGCAGGGGTCTGAGAGACCTCAAGAGAGCTAAGGAGCCTCAGGACTAGGCTACAAGCCTAGTAGAATCTGAAAAGGGGCTTTAGTTTGAGCAACAAAGGTTAAGGAGCCTTAGAAAATGGCCAGAAGAAGTGGGTTGTAGACCTTAGACTGTAGAAGGCATTGTACATTCAAGTCACAGAAAGGAGCCTCTCTTAAGAATGGATTTGATTAGTGCTTTAGTGCCAATAACATTTCATGGTTAATAAGTTTGAAGTTTTTCTAGTATCACATGCTCACATCAATTGAAGATTGCTTAATTCTCTTTGAAGACTTGTTTTGGCTACAAGGACTGATAAAAAAGGGTATATTGTTAGGCTCAATTACAAACAACAATTATGTAGATGTAATCAAAGACTTCGTTGCGTATGACTTCCAATCCAAGTAGACTACAATGTTAGGATATATTTGGGTGCTGTAAATGATTTGGTGTTTGCAAGACTTCATTCACTTAGATAAATGGATGCCCAACCCAAAATGCTAGAATCTATTCTTTGCACATCAAGGCAATCAAAATCGTATTTTTTGTTTTAAAGTATCTAGGCCGTAGACGTAGAAAAGATATTAGAAGCCTCAAACCCTTGACAATACAAAACAATGATACCCCAACAATGATGGACACAAATTGCAAATGATAATTCTTTAAAGAGGTCATTCAACCATTGATTGAAGAAGAAACTTGGCTATAAATATAACTAAATTTGAAGCAAACCTTTAGAAGTCTTTTGTTGAGACAAAATGGACATTAGAAACACTTGCTTCAAGTGTCTTGATCTGTTTAGGCATTTTGTTGATTGAATTCAGACTATTAAGCTCATTTTTTTAACTGGAAAGCAAAAAGAATTCACGCTTTAATGTTTTATCGCTGTATTATGTTGATCATGCTTAGGGACAAAGTTCATGATAGTTGAAAGGGCATTCTTAAAGAAGAGGCCAAGTTCCTCATTAGTTTTGGAGACCGAAATTCTCTTAAAGATGGTGTCACTTTGAGCTCTGGAGTTGTCCTTGTAAAGGGCATATTATTGCTATAGCTACATCTATTCTAAAGAGGCCAATCTACTTAGTTTGAAAAGGCTGAGAGCAATCATCTCTGCGAATAAACCATTTAATGACTTTGAAGTCTGGCACTTGCCCATGAAGATTGTTCACTTATTAAGAATTGGTTGATGGTGTAAGTTCCCTTATAAAATGCTATAGAAGACAATGAAATGCAATTCCTTCCCCTGGAGACACTTACTCTCATGAAGTCTTCCTTGGAGATTTGTATCTATTCCTTGACTTGATATATCTTTCCCTTTGTTGATAGTTGGAGGTGTTGTTTCTTTACAATGCTAGATGGAGGTAGAATACAAGCCCTACAAAAGCTACAATGGACCCTAAATACATATACATTTGCTTGGACTGATATCAAGATGGAACATCCTTTGCTGACACGATGGATTCCATCATATATGTTGAGGCATGGGGACTCTATGGTTCTCAACATCTTAATATGAAAGTTTGCAAGTTTATTGGACTTATAAAAGGTGTAAATGAAAATTGTAAATCTAGGGTTTGTAAACCTTAGAAGACTTGAAGTCCTGGATGTGAAAGCCCTAGGGTTTGTGGATAAAACCCTAGAGTTGGAACTAGATTGATAATTCTATTGAATGGAGAAACTGTAGCTCATACAACTAAGGAAAGGAAAGCAAACATGCTGATGATGAGGATGAGGATGTTTGCAAGAAGGTAAGGATCAAGAGGGAGTTGGCAAATTCCCTACAATCCTCAAAAGATAAGTACTTTATATCTCTCTTCCTTGTTTATTATTGTTTTTCTATTAGTTAGTCTCTTGTCTTTGTTCTTTTTGCTGGGTTATAGTCATTCTTCCATGGGCCTCCTCATGAGGATTGTAGGTACATTGTGAACGCTGCCATGGCTTAGGCAGTAGGTGGAAGTATTGGTAGAACGAAGCAAAATTTGTGGCAAGAGGATTCTCCTAGGAAGAGGGAGAGATTTATGAGGAGAAATTTTCTCCAGTTGTCAAGACTCGTGTCAGAGGGAGCAATGATGAAAGGAAGATTTGCTTCCATAATAAAAGGAGCAATCATATCAGAGGGAGTTGATCTCTAAGTTCGAGATGGAGGATCTTGATACATTATTTCTTGGGACTAGAAGTGTGGTAGAAGCCATATGAGATCTTACTTGGTCAAAAGGATGCTATATTGTTATGATCCTTCAGAAATTTGGGATGATAGACGACAAATCCCTGGTCATTCCCATGATGTCCAATTTGATGAAGCTGAGTGGCAAAGGGGGTAGCTTGGATTGTCTCAGCAGAATTGTTTTAGCGTTAGAATGACTGGAAAGTAGTTGTGGTGATGAATTCAGGCAGATTAGTTTATGGTTGAGCCAAGGCATGTGGCACAACATGTGTTGAGGTATCGACATGGTACAATTGGATAGGGATTCACAGATTCAGCTTGGGGTTTGCTATGATGAGTAGGAAGATGACAACACTGCTGGAGCATAGTATATTACAACTTGTTTGGCAAATCGTTGCTTTGGAAGTTACTTGCATAATTGTTTGATCAAGTGTGGGGAGTGACCATGATGGTAGGTCAAAGCATGTGGTGAGGCTCCTATGTATTTTTATGGTCGAGTTGGTTCTTGACATTCTCACAAAGCCTCTATCTCTGGATCAAGTTGGCATACTTTTGGGACAAATTTGGAGTGATTGAGAATGCTTCCCTTGGTTGAAGGGAGTGTTGATGTTGTAGCATCAAGGGGTGGATAATCTCCCTTAGGTCATGGGTGTTGACCAAGAAACCATGTAATATGGTTGTGGAGATTGGCCCAATTAGCATCGAGGCCTCTGAGTGCTCCCTCGGTCAGTGGGTTCTGACCATATTGCCATGGGGTTTGGCTAGTGGGTTGAGCGAGTGCCTTATAGCATCAAGCAAGTATTTTTACCATTCAATGACATGTGATGACATGTGGGAATGGTAAATGGGCCCCAAGTTTCACCATGGGTTAGGTGGGTTTCTTGATAAGACTCCAAGTGATGACTTGGTAGATTGGTGACCCAAGGGTTTCACCATGGGTCAGGTGGGGTACCTGACATGACTCCAAGTGATGACTTGGAGATTGGTGACCCTAGGACTAGTGGGTGACTAGTTCCTCTATTTGATGTTGATGTGGGGGTGCTTTCCACATATAGTGGATGGATTGATCAACATAGCCGAGCTCGTTCAACCTTTTCTTGGGATAGAGAAATTTTTTATTCAACAAGATAACATTTGGAAAGGTCAGTATGAATACCTCCCTAGCTATAAGAGGGAGTGTTGATTTTTGTGGCTATGCCCAGTCTTCATAATTTGTTCTAGCCCTCCAAATACATGAGAAATGAAAAATATAAATGTAAACATCATGTTGACTTCAAATGAGGGAATTTCAATTTTTGAAATCTAAATTTTATGCCTCTAAAAGTCAAGTCGTCCCTCCAAGAAGATCAAGTCGGCTCAGCCCAATAGACACACCAGTTTGGGCTCTTTTGATTACTATATAAAGGAAATTCAACCTCCTCCTCTAGGCATCAATTTGGATCACTTTTGTTCACACGTGGGGGGATGAAAGGGACGAAATCTGAGGCATACTGAATTATTCTGAGGCAGACCTAATTCTCTGAGGCAGACCAAAATTTCTGAGGCACAGCTGACCGAATTTCTGAGGCTATTCATAGGCAGTTTGAGCAGGTTTGACTTGGGTCTGGTTACTGGTCAATTTGATTTTTATTTGACTGAAAGTTTAGATTGTATCTCTTGTTGAATTAGACAAATTTCTCTAAGAAAAGGTTGCTAGGATTTTCCCTAGTTTGGGTTTTCCCAATATAAATTTTGTGTCTCTTTTTGTTTGGTTGTATCTTCACGATCCTGCTGGCTTTATTATTTATATTGTTGAGATTTCCTGTGTAATTGCTTAATGATGAATGTGACACAAGATGAATTAATGAAGTAATCATTGGAAGTAATTATCAGTCTAGAAAATCTTGAAAAATCAATAGTAATAACCATATAACAATGATGCATGAATCATGATCTCTAATGTTAGATTGGCTACTTTTTTACTTCCAGTTTGAGAAGTGGTAGAAAATTAGGGATGGACTTATATATCTAAACATTGCTCTTGATCTGGTTGGTTTGTAAATTAAAATATTAATGATCTTTGATATTTTTTTTGTTGGCTGATCCATGGGAAGGTTTGAACTTGGAATCTAAAGGAACATAGCACTTCATTATCAAGGCAATTGGAAATCGAGCTACCTCCTCTGGGTTAATGATCTCTGACATTAGGCCGCTGCCATATCGGAATTGTAATTTAGGAATGTTTTTCTCCCCACATTTTTGATATATATCAATGTTGCGAAAATCGTTATTGGGAGTAAATCGCTGAGGGGAAAAATCGGAAAAAGTCGTAAAAATCGGGAAAAAATTGTAAAATACAAAAATATTCATTTTTTTTTCAAAATTTTTAATATCTAAAGCATCTACAACATAAAATAAATACATTGACACATAAATATGATAAAAAACTAATATATAAGATGTGTAATATCATTTGTAGTGCTACATCACACATAACAGTGAATCATGTCCTGAATAGTAAGTCCTGACTCTTGAGTCCCAACTTAGCCTCAAAATATCAACAAAAAATATAATAATGTATATCATATCATGAGTCATAATGTCATATACAATGAAATGAACCAAATAACTAATACTACTGATTTCCTTTGCCCCTCTTGCAAGAAAATGCAATAGCTTTCCTTTTCCCTCTAGATGTAGATGCTGGTGGAGTTGGCAGTGGACTTTGCTGTGCTCTAGAAGCTGAAGAACTAGGAGCTACAAGTGGTAGACCACATCCTCTATTAGTGGCAGGGGTTGCCTGGCTAGGTGGTGTCACCACCTCCTCCTGTTGCTCCTCCTCTTCCTCCCCCTCTTCCTCCCCCTCTACACCTTCCACTACCTCATGCTCTAACCAATCATCGACAAACTCTATGAGAGGCCTCTCGGCCTCAACCCTCCATGCAACAGTGGTGTCAATCCCATCCAATGAGATGGCCTCCATATCAGCTATCCTCTCAAGTTTCTTCATCCGCAATCGAAGATTGTAGTAGATGTAGACCATGTCATTAAGTTGTTGGGTCTCCAATTCGTACAAAGATCATAAAATAATAATTATAAAAAAATTATTTAACGAATTCAAAAAATTAATTGGAAATTTGGAATATTTTAATTTTTAAGTTTAACCTATTGCGCTTCTTGTTGTGTATTTTTTCAAATACACCCCAGTTGCACTCACATCTTGAGGAGCTACATGTTTGGCTGAGGATTCGAATGGAAAGCTTTTGTAGATGGGGTACTTTGGCATTATAGCGAGTCCACCATGCATCTAAAACAAAAATACAAATAAGATAAACATAAGAAAAAAATGAAATTTGAAAGTTGAAGCAAAGTATGAAGTTATGAACTTGAAGAGACAATGAAATTTGAAAATACCTGGCATTGTAGTGTTCCTATCAGTTACAACCATCTCAAAGCCAAATGTGCCATCTGCCATCTTGTATATCTCCATTTCTTTGGAGATTTCTGCACGTTCTTTGGAGATTTCTGCACGCTCTGCTGGAGATCGCATCATCCTCTCAACACATGTTAAGAATCCATCCATGATCTCAACATCAAATAAGAATCCACATGGGTAAGAAAATGCAGGGTTCAGATAAATCCCTATAGCATGAATGGGACGATGGAGTGTGTTGTTCCATCGTTCATCAATCACTTTCCACAGGAAGAGTTGTTTCTGAAACCCTTCATCTCCCTTATCATCATAATAGGCTCCAATGGATTCTTTGGCCCTGTCCATGGCCTCACACAAATATCCCATTGCGGGCTTCTCACCATCAACTAATCGAAGAACCTTTACCAAAGGTTCAGTAATGGTGCACACCTCCCGCACTCCTGCCCAGAAGTCTTCCTGGTATGAAACTAATCTGCATATGGCCTCTCCTTCTCGTTTGCGGCTTATTGTCAAAGCACGCCACTCCTTTGAAAGAAACATTCTTTTCACATCTCACATAGAATTCAATAAGGATTGAAGAGATATGAAATTGGTGGCAAATCGTTTAATGGCGGGGCGCACCAACTTCTTGTTGTTGATGAATTTTCTCATCAAGCTAAGCACAGATGCATGATTATATATAAATTTTGTAATGCTTTTGATGAGTCAACAATATCTTTGACAAAGGAAATTTTTCCTATGTCCTCCAATATCAAATCAATACAATGTGCAACACAAGGTGTCCAAAATAAAGTAGGATGCCTCTCCATAAGCATTTTGCTAGCAACAACATAATTTGCAGCATTGTTCGTTATGACTTGGACAATATGTTCTGCACCCACCTCCAAAATAAACACATCCAACAAATCACATAATAATTTTGCATCTTTGATATGTGAAGATGTATCGACATATTTCATAAACATTGTCCCCTTGGGACAACTAACCAAGAAGTTTATAAGGGTTCTCCCCTTTTGGTTGGTCCAACCATTTGACATCACAATGCATCCTGTTTGTTCCCATGATGCCCGAAACTCCTCCAATATTTTGGTGCAGTCAACCTTTTCCTCTTGAAGAATGTGTTTTCTAAAGTCATCATAAAAAGGGATTTTGTACCCTAGGCCAACAATTGCAATAACATCAACAACACACTGGAAAAGTGGATTATTCCTTGCAACACTGAAAGGAATATCACTCCAAAGGAGAAACTTGCCCAACAACTTGTCAGCTTGTTCTTTCTCTTTTTTTTTTAAGCATTGAGGTGATAGATGGTTGTGAACCAGGCGTGGTTCTAGGAACAAAAAATGATGAGGTAACTACAGGGTTGGTTGTAGACATTGACGCTGAAGTAGGACCAATGCCACTTCCATATTCACCTCCTAACACCTTCCCTGCTAGTTCCTTCTTCAGTTCTGCTTCGAGCACTCTCTCTTGCTCTAATTCTTCCAATGATCTCATGGCTTTTCAGATGATTTCCGCATTTGTATTGTTGCAAGGCCCTACATCATATCCAGGGATTTGTGCAAGGTGATACTTCAATCTATAAACCCCCCGACATATGTTGTCCACACAATTTGCAAGACAAGTTCAATCTATCAAACCCTCCATCAGGTTCACCATATTCCCATAGAGGGTCCAATTTCCTTGGCATGTTTGTAACTTGGTTGAACTCTTGAGTTTTAATGTAAGATGAAGTTTGAACTTTGAAGTTCAACCTATGGCACAATAAGAATTGCAAGTTACAAAAATTAAAAAAAAAATTACATGCATGACACAACACATTGAATTTTTGACAAACAAACAAAAAAACCTCAACTCAATCTAAAATGAACTCTCTTCATTCTATGCAACAATAATGAAAAAAACACCATCAAATCCACTAAAAAAACTTTGATAAACAATGGGTTATAGAAAACCAAGCAAAAACAAGCAAAAAAACCAAAACAAAATTGCCAAATTTGGTGCCCATACCTGGAAACAACGGTTTGCCGGAGAAATTTGATCCAAAGACGAAGTCCTCTTGCTTGGGATGCTAAAATATCCAAGCTTCCTCCTCCTCTGCCCTAGCAGACGCCTTCCAGGGTTCCTCTCCTCTTCAACTCTCAATCCACGCCGCTGTCTGTTCAAAATGACAAAAAAAATCATGTTTTCCCTTATAAAACACGTTGTTTGCCACCCCCACGATAACTTCCCATTGAATCGCGATAACTTCAAAATTATCGCGCTTTTTTTGAAGTTGGTGCGATAATTTCACCGATTTTTTGGGAAAAAAAACCGCGTAGTAATCGGGCAAGTTTATCGGGAATTTGAAAAACTCGCGATTTTTTCATGTTATCGCGATTGTGACACTGATATATATATATATATATATATATATATATATATATAAGAAAAGAAAAGAAGAATTTGTGTACTAATGTATAAGTGGGACTAACAGTACTCTATTGAATTGCCCAAATATCTCAAGTAGTACACAAGACAAATATATAACAAAATAGATCAACTCTGCTATCTAGAACAGAAAACCATTATTGCTTGAGTTTTAAAGCATCAGTTATGCCTTTAAGCTCGATTTAGAGGCTAAATTGATCTCTTAATCCAGGTTATATCAACTTATACCATGAATAAAATTACACATTAGATCTGTAATAAATTGTTTTTGCTTGAATTATGCCTTGAAACATGGATTCAAAGGCTAAATTGACATCTTAACTTAAAGTTGACTTGGGATCCCATGTGAAAGTTGACTTGGGATAAACCTAGCATCAACATCTAGGTTACATCAATTTATGGATTTAATAGAAGTACCGACAAAATCTGCAATGCGAACAGAAAATTTAGCCCGAGGGTTGGCTCAATTGGTCAAGTCCCTGTCGTTAAAGCACCTTTGCTTTTGAGAGGTCACAGATTCAATTTTCTCGACACTCTCGGGGTTAGGCTTTGTGGTTGAGCTGGCAGGAAGTGATCTCTTTGGGTGGATCTGCATGGTACAAATATTCTGTGGACGTAGCGGTTACCGATCTCCGGGTTCCATGAACCACATAAAAAAACGTAACAGAAATTTGCCCAAAGGATCAGTTATGCCTTTAAGCTTGGCCTATAAGTTATATCATAGATGAAATAACAGTAATCGGCTAGGGTCCCAAAAAGATTAAATTAACAATAATTGGGAAAATGATCAGTCTTGGTGCCCTTGTAGTGTTAAATGGTGTATTCTGGATTGTTCTGAAATATCATTTTGTTGATTGCATCGAAATTATTTTGATTAGTCAGAGGCCATTTCACCTATGAATTTTATTTTTTAAAGTAACTTTTAAATCTCGTTTATATCTACTTTTGCTATGTATAAAGAAACTTAACTATGCTACTGACCTAATCTATAGTTATTAGCAACAAAGCTGTCATGTAATGAGTAAACACAATACTGCTTAAAAACATTTTTAATGAAAATTAAGACTTATGGAAAATTTGCTTCGCTAAGTTTTTCATGAGCAAGATACTGAGATAAAGTAGAAAGACAAATTGATAATAGCATCCACGCTTTTCCTTTTTATCTGTATTTCCCCCATTTCTTTTGACATCCTTTACCCTCAAAGCATTGGTGGCTTCCATTCTAAATGGGAGGACTTAATTAAGAATAGCACTGGTTTCAATAAATAATATTCAATATGAGAGTTGGATGCCCTTATTTTTTGATAAAGCATATTCAGTACGTAATTTGTTTAACCTAACAGGTTATTGAGATGCCACTTTATTGTGTGCAACAAAATTTGGCAATCGGCTTGGAGGGTAGGGTTTACCCCCGATCAATGGCTATTGTTCTTTCAGTATGAGTCATGATTTTGTTTCACCCAATGGAATTAAACTTCAGTAAAGTTGCTGTACATACTACATATTATTTGGGACAACAAATGAAGGTTCTCATGTATCAGAATGCCAATTCTCTTATCCTTGTCATAATCTGACATGTTCCATATAATTGAGGTGTTGATTTCACCTCCTTTTTCCTAAGTTATGTTTGTTTTTCTTGTGTACTGAACAGTCCCGTTGACCTACTTTTGGTCATTTTTTGGATGTTAATAAATTTATCTTATCCTGATTTGAAATTTCTAAACTGTAGAGACAGTCACATGATTTTGTAAGTTCTCTGTTTGTTCAGTTATCTTGCTGCATGTTTTTTGCCCTCAGTTAGGTGCACTGTTTGTAAGTTGAGCAGCTTGAGCTTCTCTGAATTTATTCTTATGCTGGTGCATGATAGCATGTCCATAGAATTAGAAGGCAAGTATTGGGCATGGTCGGGAATACTCTCCAACTTCAAAGTAAATTTTGATGGAAATGAAGTGTTCGAAATGCCAAAAGACATGGATAATATAAAGAAAATGGGGGCAAAGCACCCTTGTCCCTCTAATTAGAACAATATTGGAGGGGCACTTTAATTGATCTGATTATAAAGAAAACTCAGTTTGTAACCTAGGCGTTTGAAAAGTCTAGACTCTAAACTTCTTATGGTATAGAGATTTTTTTCCAGTTCTTAAGGATTTTGTTCTTAATATGTTCTAGAACTTTTAACTTGCTGATTGTTTTTATCTATATAGTCTTTGAATAACATCACAATTCTCGAAATCAATTTGAATATTTCTATCTTCTCATAGGCAGTTTAGCATGATTGATTTTTCAGCAATTTGCTATTTTCAATGATGACATGACATGACATGAATTAAATGGAAATAGAAATATAGCATCAATTAGTTATTAATAGAAGTTAAGATACACCAATATAATTTTATTAATGTCCGATGGATGACCAGAAAGGTAGGTCAGTATGACTATTTTAAACCCAGTGTAAATACAATGTGGAAGTGTTGATGTTTGTACCTCGGGCACATACTTACAGGCTGAAGTGTCTAAGCGTGCAGAAGTCGCCCAAAGTCTCGTTAGGGCACTTGCTCAAGTATGAGGGAGTTACTATTGTAACATAGCCTAAGTCTTAGGAAAAACACATAATTTATTATGTTGGCTATTGAGCTAAAGAAACATAGGAAAGTAAAGTATTTACTTTAGTGATTATGTTTTAATCTCAACCATTGATCTACAGGAGATGAGATCTAATCTCGGCTGTCAATCATTTTGGAAACTAGGATTAGGGATTTAGCTCAATGTAAAGTTATAAAAGCAAAGCTAAGGACAGGAGAAAAACACACCATACAGCACAAGCCATTGAGAGAAGGGATTTTCTCAAGTGAGGAGTGTTGATACTCAAGTGTATGTCTGAGGTAGGTGCAGAAGTGTAGCATAGGAGATCCAGATCAGCCAAGGAGATCAAGGACAGATTTAGGATTTGATTAGCTGGATCAGATTTAGTGTTTGTGTAAGTGTAAATTTTTCAGTTGGGCCATTGTCCCAGGATGGGAGCCCAAGTGGCAAGTAGATTCTAATTTAATGAAGAACTGATTTGATTGCGCAGAATTTGTACGTGTCACATGTGGTTTAGATTGGTTGTAATTTTGCTTCTGCTGAATAATTGGGTTAAGAACCTAGTTGTGCATTTATTCAATAGATGTGTGTGCTAAATCTGCTAGGAACTAATTGCTGAGTGCTGAAGTGCAAAAGCAAGTCCTAATTCATTGCCAGAAGCAAGTACAGAAAGTAGGAAACAGAACTAAGTGTCTAGATAAGAGCTATAAACTAGTGGTCTAGAAAGTTTAAACTGCTGCAAAACAAGTTTTGGTCAAAGAGAACCAAAGAAGCGAATACAGACAGGCTATTAACTGTTTGTGGGGTGTTGCTTTTTCTTTATGGCAAATTCATGCTCTGATTTTTTGTTATGTTATGAATGACAAAGACCTTTATTTTGTAATATATTTTAGAACCTTGAATTGTTTCCTGTTTTTATGCAAAATGACTAATGGATATGTGGGTCATGAGCAGGAGCAAATAGAAGCAAGAGACCATCAAATACATGAGTTAGAGCAACAGTTGGAAGAAAGACAGAGACAACTGCGTGTGAATCAGATAGAGACCAATGAAGCAGTGAGTCAGGTTTTCCACATTTCCTCTCTTTTTTAGCTCATAATTGATACTTTTATCTGGTAGATTAAGCAAGGTTGTGCATTCAGTTTTTGATCTTATTTTGTATTGGGCAGGTATGGGCGAAGGATGGCCTGCTTAGAGAGCAGAATAATGAGCTTGCTACGTTGCGGTATGGATGTATAAATTAATTCAATCTTAAGGATATTGAGTGGTATCTGTATGTTTGAAATTTGTCGTGTGGATTTGGCAAGATCACATTCATTTTGAACTCTTTCAAGAGGTAGCCTTGGACTTGAAACTATGCATGTAATTTGACTCATATTATAAACTAGTGCACATCTTGGTGTGTGTAGGTGCTGGTTAGTGGAACTTGACTAGAAGTAGTATTCTGGATGTTACCAGCTTAATTTGATTATGCCTAAACTTTCTTGATTTCAGACGGGAATGTGAGACTGCAATGTCTGAGCAAAAGGCAACAGCTGCACAGTTGGATACCGAAAGAGTACAACATACTGCAGAGATAGAGGAATTGAAGGAACGACTATGTGAAAAGGATAGACAGATCCATGAAATGGAGGAACAAGTAGGTTATTAGTTATAATCATGAAATATGGTTGTCCTCTTGTTTCGTTGCTAAACTATTTGCTATGGTTGCTTCAACTCATTAATACAACAATATTAGTGATATAAATATTAAAAACTACAGAAATAAGAAACTGATACTAGATGATATTAAGTAATATGGCCCTAGATACATGCTGTATGGATCAGCTTATCAATGAAATATCAAGATTCATCACCATGAAAAGCTCATAAGCAGGGGTTCATTACTGTGCTGGGTGGGTGTGTGGATGGTTGCATGGAAGCTGGAGTGTGCATGGACTTGGTGTTTGTGAGACACATTAATCTGCATAAAGTGTCCAACGAACCCTGTTTTCCTCCCACATCAAAGCACCAACACAACACACACACACACCACCACCAGAAAAGGCCTTATATAATGCCAAGTGATGTTCTGTAAGGAAAATGCTTAAAAATATAGAACAAAAAGTAAGTTAAATTAAACAGATAATATGAGTCAGCAAACTGTCAAAGCTAAAAGCCAATGAATACCTTGAGCTTTGGAGAGAAAGATGTTGATGCATAGCAAAACTGAGTTACATCTTAATCCAATTTAAGATAGGGCACATTTTTTGCAATATGTATTCTATTTATGGTATCTGTATATTTGTTTAATATTTATGTATTGGTCCATTAAATTTTATCAGATAGATCTGGAATTGCACTGGAACTGGAAAAACCAAAATATTGAAGCAGACTGGAACTCAGAATATTTTTGGAGAAAGAACTGGCCATATAAAAATACGTGAATATTCAAACTTAAAAAAAAAAAATATATTCATGGACATCATTGTAAATCCAAACCATTTTTGAAAACATTGGCATTGACAAAAGTCACCGAGTGTGTGAAATATATCATATCCGCAACACCAGGGAAAAAATTAGCGGACTGTAGCAAGCGTTGAAAAATTCAAATTAAATCCATTTTTTTTTCTAAACATATAAACCATCAACAACATCAATTAAATACATAGGCACATAAATTAAGAAAAACACTGATAGATATGATGTAGTGGATCAACAACATCAATTAAATACATAGGCACATAAATGAAAAAAACACTGATAGATATGATGTAGTGGATGGCAACATGAATGTGGAAAAACACTGATAGATATGATGTAGTAGAGGGCAACATAAATGTGGAAAAACATTGATTGATATGGGGTAGTGGATGAGAAAAAATGATTAGATAAAGGTCTGTTTTGAATCTTGGACCTCGATAGCTGTCCAATCAAGGACTCAAAAGTGGACAACCAATACAAAATGACATAAAATATATTGTTGATTTTGTATCTTCAGAAGGTCTTCTACACTGGCTTGGTGTGCTTAGTGTGTAAAAGATAGCTGCTTGGTGGAATATTTGATTTTATTATTTCTTTCATAAGTTTAACTTAGGAAAGGACATTAATTAATTTAGTTAGTTATTGTAGACTATTAAAAGCCAAAGTTCTAAGGATACATAACTAAATTATTTAAGTGACTTTGATATAATCTCAATTGTTGATCTCAAGTGAGGTTTATGATTTAATCCTAGCGATTGATTACTTAGGAGATTAAAGTTAGAAATTTTGGCTTAATGAAATTATAAAATAAGCCTAAGGTAGAGGTGAAGATACATCATTGTTGAGGAAGCGATTTTCTCATGAGTGAGAGGCTTGATTAGATTGAAGAAGAGGAGAATACTAGCAGGGAATTTCGGGGTAAAATTCAGGGAAAGTCGAAGGTAGGAAAGAGAGAGGATGAGTCAGCTGAAGAGGAGTGCCAAATTATCTAGAGGTCGAATTACTCAAGTGCGCAAGGGTGGTATGAGGGAAAAGAGTGGCCAAGTTGCTGGTTAGGAAGGCTAAATTTTCCAGAGGTTGAGGTTCTTCAGTAGTGCTGACTTTCAGGGGCTGATTTCCTTGAGGTTATTTTTTCATAGTTGGGCTAAGTTTTAGGTTCCCAACAATTGTATTTTTTGTGTAGTCTTTGTGGGTTGAGGTCCATATTTTCTTGAGAAATTTAATATGGTTGTTGTAGTGTGATTGATTTCCTTTTTTGACTCTCGTTGTATTTTATTTTCCTGAGTTAATATGCCAATTGTTTATCTTATCAACAATTTTAGAAATATTTGAGATAAATATTTTTTGGGTTTTTAATAAATTGTTGAAGTAAAATAAATCAGATTTGGTAGAATTAACATGGTATTAGAACAATAGAAGCTTTGTTGGGTAGATCATATATCACAAGGGTTTTATGGGAGCAAATTATTTTTTGCAGCATAATTTATCTTGTACCAAGGGTTTTGTGGCCAAAGTCTATATGATAATATGGCATCAAGTCTGAGGTATAAGACAGGTTGGAGAGGGATGCAAGCTTCAGCCAATGGAAGGAGCAAATCACCATTGTTTTTAATGGTAAATGGCTTGCGGAAATTGCAAGCCAAGAGATTCAAGTTCCTCAGAATGCTATCCAAGCAATTGAACATAAGCTAAAATATATAAAAGCAAGGGGCATCATTTTGGATGGTGTGAGGGATCACATAATTCCACATAAGAAAGAGATTCAACCTATAAAATGTTGACAACCTCGACAAAGCTGTACTAGAGTGACAACCATAACTTAGAGATGGTGCTAATGGAGAAGCTAAATAGCATCAAGATGAATAGGTCTGACACTGTGGCCTCATACTTAACAAGGATTCAATAGGCTTGTGATGAACTTTCAACTATTGGGGAAGAAGTGGATGAGATGGAGCTTGTAAAACTAGCATTGAAAGAGTGTACTAAGTAGTGGGTTACATTTGTGACAGGTATCCTAGCTAGAGATAAGCTTCATGGTTGGGCCAGATTGTAAGACGATTTCACCCAACGCAATGGTGGAGATGTGGAGAACCTTGCTCTTACTGGCAAGCAAAGAAAGGAAAAGGTAAAGTTAAGCAAAATCAGAGTGCAAGAACAACTTCACAAGGGAAGAAAGACATGAGCAAAGTCAAGTACTTTACATATCATAAGTTTGGTCATTATGCTAGACAATGTCCAAACAAAAAGAAAGGTAAGGAGAAGATAAAAATAGTTGCATCTGCACAGATGGATTAGTTGGAAGAGAAATTTGAGAAGGAATTTACTCTAGTATCCTATCTTTTTGGCACTATTACAAGAGGGGTGTGGTTTGTGGACAATAGATCATCTCGACAAATGACGGGATCTCGTGATATCTTCACTAGTATGGCTAAGGAGCATAAAAATCTACACGTGGAGCTTGGTGACAACACTAGGTATGCAATGGAGGGCATTGACAACATACAATTCCAACTAGACTCGGGGAGTCTTATGGAGGTGGAGGTAATGTATGTACGTGGTTTGGAAGAGAATTGAATCTTAGGTTCAACCATGGAGGACAGAGGACTTAAGGTCAATTTTGTGGGAGGTGAAATAGTTGTTAGGTTGAAAGGGGTTGTTATTAGAGTGAGGCGAGTTATAGGAAGAAGGGAGAATAACTTTTCTCTGTTGAGAGGATAGTCAGTGGAATCCTAGGACATAGTAGTGACAACCAGAGTGAGATTTGGAACAAAAATATGGTACATCTACACTACAGGGTTCTACCATTGTTACATGATATGATCATTGGTTTTTCGATGTTTAGTGTGGAGCATGATGGTGTGCGTAAGGGATGTGTGCTTTGCACACAGGCTAAGGCAACATTTCATATAAGTAAGTCAAAGTCCAAGGGTGTGTTGGATTTGGTGCATTTCGACATCTATGATCCCATGTCAGTGTAGTTTATCTCAGGATTTAGTTATTTTGAGACATTCATAATGAATATTTTAGGAGGGCATGGATTTACTTCTTGAAGGCTAAGGATGTGGTCTTCAGTTGGTTTCAAGAGTTCAAAGCTCTTGTGAAGAACCATACTAGGAAGAATATCAAGGTCCCGAGATCAGATAGTGGGGGTGAGTATACCTCCAACGAGTCTAAGGATTTTTGCAAGGAAGTAATCAAGAAAGAGTTGACATTGCCCTACAATCCTCAACAGAATGGAGTGGTAGAGAGGAAAAACAAGAGTGTAGTCGGAGTAGCTAAGGAAATGAGCTAATGATCAAGATTTACCTATGTTCTCTTGGGCAAAGGCATGTAATATGGTTGTATACTTGTAGAAGATGAGTCTTCACAAAGCATTGGAGGACATGACTCATGAGGAGGCTTTTCCATGAGTAAAACGAAGGTGAGTCATTTGTGCATCTTTGGAAGTCCAATTTATGTCCACATTCCTTCAGAGAAAATGACTAAATTGGAACCCTCATCAGAGAGGGTCATTTTTGTTGGATAGAGTGGGACTTCAAAGGCCTAAAGGGTCTATATTCTAGGATAGAGGAAGATAATGGTTAGGAGGGATATCAAATTTAAGGAGCGTGTGACCTTTAAGAGGTCACGTGGAATAGATCCAACTGTAGCAAAGGAGTAGAAGTGAGAGGCTTCGAAGGTTGAGCAAGGACCAACAACACCAACAATAGGGTCATAACCTTCATAGTAGGAGCGAGATGTTCCCTCGAGCTGTACTAGGAGGAGGCCGAGATAGGAGCATGTGGAGGCTCCTAGCAACAATTTTAGGGAGAGTAGATCACTAGCCAAATTTTCTAGTTATATGGCCTTAATGAGCAACATCAATGAGTTTGAACCTTTTATTTATGAGGATGCAATAGATTAACATGTTTGGAAGGATGCCATCTTGGAAGAGTATAGTTCCAAGACAACGAATAATGTTTGTGAGATAGTACTAAGGCTTTAGGGGAAGTTAGTGGTCACTTCTCGATGGATCTTCAAGATTAAGCATTCACCACATGGCAATTTTGAGAAGTACAAAGTCAGTTTTGTGGCGAGAGGGTTCTCCCATAAGGAAGGAGTAGACTATGAGGTGACATTTGCTCATGTTGCTAGATATGCATATATCATGGTGCTTGTTTCTATTGCTTCGGGGATGGAGTGGTGGATATATAAGATGGATGTAAAGACTGCCTTCCTCAATGGGGTGATTGAGGAAGAGGTGTATACTGAGCAACCTTAGGGCTTTGAGGTGCATGGGAGGGAGCCCCATGTATGTAGATTGAAGAAGACCTTATCTAGACTTAAGCATGCACCTCACTGGTGGTATTCCGGGATTAATGGGTACCTACTTGGATTTGGGCTTCACTAAGTGTGAGTTGGACTCCAACTTTTACTATGTACTTGTTTATGGTGAGCCACTTATCATTACTGTATGTTGATGATCTATTTTTAACAGGATGGAAGTAGATCACAAGGATGTGCAAGGAGGAGCTTGTTTTGGAGTTCGAGATGAAGGACATTGGTTTGATGCGCTACTTTTTGGCATTAGAGGTGTGGCATCAACTAGGAGAGATTCTCCTAGGGCAGGGTAATTATGCTATTGAGATTTTGACGAGATTCAGGATGGGGGATTACAGGTTGATGTCTACACATGTGATCATCAATTTGAGGAAGCTAAGTGCTTATGAGGGTGAGTTGGTGGATCTCGCCTTGTATAGATAGTTGATCAAGTGCTTGTTGTATTTAGTCAACACTAGCCCAGATAATTGCTTAGCTGTGAACACACTTAGCTAGTTCATGGTGGAACTGAGGAGGGTTCATTGGGTGGAAACGAAGCATGTGCTCAGGCACCTTCGTGGTACAATGGAGTATGGATTGGGGTATGTCTGAATTGGTTGAGTGGAGTTGCAAGGCTACACAGATTCGGTTAGGTTGTTTCAGCTTGGAGTTAACTATGATCTCATCGTATAGTAGGAAGCAACACTTAGTGGCACTTAGCTTAATAGAGGCTGAGTACATGGTAGTAAATTTGGCAAGTTGTGAGACTATATGGCTTTGCAAGATGCTCACAAAATTATCTGGTTTTGAGATGGGCCCATTGTGATTTATTGTGACAGTTAGAGTTGCATTAAGCTCTCTGGGAATACAGTGTTTCATTATAGGTCCAAGCATACCGAGATCATATACCACTTCATCAGAGACAGGGTTTAGAGAGGTGTTGTGAGATTGCAGTACAACTCCATAGAGGAGTAGGTGGAAGATATTCTCACCAAGCCTCTAGTGAAGGTGGAGTTTGTGTTTTACAAAGACAAGCTGGGGGTGGTGGATAATCCCTTCCTTGCTGGGAGGGAGTGTTGATTTTGTAACCTCGAAAGGTGTTCTACATTGGCTTGGTGTCTTAAAATATAGAAGATATTTGATTGCCTCTTTAGGTACTTGCTTGGTGAAGTGACTTTTTGATTTCTTTCCTATGATTAAGTTAGGAAAAGTAAATTAATTATCGTGGACTATTGGGTGAAAGATCTAAGGATAAATAATAAAATTATTTAAGTGACTTAGATATAATCTCAAGCATTGATCTCAAGTGAGGCATAGGATTTAATCCTAGCAATTGATCACTTAGAAGATTAGGGTTAGGGATTTTGGCTTAGTGAAATTATAAAATAAAGGGAGAGGTGAAGAAACACCATTGTTGCGGAAGTGATTTTTTCAAGAGTGAGGTGCTCGATTAGATTAAATAGAAATGAGGAGAATTGCAACATGGAATTTTGGGAAAAAATTCATAGAAGCCAAAGCTTACGAGAAAGAGAGGCCAAGTCAATTTAAGAGGAGGGTTGAATTATTAGAGGAGGGCCAAAATATCTAGAGGCCAAATTACTCAAGTGCATAAGGGTCGTACGAGGGAAAAGAGGGGCCGAATTACCGACAAGGGAGGCTAAATTTTCCAAAGGTTGAGTTTCTTCATTAGTGTTGATTTCCTGGGGGGCCGATTTCCTCGAGGTCAATTTTTCCCATTGGGGTTGAGTTCTAGGTTCCTAACAATTGTAATTTTTCTGTGTGTTCTCTTTGGGTCGAGGCCCAAATTTTCCGGAGAAATTTAATATGAAGGAAAATTTTGTTGGGCACAAATATGTTGTTGTAGTGTGATTGATTTCCTTATTTTACTTTTGCTGCATTTTATTTTCTAAGTTAATATACTAGTGCATTTATTTTATTAGCAATTTTAGATGTGTTTCAGATAAATATATTTTTGGGTCTCGAATTTGGAAACACACACTGGAGTGCAGCCCTATGGTGGTCCCTTTTGGAGAAAGGTTGCGGTCTCTGGACTCGTAGGGGCTAGGCAATGTGGTTCTTGCAATGCGACCCACAATTGAAGGTTGTAGTGGACATAAACCAAATCATTAAGACGTTGGAAATCCAACCTATAAGGTCGTAAAAATGTCAGAGGGTCATAAGTTATAATAGTTGTAATTGCTTAGTTAATGTTTAACCTATTACACTTCTTTAAGTGTATTCTTTTCAATTACACTAATTGTGCTTGCAACTTGAAGCTTTACAGGTTTGGCTTAGGACTAGAATGGAAAATTTTGGTAAGAGTGGTGCTTTTGCATATTAACATTGCCACCAAAAGTCTACAATTTATTAATTTTTATTTGACGAGGAAGGTGAGATGTTAGGGAAAACTTATTGGTTAGGCACCCGACATCTTCCCTCATATTAAATTTTCCTTGATATCCCCCCCCCCTATTAGGGAAAACTTGTAGGGTAGGGGAATATGTTAGGTAAAACTTAATAAGATGTAAAAACATGGTTATATATGAGTTTTATGACACTCCTAGTTTGATCAATGGCCTCCTTAATGTTATTTTTTCAATGTTTTATGCTGCAACAATTACTTGTAACAATTCTTCTTCCAATAACAATCATTTTATCCAATTATCTTCAATCTTTCAATAACAATAAGCAACGTTAGATAGAACATAAAACCATATGCACAATAGAAGATAACCAAGAACAATAGAGACACAAAGATTTGGTCAAAGACTAGGGAAAAACCCCACAAGAGGGGAAACTCGTTCCAAACTCTTCTATTAGATTGTCATCAAATGTTCAACAGAGAGAGACATAATCCAAGTACATCAACAATGAGTCAAAAGGTCAAAGCCTTGATTGTTGCAATCAATGATCCAATATCCAATCAAATCAAAGCATGCAAGTCAAATCTGGTCAAACTTGAATTTTGCAATTTCCTGTCAAAGTCAACAACAGTGGACGTTGCCTTAACTAGTCAACAATCAACGATCAAAGTGCCTAGATAAATTTGGTCAAGGTCGCAAATAATTTGGCCTCTTTCGCTCAATCAACTTTGGTCAAAACAATCCTCAAAACAACCTCCAAATTCGGTCATAGTCCACAAGTTGACCTATGGAAACCCTAGCTTCAAAACAACAATCAAAAGTGGTCAACACATGCCCAGAATTTCGGTCAGTAACCTCCTAAATTTAGTCTCCCAAGAATAGATTAGAAATTGGTCAAAGTATCCCAAGTCAACCAAAGTCAAAGCAAGTCAAACCAGTTCTAAATCAGAAGTCAAACTTGGTCAACAAAAACATCCTCTCCCTCCTTCACACGTGTGAACTTGGACTTGTAATTTTCGGACTAGATCAAACCATCAAAGGAAGAAATGATGTGTGGTGAGATGTCCCCAAGTGATGACAAGTAATGTCTATTTATATGTGGATTTGCTGGTCGAATTTCCTTGTCTAGGTCCACTGGAACATTTTGTGTTTTCATGGTTCCTCGTTAAAAATAATATTTTTTTAAGTGCAAATGAAATTCTTCCAAGAGCTAGTAGGGTCTTGAGAGGGTGGGAAGGGCTTCCCTAAGGAGGGAATTTCTCCCTGAGTTGCCAATTTTCAACACTCCCTCTCAGCTAGGGAGGAATTTCCAACTACATCATAAGTCTCATCTCAAATGTCTCATCATCATTATCGTTTTATCATATCATATCTTGTCTTTGCTCATTTGCTGAACATTCTCGATCTTAAGAAGAAGAATCATCATAGGAGAGATCAATTTACCTCCGGGTAAAGATCCTCCAACCCTATATGCAACCGACTGATCGAAAAACTCCTTCTAGATAATAGGGAAGATCAATTTACCTCTGGGGTAAAGATCCTCCTAACCCTATATCATTTGACAATAGGGGATATCTATTTGCCACAAGTGACAAAGTTCCTCCAAACCCTATGTCACCCAACTTGACCCTTAGTTATCAAGTGGTTTGAACTTTGAACATTTGGCATCCTAGACTTAGGGAGATCAATTTACCAGACGTGTCTGCCATGGGTAAAAATACTTCGACCTAAGTACTCTCCTCACTCATTGGCTAGATGAGTGGCAATCCCAACAAGCCCAGCTTGTGGGTAGGATGCATATTGGTGTATACTCTGACAAGTCCCAAATGTGGTAGGGGAGATCAACTTATCAAAAGACAATGATCCTCCAACCCTATAGTGCAGAGTTCCCTCAACCCTAGGAGCTCTCTGACACTAATCCCTCCCTAGGAGCTCGGACAAGGCGCGAGAGCATAACTCAGTGTTTGTGATCATTCGCGACTCGAGAGTGTCACATCTACCAGTCGAAGTTGCTCTTTGAAGACCAAGAACTTCCCTTTTGGTAAAGGCTTGGTAAGAATGTCTATATCTTCTCATCAGTCGAAATTTGATGGAGTCTTACGACTCCTCTTTGTGCCATATCTCGAATATAGTGATATCTGATCTCAATGTGCTTGGACATGTTGTGGAACACGAGATTCTCTGAAAGTCGAATCCCACTCTTGTGGTCACAGAGTATCGTAGTCGTATTCAGTACATGTTCAAACAACTCTCCAAAGAGCTTCCTCAACCATACTGGCTCACAGCTAGCCAATATACGTTTGCCTTAATCGTGCTAAGAGCAATAGACCTCTGCTTCATGCTCATCCAAGATATCATGGTACACCCCAAACTAAAACAACACATGGATGTGCTCTTCCTGTCAACAACATTTTCGACCCAGTAGACACAAGTGTAGCCATATAGTCTTACATCTTCGACAATGTATCTCAAACCAAGGTTGATAGTCCCATGTAAGTATCTCAGAACATGTTTAGCAGCGACCCAGTATTCATGTAGAGGCTCGGTCATAAATTGACTCAAATGTTCATTGCAAAACATATGTCCGGTCTAGTGTTCACTAGGAACGTCAATGCCCCACTCAATTGTCGGTTCTTAGAGGGATTTTCTAGATTAGGTCTTGTAGCTTCCCCACATAACTTCTTGAAGTTCATCTCCATCGGTTTGGCCATGGACTTGCATTCTACCATTCCAAATCTTTCCAACAACTCGACAACATATTTCCCTTGTGAAAGGAAAATCTCACTAGGTGCCTAGGAAGTAGTGCATCAACCTAAGGTCTTTCATTTTGAACTCAGAATCTAGCTCCATCTTACACTCGAGAATAAGAGGCTTTCCACTTGTTAAGAATAAATCATCAACATAGAATACCAAAATCAGGGGCATAACTTGGTTAACTTTGAAGTAGAGGTTTGGGTCAGCATTGCTTCTCGACGCTCGTAAATCCAAGCTTCATTAGTTAGTTTCAATGCGGGCATACTAAGCCATGGGGGCTCGCTTCAATCCATAGAGTGCTTTCTTCATCCTGCATACATGCGTCTTATTGTCATGCTCCTCAAAGCCCCGTGGCTGCTCAACATATACTTCTTCCTTGAGAATGCCATGTAAAAACACATTCTTCACATCCATTTGGTGAAGTGTCCATCTCTAGATAGCAACAAGAGCAACGATAGATTGAATGGTAGTATAGTGGGCAACCGGTGCAAAAATGTTATCATAGTCCTCTCCCTCTTTCTAGGAGAAACCTCTAGTCACAAATCTTGCCTTGTATTTCTCAATACTTCCATTTGCACCATGCTTAATCTTGTACAACCATTTAGAAGTCACAACAGACTTTCCTTCGGGTCTTGGAACCACTTCCCACACATCATTCTTCATTATGGACTCATATTCTTTGGCCATAGCGTCCTTCAATACCTATTCTTTCACTGCTTCTTCAAAGGTGTGTGGTTCAACCTGTATCATGTTGCTCATTGTGACAACATATCCTTGATATCAACATGGATTCTTGCTTTCCCTAAAGGTTCCTCTTGTTGCAACATGTCTCTCAACATCTTGTAAAGTGTCACGAAGCCATATCTGTCTCTTCCTTGCAGGGGGATCACATGAAAGGGGATCTAAAAGATGCATAGGTTGCATGGGATCATCAACAACATATGGCTCAGGGATCAGAGAATCTTCTTGTATATCCAAGTCATCATCCCTTCTTCCAATATTGGCAGGGGGAGGAGTGTCCCTTGCTTTACCAAGGGCAACATCTTCATCAAATGTCACATCCTTGCTAAACTCTATATTCCTTTGACTAGGCACATATATTCTTTAAGCTTTAGAATTTTCTTAGTAGCCAACAAGCGTACCTTTCTTCCTAGAAGCTTCTAGCATGTTCATCTTGTCCTTCGACACATGAAAGTAAATGGGGCAGCTAAAGATTCTCAAATGTCCAACATTGAGCTTCACACCACTGTGTTAGCTATTTCACCCCATAGAAACTTGACATCTTTTGATCAAGCAACATGGTTCAGGAAACTTCCATGATAGTCATGTTCTTCCTTTCAGCAACATGCTTATGCTTGGGGTTATAAGGTACGATGGTCCCCTTCTTGATTCTTTCTTTCTTGCAAAATTCAATGAACTCATTTGAAATGAATTCTCCTCAATTATCAACTTTGAAAGCTTTGATTCTTTTCCTTGTTTGATTCCCTATCAATGCCTTGAAGTCTTTGAACATGTCAAATGCTTGGTCCTTATGTTTCAAGAAGAAAATCCATGACTTGCAGGGGAAGTCATCCACAAAGATTATGTAATGCAGGTAGCTGCCAAGAGAATTCATTGGCATGGGTCCACATAGATCATAATGTATGAGTTGTAGTATATTGCTGGTCCTGCTTTTGCTTGAAGGGAATGGTCACTTCATCTTATTTCCAAAACTCCATCATGATCTATACGAATCTTGGGCTTCCCAAAAACCATCCTCCTTACCTTAGGCAATGCTTCATAGTGAAGGTGAGCGAATCATCGTTGCCACAACTCACATTGATCCCAAGGTGAAGGCGTTCCTCAAGCTTGATTCCATGGGCCAAGTGAGGACCTTTCCATTTATAAAAGCAACCTTCATTCCTTTGTCCTCCAGGGCAAGTATGGACACAAGATTCTTATTCAATGCTGAGCCCTGGCACATAAAAAACATCCTTGAGTTCCTTGATCTTTTGGGAGGATGAGAAGTCTCCTCTCTGGTAGGTTGTCCTCCTCTCTTCCTTCTAAGATTGTAGTTGTTCCTTGGAGCACTTCTTTCTTCCGGACAATCTCGGGCATAATGACCATACTTATGACAATTGTAGCATTCGATGTTGGATGTGTCCTTCTTGAATCCTCTATTGTTGTTCTTGGATCCTTGATTGTTGCTCTTGAATCCTAGACCTTGTTTCGTTGATTTTGATGGACCTCCTCTTCCTTTCTTCTTCTTGGCTTAGGCAACAAAGGTAGAGGGCTCTTCTTCTTCATGCTTTTGAATTCTCCCTTTAGAAATTATCCTGGTCTCATCCTGAGTGCACTTGCCTAGTAGCTCATCAAATGAAGGAAACATGCCATTGTTGCTAATGGTGGTAATGAATGTCTCCCTAATTGGAGGAAGTCGTCCAAGTGCAATTAGTACAAGCTCTTTATCAAATGTAATTTCCCTAACAGACAACAATTGATCCTTGAGTTGGGATATCCCCATGAAGTATGATTGCACAGTCTCCCCCTTGTTCGTCTTAATGTTCTTGAGTTGACTCTTCAAAGAAAGAATATGGCTCAAGTTGTTGACTTCGTACATGCCAACCAACTTAGCATACATCTCCTTGGACTTCTTCAACTTTGAAATATAAATAATCAAATGGTCTCTCAAAGAATCAATAATAATTTTCTTAGCTTTGACCTCACATTTCTTGTACTCGGACTTGACAACAACATAAGAATTTTCCAAAGGCTCAAGTACGTTGTCTTCAACATATTCCAAGACATTGTTCTCATCCAAAGTCACATCCAACCTGGTTCTCCAAACAACATAGTTTTATGAGTCATTCAACTTCTCCTCAATCTTGAAGTATGAGGTAGACATCTTGTTAATTTTAGATAACAATGGTATGTTCTATGATTTCACATAATTTACTTCAATGTTCCTTTAGCAACCCAATGACAATTCATAGTTATATCCAGTAAGTGAAGAATAACAATCCCAATTCCTTTCACGGGATAAGTGGCATTATCCCCAAGTGTAATCTCCATATCCGTCTTCTTTTCAATCAACTTAGAGAGAGCTTCTTTGTACCCAGTGAAGTGCCTTGAGGCACCACTATCAATCAATCAATTATCCAATGTATCCGGAGGAGAGGCAGTGGTGAGGGCAGAAATAAGATAAAATTCTTTTTGCTTTACAACATTAACTTCTTCACACTTGGAGTTTCTCGACTTCTTGGGAGGACGACCATTTCCATTTCGAGTAGCGGGAGCATTTTTCTTTCCTTTGTTATTGAACTTGCTGTTCATTTGATTTCCATTGCCCTTGAAGTTGTTGTTATTGTTGTCATCATCTCTTGGAGTATCCTTCTTGTGAGGACACTCTCTAGCGAAGTGGCCAAACCTGTTACAATTGAAGCATCTTCCTTTTCTTCCTTCTTTGAATCCCGGCTTGAACCCTTGACCTTGATTTCTTGGACCAACATTGTTCTTCCTCTTAGAATGAGCGGAGAAGGCGATAGGATTGTTTCCATTTGAGGGCTTGTCTCTTTCCATCATCCTTATTTCTTCTTGAGTGCATCTAGCCAATAATTCATCAAATCTTGGAATCTTGTCATTGTTGAGGATGGTAGTGTTGAACACATCCCATTCTCTTGTAAGGCCTCCAAGTGCGATAAGAGTAAGCTCCCTGTCACGAATGACTTCTCCTATAGATAGGAGATCATTCTTGATCTAATCCTCATGAAGTAGGATTGGGTGGATTCTCCTCTATCCATTTTGATGTTTTCTTGTTATTGAGAAAGAGAACTTGATTTGCATTATTTACTTTGAACATCCCAACCAACTTGTCATACATCTCCTTAGATGTTGTTTCCAAATCAGAAATATAGGCAACCAAATGCTTGTGAATCACATCCACAATAATTTTCTTAGCTTTAACCTCACCTTTCTTGTACTTTGTTTGTGCAACAATGAATGCATTTGAAGGAGTCTCCACTACTCTTCCTTTGACATAGTCCATGGCATCATTTTCTTCCAATGTTAGATCTAGGGACATCTTCCATGCATGATAGTCGGATTTGTCCTTGAGCTTGTCCTCGGATTTGAAGTAAGATGTAGTCATCATTGGGACTAGTTCCAAGTTCTCGTCCAACAACTTCCTTTAGTGATTGCTTTTCCTCACTCTTGCTTGGGATTTGTCTTCACTTGAGCTCTAATACCATGTTAATTTTAGATAACAATTGTATGTTCTATGCTTTAGCATAATTTACCTCAATGTTCCTTTAGCAGCCCAATGACAATTCCCAATTATATCCAGTAGCAATCACATTAACTTAAACACATTGATAGTAAATGCAGATAGAACATAAAAACATGTGCAGATGACAAGCCAAGACAAGATGACACAAGATATGGCGGATGCCAATGACAAACCCCAATTTAGGGAACCCTTTGATCTAATTTTCTTATTATTCTTCAATAGTTCAGGAGAGAGAGACTAAAAATATCAAATTAACTTGTCCAAAACAGTCTTTACAAATCAGCAGTCAACTGCAGTCCTAACCAGAAAGTCAATGTTGGTCAAAGAAGCTCCAAAATGTCCTCCAAGCAGCACGGTCAACATCAGATAAATTCGGCTCTCCAGAGGGTCAAAGCCAGACCAAAACAGTTCAGTCAAATTAGTCAAAGGAGAGAAAACACAGCTGTAAATTCTGCAGTCAAATATGAAGTCAATGCTGAAGTCAACCCTGGTCAATGTATCCTAAACTCCTTGAAAACTGTGTCAATAAATGCGGCCTTCAAAAATCGGATTTTGCCCACAAGAACGAAATCAACGCTGGTCAAAAGCACCCCGGTCAACACTCTTCTGTTTTCCTGAAATTTTCGGCCAGCAAACAAACTCAGAAATTTGTCCTCCTTTCACACGTGCAAAGTAGAGAAGGCTGCCTCCAAGCTGTACGAACCAATCAAGAGAGGAGAGAGAGATATATGTGATGAGATGAGTGATGTCCAAATGAGAGAGAGGTCACTCCTATTTATACACTTCGTTGAGGGTGAGGAGACACATCTATTGGGCTTCATGAGCCTACATTTGACTGAGGCCGACCTTGACAATTTGTGCATGAGAGAGAATAAATTCAAAATTCCACTTCTGCTTGTCAGAATGAGATGATCTTTATATCAAAATTGAACCTCTCGAAAAGAGGAATCCAATGCAATAATCATCTCCATCATATGAGTTGTCCTAAGGTGGAATTTGGCCCTAGTTTCCAATTTTAACACATCTTGACCAAATCAAGTAATCTTCAACAGTGGATAAGAAATCTTCAAGGGTGATTGCTCTTATCTCCTCGGGCTTGTCTTCACCTCAACTCTGATACCATGTTAATTTTTCAATGTTCTATGCTACAACAATCACTTGTAAAAATTCTTCTTCCAATAGAAATCACTTTATCCAATTATCTTCAATCTTCCAATAACAATAAGCAATTGTGGATAGAACATGAAACCATATGCATAATAAAAGACAACCAAAAACAATAGAGACAGAGATTTGTTCAAAGACCAGGGAAAAACCTCACAAGGGGGAACACCCTTTTCAATTCTTCTTCTATTAGATTGTCATCAAATGTTCAGCAGAGAGAGACATAGTCCAAACCATACATCAGTCAACCGTCAAAGTGGCTAGATAAATTCGGTCAAGGCAGCAAAGAATTCACCCTCTTCTGCTCAATCAACCTTGGTGAAAACAGTCCTCAAAATAGCCTTAAAATTTGGTAAAAGTCAAAGAGTTGACCTGTAAAAACCCTAGCTTCAGAACAACAGTCAAAGGTGGTCAATGCATGCCCAGAATTTCAGTCAACAGCCTCCTGAATTCGGTCTCCGAAGAACAGATCAGAAATCTGTCAAAGTAGCCCAAGTCAACCAAAGTCAAAGGAAGTAAAACAGTCCCAAATCAGAAGTCAGACTCGGTCAACAAAAACATCCTCTCTCTCCTTTGCACGTCTGAACTCAGACCTGCAATTTTCAGACTAGATCGAACCATCCAAGGAAGAAATGATGTGTGGTGAGATGCCTCCAAGTGATGCCAAGTGATTTCTATTTATATGTGGATTTGGTGGATGAATTTCCTCTTCCAGGCCGATTTGAACATCTTCTGTTGTCATGGTTCCTCATTAAAAATAATATTTTTCTAAGTGCAAATTAAATTCTTCTGAGGGCTAGTAGGGTCTCCAGAGGGTGAGAGGGGCTTACCCAAGGAGGTAATTTCCCCTTGATCTGCCAATTTTCAACACTTAATGTAAGGGGATATTCCCCACATCCTCAAGCATCAAATCAGTACAACAACTTGTGCATGGAGTGAAGAACATTGAGAGGTGCCTCTCCATTATCAAGTTGTTGACAACCACATAATTCATTATTATTGCACAACATGTTGCAAATCAATCTTTTGGATAAACCCATCTAACAATTCACATGACAATGTTGCATTTTTAACGTGTGTTAAAGCATCAAAGGATTGAAAAAACATTCCATCTCTAACAAAATGTACCAAGAAATTAATAAGTGTCGGGGGCCTACCTTTCCTATCTGTCCAACCATCAGACATCACTATGCACCAAGTGGCCTCTGATAACTTCTCTAGGTCATTCAGTCTAGTATTGATGTTGTTCTTTTCTGCTCGAATAATTGGCCTTTGCAAAATGGATTGGTTTTTTCATTGCTTAAATGGGTGTTCACTGTTGCTCTAGATAAGGCACCTTCCGAATACACTATTTGCTTCTTGCTTCTCCTTTCTTTTAGCCATTGTTTGGATGGAAGGTTTTGCTGTATGTCCAATTCTCGGAACAAAGAAAGGGGAGGTCCTCATGGAAGGTGAATTTGTGGAGTCCCTCTCACTATTTTGAGTCCTAGATATGCTTTGCTTGTGGTTCTTGACGATCTAGCCACTCCATTGGTACAAATTCAACTTTGGTAGCGATTGCCTTCTCATAAACAGCATTGTGGGTAATGTGCATAATGTCTTGGGGTTGATTTAGTTCAAATTCCAATCTCAAGTCCTTTGAGCCTAGCTGAGTGGTACCAGTATTATTGGAACTAGATTGGAGCTTGTGGAATTGGTTGGTCCAACCAGTTTGATCCACTTTGGATTTCATATGGAGAAAGCAGAATTTTAGATCCTACTCGAAATTAAGCAGACTTAACAGTTTTTAGGATTTCAGGATTGGGGGTATTGCACTGTTTCCATTGGATTTTTTCATGCACGAGGGTATGGAACTAGCATTTAATGAAGAGCACCAAGCCTCTATGTACTTTGATGTTAGTGGCATTGATTTGAACTCATCGATCATGACCCTAGTAAAAATGTACCCATCATTCATTTATTTCTTGAGTTTGCGTGTTAATCTTTTTCTATCTTATTTTAATGCTTAGAGGGGGTTATTGAGGACAATGATCCAAATATAGGCAAATTTTTTGATGATATGTGGGTATTTGTTGTAGCATGAATTTATTTGGGATGCTAGAGGCCATTTAAAGCCCATTTGTTGATGTATTTTTGGTTTAGAGATGGATTGCACTCAATGCTAGTTTGGTTATATGCATCTTTACGTGCTATATAAATGATAATTTTTGCATATTTGTGTATAAATGGTTTGGATTCATATGGATGCACATGAATATATATGTTTTTCTCCAATTTTTTTTGAATATTTTATGTAATTTTTGGTGGACTGTTTTTAGGACTGGATTTTTTTACTGGTTTTGGTCTGTTTCTCATCAGTTCCCATTTCGGTGGGTCTACTGGTTCGGTCAATGGTTCAGCTCTGTTAACATCGAGTGGTACTTCAACTGGCTAACCCTTCCAATTATGGCCTGCCCTCACAGTTTACAAGTGACTCCTTATTGGTTTGTGCCATCTGCAGGATGACCATGCTGCCAAGATGGGTCTAAAGCCTTCAGCATATTGGTAGGGCAATACTCAACTTCCAACTTAAATCTAGGGTGAAAGAAAACGTAAAATCTGAACAACAATTGCTGCTGGAAGAAAACACAGCTGGCTTGTAAAAAATGGACCTATAAATTGTTCAATGAGCAATGAAAAAGTATAATAAGAGGCAAACAGTAAGCGCTTTGAAAACCCTGCTTAAATTTAGAAAAAGACATTGCTTTGAGGGTGAAATTTGAAGAAGTACCTGGGATTTGAGAATATGAAAATCATAGGTAGATAGAAACTGATCCCTCCTCCAATGAAAGACATTTTGATGGTGGTGAGAACAATTGTTTGGCCCTCCTACGATGGATTTTTCAATGATGGTAAATGTCTTCTCTCAAATTCCCCAATAGCTGCAAAGACAAATGAGTGAAAAAAAAACAAATTTGACACTTAAGAGGATAAAAATTGATGTGGGTGATTTTTCCATTGTGGTGGGATTTTTTCCAGAAAATTGTGATTTGCTGATTTTTTTTTTTTTTTATGGTTTGGTTTTGTATTTTTTTCACTAAATTTGTTGTTTTATTATCAAAACCACAATTTTTTTGCGGACTATTGGGGTTTGGCATCGAAAAAATTCACAATGTTGTCGATTTTTTCATCTATGTTCCAAAGTATAAGATACCAAATATATGAAATTTGGTCATATATAATATATGTCAGGGTGAATATATCAAAGTGGCACTGATCGTGATACATATCTTAACCAAAATGCATAAACAAGTCTCTAAATGGCCTTGAGAGCCCAAAAAAGACACTAATCAAATGCCTACAATATACTGTCAAAATAACTATCTATTCAGATCAGCTAACAAACAGTGTGCCAAATTAGCTTCAAGCTTGTTCCAAATTAACTTACTTTGCCAGAGCTCTGAAATCTTCAAATGCTCAGAAATGATCAACGAGAAGATGCCCGCATTGTTGTTTATTCAACAATTTGGTACACAATGCTGAATAGCCAACTTAGACAATGTATCCCTGAAGCTGAATCACCTGTAGGAATGAGGTGGTTAATCACATTGCCCATACATGTCCTGTAGGCATTTTATTGTTTCTTACATGTAAGTGTTCATTTCCTATGTTTCAAATTTCAATCTTACAACGTTACAATCCGCGCAACCCACAAGATGTAGAAGGCCATGGTTGCAGTGTTTTACTCTTATAGTACTAAAATGTTGAAAACTAGGCATTTTATTGTTTTCTACATGCAAGAATTCCGTGCCTATGTTTTTGACTTACATCTCTATGATGCTGCAACCTACAATATGCTTTAGACCAAGGTTACAGTGTTTTATTTCATTTCTTGCTAAATGTTGAAAAACTGGTAAGTTTGTTAAATTGGAAAAAAGACCTAAATTTCAACTTTTGTCTTGTAGAGTCCTAGGAGTTTGAGACCATTACCAAACATCTGAAAAGTGGGTTAGATTTTTAAATTGAAATTAACATTTATTAACTTCAAGAATTCAATAATAAAAGTTAAAATCAAGAGAGATATTTTTCTTTATGCATTTTGGGTGTGGTGGGTTGGATTGATTTTAGATTGGACTGATTTGGACAAGAATCGGTATGAACTGGTCCCATTTTGCTTTTTTACTGGAGTGGGATTGGCTTTTGTTTAAATTGGAATCCACTGGTTTTGATTAACATTGCTAATCTTATCATAACTGGAATTGGAAATGAACCTACTTGAGACCCCAAAAATACAGACTACACAGGAACTGGGATATAACTGGTCAAAACATACATAAAATATTCAAATTTTGATATAAAGGTTGTGTGTTTGTGTGTGAACACCTTGGTTAGCTAGCTTGAGTGGTTGAGTTCATTGAGCTCTAGGTAGGACGTTTTGTGGTCGATCCCCCGGCTGGTTGCCTTGATTGCATGCACTGATGGGTTTACAATGGGTAATGTCCACGAAATGAGAGGAAGTGCATGGGTGTTTCCCTGTCAAGGTTTTATCAGAGAGAGATATATTTATTCATGTCAATGTAAATCGAAACCATTACACATAATACATAAAATTTTCTTTTGTATATAGCATGCAAGGGTGAATATAGTAAAATGGCATTGAGTGCAATACAAATCCAAGCCAAAATAAATAAACGTTGAGGCTCTTGATGGCCTCTAGATTCTATAATTAGTACTTTGACTAAGCTCCATGAAATATATGAATTAGTGCTTCAAATTGGTCATGTTACACACCCATTTTGGTCGAGTGCAAAAATTTATTTTTCGATAATAATAATAATGGTAGACCAGGAGGCCTTGATAAAATTTTGTGGTGTGGCAGCCAGAGAATTAAAAATTTGAATGTGGCAGATATTGATACTTGCTTGTCTTGATGCCACCACTGTATTGTCTGAACAGGTCTCAGAGCTTGGTATTGTTCAGAGCTTGGTATCTACCCAGCTAACCCTCTGGATTCTACATTCTGCATTCTTCCTCTTCACTTCTTAGGGGAAGACCCCTATAATACTGCTTGTGGAGTATTGGTACCAGGAAGCAGGAGAGTTTGTGGCTGCTAAAATTGCTCAGTTTACAGAGATATTGTGGAGCAGCAATGATTGAAATTGATGTGCTTTGAGAAGTTGTTAAGCATGATAGAAATGGCACAAGGTGTGTTCAGATGTGGAACTGGTTTGATTATCAGCATTGTTTTTGAGAAGCTTGGACCGAGTTTATATGATTTTCTAAGGAGAAACAATTATAACTTATCTTCCAGTGATATTATTCGGGAGCTTGGCAAACAATTTTGAGAGTGTGGCATATATGCATCACTTGCATTTCTTTCACTCAGATTTGAAGCCTGAAAAAGATGGAACATGTTAAATGAGATCTCGCCAAAATTAACTGCAATAAATCTTATTGATTTTGTAAGTGCTACATTTGAGGACCATAATCATAGTTGTATAATTTCTGCAAGGCATTATAAATGGATGCATACTTGTGATCTTTATGTGGAGGTAAAACTTGAGAACTACAAGGAACTAAAAAGCGCTTTGACAAGGAAACAAATCCAAAATGGAATCAAGTATTTGCATTTTCCAAAGAGAGAACCTGAGCATCATTTTTGGATGTTGTGATTAAGGATAAGGATTTTTTCAGGGATGACTTAATAGTCCATGTGATGTTCGATATTTATGAGATCTGCACAAGAATGCCTCCTAATAGTCCATTGAGAACTCAATGGTATACTTTGGAGGGCGATGATCAAAGAAAAATGAGTAATGGGGAAGACTATAATTCCTTTGCATTAGTAGCGAGGTGTTTGGATCATAACCCTGTTCCCACCGAGCGGTACAACCTTGGAAAGCATTTTGTGGTCGATGGAGAGGAGAATGAAACTAAGTTTGCAAGAAGGATTCTTCTAAGAATTTGTCTTGATGGTGGGTATCTTGTCCTTGACAAATCTAACATATTATAACAACAATCTAATGCCCACAACCAATAAGAAATCAAAAGGCTATAGGTCCCATGACAAGAGAATATCCTTTTAAAGACCAATTAGGATGTCTTGGATCAATGGAATAACAACGAAATGCAGTCATTGAAAATGCTAAAGGAAGGTAAGGTAAATGCCATGAGGATAGACCGTAATACAAGTAACTAGAGACGAACTTGCCCTACAAACCCTCATCTTGTAACAACATATAAATTAGAGGAGAGTGTTGGAAACAAGTCTTGGCTGAAGTTATAGAACAATTCTACACAAGGTCAACACATGAATATGGAGTAGATCAATATATATATATATATATATATATTTGGATGCTTATCAAAATTTTGGATTTCGAGTGACCTATATTGAAAGATCTAGGGCTGAACTTCACACAAATGATGAAAGTCAATACGAGATAAATTGATCAATTGGAGTTGACTTGTGTTGAATACTGATATTAGAGCCGATCATTTTTTCGATGGTCTTTATTTCAAAACGATGCCACCTTTACATGTGCTAGTTGGAGTTTGCAAGAAATAAGTCTATTATTTAAAGGGCAAGCCTTTGGTTTGAATCCCCACATGTTCAGCATTGGAAGGTGTTTTGGAGGATTGCATGCTTTATCTTGCAACCTACATGTCCATATTTGAGAGGTTTCACTTGCATGTTTGGAAGTTGATGGTATGGTTTTGAGACCCATAGAACGACCCACTAATGCTAAAGATGGAATGGAGTTGTCCACTTTGGATGCTCATGTGTCAACTTTGGAAGACACTTGGCAGTTCGAAATACACCTGTGTGGATCGAGACCACGCTTGGAAGGATCATCAAGTTTGTGTTTTGAAGAGCTAGCAAGTTCAAGGGCCTTTGGAGGTTGGACGCTGCACCAAAACCCCCCTCTACCGCTCATATATGTTGATGGACCACTTTTGTGGGCTTATGCCCCTTAATTTTTGTACACATGGCATAAATGCCTCTGGATTGTATTATTGAAAATTATTTAATTGTTTAAGAGGGGATTTTAACTTAGAAATTAATATATTTTTGTAAGGGAAGTTGAGCAACTTCTCTATAATTAGAGGTGCACTTCCTCTTAGTTTCTCATGGTTGGATTTAGGGAAGAAATCCCTAGTCAAGTTTGAATTTTTTGTAATTTTTCTCTTTTATAACTTGGTTATGAATGGATGTTGAGTGACTTTCTTGGGGACTTTGCTGATGCGTGTCTTTGATCTCTTTTCATGGATGGTTATGGTGAAGCTTCGATGAATGCATGATAAATCTAGTAGGTTAACTCTTTTTATCTTGGTTTTATGTTTTATTGGATCCTTGAATCATGTATCAAGCATGTTAGCATGGTACTCATTTCATGATCCTTGTTAAAGTAACCATTCTTCCAAGTCTTTGGGGATGTAGCATGTTAGCTTCTCCATTAATCTGTTTCTAGAAATTGAGAACCTCGATTCAAACCCTAGGATAAGTAGGTTAACTTAACCTAGTCCTTTCGAATATTGTATCTAATACATTCTCCTCAAGTTTGTTGTTCCTTGACCCTATATGCTCCAAAAAATAAATTGACAAGCTAAGGCATTGATATTCTATCCTCCCATCATGTTATCCTTTGCAAAAATCCTTCAAATTAGTTTGTTAGGGTTTTAATCTCCTTGTATTTCGTAGTTATGTGTATTTGGGTTTCTTTCCTTTTGAACTTAAACCTTGAAATTACATTGAAGAACCCTAGCAACCTTATCTTACACCTTAAGCTTTGATTGCCCAAATCCTTTGATTGGTGGTATTTGAATTTTGAAGTAGAAGACTTAGGGGGCTTTTGAATTGGTTTTATTGAGCCACTAGATCCCTAAGATATACTAAGGTGAATTCCCCTCGAGTTGAAGGAGCGTTGGTGAGAAGCAAGAGGAAGGTTGGTGAGGTGACAGTGGCCCCTCGTCAAGGACAATGGGTCTTGCACTTTAGCTTTTGGACTTTGTCTCAAGAAGTGTGAGATTTTGTTGTAATAGGCCAAAAGGTCAAGAATTGTAATCAACTCTCCAAGTCAACACTGATTCAAGAAGAGGTGACCTTTATACGCTGATCCATCCTGCTACTAAATACTGTGGGCCACTTTAACAAGGTATTGATCCATGAGGTGGACTCCTCAATGATCCTACCCAACTATAGCGCTCTGGGCTACAATACAAAGTCACCCCACCTCACCCCTGAAGGTATATCGACGAATACAACGAAGTTTTTCTCCAACCTAGAGGAAAGCCTGTCGATCTCTGTTTAAGTTGTCTGCTTGTCCTCCTTGTCCTTCTTCCGGAGAGGACACTGGGTACTGTAGTGACCGAGCTCACTGGACCTGAAGCACTTGACTTTTGACATGTCCTTCTTCTTTCTCTGCTCCCTCTACCCCTAACTGGGATCTTTAGATGTGAGGGTCACATTCTCCTCCTCCTTCACCATCTTCGATCCCTTGCTACTGCTGATGATGGAGCTCTTTCACAGAGCTCGTCTCAACTCCTCTTGCTGCAAATTATCCCACATTCTATCCCAGTCTGGTAGCCTATCTCTGCCCAATATACTTTGGACAAAGACTTGCCAATCCTCTGAGATGTTATTGAGTGCCAATCGCACTAGCTCCTTGGGCTGAGGCATTGCCCCAATAGTTGATAGATGGTCCCGGACCTCTTGAATCCTGGTAAAGAAGGGGTCTATGCCTTCCCCTTTCTGCATCTGGATGAGTCTCTGCTTCTCCTCTAGGTATATCTTCCGTTGCTCGGAAGTACCCTGGTGCAACGTGGATAGAGCATCCCACGTATTTTTGGTAGTATCTTTGCCAGCTATATGTGGGACAACATGATCCCTGACTCTATCTCGGATTAACCGCTTCTCCCACGCCATCTCTTTCTTGTATTCTTTTTGCTGACTTGCATCCTGAGGAATTGCCACTACTGCATCAATGTGGGCTTTAAGGCCATATTCATCTAGAAGGAAGGATATCCTAGCCTTCCTGTTAATTTTAGGCATGTTCTATGTTGAGGGAAAATTTACTTCAATTTTCGATATTAGCTCAATATCAATTCCAGATTAGCAATAAAAAATTGCATGATAGTAAAATGCAGATAGAACATAAACATAAATCACAGAAAACAAGCCAAGACAAGAGGACATAAGATGTGGCGCCAACCAGGGACAAACCTCAATGTGGGGAAACCCTTGATCAATTCTTCTTATGTTCTTCAGCAGTTCAACAAAGAGAGAGAGATAATACATATACATCAGAACTCAACATTTTGACTTGTCAAAATAAGAGCAGAGATCTTCTCCAAGAAGATGACACATGAGGTAGTAGATTTGAACACAGCTGATTCCATCACTGTGCTGCACTCATCATACTGCATCTATCACCATGTTGCATCTAGCTAGCTGTCTAATCCTAAATGAACCCATGATTACATCTCTGTCCATCTCATATTGGAACATCACCATACAACCCTCTAATAGTTTGAGATCTCAATAGTATTATGCACAACAACTCCATACATAATGCTAATGATATGAGTCCTTAAATATCCATACGAGATTGATTGAGATGTTATGGCTTGCGGCCTAACACACAGTGTTCAGGCAACATATTCATTTTGCTTGTCCCTTCACACAGTGACCCAGTCGGCCTACAAACAACAACGCCATAGCTCCTCCTCATTGGATACTTATGCATAGCATATCATACCAAAACATAACCATGCTGTCACCTACAACAACAACGGCTAGGTGACTGTGCAAGACTTCTTTCTAGACAACAACCTTATGACCATCCTTCTGAAGCAGTTGATCATCTTCTAGCTATGAAACAATGTGGAAGGGCTACCTAAAACAATCCTCCTCAACTGTGTATTGAGGCCTTTAATCACTGTGTATTAAAGACACCTTATTACAACGAATAAGGGATTCTTTGAATCACCCTTCTCTGCATATAAAGGTCACCTCTTCTTAACAACGTTTAGGCCTTATGGTTGTGCCTTGATCTTGTTGAGAACAACAAATAGGGCCTCTCCCTTTAGCCCTGCGTTTAGATGTTTGAGGGCTTCCTTATGACAACGTAATTCATCTCTCTTTTGCCTGCGACTAGATCTCCTCACTGTTCTCCCAACATATAGAATCCTTCTCCTAGAGTCTCCATTATGACAGTATGTTTGGACCTTTGAAGATTGCGAATTAGGAGCTGCATAGACACCAGATCATGGCTCTCTTCTTACTATGTTTGAGGGTCTCTTGAGACAACAAATTAGGGTCCCTTCATGACCTGCAACTAGGGCATTAGGGATAGCGTATGAGGGCTTTTATCTTCAACTATGTTAAGGCCTATTTTATTGCGGCTAGGGCTCCCTTTAGGACTCCTTAGATTCTGTTGAAGCTCCCTTAAACCAGAGATCCTTTTCTTGGCTGCGTTGATGGCTTATACTTCACTGCCCTTCTTGATTACGAGTAGGGCACGTCCAAGACTCCTTTAGGGCTGCGTAGAAGACATCTCCTCTTAGGGCAGCGCATCATCCTAAGATCTCTCCTCCCACCAAAACCCAAAGACAAGTGGAGAGGGAGAGATCACAAGAGCTGTGTACCAAATGACTTGCAAGCCACCTCTTTTTATAGCAAAATGTTGAGGATAGATGGGGGTAATTTGGTTGTTGGCCGACCTTGATGAGTAGACCCATAACACAAATAAAGTCATATCTCGATGAATACATATCGGAATCAGATGATCTTTAGATCAATCCTACACCTCTTGGTGAGGGGAATCCACGAAAAATATCAATTGCCATAAATAAGATGACCCACATGGAGTTTGGCCATAGTTGCCAATTTTAACACTTCTAGATGACATTGTTGGAAGCTCCATCCAACCCATCCTGATCACGAAACCTTGCAGTGGCCATCTTAAAGAACTGTCGAAAAATCCCTCTTTCCTTCTGCTTGGCTGCTATTGTGCTACTCGTACTCCCTTCTGGAGTGAGAAGATCTGCTCGCAACTACTGCCAATCTGCAAGGATAAATCAAATTTCTTGAGACTAGAAGTGCCCTGAGAGAAATGTTCGCTTTGTTGTGTGTGCTTTTCTCTTGCACCCAATGCGTATTTTGCTTCTGCAACTTGCAGCAAAACCCTTTGCGTCTAACCAGGAATCTTCTCAGCGAAAATCTGAGCTGCAGCTGCTCCCTTTGACTGCTGGAATCACTTACCGAGGCAATTTAACTTTTGTGCAACCTTGCAACTAAAAATTGTATTTTCTACCTAGCGATTCGGCTTGCTTGTTTGAGCATTGCGCTGCCTCTAGGAATTCCCTTCTTCTTGCTTCCTCTCTGATCAAATGCACTCTTATACCATGTGAAAATTCCAAATTGGAATCCTATTGCAGCAACTGGTATTATTTCTCCTAATTGTTAATTAATTTAACAATTTATCTGCTATGACAAATATCGAAATAAACACATTGCAACCTTCACAAATAAAATACTGCGAAGAAATAATGTGCTGGAAACTGAGAAATGCTAGCGCACATAAAATTAACACAATTATGTTTAGACAAAAGTTCTCGGAAAAACCCAACTTGGGAAAACCAGTGCAACAGTTGCGGGTTTTATTATTATGTAGCAGTGAGAAATCCAGAGTTCAACCAAATGCTGAAATTTGGAAATCCTATAGAGAAAAATACTAGCAAAATTGTAGTGAGGAATTTTCTCACCGCACAGGCAATCTCGGCACAACTTGCCTTCAGAAACTCAGTCCTATCATCTATGACCCTCTGCGCTGCTCTACACAATCAAGCCTCTAACTGGTCTTTGATGAAGTTGTTCTGCCCTCTGCTGGCTGAGAAAATGCTTCTCCGACAGTCTGGGACTCCATCTAGGCCCTGGAATTAAAGACATCTTTCCCTCCCAGCAAATCAAACTTGCCTCTAGAAGTTGTTGCGTTGACCTCGTGTCAGCTTCTCTGTGGATCTTTTGCTACTCTGCAAATGCACTCACTGGATCTGGAATACTTCCTCCAGCCTCACTGTCTCTGCCTCTCACACTGCTTCGATCTCTAGCTCTCTCCGACAATTGATTGCCGCTACTCTGGAAATCATCTGCCAAGAAATCGAATTGCTCAAGTGCCTTGTCCATTGCCACATCGACCTCCTCTTATAATCCACTATTGGGGCACCAACGACCAAGATTAAAACATAATCTATGGCTAGGATCATCTCTGGATCGTTCTGTGTGAGTTTCCAGATGATTCTCGCCTTGACTTAATTAATACTTATTAATTAACCATATTCCCTAAGTTAGGAAATATTTAAGAACTTGTTAATAATCTAATTAAGTCATTTCTAGGCAGAATTTACAAAAACGATTTCTGAGTTTTGGAGATGTCTTGTATTCTAGCCTCTCTACCAAATTTTGTGGCTAGAACACATCCGATGCTACAAAAACTAACAGATAATAACCCAAATATCCATCTCAATATAAATTTCTTCAATTTTCAGTGTTAAAGTGCTGACTACTAGATTTTGGCTGAGCTACAATTTTTTTGAAATTAATCTGCCTTTAGAGTTGGTAAATGTATAGAGGTATTTGAAAAGTTTTATTCTACACAACTTGAACATCAGAAACTTACGTGGATATATTCTTTGGGAATGTGTGATACTGTCGGTTGGTTTGAATTGAAGCCACTAACAGAAATGATAGTTGCAACTTATCAAGCATCCATGTCGCTATTGTTTAATAACTCTGCAAAGTGGAGTTATTTAGACATCAAATTTCAATTGTATTTGCCAGATGCAGGTCTCGTTGCAGTCTTAAATACACTTGCCCTCAACAAAAGAACAATTACTGCAGCTGACTATTTTGAATTCAACTACAAATTTAGATCCAGAAAAAGGAGGATTCAAATTCCACTAACAAAGGTTGTTGAAGAGAAAAAAGTCACTAAGCATGTTGAGAACAAGCGATGCCATGTACTTGATGCCTACATAGTTTGTGTCATGAAGAATAATGCATTGAGCAATTGCACAACAGATGCAAGCCACACATTAACTCAATACATAAGTGGATTGAGGATTTGGTTTCAATGGATTTCATTGAATGGGACCATATAACTGCCCTCAGGGCCGACCTCATGATCCATGCACATTTTAATAAATTTTGTGCTTAAACACATTTGGACCCACATGTGGAATTTTATTATTCAGTTGGGACACCTTGACCATCACTTTGGGGCTTCATCTTTGAGAGGGCATATTTTCTCAACCAAGAGGACCCATGTGCCGTACAACCTATTGTTGGAAATGGCATGACGAGTACAATCAAATAATGATGGTCTTTCTTGCAAATTCCCATTCATTTACCTCATCAAATGTGGGGCATCTTGATCATTGAGCAGCGGCTTCTAAACTTTTGTGCTTCTTTCTCTTTCGAGGCTTCTTGCCCATTGGAACTTCCAGTTAGTGCAATCCATTGACGTATATTAGAGGTGTTCTTGATAAGTCATTCATGACATGACTTTCCCTCTTTACTTCTCTACTTCCAAAGAAGATGCACTCTTTATGCTGATCACCAATGGCAATGGCTTCCTTTGACATCAGTGACAACACTATTCAACAGTAGTCTTCCAAAATAAGGGGGGGAATTCATATTAGGGACCTTAGGGATAAGGTAATGCGCAATAATGGAGAGGAAATCACCATGTCATAGCCCAGTCAGTGCCCAATTATTGCCACATGTCATCCTAGGTGCCAATCCCCGCTAAAAGTAGATAATAATCCTGTTGGGTTTATGTTATATTCTTTACACAACTATCCCAACCACAATTTTTGGGTGGTTTTTTGGGACCATTTTTGGTGGTTTTCAACACGGTTTTCACTTTTAGTGGTTTTGTGGTCCATGGTGGTTCCGCCCTTGGTTTTGTAATGCCGGTTAAGGAACTAGGGTTGTATTATAGTTTAGGTTAAATGGATTGGTGGATTATGGATGCTGCGGGATATACATATTGTATTGTAGCATTGTAAAGAGAACATATACTGGAAATTTTTCTGTTTTCTCGGTTTGGGTTTCCATTGTAAAATATGTGTGTTAATGTGTGTGTCATTGCATAATTTCTATTTATTAAGAACCTCTTTGCAACAATTAACTGTACAGGGTTAAAATCTACAGATCCCAATTGGTAGGGAATGTTTAGTATTGAATGAAAAGTGGTCATATGTGCCCCTAATGATGTATGGAAGAGGGTCAAATGATGGCCTAAGTGAGGTCGTGACGAACACCTGTGTGCAATGAACCCCAACAGAGAATGTCTACATGTCTCAATCAGATCATCATAACATTTACCTTGGGGAGTGTATTCAAACATTTTATAACTTCAAGTTTCAACCTAGCCCATTGTGTCATGGATGAATCGAGGGCTCCTTAGATCTAGGCTGTTTTGATCAACAATAGAACTGGGGTATGTAGTCTTCTCCAAATGTGGGAACACTCCCATTATTGCTTGATTTATGACCTGTTTTTATTTCACTGTCTTTTAGGTAAGGTGTTCATCAATATCACAATGGAACCTGGTTTGTGGATCTGGAGGTCCATTTTGTCATCTTCTGTTTGATGATAGGACAGTCTGTAGGATCTGCCAACAAATCGATTTGTGATGTGTGCTCCACTTGTCACTTCCCTGCTGCATTCCGTAGCTGATTTGGTGCTGTAAAACTTGCAAAAACTTCTGCTCTTGAAGATAATCAAATTTGTAATAAACTCTGCTCTAAATGTGTCTTATTTGAATTTTTAGTGCTGGAGCAGGATGGAATAGTGCCTGGTTGATTGCTGGCTGCTTCATTCTGGTGGAAATCTGAGCTGGTGTATTCATGACCACCATGAGATATTTGAAGACCTAATCCATTTCTGACTGCCCTATCTATTCTTGACATTTTGGTAGATGTTTCTGGATATCATGGAGAGTTCCATAAATAAGAAGTGGCTTGCTGAAGATTTCCTTTGGCTGAAGCTGTTTTCAGCCATCCTAAAGAATGTCTACATGTCTCAATCAGATCATCATAACATTTACCTTGGGGAGTGTATTCAAACATTTTATAACTTCAAGTTTCAACCTAGCCCATTGTGTCATGGATGAATCGAGGGCTCCTTAGATCTAGGCTGTTTTGATCAACAATAGAACTGGGGTATGTAGTCTTCTCCAAATGTGGGAACACTCCCATTATTGCTTGATTTATGACCTGTTTTTATTTCACTGTCTTTTAGGTAAGGTGTTCATCAATATCACAATGGAACCTGGTTTGTGGATCTGGAGGTCCATTTTGTCATCTTCTGTTTGATGATAGGACAGTCTGTAGGATCTGCCAACAAATCGATTTGTGATGTGTGCTCCACTTGTCACTTCCCTGCTGCATTCCGTAGCTGATTTGGTGCTGTAAAACTTGCAAAAACTTCTGCTCTTGAAGAGAATCAAATTTGTAATAAACTCTGCTCTAAATGTGTCTTATTTGAATTTTTAGTGCTGGAGCAGGATGGAATAGTGCCTGGTTGATTGCTGGCTGCTTCATTCTGGTGGAAATCTGAGCTGGTGTATTCATGACCACCATGAGATATTTGAAGACCTAATCCATTTCTGACTGCCCTATCTATTCTTGCCATTTTGGTAGATGTTTCTGGATATCATGGAGAGTTCCATAAATAAGAAGTGGCTTGCTGAAGATTTCCTTTGGCTGAAGCTGTTTTCAGCCATCCTAAAGTCTGCTCTGGAATATGTTATTTGATAGACTCTAGTAATCTCGGTGTACCCTGATAGACAAATTTGCAGAAGGCATGGTCACCTGCTTCCAATCTGCAGGGTTTTCAATGTCACAGAAACAAATAGGACAAGCATTCTCATTTTCATCCGTTTCTTTTATCATATAATTGTGAATCCCTAGTCAGCATGCAACATCAGCACACTGCAAAACTAATTCACTTCCAGCTGAAAGTCACCATGAGCACAAGGCTGGTGCTGTTGGATTTTTTTTTTTTCAAACACTCAAAAATGCAAGTGCATTTTGAGAGCTAACATGATCAATAGTTGCAAATCCAACATGCCATTGATCAGATATTGATTATAATCAACAGTCGTTTGTTGAATGTGCAGTTAATAAAATGTTGACTGAATTTTGATATCCATTATTTACTGGCACATGTTTAAAAAAATCAATACCCATTCTTTATTTGGATGCAGTAAAGTTGGAAAGATTGGTCCAATTTTAATTGGGGAATTGATTTGATAATTAGATGTTGACAAATACATGAAAGCAAAATTGTTGGAATTACAATATTTTTGACACATACAACTAAACAAGAGGATTTAAAAGATTCCTTCTACCACGTGTTGAGTTTTCATTTGGGTAGGCATCATAAACATCGCATAATCACTTCATAAGAACATATACAGGCTCCATCATGGTCCTATTCTTTTGAACCCTTCTTAATGCTGCTGATCCAAGCTGATCTAAGTTGGGGGAAACTCCTCATAAGATTATTCTTTTCACTCCTTTTGGATCTCCAGAGTATCTTTATTGAGGACCTATAGGAAACAGTTGATGGAGATGTCATCTTTGGAGCCAGTCATTGCAATTGATGGATCCATTATTGTTTTGTATCTTTCGGACATATTATGATTTTCACACCGCTGGCTGATGAACTAGTTTATCAAGTGTCAACAAATATGACAGATTCATTCTTGAATAGGTTGGGATGTTGGGGTAAGGTTCTTTTTATGGAGGTGATCTAAGTTGAGGGAAACTCGTTACAACCTAACTATTCTTTTTGCTGCTTCTGCATCTCCCGAGTACCTTGACTGAGGACCTATATAGGAAGCAGTTGATGGGGATGGCATCTTGGGAACCACTGTCATTGCCATTGACAAATCCGGTTATTATTTTGAATCTTTCTGACATATTTTGATTTTTACACTGCTGGCTGATGATCTAGTTTATGTAGTTTCAACATATGACAAATTCATTCTTGAATGCATATGCTCTCATCTATATTGGGATCTTGTCTTGACTCTTGAATTTGGGATGTTGTCACTTAATGAAAGTTATTAATTGGGTACTAGTATTAAATGTTGTTTTATGTTTAAAGAATTAAATTTTTTACTTCTATTTTCTTTTGTCACACACACATACATATGATGCATCATGCACATGCAACCTGACAATGGCAGTTTTAAAAGATTGCATCCCGGTACATCCCACAGCTGCCCTTGGGAACACAGGCATCCTTGAATCATTCTGATTAGTGTTAGAAATTATTTAAATCCTTGTTGCTTTACTTCTGCATGTATGAATCTTATGAGAATTTCTCTGTTGTTTTTGTTTGTATTTTCAATTTTACAGCGTAGGACAGCTCAGGAAATGCTCTTATACAAGGATGAACAGTTACGTGAAGCACAGGCCTGGGCAGCACGAATACAGGAACTAGATGCTATGCGTTTAAGCAGCAGTCATACATTACAAGTAGAGCTAAGAGACCGTACTGATCAGTTCAATCAATTGTGGCTAGGTTGCCAAAGACAGGTTGGTTTAGAAAACAACTTGCAATATATATATATATATTTTTTCTTTTTTTAATATCTGTAGTACATTGTCATTATCTTATCTGTAATATATTTTCAGCAGAAAATAATGATCACGAGTACGAAAGTAGGAAGCAAGACCATTTTTGAAGTACCTGTTATTCCTTAGAATCAACATAGTTCTGCAATAATGCATTTTCTTTCTTTTCTATGGAAAATGTCGTCGGAAAACCCTGCAGGAACTTCTTCAAGTTCTATGAACGCTACCCAGGATAAATGCCACTTGGGTACAAGATATACTCCTAACCAAAGGGGATTCTAGCAGATTTGAACCCACGACCTTTCAGTCTCTGCCTTGAAACTGATTGCTTCAAACAGATTGAGCAAAGCCATCGGGATATATAATGCAGAGTCTAATCACCATACATTTTATTTAATATATAGGGTTCCGAGAGGGTGGTATGGATAAGAGACTTTCAAGTTTGCTGCTAACTTATTTTTCTGATTGGTTTTTGCTATGTGCTTAGCTGGCAGATGCAGAAAGATACTATTTACAAACTATTCAGCATTTGCAACTTCAGCTGGCTGAGGCAAGAGAACAGAGTCAAGTTTGCAAGGAAAACACTGCTCATAATCAGATTGATGCCAAAGAAAAGAAACATTCATATTCAGAAAACAAAGGAGGTAGCCAGTATGACGTCAATGGAGATATGGCTTCAAAGGTTAGTAAAAATGGGAGTTCCATGGTAATGAACCAAGCTAAGGCGGGAATGATACCAAATGGCAGTGTAGATGGTGCTGTGCCTCTTGTTCTGCTTCGTGATATGCCTGCAAAGGTAAGGTTCAGTAAGTCAAAAAGCTAATTTTTAATTTTTTCTTTATGTTATAATACCTGATCTGTTTAGCTGAAAGGTGAAGGTTCGAGTTAAAGATCAGTAGTCTGAATCTTCTCTTTAAAATCTGCTGTGATTCTTATGGGAGTCATGTATCTTCTGCTCCAAGTAATCTGAACTTTGTAGTCAAAACTGCTCAGCATGATCTGATGCAATGAGTCTCTGTTTTGAGATGCAAGCATCCTGATTATCATCCTAAATGCTTTTCATGAATAAAGTTTATTATTTAAATAACAGATAATATTGTTTTAGCCATTAAGGGATAGTTCAATTGGTTGAGTCCCCGTCATTAAAGCACCTTTGCTATTGAGAGGTTGTGGGTTCAATTATTGTTAATTTTCCTTGAAACTCTGCAACTATTTGGATGAATTACTGAAAACAAGGCAACTGAAAACTGAAACCAAATTTACTTTCGCCAAGATACAAAGTTTCTTAATAATCTATAAGCAGCGGAAAAACACCAGAGATGAAAACACATGCACACAAAATTGACACGCCTGTTTTACCCAGGAAACCCAAAAGGAAAAACCTGCTTTCTTTGTTGTGGTATTTTATTGATTGTTCTTGAGCAATTGGATTTATTACAGAGCAATTCGTCCCAGAGAAAGCAGTAGGCTTCTCCTTACTAATCTCAACTTCTACAGTTGATTTCGACCTTGCACACAACTGTTCCCCTGCGGAATAGCCTTGACCTGCTTTTCAAATCTTGATCCCCTTGCTCCTATTTCCTTGCGCACAAGGGCTCCTATTTCCTTGCGTACTTCTGGCCCTATTTCCTAGCACACAAGTGGCCCTATTTCCTAGTGCACAAGAGTTCGTAAATCTATGCGCACTTGTTCCTCTCAAGAATGATCGATCTTGTGCCTTCGTCCTTTCTCTTTATAGATAGAATTCGAACATGCAAGGAGGCCTAGTTTGATTAGCAGTTCACTCGAGTTTCCTTCAGTTGTGATTGCGAGTTAACTGAGAACTCAACTCTTTCTCTCTCCAATAAACACTAAAGTCTGAACACGCTCTAACTGAACTTGTCACTGCCACCTCGTCCTGTAGTATAACTGAAGAACACTCCACATAACTGAAGCTCCAACACTATGCATGCAAACTTGATAACCATTCCAGTAAATTGGAAATCAACTCATCGTAAGTGAAGTCTTATCTCGTGAACTCGTATGCATGCTAGAGAAAGACAAATTCATGGTCTTCATTAGCTAAGGCACAAGTCAGAATACCTTCCATCACTACATTTTCAACAATTCTCTCAACACCCTTGGGTTCAAGCTCCATGGTCAACATCAAGAGGAAATATTGTTGTTGGTGGGGGGGGGGGGGGGGGGTGTTTGTATAGAGGAGTGAGAGATTTTATTAAATGCCCACGTAACCAAAATGGTCTATGGAATGGGATGTTACATTAGTAATAGGCTATACCTTGTCATCAAGGGAAAAACACGAAGTGCTGCCAAGATACAGCTAAGGTATGATCGAAGAGGAGGGGCTATCCTAAGTATGTTGCTAAATAGAGTTATTATGTGGCTGATCCTTGGGGTGTGTCATTTGCTTTGGCCGTTTCCCTCGACATTTTACTCTTAGGTGCATCATTCTTGAGTCTTTACACGTGGTGTCTTAAGTTGCCTTCCTTGAAATGCTGCTGTCCAACTGATTCCCTCTAGTCTTGAGCTTTGTTTTATGTGTTTGTATGCTTAACCTTGGAGTTGAAAACCCTGTTTGATCTCTGCCTTCTTTGAATCACAAAGTTGGCAGATCCTCTTTTCCCATTCTACATTAGGAAATGGTTTCCTTCCACCTTGCCATATCACAACATAACCCATTAGGAACTTGGCGTAGTGGATCTAGCTCGTGTTTTTCTTTCCAAGGGAAATTCAGTTTCAGAACTCAAGTAGTTTTGGATCTGTATTTTGCCTATGGGATTGAACTGATCAATGTAATACTGCTGTTGTATTTGCTTATTGTGAAACTCCGGGGAGCTCTTTTTTGCTATTTCGATCAGTGATGCGGTGCCCTCTTTGTACGAAAGGTGTTTGGGCACAAATCTCAGTCTTTATAGGCCTTTCCTTGATAGGAGGTCCTCATGAGTATCATTTCTTATTTCTTCATTGCCTTGTTGGATTGGAGCAACAAGTGAGAATAGGGATCTTAGATTCTCTAGAATGTAATTGAGGCCTTATGACTGTTAAATTTTGCAGATTTAAAATTTAATTTCTGGGATCATAAACCATAGAAGATAGTCAATGAACAACAAGACACAAGATTTGCTCCAAGACCAAGGAACAACCCCCCTTATGGGGGAAGACCCTTTTTTAAAAATGCTCTTCTATTAGATCATCTTCAAATGTTCAACAAAGATACATAATCAGAGTACAAACCCCTTTTACAATTAACAATAGTAGCGACCCTTTTTAATATGATAGCTTCAGAATACCACCACAAGCCTCCAAAGGCTTCCAAAACAAGAGTAGTAGACACAAGTGTGTGAACAAACAACACAAGTACGAGAGCTAAATACTGAGAGAAATATTCTCCAAATGCAAGATCAGAATGCCTACTGAAGCGAGGGCAATATACCAGCAATCAAACTCTGGTGCAAAAGCAATATCAAGAGTAGAATATCTCTGGAGCGAGATCAATACAAGATCTAAATAGTTCTAGTGTGAGAGCAATACCGACTGCAATAATACTTCCCTGGAGCAAGAGCATTAACAACAACAAATAACAAAAGCAGAAACCACTGGTGCGAGAGCTGAATGAGAGTTCGGAGATCTGTCAATAGATCTGCCAAACGATAGATATCCCAGACAATAGATTTACCAATGATGATAAGGGATCTGCAAATTTGCAGTAGATCTGCTACTGATAATAAGAGATCTGCAAATTTGCAATAGATCTGCTACTGATAATAAGAGATCGGCTATTGATAATAAGAGATATAATAAGAGATTTGCCAATTATGATAAGAGATTTGCAAATATGCAATAAATCTGCTAGTGATAATAAGAGAGATAAATTACTAATGCGAGGGCTTGATCATCGATGCAAGAGGTAGATCACTAAAGCGAGAGAGAGAGAGAACTCGATGTGTTGCAGACTATGAAACCGGATTCGTCCTATAGGCCCCACGAATCCCGAATCCATCGTGTCCGACACGATTCTCTCGAGATTTGTGTCCAAAAACCATGACACGTCGTGTCCTATTTTGACACGTCGAATCCGATTGCGTGTCACGATTTTGGCAACGTGTCTTGTTTTCCAGGACTCGTTAGGTGGCAAAAGTGACCTGCGCGGGTATGAAAAGGCCGCATTTGGTCATTATAGCCACACATATTTTCATTTGGCAAGCGTTTTGGCAGCTTAATGATCTAGACCCTAATATTGATATGCTATTCATGGTAATGTTAAATTCTTCAAGTAAAAGTGACATTTTCCTTGATCTTCATTTTCATCCTTCTACTTAAATTTTTAACATTACCATGAAATGACTCAGGATGTTTGAGAGTGGTTCCGGCCTCATTGGATTTCATATGGAGAAAGTAGAATTTTAGATTTCATTCAAAATCCAGTAGACTTATCAGTTTTTCAGGATTTTAGGATTGGGGGATTACAATGTTTCCATTGAATTTTGTCATGTATTAGGGTATGGAACTTGTATAATCAAGAGCACCAATCCCTCTATGTACCTTGATGTTAGTGACATTGGTTGTCAAACTCTTGTATCATGACCCTCCTAAAAATGTACGCATCACTCAAACAAAATCTTGACTTGACATGTTATGCTTGTTCTATCTTATGTTAATGCTTAAAGGGTGATATTAATGACAAAGATCCCTATACAGATACAGAGGTAATGACAAAGATATCTCTAGATATTAATGCTTAGAGGGTGATATTAATGACAAAGATCCTGATTTTCCAACAAGACTAAAAAATTAGACATTTCTCGTGGTGGCAAGAGGGCCAAGCATAAGAAATAGATAATAGATTGACATGTATTTGAATTTTGTATGTACTATGCATGCTAATAGCTATAGATGAAGATCTATATTTGAAATCAATAAATTTGTATCATTAATTAAAATTTGTGTAAGAAATATCTAAATTTTAATATATATATATATATATATTTTAATAAAATAATATATAACGAATCCTACGTGTCCTGTTCCGGGGGGTCAATGTGTCCGAATCCAACACCATGAATCCTGAATCCCCGTGTCAGGTGACTTAGGTTGCAGATGAATGCTTCTTTTCAATATATAGAAATCTTTGAGGAAAAATTGCTTCCTCAAATTTCGTGTTTTGGAAGTTCCTAGAGTAATCCATTCGAATTAGATAACTTGAGGGATTTTATTTTGCATGTGTCTAGTTGAATCACTTAAGTGATTTTATGTTAAAATTGGCAACTAGGGCCAAACTCCATGTGGGTCACCTTATCTATGACAACTGATGTTTTTCTTGGATCCCTCTCATCGAGAGGTGTACGATTGATCTAAAGATCATCTGAATCCAATAAGTATTCATGGAGTTATGAATTTATTTGTGTTATAAGACAATTCGCCAAGGTCGACCAACAACCAAATAACCCTCACATGTGCTCAACGTTTTAGTATAAAAGGAGATGACTTGAGAGTCATTTCACACACACTTCTCTCTTGATTACTCTCCACTTGCCTTGGGTTTTAGTGGAAGAGAAATCTAGGAGTGGAAGCCCTGGATGTTGGAGGAAAGGAGGCTGCCCTAGCCGCAACAAAGAAGACAAGCCCACAAAGCTATGGAAGGGATCTATGTTGACCTAAAGGAGAGCTCATGGAAGAAGTTTAACGCAGTTATGGAGGAGGCCTTAACAAGCCCTAGCCACAGTTCTAAAGCAGCCCTAATGCTGTCCTAAACAAGCCCTAGACGCAGTCCTAGCACAACCCTAGTAACCTAGAGGATGTAGTCAAGAAGGGTTATGACATGCCCTAGCCGCAACATATGGAAACATGAACATCGTGTTAAAGGATTATTTCAGGGTCATTTTTAGGGTGACAGAGCTACTGTTAGGAGCATTGAGGAGCTGGGCTAGAAAGCCGCAATACTGAGACTACTTCAGCAAAGGAGAGGGGACGATAAGGTCACCTTTGTGACTGATGGCATAGCGAAGTTACCTTCCTGCTGGTCGCAAAGGAAAGGAGCTCGGATTTGCTCCTTGAGGACTGTTTGAAGAGGCAACAAGGTCTGTGTGAAGGCCGCCCTCATAGAAGGCTGTTTTGGGCTAGAAAACCTAGGAGAATCCTCCTTGTGATAGGTTGAGTAAGGGATCTTAAGTCGCAGGCCTGTGAGTGTTGGTTTGGGGGTCAAACAACCCTATACATGGAGCTGTAGGTGCCTTCTCAAACAACGAGGTCACTTACCTTGCAAAGAAAGGAAGGCTGCATAATTTAAGGTGGGTTTTGGCATGATCATTAGGTTGTTGTAGGTTACAGGAGGATGCCCTAACCAGTGACCAAAACTCTGCCCATGAACAACAGTATGGCAAACATGGAATAGCAACAACAATGCTAGCAGCAATGGCATAGTGCAATGATGGCACAAATGGGATAACAAGTTGTGATGGGACAACAACAATACAAATGGGACAACAAGGCTATGATGCTTGGTGGAGCAAGCAAATGGGACAACAGTGGCTAGCATGGTGCAACAATGGCACATGGAACAACTGTGGTAGCATGGTGCAACAATGGCACATGGGACAATAGTGGCAGCGTAAGGTGCAGCAGTATGATGTGTGTAGCATGGTCACGAGGTCTAGCATAGTGATGATGGGTGCAACATGGTGCAGCACGGTGAGGTGCAACATGATGACGAGATGCAACTCAATGATAGGTGAAGGAGTCACCTTGGAGAATCAGTTGAAGCAGCATGTTTTCAACTGAGTTCAACTATCTCATGTATCATCTTAGAGATGATCTATGCTCTTATTTAGATAAGTCAAAGTGTTGACTTTTGTTGTAAATGTACTATCTCTTTATCTGTTGAACTATTGAAGAACATATAAGAAGAGTTGATCAAGGGTTTCCCCACATTGGGGTTTGTCCTTGGCTAATGCCACATCTTGTGTCCTCTTGTCTTGGTTTGTCTTCTATGATCTATGTTTATGTTCTATTTTCAATTTACTTTAATGCTGATGTGATTGCTAATCTAGAAAAGATATTGAGCTAACTGTGAAAATTCAAATAAATTGATTTAAGCCTAGAACATACCTAAACTTAACATGGTATTAGAGCTGAGGTGAAGACAAAGCCCAAGCAAGAGTGGAAGAGCAATCACCAAAGACAGTTGGGAAAGGACAAAAGGATCAATGGATTCCTCAACCCTCTTCAAATTCACCAACAGTGAAATCGAAGTAAGAGAATATTATCAGAATGGCGTAGCAGAAGCTTGTGATGGCCTACCTAAATATCACTTCAATGGGAAGTCCAGATCTAAGGGTGGAAGGAAAGGCAAATGCCTTGTTTGTAATAAGTTCAGCCATTATGCAAAGGAGTGTCCGAATGGTAGGGACACATCAGTTGATGATGATAGCGATCATTCCAGGGACATCTTCAATGATCAGAGGAATGACAGGTAATGCAGGTCATCAAGGAAACGACTGACTCTTCAAGAAAGCAAGGAACCCTAGGTATGAAGAATCAAATGTTGTTTCTTATAAAATAAGAAGCGTTATCTTGTATTGGCCCTCTCCTTCAGACTCTTTGGGAATCTGGCTTATTGATTGTAGTGCTCTCTCTAATTTGGTAGAGATGGAAACAATTGTGGGATTATACTTGGAGATGATGCCACATATCGCGGAAAGGGTGTAGGGAATATTACCCCTCAATTGAATGAGACTAACTCGATTCATTTACGAGAATCTCTTTATGTACTTGATTGCAAGAAGAACCTGGTGTCCATTTCTGCAATGGAAGTCAAAGGTTTCAAGGTGGCATTCATTGATGGAAAGGTACGTGTTTGAAAATGAAATTTTCAAAGATGCTTTTTCTCATGGGTTAAGGATTGGCAATTTGTATCAAGTTGCAGGAAGTCCATTGAGGACCATGTCAGTTGACACATCTCATCTATAGCACTAGAGGTCTACTTTATGGGGCCCTACTCGATGTGAGTCAGATGGTAACAGGGATGTCTGAATTCAAAAAGAGCATGAAGGTACATGTCTGAGATGTACCGAAGGAAAATTACAAGGGGACCATTCCCCTCATGTAGCAGCTCCATAGGTTTGGAACAACCCAAGGGGTTTGAGATTCATGATCGGGAATCTCATGTATGCAGGTGGAAGAAAGCCCTCTATGGCTTGAAGTTAACACCCCAGGCTTAATATGAGAGGATTGATAACTGTCTGATGAAGCTGAGATTCACTAGGAGTGAAGTCGATCCAAACCATTGCTTGAAGATTGTGGATGATAGACCTCTCATATTGGCACCTTATGAGGACGAGCTCTTTCTGACAAGTGCAAACCCTCTCATTTGCAAAAGTAAGAGGGAGTTGGATTTCAGATTTGGAATGGTGAACTGCAAGCCCGTGACTACCTCGATGGAGCTTAACTTTAAGAAGTTATGTGGTAGTGATGCTGGACCAGATTTGGGAAATGCCTCTGAGTTTCATAAACTCATTTGCATTGATGTTCTTGGTGAACTTTTGTCCAGATATATGTTTTGCAGTTAGCATGTTGGGCTCATATTTTGGTTGAGCCTCACTAGATTGGTGCCAAGAATCTTCTCAGATATCTTCGGGGCACAATCTCTCATGGATTGAGATACACTGTCGGAAATATGAAGCTGCATGATTATTCGAATGCTGACTGGGCAGGCAGTGTGGAGGATCTCAAGAGCACTTCTGAGTGCTGATTCTCTTTGGGTTCTGCTCGATATCTTGGATGAGCAGGAAGCAGAAGACAGTTGCTTTGAGCACCGCTGAGACTGAATACATAGCTACGAGTATGATCTCGTGTGAAGTTGCTTGGTTGTGGAAGCTCTTCAGTGAGCTGTTTATACACATGATGGATACCACCGTGATCTTTTGTGTCAACTAGGGGGGGATTCGATTGTTGAGGAATCCCGTATTCTATGATTGCTCCAGCATATAGACATCAGATACTACCTTATCTGGGATATGGTACATCGATGAGCGAGGAGGCTCCATCGCATTGAGACTGATGTACAGGTCGCAGACATTCTGTCAAAGCCTCGGGGAAAGGTCATATTTTTTACTTTCTCGAATGGCTTGGAGTTGTTGAGAGACCCTCTTATGAGGGTCCTGCATGATGCATGCATTGAGCTCTGGGGGCTCCCGGGGGCTTGGGGTACTTCTTGGAGCAACAAGTGACCATAGGGCAACTCACCCTCCCCTAATGGTGTGCTGTGTACAGGGTGAATGGTTCAACCTTCCCCTGTGATACCCTGTGGCGACTTATGGACAAGATGAGTGGTTCTCTTGTCGAGGCATCCTACCCATGCAGTCTGGGACTCATGGGAAGTACTTCTCATCTGGCTAATGAGCAGGGAAATGGGGTTAGGGACCATAGTAGTACTATCGATGGACACATCGTTGTATCTACTGTACTCCCTATGCTAGGATGACCTCCTTTCATCTGGGATCAATGAAAGTGATATGGGATCAGTATGATTGGTTTGAGACACTCTCTTGTGATATTGATTTGGGATCAATGAAACTGAATTCGAGTTAGTAAGAGTGATATGACTCACTCTGTTGGAACTGATTTAGGATCAGTAAGAGTGTTATGACACTCTCCTCATATGGAACTGACTTCGGGTCAATAGAGAATGGTATGAGACATTCTCGATCAATTCTTCTTCTTCATGGTTCAGCCTAGCAAAGCAGAGCAGTGCAGGGCACTGATGGCAGCGATAGTACAGTCCGGTAGATGGATCAACGGATGGAGTTCTCCCTAGTTGAGAGGGAGTGTTAAAATTGGCAACTAGGGCCGAACTCTATGTGGGTCATCTTATCTATGACAACTGATATTTTTCTTGGATCTCTCTCATAGAGAGTTGTAGGATTGATCTAAAGATCATCTGATTCTGATAAGTATTCATAGAGTTATGAATTTCTTTGTTTTATAAGGCAATTCGTCAAGGTCGGCCAGCAACCAAATAACCCCCACACGTGCTCAACGTTTTAGTGTAAAAGGAGATGACTTGAGAGTCATTTCACACACACTTCTCTCTTGATTACTCTCCACTCGCTTTGGGTTTTAGTGGAAGAGAAATCTAGGAGTGGAAGCCTTAGACGTTGGAGGAAAGGAGGCCGCCCTAGCCGTAACAAAGAAGATAGGCCAACAAAGCTATGGAAGGGATCTACGTTGACCTAAAGGAGCTCATGGAAGAAGTTTATTGCAGCTATGGAGGAGACCTTAACAAGCCCTAGCCGCAGTCCTAAAGTTGCCCTAACGCTGTCCTAAACAAGTCCTAGACGCAGTCCTAGCACAACCCTAGTAACCTAGAGGATGCAGTCAAGGAGGGTTATAACCAGCCCTAGACGCAGTAAAGGAGGGTTATGACATGCCCTAGCGGCAACATATGGATGCAGGAACAATGTGTTAAAGAAGGACTGTTTTAGGGTCATTTTTAGGGTGACAGAGCTACTGTTAGGAGGGCCAAGGAGTGGGGCTAGAAGGCCGCAATACCGAGACTACTTCAGCAAAGGAGAGGGGACGATAAGGTCACCTTTGTGACTGATGGCATAGCAAAGTTTCCTTCCTGCTAGCCGCAAAGGAAAGGAGCTCAGATTTGCTCCTTGAAGACTGTTTGAAGAGGCAACAAGGTCTGTGTGAAGGTCGCCCTCATAGAAGGCTGTTTTGGGCTAGAAAACCAAGGAGAATCCTCCCTGTGATAGGTCAAGTAAGGGATCTGAAGCCGCAGGCCTGTGAGTGTCGTTTTTGGGGTCAAACAACCCTCTACATGGATCTGTAGCTGCCTCCTCAAACAATGAGGTCACTTACCTTGCAAAGAAAGGAAGGCCGCATAATTTAAGGTGGGTTTTGGCATGATCATTGGGCTGCTGTAGGTTACAGGAGGATGCCCTAACCAATGACCTTAACTCTGCCCATGGACAACAATATGGCAAACATGGAATAACAACAATAGTGGGACAACAGTGCTAGCAGCAATGGCATAGTGCAATGATGGCACAATTGGGATAACAAGCTGTGATGGGACAACAACAATACAAATGGGACAGCAAGGCTATGATGCTTGGTGGAGCAAGCAAATGGGACAACAATGGCACATGGAACAACTGTGGTAACATGGTGCAATAATGGCACATGGGACAACAATGGCAGCATAAGGTGCAACAGTATGATGTGTGTAGCATGGTCATGAGGTCCAGCATAGTGATGATGGGTGCAACATGGTGAGGTGCAACATGATGATGAGATGCAGCTCAATGATAGGTGAAGGAGTCACCTTGGAGAATCAGTTGAAGCAACATGTCTTCAATTGAGTTCAACTATCTCATGTATCATCTTCTTAGAGATGATCTATGCTCTTATTTAGATAAGTCAAAGTGTTGACTTCTGTTGTAAATGTATTATCTCTCTCTCTCTGCTAAACTATTGAAGAACATATAAGAAGAATTGATCAAGGGTTTCCCCACATTGGGGTTTGTCCCAGGCTAGCGCCACATCTTGTGTCCTCTTGTCTTGGCTTGTCTTTTGCGATCTATGTTTATGTTCTATTTGCAATTTACTTTAATGCTGATGTGATTGCTAATCTGGAAAAGATATTAACTGTGAAAATTCAACTAAATTGCTCTAAGCATAGAACATACCTAAACTCAACATTTTATTTTGCACATGTCTAGTTACTTTATAAAATATTTAAAAAAAATTTTGCTCTTATGAAAAATAATTTGCTCTTGAGAAATAATTCGCTTCAAGGGCGAAAGGGGTTAACCACATAAGTGATTTCTAGGGAAATTTCTCCCTAGTTGCTCAAAAATTAAACAATCGCTCTCAACTAGTGAGGGGTTTCCATGAATAAAGCCAAAAATATTGTACCTGTCAAATCATCATGAGTCATGCTGAACATTCTCGAATCTAAAGAAGAATACTCATGGCAGGGGAGTTACTCCTACCACCCTGAATCCAAGCTCAGTGAAGTAAAGGCTAAGAGACCTTCACTAGAGAGTCTCAAGCTTCAAGCTGGTCCAAATAATCGTCGGGGAGCCAAATGCTTCCTTCCGACATCAGGGAGTCACATGCTACAATCTGGAACAAATACCATTGGGGAGACACATGCCACCACCCAGAATGAATACAACTCAGTCAATAAGACTAGGAAACCATAATAGCTCAACACAGCGGCTAAGAATCCACAAGGCTAAGCATCCACAATAGCTCAGCTCAAAGGCTAAGAATCCACTATAGCTCAGCTCAAAGTCTTAGAATCCATAATAGCTCAGCTCAAAGGCTAAGAATCCATGTTGTTCAAGAACACCAACATCTTCGAACTTGCGTGAGATACAACTTACCATGATTGGTAAGGATCACCATCCGATCCCAAGTAGCCAACACCCATTGGCCAAATGGGTGGGAAACAAGATGCATGACTGGGGCATACTTCTGATTGGAGGTCTCTCATCCCCAGGAGCTCACTAGCTCAAGTCCTCATCCCTGGGAGCTAAACCAGGGGGGAAGAGCACACATCTCAATTTTCTTGATCAGCCGGGTCCCGAACTTGGAAGAGGTACATCCCTTATTCCAAGCATATCTTTGAAGACTAGAAATTTCTTCTTCGACAGTGTTTTGGTAAGTGTATCAACAATCTGCACATCAGTTTGAATATGGTGGAGTCTCACTGCTCCTCTCTGTACCATGTCTCAAATGAAATGATATTTGATTTCAATGTTCTTGGACCTATCATGAAATACGAGATTCTCAGACAATCAGATCCCACTTATATTACAATAGAATATCACTGTAGTATCCAGGACTTGCTCATAGCTTTCCAAAGAGTTTTCTTAACCAAATAGCTTCACAACTAGCTAAGCTAGCAACAATATACTCGGATTCTGCGGAACTGAGAGCAACTGATTTTTGTTTCCTGCTCATCTGTGAGATCATGGCAGATCCCAAACTGAAACAACATCTTGAAGTGCTTTTTATGTCCACAATGTTGCCTGCCCAATCAACATTAGTATAACCGTGCAATTTTATGATGCCAATAGTATATCGAAGACCGAAATTCATTGTTGTCCCATGCAAATATCTAAGCACATGCTTAGCAGTGACCTAGTGATTATGTAAAGGCTTGGTCATGAATTGACACAAGGTGTTTACAACATCACCATAGAGTTTCTTGAAGTTCATCTCCATGGGAGTGCTCATGGATTTGCACTCTACCATTCCAAACCTTTCCAATAGCTTTACAACATACTTCCCTTGGGAGAATAATTTCGCTAGGTCTTTGCTAGACCTCCATGCCTAAATGAAGTGCATCATCCTCAAGGTCTTTATTTTCAAATTCAGAGGCAAACTCCGTCTTACACTGAATCATCAGAAGTTCATTCCTTGTCAAAATAAGATTGCCACCTTATAATACCCAAATCAAAGGCATACCTTGTACGACTTTGAAGTAGAGGTTTGGATCAACACTGCTCCTCGTGAATCCCAACTTTACTAAGTAGCTGTCAACGCGAGAATAGCAAGCCTCGGGGGCTTGCTTTAAGCCATAGAGTGCTTTCTTTAGTCTGCATACATGGGTTCTTCTGTCATTTACCTCAAAGACTTGAGGTTCTTCAACATATACTTCCTCCTGGAGAGCACCATGGAGAAAATCTGTCTTGATATCCATCTGATAGAGAGTCCACCCTTTACTAGCAGCTAAAGCAATAATAGAGCGAATGGTGTTATATCAAGCAACAAGAGCAAAGATGTCTTCATAATCAATTCTCTCTTTTTGAGAGAATCCTTGAGCCACAAACCTTGCTTTATATTTTTCAATACTGCCATCCATGCCATGTTTTATTTTGAACCACTTTGAAGTCACAACTGATTTGCCTTGAGGTCTAGGAACAACTTCCCATACATCATTTTGCATAATGGATTCATATTCTTCTGTCATGGCATCCTTCCATACTTGGTGCTTTTCTGCTTCTTCAAATGATTGAGGTTCACTCTGTATGATGAACTCGTAGCAACAACATAGTTTTGATATCGAACGGGCTTCTTGCTTTCTCTAAAGGTGCCCCTGGGAGCATTATGTTTTTTCAGCATCTTGTAGAGTATCACGAAGCCATAGAAGCCTTTTCCTATATGGAGGAGGATCTAATGGATCCGTAGGCTACATAGGTTCATTTAGGTCCTCATGATCAAGTTCATGGGTAGAGGGATCCACATCATCATTTGTTTCTTTAGAAGAGATAGAAGGAGGACTAATTCTTACTTTTTCAAGAGCTGCATCTTCATCAAATGTTACATCTCTGCTGAAGGCTATTGTTCTTTAACCTGGTATATAAATTCTAAATGCTTTAGAATCTTAACAATATCCCACAAAGATACCTTTCTTACTTTAAGCCTCAATCTTGTTCCTCTTTTCTTTTGGTACATGAAAATAAACAGGACAACCAAAGATTCTTAAATGACTGACATCGGGTTTGTTGCCTGTGAATATTTCTTCAAGAGTCTTGTCATATAATGCTTGATGAGGAGTAAAGTTCTGTACATCATACATATACAACAATGTTGGTAGCTTCTCCCCATAGGAACTTTGGCACATTCTGATCATGTAGCATGGCACGAGCAACCTCCATGATAGTTCTATTCTTTCTTTCTACCACACCATTCTGTTCATGATTATATGGTACAATGGTCTCCTTTTTGATACCGACTTCTTTGCAAAATTCAATGAACTTTCATAATCTGATCTGAAGACTTCAATTTTCTTTCTAGTTTGGCTTTCAATCAATGCTTTGAAAGTTTTAAACATATCAAAGGCTTCATTTTTGTGCTTTAGAAAGTATATCCACGCTTTTCTAGAGAAATGATCCATAGAGGTGATATAATACAAATATCCACCTATGGATGTCACTGACATAGGTCCACACAAATCTGAATGAATTAGCTGCATAATTTCAAGATATTTGGTACTGCTAGAGGGAAAAGGCCCTCTTGTTTTCTTTCCACTTTCACAACCTGGGCAAACACCATCATGTTTTGATTGAATTTTTGGCATTCCATAAACCATCTTCTTTACTTTGGGTAGTGCCTTATAATGAAGATGAACAATTCTATGGCACCATAACTTGATCTGATTGAAATTGCATTCTTAAGCCATAGCTTTAATAGGTCTTCCATTGACCTTGTAAAGCCCTTCGACTCTCGATCCAAGAGTAAAAGCATTTTTCATGTTTGTTTTCTCTGGCCAGGTTAACACCTTTCCTTTTATAAAAGCCACCTTCGTTCCTCATGTTCTAGAGCAGATATAGATATAAGATTTTTCTTTAGACCAGGTACATATAACACATCTTGAAGATGAATAGTTTCTCCAAGGTCGAAATGAAAAGAAACTGAACCAAACCCTTTTACAAGGTATGTAGTGTTATTTCCAAGGATAATGTTTAAACCAGTCTCCCTTTCAACCAAATTAGAGAGGACTTCTTTATAACAGAGAAGTGCCTAGAGGCACCACTATCCACTAACCAACTATCTAAAGAATCTGGAGAAGCGCTAGACAACGCTGAAATCATAAAGTACTTAGATTGAGAAGCAACAACATTATTTTCATACCTTGTATTTTTGTATCTATTTTGAGGACGGGGCTCTTGATCACTATCACTACGCGCATTGCTTCTTCCTTCATAATTCCTTTTTTATTTTATTTTATTTTTTGTTTTTTATTTTTTATTTTTTATTCGATCAGGAGATTGATTATTGTAGTTGTTGCTCTTCCTTTGATTATAAGAGGATATTCTTTTTGGACAATCTCGAGGATAGTGCCCATGCTTGTGACAGTTAAAATATTCAACATTCCTCATGCTCTTCTTGAAAAACGTGGGTTTGAACTTTGGCTTAGAAGATTTTCCCTTTCCTTTCTTCTTCTTTGCTTGTGCAACGAAGGCAAATGGTTCTCCTTCTTCATGTCTCTAAATTTTGCCCCTTGAAATCATCCTTGATTCTTATTGCTTGCATCTTCCAATCAATTCATCAAAATTTGGCAGAACATTGTTATTGCTGATAATAGTAATGAATACTTTCCAAGCTGTAGGAAGTCCATCAAGGGCTGTGTGTACCAACTCCCTATAAGACAGGGGCTCGCCAATAGACAAAATTTGGTCCTTGAGTTCAGTAACCCTTATAAAATAAGACTGAATAAATTCTCACGTATTCAATTTGATATCTTTGAGTTGTTTCTTCAGGTCAAGAACATGATTCAGATTTTGGACTTCAAACATCCAACAATCTTGTCATACATTTCCTTAGATATCTTCAGTTTGGAGATACATGTAAGAAGATGGTCTTTCAAAGAACCAATGATAATTTTGCGGGCTTTGATCTCACCTTTCTTGTATATTGCTTTAGCAGCAGCAAGGGCATTCTCAAGAGGCTGGGGTACACCTCCTTGGACATACTCTAGAACATCTTCTCCATCCAAGTTTCCAAGTAGCGTAATTTGAAGCCCTTGTCAATTTCTCGCTGTCCTTGAAGAAGGATGTAGCCATATGAACTGATCTATTGTTGTATTTTGAGCAACAAATAAGGTCTTTAAACAGATAATTGAGGGACTATGTCTTCGGGCCTCGGTGTCAAGATGGTTTAGGCTGTTGCATTAAGGTGTTGGTAAAGAGGATGAAGATGTACATGTATGTTATCACGGTCGTAAAGGAAATGCCCTCACGCAGGAGTGGCTGGTAACCCGAATACATGTTCCATAACAGGAACTGCCCTCACTTAGGAGTGGTTGGAAACCAATACATGTTCCTATCTAATGACTCAGAGAATCTCTTGTACAAGCTACATAGAGATCTCGTGATAACATAACAAAGCCATAAATGTACATCTCTCGGCAACATCAGCGAACAAGATCCCGCATCAAAACATAAAGCGCAAGGATCAAATCAACACAGTGCAAACTTATAATGATGATTCCGCATCCCATCGAGCGAGAATTGTAACACATCTCATAAGCCATAAAAAGAAGTATGATGCAACAACACTATATATACCTCAGCACCATGGATGCGTGCATAATGGGTTGCTCTGCTACTGGCCTGTTGTACCATCAAATCTTGTAGCATTGATCACCATCAAAACGTCTGCTCGCACATTGAGTATTGACACCTGCAATAGAATATAAGAAGTGGACGAAAAATCAAGGCCTTTGTTGCAGAATCTGACACTGCCATCAGGTTCGTGTTGTCGAGAGGTATAAAATCGACATAAAGTTTGTCCAATTTGGACATTGGGAAAATTTGGCCCCTCTCAAAGTTGGGCTCAAGCATGGTTCCACCTGCCTCTGTTCCCGCTCATGGTTCCACCTGCAAATGCAAACTCAGTCTCGAAAATCGTGCATGTACCTCCGTGGGCGCAATGTGAAAATGAGGGGTTTTTATATGAGTTTTGTGGGTGGATTAAATAAGAATATGGTTTGGTGCATTGTTTTTTATCGGAATTAGTTGAGGAGGGGTCGGGTGGTCAAACCCCGCCCCTCCCATTTTAATACCGTATACAGTTTAATATGTATGTTTGGGAGGCGGGTCTGCCGGCCCCTGTGGCCTGCTCGCCCATATTCTGCTGGCACCGTGTGGATGTGAATGAGGTGGAGGGGCGACGGGGTTGACAACCCGCGCCCCCCCCCCACTGTTTTTTGAAGGGCCATTGTGTGTGTGGGCTCCGGGGGTGGCGGGGTCATGTCCGCCCACCCCTAATTAAAACTTTGGTTACGGCGGTTGAGGGAGGGCTGGCGGGGGTCATGGCCCGTCGGCCCATAAAATTAATTTTTTGTTATACTTTGGATATTTGGGGGGTGGTGGGGTTGGTGGCTCACCACCCCAAAAATTATATTTTTTTTGTTTTTATAACAATGACATGGCTATTTTTGAAAAATCAGAAAATAGGCCGAAGGAGACAAATTAAACAGGCTACAAATTCGCTCGGAATCTGGCCCAGGTTGGCCGGAATCTGGTGGCTGGATTTTGTTCAAATTGCTGCCTCTTTAAGCCTGCCCAGACACCCAAGTCAACCTTGAACTTTGACTGCTCCTGAGTCCTAACTTTCACATACGGACTCGGTTTGACGAACTGTTCTCACCACTGGATCACGATGACGAGATCTTCAACTTGAACCTGAGTTGATCATGATCCGAGCACTTCCATTTTTGAGCCTTTTCACAGTCACCGGTGTTCGATGAGCCACCTGGATCATCCTGCAAGCTATATGCAGTGTTTAGGTGAAAATGTGGTGAAAGAAGATTGGTAAATAAATTGCAGATAATTTTTAGTTTACATGCATTCAAATTGAATCAGCAAAACAACAAAATACACTAAATGATCTAAGATTGAAGGTAAAGATGCTGCTGCTTTGGGCAATAAAGGAGTGTGCTTGTATAAACGTTGATTTCTTTATATCTGCTTTTAAGATCTTCAATAGCCAAGATCCGTATTTGCTTGATTTGTTTTTCTGAATAACATAAAACCTGAAAATAACTTGAGTCGTTCTAGAAATCCATCATATCATTTTGATTGTTGCTTTTCTTGTCATTAGTTGTAGATTTAGTGTTATTCCATTATGAGAATGTAAGATTGGGATTGATGTGATCCAATCTACTTTAGGATAGGTGCAGTCTGTCTTAGTCCTATATTAATGTACGTGTTTGTATATATATCCACACATTCCATTGTATAAATATTAGTTCAACTTGTAAATCATCCTAAGAAGCTTACATTGGCACATTTTGCTTTTAAACTATACTGCTTGTTCTGAGGGTGAATGGTTTCAGATTATTTGATTACTTGGCATACTCATTGGGTATTTGAAATTTAATGCTTACTGATTGCTAAATAAATTCAAATGATTTCGATCACCAGTCTAAAATAGGTTATAGGGTTGTAACTTGTATGTTGTGGCATCTGATCACCCTGTTATGACATTTTGACATAGGCGGAGCATGCTGCTGGACTACCTGTTGCTCCATCTCCAGTTTTTGGCATGGGTGCTATTCTTCCTTCTGATCCGATGGGAATGATGCATCAGTTTAGCATGCATCAACAAGGTATTCCACAAAATTTACAACCATCTGGTGTCCAGGTTGCTCAACCTGCTTTTGGACAATTCCAGTCTATATCTGCTATTGTTCCTCCGCAACAGCTTATGACCCCTCAACAACATCAACAGGTATTGTATTGCTATCTTGTGGGTAATTTAAGCTTAGCAATATATATCATTCATGAGGCTAGCTTGATAGTTTGAATGCAAAAATTGTTCTTAGCAGTTTGCTGTGTTTCTTTTAGCCAATCCAAAACAATCACCAATATTTGCATCAACATCAGCCTTCACAAACCCAGCGATTTCCACTGAGACAGCAGTCACATCCTAACTACCAAGTGAATTCAAAATCACAAGTGCTGCATACTAAGCATCAAGATTTTCATACACATTCTCAGCAAAACCAAACGGGGGGTGATATAGTGGATGTACAAAAGGAACAAGAGGTTATTCCCTTGTCTATTTACTGCATGGCTAGTTTGAGACCACTTCATAATCTATTTGAAGTTTACTTCATGCAGTTTTCTGTAATCATAGTTGAATAATAGAAGCAATCATCACAGGCACAAAAATTGAAGGAAGAAGAGGAAGAACAAAAATTGTCTTCTCTTCTTCAGGAAGAATATAATGAGCATGCTCCCCAGCCACAGGAGGCCTCAGGACTACAACAAAGTGATCAAACTTGTCAGCAGGAATCACAGGTAAATGATGCCATTGAGAATTTGTGACTAACTTGTTTCAACTTCTAATATCATGTTGAAACAAATATTAACTTTCAAAATTACTCTGGACTAGGCAATGCCAATTCATCTGCACTTTCAACCATCTGAGCAGAGTAGAAGATTGGATCAGCAGCAGTTGCCTTCTTTCTCTCAGCATCAGACCATGATCCAGCAACCAAAAGGACAGATAGGAGTCCAGGACAGAGAATATGAATCACAGAATCTAACAAATCAACAAAATAAATCCATTAATACAGAGCAAATAGGCACAGTGTCTCATACATCGGTTTCCGTATCTCCAAGTCAGTCATTTGGAGGTTCGAGTCACTTTCAGCCATGTGTACCTGATTGCAAAAATATCTCTGAAACGACTGATCTACAAAGCCCTGCATTACAATTGCCACATAAATCAGCTGCATTGGATGGATATAACAAGGCTTCGGACCCGGCCCTTTTCGATGAAAGATCATTGTTGGCATGCTTTGTTCGTGTTATTCCTGCAGAAGCCAGTGCACGTATCAGAATTAGTTCAACTGTAAGTTGAATTGTCATCCCTAATGCATAGTTGATTTCTCATTGTTAAATGGAACATATTATAGCAAATGCTATTTAGTTTATTGGTTGAATACCAGATGATTGATCAATCTGTGTGTGGCAAATGTACCTGTGCACCACATGAGGATATTCTGTAATATTGTTTGTACTTGAATTTCTTGTATTAAATATCTATTAGTTTCGGCATTTATTAAACTCAATTTAAGCAGTCTTATCTTCTTCTGATTTCATATGTAATCAGCTTCACATTGTAATAGAAATTTACTTGCTATTCTAATTAATTTTTCTGTTTGCAGTTGCCAAATAGATTGGGGAAAATGCTTGCTCCAAATCATTGGCATGATTATAAGAAACAATATGGCCGGATTGATGAATTTGTAGCTTCTCATCCTGAAGTGAGTGATGTCCATTCAGTTATTCCTTCTGGTTATTTATTTCCCAGTAAAGTTCATTTCATTCTTTCTATAGAAATGTAATGCCTAAACTCTGTCTTTGTTTTAGTTGTTCGTAATTGACGGGGACTTAATTCATCTGCGGGAAGGAGCCCATGCTACAATATCTGCAACTACTGCTGTTGCAAAAGTTGCAGCGGCAGCTGCAGCTGCAGCTTCCCCTATAGGAACAGGACGGCTACCAACTGTAGCAGTCACTCCTGTAGCCCATTCTCAGGTGCATCGGTTAAGGAAAGGCATACTTATCAATCCAAAAGATGTGAAAAGCACTTCTATAGATGCCTCTACTATGGCGCAGTTGGTTCCAACTTCTGGCACTCAATACCCACAATTACATGGGGGGACATTGAAGCAATGTCAAGGTTCAGTAGTTAATGGAAGCAGTGACCAGAATGTTGATGTAGCTCATGCAGGTATAGAGAATTCCTCCAGTTCCAAAGGAGACGGTCAACAAGCAGATGGATTAGCTATAAACTCTAAGCTGGATGGATTGGCTATAAATTCAAGTACTGGATCTACAGTGAATTTTGACAAGGCAATTACAAATGGTTATAAAAGTACAGGGGCAAGTAATGGGAGAATTGGAATGTCTTTTCCAAATAGACAGGGAAGGTATGTCATCTTCCTGTAATTTGGCTCGAAAAAATTATTTTGTTTATTTATTTATTTTGTTCTTTTATTTGATTTATTAATTCTCCTTTTATCTATTTTTAGTGTACTTTATGAAGCAAACTCAGAAATTTATTCCCTTTTTATCAGGTTTATAGGATATGTTAAGCAGGAATTTGTCAACCGTCCTCAGACACAAGAGAGTCGTATTACTAGAATTGATGCACCTACTGCCTCAATAAGGTAAGGTTTTTATTAGCAAGTTTTGCATCACTTCCTCTTCATTGAGTATTGAAATATTCTTATCTTAGATTTCATATTTGTTATTATTTATGTTTGACACCCTGTATGGGCTTTCTTCTAGGTAATGACTGGTACATGCTCCTCAGTTTGAAGCTTCAGTTTTTGAAGGGCTAGGAAATTTATTCTGCAGCAGAAAGAGCATATGAGCATTTGGGTGGCCTATGAATTGTACCCTTTTGGCAGTGTAATCATCTTGAAGCCAATAGAAAATGCTCAAAATGTCTTACAGAAACTATAGTTGAGTTCTGCTGTTGGGGAGAACCCTTCGCACATTATTTGCCGGCCAGATTTGTTCAGAGCAAGGTTCCGATGCTGCAAGAAGCACCATTTTGCTTGTGGAATCTTGCATGTGACCTGAAATTATTATCAATTGCATTGATGCTTATCACAGTCTATTTTTGCTTTCTTGTTTCTTTAGTTGTGAGTGCATTCCAGAATCTACTTGAGGGAATTCCTCCTCATCTTTTCCTCTGAAACACATTTTTTCCAATTTAAAGCATATAGACAGAGATTGCAATAGAATCTGCAAGGAGGGGAAGATCCCAAACAATAAGTGGAAGTTTACTGTATACTGTTTTTCAGTTGGTGAAATGTGGAAGTATTTCCCTCTAAGCATTTGCAATTTGGACTAAAACTTAATTATTAACTAGGTAGTTTTCAAGACATGGCTGGCTGATTGCTTAAATCATTTCAGCATGCAAAAATAGGAGTGTTGTCTTGGCAATTCAACAATGGCATGACATCTGAAGTCGTCCATTCACCATGCCCTCATTGTCTATGAATAGTGTGCTTCATTAGGTGAAACTGGACTTCGTTTATACTGCGAAGATACAGTGCAGCAATGTTTTTATATACTTAATTTTAGTTGGTGATATTTGGAAATATTTCCCTCCTGCACATTTACAATTTGGACGAAAAGTTGATGAATTAAGCAGTTATCTGGGCCTGCCTGGATGTGAGATTGCTTAAATTGTTTCAGCATGCGAAAATAGGGGCCTTCTCTTGGCTTTAATTTAATAATGACATGAAATATGGAATTGTCTGTGGACCATGCCCATATTGTCTTTTAAGAGTGCACTTCATTAGCTGAAACCGGATTAAAGATACAGTTTCTGGAAGTGTACTAAAGTTTTCAACAGTATGCAACGAAACAATTCAAATAATCTTAAGATACCAATTCTATTTTAGTTGTGTTGAAAAAATGGTCCCTACACTAAGTGGTGTATTGTGATGGCCCGATGGGTTTGGATATATGGTTTGGAAGCCAGCAGAAGAAAAAAAGAGTTTTGATTTTCTTTTGTGCTTTATGATCAAGTCTTTTAGTTTCTGACTAGGAATGTTTCTGGTAGATGGCTGGCTTTACTGGGGGTGATGTGATGCTTGGACTCCTGAGCATTTCCTCTTGCCCAAGGTTTGAGATTAACTAGGGTTTTCATGGAGCTGTAGATATCTTTGGTCTGGACTTTCTATTTATTTGGGCTCAATTTTCCTCAGATTAACTAGGATCTTCAACTTCTAATGCATGTGTCCATGTCTGATCTATAATTAGTAGCGTGAATTGGGAGGAGTGTATGGCAACCCACTCTTTTGTGGTAAAAATAACGTTAGCTGGGAACAATTGTAAGCATAATTTTGAAATTTGAGCAAGCATTTCCATCAAACGAAATAGGAGCTTCTATACCGTTGTGGACATTGTGGAACTGACAACAATTGAATTGTTGGGAAGCTAGAAACCAAGACACTTCGGGAAAGCTGGGAACCAATACACCATGGAAAGCTGGGAACCAAGGCATCCTGATGACCGTGGCAACTCTTCTGATATACATGCTAAACCATTATCATTCCAATCTTGATTTGTTTAATGGCCTTTCCACTGCACTGGGTTACCCACACGGCCATCTCAAACTCACAGGAGCATGGTTTGTAAGCTCCTAAACAGGAAGGATTACAGTTAGTATAACTTAGTAATTAGCATAGGTTTTTCCGTTAGGGTCAAGGGACCATGGCACAGTTGATCATGCTACTGCCTAATTACATTATCAAACTATGCTGTTGGCGTGACATAATATATTGCATTATGTTGCGTACTTGCATATCTATGAATTTAAATTTTTATGATTTTGGTTCGGCCAATATAAATGATAATATTCGTTTCTGAATATTTGAGCTGCAAAGTGCTTCATTATTTCAAACACGTAGACTTGTGACGACCTTAATGTATAATAAATAACGTATGGTAATATATTACCAGGTGTAGACGTTATGGAGAATATACCTGTGCTCAAGAGTGTTTTATAATTATTTATCAATGGTCTCTTGACAGGCTTTTTGGGACAATATACCTGTGCTGCAAAAGTGTTTTATAGTTATTTTTAGATAGCCTCTTGACAGCCTTCTTTGTAAGACGAAGAGAGATACATTTTGTATGTGCTTTAAAGCATTGCTAGAGGGTCAGTATATCCTTATATCTGAACAAGGAACAAAAATAAGAAACCTGACTTAGCATCACATGGGGTTTGACTTTCTTTGACATTCTCTTGGCAAAAATCCATAGCTACATTATTTTTCAACAAAGTTGTGTCCAAATGAGGAGAAATGATCTCCTTTATAGTGGGGGTCGAATGGGTGCCACTTAGGGGCCCAACCGACTAATAAATTTGGAAGCATAGTAAAAAATTTCAAATTTCCATTTATTTTTCAAGATGAAAATACCGACCATGGCTACCATATTTTTCAACACTCCCTCTTAGCGAGAGAAGTACTTTTCATTCTTTCTCAAAATCAATTTTCTTGACCGATCGTAAGTCTCACAACCCACAACCTAAGGAAGTGATCATCAATCTCATCATGAGGAAAGATACATAGCATCCATTTTAAATCATCTCCCCGACCATGAGGTCTCATAGAATACAAGCTAAGGGAGGAACCAACAATACATCTCCCAGACCATAAGGTTTCATGACCCATAGCCTACAAGAGGAATCAACAGTGCACCTCCTGGACAACAAGGTTTCATGACACAACCTACAGGAGGAATCAACAATACATCTCTCAGACCACAAGGTCTCACAACACACAACTGCAAGAGGAATCAACAATCCATCTCTCGGGCCATAAGGTCTCACGACATATAGCCTATAGGAGGAATCAACAATACATCTCCCAGTCAACAAGGTTTTTGTTATGAATAAAATATATATAAAAATTGTAAAAATAATATAAATAATAATAGACATAAATAATGATTAATTAACTAATAATTGTTGGAAATACTAAGAGGGGGGTGAATATGTTTTTTTTTCAATTGTTACTTTTACTAGTTAGATCACTTATATTTAGTACACAAAATGAACAATAAGAATAAATGCTTTTATTAATTTCTTTTTTACAATAATTCAAGTACAATATATGTAGGGCTCCAACCCTAGATGAAGACACTGATCTTCAATTCTAGAGGCTCCAACTTGGACTTTCCAAGGCACCAACTTGGACTTTCCAAGGCACCAACTTTGTCAATTTTGAGGCACCAATGTCAAGGGCTCCAAACCTATATTTGGTTCAGGGTCCGACTTGGTTTCTTGAGGACTCCGATCCTCTAGGGCTCCAACCCTATCCACCAAGGCACCAACCTTGTCTCTTTGAGGCTCCAACATCTTGCGTTCCAACTCTTAGCTTACTTCGTCAAGATATGTTTAGTTGTACTTGATGACTCCCAATATCTTCTTCACTGAGCCTTGTCAATCTTTAGTGATGCCTTTCACTTAGTCTCCACATCACGTCATTAATGACAACCTTGTTCTTCACATGAAGGTGTCAACACTGCTCTTCATCATACCCAACCAAATTCTCCAAGTCATTTCATGATGACATCAACGCATCATGGTCTCCAATATTATCTCCAAGATTGGCTTCAAGATGTCTTCAGATGTCTTCAATAATGCCTCAAGGTGTCTTCAATAAATTTCCCAAGAACTATCCAAGACAATGAAGGCTTCTCCAAGGAATGCTCAATAATGCTTCCCAAGTCAATAGTTTTTCACAAGTCTTCACAAATGAACAAGTCATTGTCTTCAAATGCTGCTCCAGAATGTGCTTAAGCAAGTGTGCTCTAAAGTATTAGTCTTCAATAGGTGTGCTTCAATGCTGTCTTCAAGGTCTTCAATTCTTCAATGGTCCTCCAATAAGATATCTTTTGCACAACTTTATAAGATTGCACCACACTTTCACCTTGTCCACTGTCCAGAAGCTTCAATTTCTTTGCTGCCCATGTCTTCAAATACCTCACTGTTCAAAGAGCTTAAAGCTCTAAGTATGATTCAAATAATGACTATAATCTTAGACCGAATCATAGAAAATAGGACAGTTTTGAGTTTCAAGGCTTCTGTGCAATGGAGATTTCTTAAAGTGGACAAGCTTCCTTCTGCAACTTGACCGAGGTAAATAATAGATTCAAACTTCAGAAATTATCCCTCGGTCAGATTCAGATTCTTGCCTTATTTCCACCGCATAGAGTACCACAACACTTGTCCAAAATACTTGTATAATGTGTGAGGTAAGTGGTCTGCTCTTCTTGACCGAGTTCAACAAGTCCGAGCTACCTTTTATTTTCTGTGATTAGGTTATGTTCTCAACACAGTGTTTGACACCCAAAACAGAAATATCATTAAGCTCTTTTTCCTCGGCCTTCAGTTCACGAGGCGTGAACCCTTTATTATTTTCCGAGATCACTTCACTTCACCGAATTGGATAAGGCACATGCTTAAACAATTAATCTTCTTTTTCCTCCTCGGGTTCGGTCTCCTTCTAAGCCTTATATCTATATTGATCACCGAGATTGGATTATTTGAATGCTGACTTTTAAACGTTAATATATACTAGTTTTTTGAGTTATATGAATAGATACGGCAGTGGGAGGAGAGGCCGACTTTTGTTGATGCCAACATATCTTTATATTTATATATATATATATATATAATTTTATTTGTTTGCCATGTGATGTATGCATTACTTCTATCTGCCATGTGATGGATAATATAAGACCTTGTCTTCCATGTGAAAGATGGATCATATAAGATCTTCTCTACCATGTGGAAAAGACCTTGTCTGCCATGCAAGTGTTATATCTCATCAAAAGCCTTGTCTGCCATGTAAATGTCTGCCATTGTATCATGTACATGTTGCAATTATACATTGTCTGCCATGTATGCCATGTTTGTTTGCCATTAAACAAAGTAATTTTATGTACATGGTAATGATATAGGTGTATGATGTTTGCGTAGGTGTTTAGGAATTAAGATTTTAGAACTAATGTTTAGGATTTAGGATTTATAAAAACAAGTAGACATTAATATTTAGGGTCATGATGGCAATTATATGCTTCATCCATGTCATCTTTATATGTATATTTTATGTGAAGTTAGTTTCCTTGTATCTGCTGTTTTATTGTAGTGTTTTTATCCTTGAATTTACCTTCACATAGTTTTAGTTTACATCACATAGTTTTAGTTTACATCAATGTAAAGATTTGATAAGTGCACACTAAACTTCTAGTTTTAGGGCCAAGTTTTCTTCAACTTGTCACCAAGAGCATATCAAGGCATGCTTTATTTACTAGGTTTTAATTCAACAAAATCTAGAGCATCTTATCAACAATTCTAAGGTCAAGGCATCATGTAGTATAGGGCTTATATCAACAATTTTAGGATTTCATCAACAATGCTTAGAGTTTTATCGTCTTCAACATTGCAAGGATTTCATTAATGCACTTGGCAACATCATAGTTAGTTTCAAGACTTCATTAGTGGCTTGACATATTAATGATATCATTAATAGCTTGACATTTTCGTTAATGACATCCTTATCAAACAAGAGGTACTCGTCATCATGAGCAAGGTCATCATCATATTATGCATCACAATAATATTTGCCATGCCAACAATGCCATATTGACATCAATGACAACCTTGATTAATAATCTCCCCCTTTGTCATTGATGGCAATATTCTTGCCCTTCCAACATTTTCTCCCCCTTTGTCATTGATGGCAATAATCTTACCCTTCCAACATTCTCTCCTCCTTTGACATCAGTGGCAAACGGGGTGCCCAAGTACTCCCCCTATCATGCTGCTTCTTGTCATGTTGCTCCCCTTGTCATGCTGCTCTTTTTTCTAGCAATGTGGTTCGATGTGTTTGCATTTATTTATGTGATGAACCAACTCCCCTTGCTTGCATAAACTCCTCTAGCTCAAGAAAGATTGCTTGCCTTGTGATGAAGTAGAAGATATCTTCAACAATGGTCCATTAGAGGATTATGTTCTTTAATGGATTTTCTCCCAAGAGGTGATCTATCAAAATATGATTGTCCATGTGTGACTCATCAAGGGGTTTCATATGGACCTTTCACGGATAACTTCTGCAAGAATGATCACAAACTCTTCTTAACTATAGGCATGGTCTTCTTTTTGGTAGAGTCTCATCATCAAACACTTGGAATATCACATCTGTCAAGGATGTCTTCATCAAATCAACATGTGTTGTTGGCTAGAGTGTCCAAGAGACTTTCAGATCCAATTTGCTTCTTTCTCCATACTTGTAAAACTTTCTTCTCTGGCATGATTCTTCCTTGTGTAGGGGCCCAAGTCAAGTTACAATCACGTGACATATGTCCAATGTTATGACACTTGAAGCACTCTATGTTGTTCATGAATAAGAATTCATGACTTCTTGCAAAATTGTGTCTTGGAGATTGACGGGGATCATTATTTATCTTTGTGATATGCCCTACAATCTTTTGCCATGCGCCCAAAGTTTGTACAAGAATAGCAATAACCTAGAAATATACTTTGGTACCTGGGAGAAGAAGGTTTCCTTGATGTACTTCTAAAGTCTTTTTGCCTTGGGATCCTTTAATGATGACCATTTCTTCTTGCATCCTTGATAGCGTTTGCATTTTTTCTTGGAGGATGGTTTCTTCCATAGTTTTCTTGACTCTTCTCCTTGCCTTTGCTGGAACTGGGAGCATCAACATTTCTTCCAGGTTTCCTCACATCCTGGTTGTTTGAAGCATCAGGGTTTGCATCATTATTACTTGAGGATTCACCTGCATAGCCAAAACCTGATTTATCAAGGGGAGACCTTTGATGACTTAGGATGTCATCTAGGGTTTGAGAACTTTTCAAGTTCTTATTCAGCAAGTCAACTTACTTTTTAAGAAAGACAATTTCTTCCTTCATTTCATTGCATTCTTCATCCTTCTTTGATAAAATTATCTCCATTTCTTCCTTCATCTTGGTTGCTTCACACAATTGGACCTTAAGAGAAGTGATTTCTGATTTTAACTTGGTGATGTCATCATCCTTTTCTTCTAGGTTGCATATCATGGTGTTTCTCTCCTTTTCTGCTTCATCAACTTGTCCTTTTATGAATGTCAAAGCTTCCATCACTTTCTCAGCTCCTTGTGCTTGTTTCCTTGCTTCTTCTAGCTGAGATCTAAGGAAGGAGACCTCTTCCTTAAATTGAGCAATCTCTACTTCAAGTTTGTTCAAGCTCTTGTGCCTTTGTTCAAGTTGGCTTGACAAGGCATCTTCCCGTTTCTTTTCCATATCTAATTGATTTGTCATGGATATGACTTGTTCATGATGCTTTTCTCTTGTTTTGATGAAATTCTTCCTTAATCTTGGCGAGCTCCTCATCTCTTTCTTGAACTTGAATTTTGACAAGGTCAACTTCCTTCCTTGTCTTGTCCTAGTCACCAACTTGTGCTTTCTTCTTAAGTTCCTCATTTTCATTTTTCAAATTGTTACTCTTCTATGGCAACGATAAGTTTAGTGAGAAGATTTTCTTCAAAATCTTCTTCATTCTCTTCATCTTCTAGATCTTCTTTAGCTTTGATGTTATCACTCTTATCTTCACCTTCCTTGATGGGCTCTGAATTTCCTTCTTGTTTTCCATCATTTTATTGACTAGAGATCATTGTCAACGCTCCTTTTGAGTGACGATCATGAAGTTTATCACATATGCCTTTTGCTGACAAACATTTTTCAAAATTGGCCTTCATAGAATCAGGTAGCCCATTCAAGATTGCTTTCATTGCTCGACACCATGTTTTGATAACATAAATAATGTTAAGGGTTGCCCATCTTGTGTAAAAGTTATCATTTGCATATTTGGTGGGCTTTAGCATATTGTAACATGTTTGCATGTCTTCAACGTAATAGGTGGTGAGTTGTCTGCCACTCTCATTGCGAAGCACAAGGTGCAAGTCATCCATATACATAATTATCCATTCAATGACTTACTCACATGACATGTTCGAGAATCTGCATGTGATCCTGTGCATCCTGAACTTCTTGATGTTGATATATGCATGCAAAGCTTCCAAGTCTCCAGGATACCTCTCCTGCATGAATGTGTTATCTATTTTGATCCAAGTGACCCGTGTAGCATTATCAATGAAGCACTGAGTATTTGCATATATGAGATCATTGGGCCTTGTGAATTCCGCAGGCTCATCAATGCTTGCTTCTGAAAGTTCTTTGGAGATCACTTTGTGAGGCAACATGTCTCCAACAAATGACAATAAAGTGGTAACACTTGTAGCACGAGAACTTATTTGGGGCAACACATTGATAGTGATAGGATTAGCTTAAAACAACCTAACTATGCAAAAATACTCATAAATCACATTCAAAGAAACATTATATACTATATATCATGAAAAACTATGAACGCCAACCTAAAATAACTTGCATGCAAGAGAAAATAGGCATGCAAACTAGGCAGACACACTCTCAAAGCACGATGGGGACATGCAAGGTCATTTAGGGTTTCGTAGTGTGCTCATGTGCTTGAGTAAGGGGAGAAAATCCACTAAGGAACATTGTCACACCTTGAAGGGTCAAAGGTATGGGAAATGGGCCTTCATGTCTTCCCTATGCGCGCATGTGCTCAACGAGACCAGGAGGATGCATTGTCGCACTTCAAAGGGACAAAGTGTGAGGTTAACAAGGCTTTGGGCCTTCACAATGCACCCATGCACTCAAGGAGACAATGAGGGCGCACAATTGCACTCCGAAGGGATGAAGGATGAGGTTAACAATGCTTCATGCGTTCAAGGCAAAGGAGGGCGAACTGTCTCATGCCAAAGGGATGAATTATGAGGCTTCATGATGTGCTCATGTGCTCTAAGGATATGAGAGCACATTGTAGCACTCCGAAGGGTCAAAGGAAAATGCTTCATGCCTTTGTGATGCACTCATGAAGAAAACTTGATCAAACATGGCACACTTTTCGAGGCTGATGGGGTTTCGAGCTCAATGAGTATGCTCTACCTATTGGAAGCTCAGAAATAAGTTCAATCAATAGTATTCGATGATACGATGAGGAAGGTAAAGATATGCAAATTTTTATAGCTATTGTCACATGCATGGTGGAAGATGTAGGGTTTCAAGAATGTGAAGGGTTTTTGCATGCAACAGTAGATTAACGCTTGCAATGTGAAGATTGAACATAAATTCCAACAAGCACACTGAAAAAAAAAGTGATCGACAATAAGAAAAGAAATATTTGACAGTGAAATCATGAAAAGCAATAGGAGGATAAGACATGAAAAAATCACTTGCAACACTAGTCTTTAGGCCTTCCGACACCTCTCCCTCTCCTTAATAGTCGAGCCATGCTTACACATCCTCCCTTGATAAAGATCTTCTTGATCCTTGTGTTGTGCGTTCAACTTTGATGAAATTATTATGCAAAGAATGTTTAACAAAGTTTATTTAAAGAAATTAACATGAACAAATGGTTCATGCATGAGTTCCACTTGTGATCGCATGAAAGGGTTAATTAAGAGGAGTTAATGGGGCTCCTATTTTCTAGAAGTGCACTTTCATGGAACAAGTTGGCTCACGCATGCAACTGGACAGAGCACATGTCTTCGACATGAAGAAGTGCACCTAGAAGTGTCGCGGCGATAATAGATACCTGCTAGAATTAAGTTTTTCTTCACCTGATAACTACTTCAATGATCAATTAAACATTAGTTTTCACATAGAAATAAATTTCATATCATTTAGGCATTTATACAGAAGAAAAACATCAACTAATAAACATGAAAGAGCTATAAAGTAACCATGAAATATTAAGACGAGACACATAAATTAGGCACATAACTATGGAAAAACCTGTAAGGGGAAAACCCAGAAAATGTTTTTCCTTATGAGAGAGTTTCCAGGTTCATTTATACATCATAAATAATAACAGTAGAATAATAACCAAACCAGTAACCAAAATCATGATGAAGTGCCATGTCGAAATTCAAGGCCCTCCTGTAATTTTTTTGGATCAAAGATGCATAAGACCTGTTATACCCCTATACCAATAGGTGTCATATTTAATGATTGACTTGATGAGCTCTGTAATATGTTCATCCCTTTTCTTGTTGTAAAGGTTTTCCATATTTTTAAAAAATAAAAAAATGTAAAGAGAGTATGCCCTAAAAGAAAAATCAAAGGGTAAAAAGAATAAAATGGTAAAAAAAAATGAGAAGAAATGAACCCCAAACAAAGAAAGGCCAGGAAAATGTGCAAGTCCCAAATGCCATTACTTTTTCATTTTCTGCAATAAGCATTGTGTGCAGCTTGTTAATTTATGTTGCAATTGATGAATGACCAAACAACTTAATCTTGGATAGTTCATATTTGAATTTCCTGTTTTAGAGATAGAGAATAAAGTCTAACCAAACTGTTTAATCTTAGCAGATAAGTAGATAGGTACAGTAAATAAAAAAGAGATCAACAGTGTAATCTAAGCCCTTGGATGTTATAAGGGCAGAATTAGGTAGGCTTTCCATGCAAAGAAAAGAAAAATTGATGAGGGTTTGCTAGTCCAAGTGCACCCAAGTAAAGAAGGAAAAAATGCTAGGACTAAAGTAGGCATGGTAGGTAGATTGGTGTTGCAGAATGACACTGTGGTAGATTTTCTCTAAATGTGTTAATTTTCACTTCTATTACAAGTGCAATGGCGGACATTATACTTGAAGCAACTCAAGCGAGGCAAGTTTTCATAACTAACTCCCCTTCATATTTTTCCCTAATCATTTACTAATCCCCCCTCCTAAAATATTAAGAATTTGTTCTTAATATCACTAAAAAACCACTCCTTCTATTTCATCAATTGCCTAAGTAAATTCCTATTTTATTTAGGAAAATGGCCATATTTCTTGTATAAACTCCTTTTTATTTTACTCTAAGTTTTAATGTAAAATTTCTAACATTATACTTAGCACTTTCATTTCAATATTCATATTAATCATTAACTTTTATTATATAAATCCCATGTAAATTAATACCCTTCCCCGTATTATGTGAATATATTAAAAATCCCCAAATAATACATATCTCCGCCCCAGTCGATTACGATCATAAAACATTGTATAAGCAGGGATTAACATGGTTATTTGGAACCCGTTAATAACCTTCCCGCCGCGCAATCAAGGGTTAATTAACCACCTGGGTTAATTAATAACCAAACTACCCCGAACCAATAAAATCAGCCCCGATACATTTAAAACATGGTTTATTATGACCGGGCCCGCTACATTAACCTCCCGCCATCTCCAAAGCGCGTCCGCCGTCCGATCCCTGCTCCACCATCCAACGGTCGACGATCAATATCGCGACCCCCTAACCACCGAACGTTAACGCGCGATCGGCCGGTGGTTTTGCCGCCGTACCAAAGACACGCGTCACTCCGTCAGCCTGCTCGCTCGCCCTCCGCCCGAAACCACTTGGCCCCAAAAGCGGTGCAGGGAAAACTGCTTACCACCCCTTGCTGACGTCATCCGCCACGTCGTCTGTCCTTTGCTGACGTCACTTGCCACGTCATCTGCCCCCGTACTCCCGTTGACGTCATCCATACTGCTCACATCATCCGCCCAATCAAATCAAAAATTCTCGCCAAAACTTCATTTTGTCAAATAAAAATGATAAAATATCATTTTTTTGCTATATTTCGCTGCAAACAGCGTTCCGGGCATAAAATCGACCGAGTTCACAGATCAGTCTCGACCGGCCCCCGACCAGAAAAGCTACAACAACAAGCCCGCAGCCTCAAACAACCTGCGATTTTACAGTTTCTTCCTCTTTAACACAGTTTGAACCAACACCGAGGGACTTCCAAGCTCGCAGAAGAGAGAAATAAAGAGAAATACAGGGAGATTGCTACCTTAACCAGTGGACCTTCAGAGTGTTGGCATTATGATGCATGTGTTGTACTTGATGGCAACCCTCTCATATCTCACTTATGTATAACTGGATGAATCTTCAGACGAGATATCAGATGTGACTGATGGAGAATAGCTCAAAGGAATCAGATGATGAATCTTCAGAAGAGATATCAGATGTGACTGATGGAGGACAGCTCAAAGGAATCAGATACTAATTCTAAGTGTGACAAGTTAGCTTTGCCATCAAGTCCAAAGGGGGAGATTGTTGGCATTATGAGATAAGTGTTGTCCTTGATGGCAAACCTCACTGATGACAAATCATAGTACAGAAGGTCAGCAACAAGGAATTGATGATCAGACTATAAGAAGAAGAGAAAGTTCATACACGCAGGTTCTTTAAGCCCAAGTCGCGTGTACACGCAGGTTGGCTTCAGCAAAAGCGCGTGTATGTGGAAAAGTACCTTTGGTCCATGGCGGTTAGTCCTTGGAAGTTGTGCCTATGGTTTTGGACCATTGTGTCTCGACGGGCGTGTCGATCCCTAGTTTTGAAGTTGATGGTATTGTGTTACTATGGTTTTGGCTCTTGATATTGAGCAAGGCCTAAGGCTATATAAGGAGAAGGAAATCATTAGGCAAGGGTATCCGAAATGTCTTGAATATCTGAAGAAGTATGAGATCCAGTATGCAGGTTATGGGTTGATGATGCATTGCTTGATCTGAGCTAAGGAGAGATCGGGATCAGATCTCATCGGTTGATGGAGAACTAGATCAAAGGAGAGATCGGGATCAAATGGTTTGAAATGAACTATCTTTATGATGCTTATTCTAGATCTACATACTGACGCATGTATTGTTCTATAAGTATTATGAGTATGATTGATGTCTGGTACAGCTGCAAGTTGATAGAAATTATTTTTAGATCTGTACGCGGGTTTGCTTTGATAAAAGCACGTATACACGCGGGTTTGATTCATCGAAGTAGCGTATACATTGTAAATCTTAATATTTGAAGTTGCTGATGGATCTGATGGTTATTACAGAGTTCTGTGTCTGCTCTGTGTTCTGGTGACTGTTGTTAACAGGGTTTCAGTGATTCAGAGTTTGATGATTGTTTTGAGCTTCAATGATAGTTATGGGTCCAGTATGAAAATTGGATGAAAAGTGGCCTTACAGATTATGTGTTGTGCTTCAGTGTATCCAGTCTGAAAATTGATGAAACGTGGTACCTGGAGGTGAGAAGATTGTAGGCAAGCACCTACGTACTAGTATCTAAGCTAGTACAAAAGCTAAAGGAGATCTTTGGAGCATTGTAGCAGGTAGCAGCCTGCGTACTAGTAAATGGATCGGCTAGTACAAGAGCAAAGGGGGTTGTAGCTCCCGTATTGGTATAAGACTGCACCAGTACAAATATTGTAAAAGGATTTTCTTATTAAGAAGAAGATTGAGATGACTTGCAGCAGGTGGTTTTCACCCACATTGGGTTTCCACCTTATATCTTTGTGTTCATGTGTGTGGCTCTTGTGTGATGTTCTGTTCTGTTATTCTGCACCTGTTTACTGTTAATATGCTTAATAATGATCTGATGCATTTACTGAAGATTAAGCTAACTGAATTATAAGATCTCTGGATATACGCGAGTTTCATTAGACACAGTAGCGTGTACACGCGGGTTCACTTAATTGAAGTAGCGTATATGTTTCTGAGTATGAAATTGAAAAGTTTGATTGATCTGATAATACTGATTCACCCCCCTCCCTCTCAGTATTATTTACAACAATTGGTATCAGAGCAGGTCCTTTGGTAGAAGCTTGATCGCTTGAAGGAGATCCGTGGAACAATGGGAAAGAAGCTTAAGAAGAAAGCTCATAAGAAGAAGAAGACATCTCAGAAGATCTATGACAGTGGGAGAGTCGATTGGGGATTAGGTATAAGAAGCTCTTCAGATTCAGAATCAGATTCAGAATCATTATCAGGTATGAATGTGTTATCCTCTGATGTTCCAGCCATATTTCCTTGTGAGACAGATGGAAGTGATAGTGAAACTACTGAACTTGCTCTTATGGGTGAACAAGAAGGAAATGAGATAGAAGCAGAATTTAGAAGACTAAGAAGCAAAATTAGAGCTCAAGAAGATCTTCTGAACATAAAGGATGATACTGCTAAGGCTCAACGAGAGTTATTCAAGGAGAAATATCAAAAGTTGCAGGTTGAAGCAACTTCTCTAAGAAATGAAGTCAATGACAAAAACACAACCATCAAGAAACTCAAAGATAGATCCAGCTACTATGAAAATCTTGAAGCTACAATCCTCTCACTAAAAGGAGATCTTGAAGAATCAAAGAAGCAGAATACAGATCTACTCCAAGCTACTGCAAAACAAGAAAACGAAGTCACCAGCTTAAAATCTCAACTAGAATGTGCCTTCCGAGTTCGTCAAATGCAGCAGGATCTGAATGAAGAACAAGAAAAGGAGATTCTCAAACTAAGGCATCAGTTGGAAGAAGGAAGGAAAGATGGAGAAGACATGAAGAAACAATGTCTAGAAAAGGAGGAACAACTTCAAGTTGAGGTAAATATCTTGAAAGGTAAATTAGAAGAAAAGGATAAACTTTTGAGATTTCAAGATAGTACTAAAGCCTTGGATGATATTCTTAATAGTCAAAGGTCTCCTGCTATCAAGACTGGTCTTGGTTTTCATGAATCTATTGAAGGTGAATCTAGCTCACAAGGTGAGGCAAGGAACTCTAAAGAGAAAACTAAAATGATCAACAAGGAGATGAAAGGTCAACCCCATCAACAATCAAAGAAAAAGGCTCCTCAAAGAAAATCTTTTACTCCTCCTATGAATAATATTGAATGTTATGTATGTCATAATCTTGGACATGTTGCAGCTAGATGTAGAAGAAGAAGAGTTCAAGACTATTATGCGGACAGGTCATCTCAATCAAGGTACTTTAATGGATATTGCTTTGCTTGCAATATGTATGGTCACAAAGCTGCTGATTGCTACAGGAGAAATATGAAACATGTAAGATGTTATGCATGTAACAAGCTTGGACATATAGCAAAGGAATGCAGGAACAAAGGATGGACATCACATCAAAAGGAGAAAACCTCATCACACTTGAAGATATGGAGGAAGAAGGAAGTACAGTCAGCACAATGTACTGAGACACAGCACAGCATAGACATATCAGACTCAGGGGGAGCTGAAAGTGTAAACCTTCAGTGTCCTGAATCTTATACGCAATTTCCTTAAAGGGAAGTCGCGTATATACGCGAGTTCGACACTGCAAAGTCGCGTATATGTCAGTCTGAGGAAAAGCAGTGGGGACAGGCTCAGAAAAGGGATCTGATATGATTCAGTCCATTATTTGCTCTATTGGTTAATAGCTTCAGTCTGCTGAGGATGTGTGGAAATGTTTTGGTACTTGTATGATGTCTAGAAGTGTTTTAATCCTAACTTGAGGATGATGATGTTTTGATGCTTATGCATGATCAGATCTAACAGATGGCACTGGTTGAGGGGGACCATATGCCTTTAGTAATTCATTGTTGGCATTATGGTTAATAATCCTTGGTGATGATTCTTATATGGCTAAATGATATATCTTGCTATTGTGAGTTGTCTATGATAAACTCTCATTTGATTCTTGGAGTTACATAGAAGATGTTCAGATCAGATTTATGGTTGATTCTTTGATGATGCATATATGGTGCTTACATGGTGATCTTCATAAGAACAAGGAGAAGTACAAAGCTTGAATACACATCTTCCTCACTTGATGATGAGTCACTTATATACTGCTGTTGTCATATGCATAAATATCATACAGTTATGATGCAGGCACTCATGCGGATAAGGATTGTTGCTGATGATGATATCAAGAATCTTTGTCAAAAGAATTTGAGCTCAAGATACATAGTGCTGATACATGGATGACTACTCAAAGTTGCTTTATTGAAGACATGGTGATGAGTTCTTATCTATATGATGATAGGTTGATCCTTACATATGTTGATTGATGCAGATGTTCCCAAGTAATGATACTTGGATCATGTAGAGCTTGATGAAATGGCTATGGTGGTTTCACACATGATACAATGTGAATGACTCTGAATTCTGTTCAAAGGGATGAATTGATGCAGACATACCTTGTTATAGGTTGATGAACTATTCTCTACAGGACATTTACAGGTTGCTGATATGGAAATTTGTGTACGCGTGTTGTTTAAAGGATATCCGCGTGCATACGCCGGTTTACAAGGGGATAGTCGCGTATATTGTGTACGCGTGTTGCGTAAGGGATATATGCGTATATACGCCTGTTTATGTGTATACAGACGCGTATATGGAGATTTGAAGGAAATCAGCAGGGACAGATGTTGGTTGCAGAAAGTCTGATATAGGTCTGACAGAGATCATCTGGCACAGGTTCAGGGGGAGCAGATAATCTTCCAATGATGCATTGTTGGCATTATCTTAAAGCTTTTGGTTCTAGTTCACATTTGGTGTTGATTTCAGGAGGAACAAAGGCGAAAGGAGAACAGAAGGATCTCTTGGTTGCTGATCTGAATGGTGATTATCAGATGCTGCTGGTGACTTTCATAAGTCTTGGTCTAGATCTATTGTCTCTATGTCATATATCTCTCTTGTGATATCTCTTTTATGGTGTCAAGGTCATGTAACGGCCTATTTTGGTTTCCCCACTATGCCTGGGATGATTGATGCAATATGATTGGTTGTCATATGTAAAATTTTGATGTATCCCCACTTGGTTGGGTGGATGAGTCAATTTTTGTATATCCTCACTTAGTTGAGAAATGGATGTATGTATGAGTCTTTGGTGATAGGAAGGTCTTTTATGATGTATAGAGTCATGTTCTTCTTGAAGAACATCTTTTGCAGATCTTGCCTACAGTCAGGAAGAGCATGAACAACACACTTCAGCAGTACAGAGACTTGGCATGTACTCAGGGGGAGCATTGACAGATTGGTACACCTTGGCATATACAAAGGGGGAGATTATTCAGAGATTTCAGCAGGTACTCAGGGGGAGTATGGACAGTGGAATGATTCAGCAAAGGAAGAGAATATCTTGGTCCACCCTTTGCCCTTGATGTCAAAGGGGGAGAGTGATTTGGTGTTGTTGCCATCAAGTCCAAAGGGGGAGATTGTTGGCATTATGATGCATGTGTTGTACTTGATGGCAACCCTCTCATATCTCACTTATGTATAACTGGATGAATCTTCAGACGAGATATCAGATGTGACTGATGGAGGATAGCTCAAAGGAATCAGATGATGAATCTTCAGAAGAGATATCAGATGTGACTGATGGAGGACAGCTCAAAGGAATCAGATACTAATTCTAAGTGTGACAAGTTAGCTTTGCCATCAAGTCCAAAGGGGGAGATTGTTGGAATTATGAGATAAGTGTTGTCCTTGATGGCAAACCTCACTGATGACAAATCATAGTACAGAAGGTCAGCAGCAAGGAATTGATGATCAGACTATAAGAAGAAGAGAAAGTTCATACACGCAGGTTCTTTAAGCCCAAGTCGCGTGTACACGCAGGTTGGCTTCAGCAAAAGCGCGTGTATGTGGAAAAGTACCTTTGGTCCATGGCGGTTAGTCCTTGGAAGTTGTGCCTATGGTTTCGGACCATTGTGTCTCGACGGGCGTGTCGATCCCTAGTTTTGAAGTTGATGGTATTGTGTTACTATGGTTTTGGCTCTTGATATTGAGCAAGGCCTAAGGCTATATAAGGAGAAGGAAATCATTAGGCAAGGGTATCCGAAATGTCTTGAATATCTGAAGAAGTATGAGATCCAGTATGCAGGTTATGGGTTGATGATGCATTGCTTGATCTGAGCTAAGGAGAGATCGGGATCATATCTCATCGGTTGATGGAGAACTAGATCAAAGGAGAGATCGGGATCAAATGGTTTGAAATGAACTATCTTTATGATGCTTATTCTAGATCTACATACTGACGCATGTATTGTTCTATAAGTATTATGAGTATGATTGATGTCTGGTACAGCTGCAAGTTGATAGAAATTATTTTTAGATCTGTACGCGGGTTTGCTTTGATAAAAGCACGTATACACGCGGGTTTGATTCATCGAAGTAGCGTATACATTGTAAATCTTAATATTTGAAGTTGCAGATGGATCTGATGGTTATTACAGAGTTCTGTGTCTGCTCTGTGTTCTGGTGACTGTTGTTAACAGGGTTTCAGTGATTCAGAGTTTGATGATTGTTTTGAGCTTCAATGATAGTTATGGGTCCAGTATGAAAATTGGATGAAAAGTGGCCTTACAGATTATGTGTTGTGCTTCAGTGTATCCAGTCTGAAAATTGATGAAACGTGGTACCTGGAGGTGAGAAGATTGTAGGCAAGCACCTACGTACTAGTATCTAAGCTAGTACAAAAGCTAAAGGAGATCTTTGGAGCATTGTAGCAGGTAGCAACCTGCGTACTAGTAAATGGATCGGCTAGTACAAGAGCAAAGGGGGTTGTAGCTCCCGTATTGGTATAAGACTGCACCAGTACAAATATTGTAAAAGGATTTTCTTATTAAGAAGAAGATTGAGATGACTTGCAGCAGGTGGTTTTCACCCACATTGGGTTTCCACCTTATATCTTTGTGTTCATGTGTGTGGCTCTTGTGTGATGTTCTGTTCTGTTATTCTGCACCTGTTTACTGTTAATATGCTTAATAATGATCTGATGCATTTACTGAAGATTAAGCTAACTGAATTATAAGATCTCTGGATATACGCGAGTTTCATTAGACACAGTAGCGTGTACACGCGGGTTCACTTAATTGAAGTAGCGTATATGTTTCTGAGTATGAAATTGAAAAGTTTGATTGATCTGATAATACTGATTCACCCCCCCCCCTCTCAGTATTATTTACAACAATAAAAATTCTCGCCAAAACTTCATTTTGTCAAATAAAAATGATAAAATATCATTTTTTTGCTATATTTCGCTGCAAACAGCGTTCCGGGCATAAAATCGACCGAGTTCACAGATCAGTCTCGACCGGCCCCCGACCAGAAAAGCTACAACAACAAGCTCGCAGCCTCAACCAACCTGCCATTTTACAGTTTCTTCCTCTTTAACACAGTTTGAACCAACACCGAGGGACTTCCAAGCTCGCAGAAGAGAGAAATAAAGAGAAATACAGGGAGATTGCTACCCTAACCAGTGGACCTTCAGAGACACAAATTGCCAGAGGAAAGATGATCAGAAGACACGTTAGCAGTTTTGTTTTACTAGAGCAGGATGAACAGGGGTCAGATCAGCATTAAAGTGTGTCAGAGCAGAATTAAAGAGTAGCAGATCAGAATTAAATAGTATCAGTTAAGACAGGCGACCAACGTAGAGTTACTGAAGAAGACTAGCTGTTTCTATTTTACTTGTAAACTATTATCACTTATCCTAGATATTATCTCACAGCTGTTATGAGATATTTGTTGTACAAATTTGTTGCATAAATACCCCCTCCATTGGAGTATTGTGGGTGGAATTCTTAGACTCTACTGTAACATTGAAATTTTGGAATAAAGAGCTGTTGGAATCAATTGTTGTATGGCCTACTGGATGAAGAATTGAAGCAGAGGACTTGTCACAGATTTATTGAATCAACCTTTGGATTAGTAAGTCCTCTATATCTTGTGTTTTACAATTTTCTTGTTTATTATATCATCCGTGTTTCATAATCTGAATGATAAAGAAAAGGTTAATTTCAGAATATGCTTGATTGCACTCTGTTTTCAGTATTTATTGTTCTCTGTGTTTTTTTCAGAATTAGAATAAGCAGTGAAATCTTAATTGCTCATGTTTCCTAATTCTTTCATGTTGATTATTTGTTAAAGAATACTTCACTGCTCCTTATCAATAATCATCCAATTTCCCTCTTTAAATAGGTTGAAGGATTCTTAACTGCCTTTCACCAAATTTGAGCCCATTCCATCTGTTTTAAGTCTCTATTTGTTCCTTGTTTGACTACTTTGCTCTGTGAAGCCATCCTCTGTTAAGAAATCAAACCCAAAAATCCATCTTCTTTGACTCCATTATCCCAATGCACTGAACTACTCTCTTTTACCTTTCTGTTCTATCGAATCTCACCACCCAAACTCAAACAAAACCCTTGAACTTCATAACTAGCCTAATACCTTTAAAAACAAAGCTAAATCATAAAGAGAGAGCCTTCTCTGGATACAGATTGGTTAGATTCTGTATCTAAAAGATTGGTCTGTGGTTACCTCGACATCTTTCCATTTCTTACAACTTTTGGGAAAACCTGAGTGATAACATCATTGGCGACTCCACTGGGGACTTGAATAATTGTTTGTTACTATTGTTTATTTCATAAGCTACAGACGGAGCCTGAAGTTAGCCAGGTAGCCTTTGAAATGTTTTTGCTTTGCAATTGCAGAAGTAAATGAATGCTACTTCAGTCTATCTCCGGTTTAGCTTATAGATTGGACAATGGGTTTCAAATACTTTATCAGTTCCTCTTTTTTATTTTTATTTTTAAAAGAGGTCTTTAGGAAAGTTCAAAACTCCCACATCTAAAACCTCCAAGAAGAGATTGTTAAAGTTGTATTGTCAGAGCTATTTCGAGAAAAAACCAAAAACACACCTAGAAGACTAGATTCAGAAAAGATTCATTACACCAGATCAAATCCTGATCCTAATTCCCCACCTGTGTTTGAAAATCTGAATATGATTCCTAGGATTCTTAGAAGACAAGGGAGCCAAGAAAATTCTGCTAGTTCTCGGCCTCTATACAGATCAAGAACCTGTCTTGTGAGGTGGATCTACCACGAGGACGAACCTTTTGATAAGTATTTTGAAAAATCTTTATTTGAGACCTTTTCAGAATCTGGGTTAACCCATAGAGTTCAAAATCCAATATTCATTGAAAATTTGCACATTGAAGTTGTTACTTCACACCTTGACAGAAATTTGCAGAGCTCCATTCAATTTGAGCTTACCTCTGAAAGAAAACCAAACCTTTATGTGATTACTACAGCTTTTCCAAGTTCTCCATCAGCCCCTCAAACTACCCTTTCCACTCCTCCATATACAACACTCATTCCCATTGTTATCCCTACTCTTTTAGTTGTCACATCTATTTCTGCAACCATGTGAAACCGATACACTCCCCTGCTCTTACCTGCCAATCCAGGGGCTATGCCCTAAGAGTATCAAAGTAAAATCCCTTCTTTTGAAGGCACTGACACTTACACAACTCAACAAAATACCAATAAAATGACCGACTATTTTGAAAGATATGAAGTTGATGCTGATGATGTTAGAATGAAAGTATTTGTTCAAAGTTTAACTGGAGATGTTAGAACCTGGTTTAGAGCCGTCCCTGCAAATAGTATCAATTACCCACTAGCTCTTTATCAGACCTTCTTGAACAGATGAGAAAAGAAGAAAGATCCTCTCTACATTTTATCAGAATATGAAAACCTAAGAAGAGGCACACAAGAAACTGTCCAAGATTACTATACCGGATTCAATAATGTATACAATGCTATTCCTCAAAATCTTAGACCTCCTCCAGATTTGGCCTTGATCAAATTCCCTGATGCATTTGATTCTGATATGGCATGCCAACTTAGGGAAAGAGCTCCTCGAAACTTAGAAGAGATGCAGAGTATAGCTGTCAGTGTTAAGGCCAACCTAATATCTAAACGATCTAGAGCTAGAGCTGAAAGGAGGACACCTTTCAAAGAGGAACCTGCTGCATTTGAACAAAAATTAGATGCTATTATTAAAGGAATGGATAGACTCGGAGATAGAGTGGAAACAATCGAGAGAAAATCCCCTTGGGATGGTCAACTAAGAAATACTGGGAGAAATCCAAATTTCAGGAAGAACCAAAATCCTAACACTGGAAAGACAGGGCCTGACCAAAATATTAGGCCCCTATTTCAAGAAAATTATGCGGAAGCCTCAACTTCTGATGAACCAACATAAGACACTCAAATTAATTTGATGGGACTCAACAATGAACAAGAAGTTTTCTTGACCCAAGAGGATCAAGAAGCTCACATCCTTAAACAATTCCAAACTCAGTCAGGTGAATCATTTGACTTTAGGGAGGGATATGATACAGTCGTTTATGAAGTCCACAAACAATACAATCTGAGGAGCAGAAGAATAGATATCCCTGAAACCAATAAACAAAAAGGTACTAAGCAGCCTAACAAAGGTAAGATTAGTGCCCCCCCTGTACATATTCTTTTTAGAACAGATCCTAACCCTAATAATCCAATTGTCGAAGATGTATCAGATAATCAACCACCTAACAGACAACCTTCCACTTCTAGTCCTTCTAAAGGAAACGTAGAAGAGTCTCTAGAATTTGATTTGGAAACAACTTCAGCCCATAATCCCACTCCTGAAGAGGATAGAAACACAGAAAATCCAGCGGTCCGAAATACAAAAACTTAGACCGAAAAACCTTTCAATCTTGAGACAGAAGTAGGCAAACTAAAGATAGCTGTTCCATTATCAGAATTAGCTAAAAATGATGTCTACAGAAGTCAAATCAACAGATCACTCAAAATTTCTGTGAACAAAGATTCAGTGAATGTTTTTGATGACCAGCCTGAATTGATATTTGACCCTGGAGTAAATGGAAAAACAGTAGAGGGAGAAGTTCCTCATTTCTATGTAAGTTTAAACATGCATGATAAAATATTTCATAATGCCATGTTTGATTCTGGTGCTTCCCATAACTTAATGCCTAAATCTATAATGGAGAGGTTAGACTTTGACATCACCAGGCCATATAAAGACCTTTTGTCGTTTGATTCAAGTCAGGTCAAATGTTTGGATTTAATCAAAAACTTATGTGTGTCACTAGTCCAATATCCTGCCAAAACCATCTTAATGGACATAATAGTAGCTGATATTCCACCAAAGTACGACATGTTATTGTCTAGATCTTGGGTTGCAAAGCTTCAATGATCTCTATAGTTATACATGTCTTACGCTACTATTTCAGTGTTTTGTCAACCCAAGAGACTATACAGAGAAACCTTAATGAAGTATGTAGTAAGTAGTCAAGAGAAACCTCAAAATTTCCCTATCTACTCAGTACATTCAGATATGGATTCTTTTATCCTTTACAATGCTGAAATTGATCCCCCACATACAATAAAAGTTCTAGCAGATGAAATAGAAAAAATTGCAAATGAGAGGTCTAGTGTCCGAATCCAAGAAATTTCTGAAAATCATGAAACATTAGATAAACCAGAAAAAACTGAAAAACTAGATCTCCCTATTGAACAGATCCCTGAAACACCAGATACTAATTGTGAACATGAAATCCTTTGGTACTTAGAATTTGATGGTTCTGTGAACAAATTAGGAGCAGGAGCGGGAGTCTGGGTGCACAATCTTGAAAAAAATCATGCTGAAGGCCATTCCTACATATTAAACTTTAGATGCACTAATAATATGGTTGAATATGAAGCTCTATTGCTAGGTCTAAAACTCGTCAAAAAATTGGAAGCAACTAGAGTGTCAGTCCTAGGAGATTTTGATTTAATCATTCAACAGATAAAATGGAAGTTCTTAACAAATGATCCCATATTAAGAGAGTACAGAGGAACAACTATAGAAATCCTCAATACATTTCTAGAAACTCAGCTCTCCAAAATCCCAAGAAAACATAACTTGCAAGCTCATAGCTTGGCAATGTTTGCTAGCACCTGTAAATTACTATTTGAACCAAATCATCAATTCACAGCTGAGATTAGACACAGGGCAGCCATACCTGATAATGTAAAAAATTGGCAAGTGTTTAACAGTGATAAACAGATCAACAATTTTTTAACCCTAGAAGAAGAATTTTCTAGCACTAACATAGATGGAGATACAGTTAGTGAGTTTGATCCAAAAAATCAGATAGAAACAAACATTTCAGCAGAAAAGACAACTCAAACGCTTCATCCAACGAAATTTACCAAAAAGGAAATACAGGATCTTAAAGAAATAGATGTTGATGAAATTATTGAAGGAGAATCTGAAGTTATCAATTTGAAAGACAATCATTTGCCCAAAGGATTAACTCCTTTGGAAGATCTCTTTAATTTCAACGATATTCCAAAGAAACCCAAGATGGAACCTCTAAAAGCAGACATTGAAGACTACAACATAGGAACTGAAGAGAATCCAAAAATGGAAAAAATTATCCAAATCTTTGCCCCCTGATCAAAAACTTAAATATGTTGAACTGATCAAAGAATTCCAAGATGTTTTTGCCTGGAGCTATGAAGACGTGAAGTCTTATGACACCTCTGTAATTCAACATACAATACTCCTCAAGGAAAATAAAAAGCCATTCAAACAAAATCTCAAAAGAATCAACCCTGTACTGCTTCCTTTAATTGAAAAAGAAATCAAACGAATGCATGAGGCAGGGATAATTGCTTCAATCAGATTCTCAGAATGGGTGTCTAACTTAGTGCCTACCAGGAAGAAAACAGGGGAAATCGATTATGTGTTGACTTAAGAAATGTAAAGAAGGTTTCTTTAACAGACAATTACCCTTTATCTAATATGGATCATATTTTACAAAGAGTAGTAGGTGCTTCTAGGATTTCACTTTTGGATGGGTTTTCAGGGTATAATCAGATTCTGGTTCATCCTGATGACTAAGAAAAAACTGCATTTACAACACCATGGGGTACATTCAAATATGTTAAAATGTCATTCGGACTTAAGAATGCGGGGGCAATCTTTCAACGAGCAATGGACATAGCTTTTGCAAAAGAAATTCACGATTTGCTGGTTATATATCTAGATGACCTCACTGTGTTTTCTGGATCAGATCAACAACATTTAGATCATTTGAAACAAGTGTTTTTGAAATGCAGAAAGTATGGTATTTCATTAAATCCTAAAAAGTCTTTGTTTGGCCTAGAAGAAGGCAAACTGTTAGGCCATATCATCTCCAAAGATGGCATCATAATTGATCATGCTAGAATAGAATCTATTTTGCAAATACCCCACCCCGTAAATGTCAAAGAACTTCAAGCCTTCCTAGGAAAGATTAACTTTCTGAGAAGATTCATATCTAATTTGGCTGAATTAATTAGATTGCTGAACATTATGTTAAAAAATGATTCAAAGGTTAAATGGACAGTAGAAGCCAAACAAGCATTTGAAGGAATTAAAGTGGCTTTGACCAGAACACTAGTCCTCACAAGTCCAAAGTTCGATAGAGACTTCATAGTTTTCTCATTTGCATCGTAACACACTATAGCAGCGGTTTTACTGCAAAAAGATGATCAAGGATGTGAAAAACCCATAGCCTTTTTCAGTAAAGCCCTTAGAGATGCACCTTTGAATTACAAAATCATGGAAAAAAAGGCTTTTGCACTTGTGAAAGCAATTAAAGACTTCATAGTCTATATATTGTACTCCCATGTAGTAGCTTACGTACCAAATGCTGTTGTCAAAGACATCCTGATTCAGGATGGAATTGAAGGCAAACGAGGTAAATGGATAGATAATATATTGGAGTATGATATTGAGATAAAACCTAGAAAGCTTATAAAAGGACAGGGATTGGCTAAACTCATCACTGAAACAAACTTTCAAGCCCTGGATATTAATGAACTGGATAATGAACAGTAGATGGCGACTCCACAAATCAGCCAGACCTTCTTAGAATCACCTCAGTATGCTGATATAATTTATGTATTATTAAACCTGCAAGCTCCTCTAGGGTTATCCAGAACAAAGAAAAGGTTTTTAAAGATGAAAGCTTCAAAATTTTGTATTTTAGATAATGCTCTTTTTTTGGAAAAATCATGAAGGTATTCTATTGAATTGTTTAATAAAAGAAGAAGCTAACACAGTTATCAAAGAATTTCATGCAGGGAACTGCGGTGGACACCTTTACTGGAAATCAACTGCAGACAAAATCCTAAGGACTGGATTTTACTGGCCAACCTTGTTTGCTGATGTAAAGAAGTTTGTCACTGCTTGCCACAAATGCCAAATTTTTGAAGGCAAAAGGAAACTGTTACCCTTACCCTTGAGACCAATTTCCATTAAAAAGCCCTTTCAACAATGGGGTTTGGACTTCATTGGAGAAATACACCCTCCCTCTTCTGGCCAACATAAATGGATTCTTACTGCCACAGACTATTTCACCAAATGGATAGAAGCCATTCCTTCTAGACAAGCCAATGATACAGTGATTATAGGATTTTTAGAAACCAACATATTGTCTAAATTTGGCTGTCCTGAAAAGATCATAACCGATAATGCTGTTGCCTTCAAGTCCAAGAAAATGATAAATTTCTGTAACAAATACCATATCACTTTAGGCCATTCCATAACCTATTACCCTCAAGGTAATGGTCTAGCTGAGTCTTCCAATAAAAAAATGATTAATATTATTAAGAAATTGTTGGAAGAAAACAAGAAAAACTGGCACAAGAAACTTACAAATGCACTATGGGCAGACAGACTTACTACAAAGAGATCTATTGGAACTAGCTCTTACGAACTAGTTTATGGCATGGAGGTTGTGTTTCCTTTATCTTTAGGAGTTCCTGTAATGAAATTACTGCAAGAAGCTCAGGTGGAACCCAATGACATTCAAAGGAGAGTAAATTAGACCATCCATTTACAACAGAGCAGAGAAGAAGTGCACCAAAGATCCCAAGTGTTACAAGAAAAACTCAAGAAAATATTTGATAAAAGGACCAAAGCAGAAGACTTCTACCTTGGAGACAAAGTTCTAAGGTGGGATTCCAGGAGAGAAAACAAAGGAAAACATGAGAAGTTTGACTTCCTATGGAAATGGCCATTTATCATCCAGGCATTGCAAGGGAATAAAACTTAGTTTTGAAGAGCCTAGATGGTACATAAACAGAAGAAGGACCAGTGAATGGTCGAATGCTGAAACATTACTTTGACCCAGTTTTTTAATGTATTCTGACTCTAACACGTACATACTATATCCTTAATAATGTCACAGTTTGGAATGAGGTTTGTTTTCCTGATACCAATCATTCAGAAGATCTTATATGGTAGGATTACCATTATCCTTTGGTCGATATATTGTAGCCATCAGTGCAAGGAGAGATTAAGAATCATGAACAAATTTGTGCTAATTCCAACTACCATAGATCAGAAGATAGATTTATAAAGCAATATGTGGAGGAGAAAGCTTCTGACCTAATGTGTGTGTTTGATGACATTAATTCTTTTGATGATTTGCCCAAATATGATCAATATGATGATGATTATGTTTCTCAAATCCAAATTAACCGTGCAGAGGAATCATAAGCTAATTTGGGGAATAAGGAAGTTCAGTTTCAACAGCTTGAAAATAGTGATCAGCTTGTTCATTTCAGCTATGAGGATGAGGAGGAAAGTTCAGAAAATTTTGAAATCAATAAAGGAACTTTACCATTTTGTTTTGATTCATTTCAGTTTATCAGAGATAACTATCATACAATTAGAAAACAAATGTCAACAAGTCTTGGTATTCACTGTCTAGAGGGCAATCAAATCTCTGTTTAAGACTTATAATATCTAGATTTGCAGCCTCAAAATGCCATTGAATGTCAGGTTGCAAAAGAAGATTTGGAAGCCGGAACATATGATCAAATGATCCAAATTGATTCCTTGCCTCTTTGTTTTGAATCATTTCAATTTTTAAAAGAAATGTGGTGTAAATTTTTTAAAGAAAAGTAGGAGAAACATGTAGAAATCTATGAAATTCCATTTGAACCTATATGTAATAAGTTGCAACAATCCTTCCAAGTTCTTTATGATCCAATAGCTGACAAGTTGGATGATGGAAGCAATCATAATTTTTCTCCATTAACAAATTATGAGAGTCAAAATCAAGATGATAATGGTTTTACAAGACAAAGATTACAGTCACTAGAAATATCATCACAAAGAGAAGTTGAAAACATGCAGGGTGATAAAGATAAAAGTGATATTTCAATTTCATGGCAGCACCTTTTAGTTTCAGGTTAGATTTCAAGTGGTGCTGGAAAAGGTTGAAAATATTTTTGATAAACAGGGCAAGACTGAAGATTCCTATCCAAGTGACCAGGTGCTCAGGTAGGATCCAAGGAGGAAGAATAAATGTTTAAGTGTTGATCGGACAGTAACTTGTTGGAGTTGAAGCCCGAAGTGAAGGCCCTAAGCTTCACAAAATGTGCTGTCATATATATAATAAAGCAATCAACAAAAGGAGATTTCAGAGCATGATCTAAGTTATTCAGAAGGCCATATGACCTGCTGTTATTCACTTTCCACCAGGAAAAACCATCCCCAAGTGGAGTCACTGTTATACTCCTATACCAATAGGTGTCATATTTCATGATTGACTTGATGAGCTCTTTAATATGTTCATCCCTTTTCTTGTTGCAAAGGTTTTCCATATTGTCAAAAAATCAAAAAATGTAAAAAATGTAAAAAGGGTATGCCCTAAAAGAAAAATCAAAGGGTAAAAAGAATAAAATGGTAAAAAAAAATGAGAAGAAATGAACCCCAAACAAAGAAAGACCAGGAAAGTGTGCAAGTCTCAAATGCCACTATTTTTTCATTTTCTGCAATAAGCATTGTGTGCAGCTTGTTAATTTATGCCACAATTGATGAATGACCAAACAGCTTAATCTTGGCTAGTTCATATTTGAATTTCCTGTTTTAGAGATAGAGAATAAAGTCTGACCAAACTGTTTAATCTTGGCAGATAAGTAGATAGGTAGAGTAAATAAAAAGGAGCTCAACATTTTAATCTGAGCCTTTGGATGTTATAAGGGCAGACTTAGGTAGGCTTGCCATGCAAAGAAAAAAAAAGTTGATGAGGGTTTGCTAGTCCAAGTGCACCCAAGTAAAAAAGGAAAAAAAGCTAGGACTAAAGTAGGTAGGGTAGGTAGATTGGCATCGCAGAATGACACTTTTGGTAGTTTTTGTCTCTAAATGTGTTAACTTTCACTTCTATCACAAGTGTAATGGCGGACATTATACTTGAAGCAGCTCAAGCGAGACAAGGTTTCATAACTAACTCCCCTTCATATTTTTCCCTAATCATTACTAATTCCCCCCCTAAAATATTAAGAATATGTTCTTAATATCACTAAAAAACCGCTCCTTCCATTTCATCAATTGCCTAAGTAAATTCCTATTTTACTTAGGAAGATGGCTATATTTCTTGTATAAACCCTTTTTTTTTTAGTCTAAGTTTTAATGTAAAATTCCTAACATTATACTTAGCGCTTTCATTTCAATATTCATATTAACCATTAACTTTTATTATATAAATCCCATGTAAATTAATGCCCTTCCCCGTATTATGTGAATATATTAAAAATCCCCAAATAATACATATCCCCGCCCCGGTCGATTACGATCATAAAACATTGTATAAGCAGGGATTAACAGGTTTAGTTGGAACCCGTTAATAGCCTTCTCGCCGCGCAATCAAGGGCTAATTAACCACCTGGGTTAATTAATAACCAAAATACCCCGAACCAATAAAATCAGCCATGATACATTTAAAACATGGTTTATTATGACCGATCCCGCTATATTAACCCCCCGCCATCTCCAAAGCGCGTCCACCGTCCGATCCCCGCTCCACCATCCAACGGTCGACGATCAATATCGCGACCCCCTAACCGTTGAACGTTAAAGCACGATCGGCCGGTGGTTTTGTCGCCGTACCAAAGATGCGTCACTCCGTCAGCCTGCTCGCTCGCCCTCCGCTCGAAACCACTTGGCCCCAAAAGCAATGCGGGCAAAACCGCTTACCACCCCCTGCTGACGTCATCCGCGATGTCATCTGTTCTTTGTTGATGTCACCCGCCACGTCATCTGCCCTCGTACTCCCGTTGACGTCATCCATACCGCTTACGTCATCCACCCAATCAAATAAAAAATTCCCGCCAAAACTTCATTTTGTCAAATAAAAAGGATAAAATATCATTTTTTTTGCTATATTTCGTTGCAAACAGCGCTCCGGGCATAAAATCGACCGAGTTCATAGATTAGTCTCGACCGACCCTCGACCAGAAAAGCTACAACAATGAACCCACAACCTCAACCAACTTGCGATTTTACAGTTTCTTCCTCTTTAACACAGTTTGAACCAACACTGAGGGACTCCCAAGCTCGCAAAAGAGAGAAATAAAGAGAAATATAGGGAGATTGCTACCCTAACCAGTGGACTTTCAGAGACACAAATTGCCAGAGGAAAGATGATCAAAAAACACGTTAGTAGTTTTGTTTTACCAGACCAGGATGAACAGGGGTCAGATCAGCCTTAAAGTGTATCAGATCAGCCTTAAAGTGTATTAGATCCGCATTAAAGTGTGTCAAAGCAGAATTAAAGAGTAGCAGATCAAAATTACAGAGTATAAGTTAAGATAGGCAGCGAGCGCAGAGTTACTGAAGAAGACTAGCTGTTTCTATTTTACTTGTAAACTATTATTACTTATCTTAGATATTATCTCACAACTGTTATGAGATATTTGTTGTACAAATTTGTTGCATAAATACCCACCCCATTGGAGTATTAAGGGTGGAATTCCTAGACTCTGCTGTAACATTGAAATTTTGGAATAAAGAGCTGTTGGAATCAACTGTTGTATGGCCTACTGGATGAAGAATTGAAGCAGAGGACTTGTCACAGATTTCTTGAATCAACCTCTGGACCAATAAGTCCTTTATATCTTGTGTTTTACAGTTTTCTTGTTTATTATATCATCTGTGTTTCATAATCTGAATGATAAAGAAAAGGTTAATTTCAGAATATGCTTGATTGCACTCTGTTTTCAGTCTTTATTGTTATCTGTGTTTTCTTCAGAATTAGAATAAGCAGTAAAATCTTAATTGCTCATGTTTTCTAATTCTTTTATGTTGATTATTTGTTAAAGAATACTTCACTGCTCCTTATCAGTAATCATCCAATTTCCCTCTTTAAATAAGTTGAAGGATTCTTCACTGCCCTTCACCCAATTTGAGCCCATTCCATCTGTTTCAAGTTTCTGTTTGTTCCCTATTTGACTACCTTCCTCTGTGAAGCCATCCTCTGTTAAGAAACCAAATCCAGAAAGCCATCTTCTTTGACTCCATTAGCCCAATGGACTGAACTACTCTGTTTTACCTCTCTGTTCTATCAAATCTCACCACCCAAACTCAAACAAAACCCTTGAACTTCATAATTAGCTTAATACCTAAAAACAAAGCTAAATCATAAAGAGAGAGCCCTCTCTGGGTACAGATTTGCTAGATTCTGTATCTAAAAGATTTGTTTGTGGTTACCTCAACATCTTTCCCTTTCTTACAACTTTTGGGAAAACCTGAGTGATAACAAGACCAAAATTGTGTTAAAATGAGGAGAAATGATCTCCTTTATATAGCCTTCAAGTGGGGGTCAAATGGGCGCCACTTAGGGGCCCAACCAACCTAATAATTTTGGAGGCAAATTTTAAAAATTCAAATTTCCATTTATTTTTCAAGATGAAATTACCGACCATGGCCACCATGTTTTTCAACATGGATGGCCCCTATCCATTGATTGGACATGAAAATTTTTTATGTCGTGGTGATATTAGGTATTGTGTATTTTTAATCTGGGGTAATTATGATGATGGTATTGAATTCCATGTTTACTCAATTATCCACCTTCTATTGACAATATTTAAGAGTTTTGATATCCATGCAATCCAGACAAGTTCTTCCATACCTTTCAATTATAAATTTAATTTCTATTTTTTTCAAGTTTCGTAATAAATTTTTGTCAAAACTTTGGTTTTTAAAATTTTAATATTTATGCACTTCCGGTAAAATTTGTAACATTTTCCAATTATCGTGCCCCTTTGTACTTGAAAGGAGGAGAAATATAAGTATTTTACGTATCATAAATTCTTTGAATCATAGTTTTCTATTTTGTTCAAGTGATTTAAAACTTGTGCACAACCGTGCCTATCAAATACTAAGATCCTTGTACAACCATACATTTTTGTTCTCATTTTCTTGTTTCTCTTTTACTTGGTATCCTCCCCTAGAAAATGGGGAAGAGACACCTATATATGGTATATACTTAAATGGGTTAGGCTATCCCACATTAATCTTGTTATATATCTTTTCAAAGTCATTAAAAACTTTTACCTGGCATATATCTTGCTATGTACCTTGCCAAATACGAAGATACTTGGTTTTTGGTTCTCATTTTCTCGTCTTTCTTTTTCTAAGTCTATCTCATGAAAAAGAAAGGAAAGGATATATCTAGATATACTATAATGATTAAAGGGGTGACCTATATATAATATAATGCTTATATGGGTAAAGTTATCCCACGTGAAACTTGACTCCATTCATCCTCCCTTTGTGGGCATCCAATGGTTTAGAGGGCATCTCATACCGGGTTTTTAAAGCCACTTTAGTTCATTACATTCTCCCTTAGCATAAACACCTCTAAAGTATTTCAGCTAGTTATGAGGATTTTTAAGGATCAAAACTGGTTACGTTTGTGTTGTATCTTCATGGAAAGTAAGTCATCTATTTGTACTTTTTTACGACATCATGACAAGCTTTGCATTCATGCTTTCTTTGCTCCATTTTAGTAAGAACTGTAATTCCTTAGCGTAGGGTATTGTCTCATTTGACTTTTAGATATTCTTGTCCCATCTAATCATACATTTCCCTCTTATGTGTTTGAAGTTTATGATCATTTTATATTTGGTTTGGTGCTTGGAATAAGCCTCTTTATAACTCATGTTTAGAGACCATGAACATTGGCATTTTTGCACATGAAGTTAGTGCTAACTTCATATATGTTGAAAATGATTTCACAATAATGGTTATATTAGAAACCTATGAATATGAATCAGACAAAATTGTAATACAAAAAAAAAATGGTTGTGGCTGGATTTCCAAAATTCAAATTTGTTTATTCCATTTTCTGCTATTTTGGTCTTCCCAATTCCAATGTTTCAGGAGTTGGTTGGTATATTGCCTCACAAGTTAATTAAGAAAAAGTATTGTATGACAAAACACAAGAAATCTTGTAAAGAAAATTGTTATTTTCCAACCCCATAAAGGGCCTCAACTTACACATCTCCCATGTCTCCGTTCCAGTGTCATCTAGGTGCTTCATATTCTCAAATTTCGCTGCAATATTGACATCATATATGCCATAGTTTTGTTCCATGTTTTGAGAGTGTAGCATAGCCCAATTCCCAGTTGAGGTAGAACAAATACCATAGAGTGATGGTTCATCAATGGGGCTATGATTATCAATGCAAGGTGTTGAAAAAATTTTCGGAGGGTAAGGGTTTTCTATTTTACAAACAAAGGGGTTTACTATTTTACCAACAAATGAGTATAGATTTTACTTCATCATTTAGGGAAACATTTTTCCCTCAATGAATCCCCATGAAGAAATCCACCTCTTTCTCCCATTCTTGAATTTCCAGGAATTGTTTTGTAATGTCAACTACAAAAGCATCATGTGTACAATTTTATCTTTTTGAACATGTTTTTCAAATTCATCTTTTTCACTTATTCTAGTGGATGGTTTGGTGCATGATGATATAGGGAACTTGTATAGAGTCCTCATGGTTCTTTAGGGCTTTGCTTCATATCCCCAGTTTCACACAACACACATAATCCTTAGGAATCTAATATGACATTGAAGCCTCCCTGTTTGTATGAAATATAACTTAGAAACCTATTCATGTCAACTTCTTTTCATGAATATTTTTTTGACATGTAGGAGTTAGCCATGCCTCAATGCTAATTTATAACCATGCACAATATAACCCCCACCCAAGTACCACTTGTCCTCAACTTTTTCTTAACAAACTTCTTGCTCAAGTTGATGGCAAGAGACATTAAGAAACCAACAATTAATGTAGGTTGAGAGTTCTCATTTTTTCCTAACCAAATGCATCGATAACTTCACCACCCACACTTGAAGAGAGTCGCGACCTGTAATTTATGCAAGTAGGTCATTCCAACACCAAATTGACGACCAACTAAATCTGCATGCATCTTTTGTAATTTCTATCATACCATTCTTAAAATTTGGTGCATATGGAGTATGATATGAGATATGAGAATGGAATTGATGAAATAAATCACTTGTGTTAGTGTTGCATGCTAGGACAAGTGTTATAAGGGCTTGACACTAAGATCATAAGCACCAAGGAGGGGGCGAAGATGGCAATCTCTTAATTTAAATCACATATGCCTTTCATCAACTTAGCTCCTTTGTTGGATAGTTCATCGATGAACTTATTTTTCCCTCAAAGAAAATTATAGATCTCAATATTATTAAGGTATTGAACTCACCCTAAGATCATTTGAATAATATAACATAGTTTAGAGCTATTTCAAGAATTATTGTGATGTAGGAATGTGATGATTACCATTGTCCCCCACCCCTTAATCTTTTTAAGATGGAAATACCTTTATAAAGGGCTAACACTTTTGCCTCATTGATGAGATAATTCCATCTTGTTAATGTTGCATATTAGAACAATTTTTATAAGGGCTTGTTACTAAGATCATAAGCACCAAAGAGGGGGCAGACATCGTAATCTCTTAATTTAAATTACACATGCCTTTTCTCAACTTGACTCCTTCTTTATTGGCTAGTTCATCAATGAACTTATTTTTCCCTGGAAACAAATGCTAGATTTCAATCTTCTTAAGGAATTGAGTTCACTCGAAGATCCTTTGCAAAATCTTATATAGTTTAGAGATATTTAGAGAAGTATTGTGATGTAGGGATTTGTTGACTACCATTTCCCCCCACCTTTTTATCTTTTGAGATGGAAAGACCTTTAATTATTTTGCCTCACTATTGGCCGAGTTTCCAATTCCCCGTGCAATGCAATTTTTATTTTATTTTTTTGAAGCCACAAATGATGCCCCCTCTAGCAATTACCACTAGTATAAGGATTGTAATTGTAATTATATTAAGCATTGGAGTAACGTATTTGGATACAATGATGTGCCAAATTCTCATCTTTGAGGTGATTGACTTCTAATTATGTTGGATCATTGACCCATATCTTTAACAACATATCAAAAGTGAGTCTCACTCTTGTCTCACTCAATCATGATAAAGTACCTCATGATATAGTTAATTCTTGTCAAGTTTGTATTTGAAATTATAAAGTGGTACCCTTGGTTGCGTGCATGGAATACCATGTGTAGTGCATGTGCGATACATTAAGAGAGAAAAAAAAAAACTTTCGTTTTCAAATTGATATTCCTTATAAGATATTATTTCATGGTGTGGCTTCAAAATTGTTGTTGTGAAAATTGGATTAATGGAGGTTGAAGATTTATTTCCACATATTTCTGGATGTTATTGGTGGCTTATCCAAAAGTAGATTCTTCTGTTTTATGGAGCTAACTAAGTCATTTCTACATCATTGATATCCTTTGTTACCCACAAGATGAGGTATTTCATTGCACTTCACCGTTTTTAACCCAATTGTGTGGATATTCATAAGCTCATGGATAGGTCAACCTGCGCTCATGTTAGCATACTGTGGTGTGAATTATACCCCCAACTCTTCTCTCTTTAACCTGACATGTTGCAAAGTGCTAGTAGGCTATGTTGTTTTTCATAAGCTAGAAACAGAGGGACATATTTAATTTTATGAAATATCTCATGTAAGAGTGGATAAGGGTTTTGAGTGATAAACGGATGACCACCTTTATTTGTATTACATTTTTTTGGTCATGGTGTTTTGAAAGCACCTTTTCTAAAAGGGGAGATAATTTGTTCCCTATGGATGTTTTTCTCGAAATTTGTTGTTTTCAAGTATATCTTTGATGGCGATGATATTTTTAACTTTAATATTTATTTATATATTTCATGGAGGTTCTTGTAATGGTGCAACTAATATATTTTTCATTTTTACCTACCATATTGAGTATGCTTTATTACATGTATTTTTTTCTACTATGGATAACTAAAGAAGAATTGTAGATTTATAAATGTAATGAGAGGATTGTTTACTTGTAATCTGCTAATGTTAAACTTCGTAATGGGTTGCTTCTTTGCAAGATATTCATCCCTGTTAGAGAGATTTTACCCTCCAACTTCATAACAAAGTCATTTGTTTGTGGAACACTAATACATGGTTTAAGGGGAAGGTTCTTTCATTGTAGAAAACTAATAAGTCAATTTCAAGATGATGTCAATCTTTTGCAATTATATTTTCTTAGCTTTGTGAGGATATTTATGACTATAGAGTGATGCTAGTGCTCAACTTCATAATGAATTAGCTTGTTTTTATAACACTAATACATAGGTTTAAAGGGAACATTGATTCATTGAAGAAAGCTAATATTCAACTCCAAGACGAAATCAATTTTTTAAAACACTTTTTAAACTCTGTGCGGAAGTTATCACACTTTAGATGGATGAATTTCCTCTCCATAGCACACAAATAGGTTCATACCACTACACATAGTTCAAGGATAAGTTAATTAACTAGCAATTTCTTTAATAAGTTGGAAACCCTGACTTTAGAAATAAAAATAGAAGATGAAATATAATCCCCATAGAATCTATCATTGTTAGTGATAAATATCCTTGCATTGAAGTTTATAGAGTTGTGATAAATCTTTTAACGATGGCCTATGCCTTGGAATGATTTGCATACTCAACTCCAAGTCCTTGAAAGAGAAGAATTGTCTCGATCTCCAGTATGAACACTAGATCTACTATTGTAAAGATAAATCAATGAACTATGCAAAGTAAAATATTTGGTGCCCTCTTAGGGGATTATAACTCCCTTACTCTTGGTGTGAATGAAGTTCCTCACTTGAGGTTTTAGGGTTGAAACTTCCAAGGTATGAGTAGAACCTTGCTAATGAAGATGTTATAGGATGAATCACTCAAACATGGAAGATTGAAACCAAGCTAGCCAAAGGAGTCCCTATAGAGGTACTAGAGATGAAAAGTTCTAACGAATTGAAGAGCATGAGATAGGTGGAAGGAGATCAATCCTAAATGTGTTACCTATAAAGTAGGATATTTCCAAGATAAAACAATTTCAACATTCGAAGACAATTTACAAAGAGGAATAAAAGAGTATAAATAGACAAATGAATGACCTCAAGGTGTAAAAGGACATTGGATTAGCTATAAGAGTACTTGATTCATACAAAACCTTAATACTTCATCTTTTAAGTGTTTCAAAATTGGTATAATGGTATTGTAGGTTTTGAAGACAAAAATAGTCCTTTATTATGCAAATTATGGATTCAATGTCATAATAGTTTAGGGGAATCCATAGTACAATTATTGCTAAAAGATCAAGAAGGTTTAGGGGTTGGAATCAAATTTAATTAATAGATAAAAAATTCCAAATGGGTTTAACTGGCCATGGACTTGATTTAAGGGATAATAAGTGACCATGGATAGGGGTTGGGGGTTTATGCACCCAACTAGACTTGTTGAAGTTAGGAAATGTTCCAAATGGATGATCTGAGGGGTTAAATTGAGTGATGACCAAAATCTAGAGTTGAAAGGAAAATGTGGACTTAAGGAACTCATACAAGAAATAAGCATCTCAATGAGGCCGCATGACTAGGCTAGGGTGAGAGAAACTTTAGGGAGGTGGCCCATCACATAGAACATGGCTTGAGAGATAGTTTAACATCATTGGGTGGGTCACACACGAACAAGACATATAGGTGGTTCATAAAAGGAATTTTGGGTGTGTAGGTTTATGTGAGTAACCAACTGCAAATACAATATGCTATATTTTGCCACCTCTGCATCAATTTGTAAGGAAGGATAGGAGGCGTGTGCATGTCCATGCAGTGTAGGCCAGTGGGTTGATGTCGTGAGGGAAACATCCATGAATTGTGCTTATGTATATCATAGAGCATGTGAAGGCCCGCATGCCCTAATAATTTGTGTTAGTAAAAGTCACAAGTGGTGTTCCCATGATGTCAAGCAATCTTAAGAAAAATAATAAATAAAGATCAACAAGCAAGTGATGCACATCAAATATGTTATGGATGTCAAACAAAATTATTGGGATGGGTGGACAAGCAAGATTAATCACTATGTAAGAATGATAGAAACTAAACACTAAAATGTAAATGATAAGATAATGAGTAACTTAATCTAATGATATAATAACTAAACCATGACATGAGAGATAAAATAGTTTTGATTACTAGGTAAATAGAATAATGACTAGAACATGGAAGTAAAGCATGAGTGATTCAATCTAATGATAATAATATTTCCGACTATAAAATCATCAACAAGATTAAGAGTGAGGAGGGAATCCTTTCACTTACCTTTAGGTGAGAAATGACAATGGAGGTGTATGATTAGCATCATCTAGATACTAGCATAAAAGAATTAACCTACTTAATTCAATTATGGTAGGGATGACAACATTAGTTCTCAATGGAAAGGATGATATATGTATATGTATATGTATATGATTAGCATCATCTAGATACTAGCATAAGAAATTTAACCTACTTGCTTCAATTATGGCAGGGATGACAACATTAGTTCTCAATGGAAAGGATGATATATATATATATATGTATATGTATATGTATATGTATATGTACATACATACATACATACATACATACATACATATATATATGAAAAGGGGAAGACATGGAGTGATATTGTATCGGGAAATTCCAGTGACAGAAATACAGAGAACGAAACAAAAATAGCACGGCCTGGTGAAAGTATGAGTGAGGTGATTATGACACTAGCATAGACATAACAAAGGAAAGAGAAGTGAGGCAATGGCACTGGGAGAAGTAAATAGGAGAAGAAAAAGGTGTTAAGGAGGAAACTTTGTAGCTCTAATCTATGATATGTGATGGCATTAAATGCTTCATAGAAGTGATGCAGTGATTGATATTTTTGGGATGAAAAATATGTTGAGTCAACCCCTACTTGAAATAATGACTTGGAGAAGAATTAACCACTTGGAAAGAAACCAAAGGAAATGTGGAGACCAAGAGGCGATAAAGAGGGGGTGGTCATTACACTAAGTAGAGCTAGGTGATTAAGTGGAGATCATATAACGTTGAACGATGTTTTGGTAGGAGGTGTTCATAGATGATGGTAAGAGGTAAAAGCTAGCCCCACATATGTTCCTCAAGGATGGGGATGAATTCACCTTGTATAACCATATTAAAACATGGGATTCATATGAGCAAGAAATTGAAGGTGGAGATGAAGAGAAAATCAGAGGAGAAGAAGAGGAGGGGTTACCTTTGGTATGGTGGGATGAGTGTAAATGGGAGAGGAAGAAGCAAGGGACCCACACATGATCCCTTTGAGGATGCATATGCATTCAAGTAGGAGATGAGCAAGAATAGAAGAGGATTTTGACCTATACGTGTTGAATTTAGGATGGGGAGAAGAGGAAGAGTCCTCACAAAGATTGTACCATGGGACATTGGAGAACAAGGGACAAACTTTAAGAGAGACTTGAGTGAGGTGAGTGAAGAGTGGGATTTCATTGAATGAAATAAGTATTTATTTTGCGAGGGAAATAATGCTATTTTATGAAGGAGAAAGGATGGGTGGCCAAGGAAGATATTTTACTGAGAAATGAATGTTCGTAGCATTGGGATAAGGGATAAGGACATCTCAAAGACAACAAGGGGTTACATCTCAAACCTATTGAAACCCTAGATGATGTGAGAAGAAAATTATAAAATAAGTAGCACCAAGGGCACGAAAAACATGAATAACAATGATGATAAGGGTTGATCTAGGGTCCATAATTATTTCATTGATCTTGAGAACCGGTTGACCATGTTTTCTTTCTCAACTTCTTCCTTTAGTTGTGGATTCGCTTGTGTACAGGATATCCTCAAAACACAAACAATGGAAGGATGTCGATTGTTCATTTCCAATGTAAGAAAGGTTTTTCACTTTTGAATTAAATCTACAGAGGTTTGAGAAGTAATGATAAGGGTGTAGCTAAAGAAAAGTAAAACTCTGCAGCCAACCTTCATCCAATTGGACATTTCCTCATTCTTTCTATATGTATAGACGCAACACATATAAGGGTGACAAGAGTATTGGATAAATTAACCACTCATGTAGTCATGTTGTACTTAATTCGATTGCATATTTTAGGAATATTTCAGAATCTAACGAACATCAATGACAATAGTGTTGAGAAATCTAGGGGCAACAAGTGTAGGTGATTTCTCTTCTTGTTGATAAGGGTTAGTGATGTATTTTTACTTTTCTTGATTTACTTCTTTTTCTTTATGATAATTAGTTTTTTCTTTCATTAAAAAACTACAAAAACACAAAGAACAATGGGACAATAAGACACAAGATGTAGGCGATCATCCAGGGCCAAGACCTCTCCAACTCTGAGAGGAAAACCCACAAGAATTATTCTTCTTATAGAATCTTCAATTGACGAATTTCAAGACCTTGACCCTTGAGCAAAAACTCCTCCAAAATCAAGTCAAACCTTGTTCTCTTCTTGTCAAGTCAAACAAAGTCAAGAAACTACTGCAACTTCTCCTTGTTCTTGACCTTAGACCTACAACACAAGACTACTTCCTTCAATACTCGGCCTCCTAAAACTTATTGCAACTTTTGCACGTGTGAGGTGATTAGGTCATTATAGCCCTTATTTTCCTTCGCCTGATTGGGCCCCTTCTCCCCAAGACTCCAACCTTCAAATAAGATTGTTTTGGCACCAATATTTGAATTCTAGAGATGATTGCAATTTAGACTTGGGTTTTGCAGTGAATTCCCTAGCTTCATCCCGCATGTGTGAGAGTTTTAGCCCCAAAGGAGTCCTGAAAAATATGCCTCTTCATCTTCAATTTATCTTCTCCTTTCTTCATTGATTTTAGTGCTCATGGTCATGTTTCTTGTGAGTGATTGATGCCCCGATGGTGGTCGATTAGTCTTGTATATATAGTATTCTATTCACTCCAAATAGGTAGAATTTTCACTGTTTCTAGGCCGACTTGTTATTAGCATGTTTGACTTGACCTTGGAGGGTTTCTAGACTTTATTTCGACTTAAATAAATTTATTTACAATATGTAACATGCCAAAATGGGTCTTTAATACATGACAATGACTCAATGACTTTATGACAAACCTAGAAGCACTCAATGGGCGTTTGACCTATGAAATAAATAGTGATTTACTCATTGATAATAAATATGTGACCATGTATTTAATGTGTAAATAAAAGTTGGCTTTCTATCACTATTCAAGACTCAAAAAGAGGTTGGAGGTTGGATTAGAGATGTAGTGTTGAACTACTAGAGAATAATGTTGTTACTATTCAATACTCAAATAGGGGTTGGAGGTTGGACTAGAGATGTAGTGTTGAACTATTAGAGGATAGTGAAGCAGGATGCCCTTTAGGATATCAATATTGTTAAAAACAATATTGCAACTAAATTTAAAAAGAAAACGTGGAGCAACAAAGAGGTTCGAAATAAATAAATAAAAGTTGAATGACTAAAAATAATTTTTTATCCAAAATTATATTTTTTTGTTGTCACTTTTAAAATAAATATCATAGAAAGTAAGAAAAAATTTCCATAAATTTCATAATGAAATGGGAATGATGGAATTTATCTAAAACTCCTTAACATAGATGAAGAAATCTCTAGTATTCAAAGATAGTTATAAATCTTTGCAATGCCTAGATATATATAGATTCCTATGAAACTATATCCACATTTTTCTTAGCTTGAAAATGAGTCTCTTCTTTGGCAAAGGTCATCCTCCTCTAGATATAGTAGCTTTTAACGCTTTGGTTGCGACTTAGGTCAAGACCAAAAAGACCAAAAAGCCCCCATCATCAAATTTTGTGAAAAAACTTTATAAAATTCCAAAAGTCGTCATTCCCTCTTAGTCCTTTGTGATGGCTTTCCATATTGTTAAAAGAGGATTAGTTAGATAATTTATGGGTATTTGGCCATCCCCCTGCTCATTGGCATATTGGGTAAAAAAAAATGGAATTCGTTGATCAAGGGAAAAATCGCATTATCCTTTGTTTGGAAACGCTTCTTTACCATCTTGTTTGAAGAGAAACAAACCAAGGATATTAGGTTTAGAAGTGGCCCATACTTCATGGGGGCTCAAGGTTTATATATAAACATGTGGAATACAAACTTCAACTCTGAAAATGACATTCTCTCAACAATTCTAGTATGGGAAAACTTCCCCATTTTCCACTTCACTATCAGAATGAAGATACCTTCAGAAACATAGGAAATTTCCTCATGAAATACATAGACAAGGTTGAGCCTAGAGATGGAATATTTGCATGCGCAATAATCTGTATGACAATGGACTTCAAAAAGGGTCTACCTGAAGCTATTCAAGTATACTAGATAATTGGTCTTTCATTCATCAAATGGACTATGATCAAATTCCTTTCAAGTATAATACTTACCATGAATATGGATAGTTTTCTATATATTTTCCAACGAGGGTATCATAAGAGGTACAAGTAGAAAAAAGACATCAATGGAAATTGCCAAAAACAAGAAAAAAAATACAAATAATCTTGCAAAAACCAAAACAACCATCTTCCTTCCCTGCCTCTTCCATCCCTCATCTTCCCACCAAATTCCTCCATTGTCAATCACCTAAGAATTTCCTCCCCCTCCCCTCAACAAGTAAAAAATACTCTATCAACCTAAAACTCACGAGGATAATTCCCTAGGAAATATTGAGGACAACAAATCAAAACAAATGCCACCATTGGAAGATGCCCCTGTTCAAACTTAAGAGACTTTTATTCCCTCTTTTAAAGAAGAAAGTACACCAACTTCCAAGAATATAAGGACTCCCAGAGCTAGCATGGGGTTGTTATTACCAAATCCTCACCCAAGAAAAGATCAATTAGAGGATGAAGCTATCAAGAGCTATGCAATCAACAAATCAATTAGAAAATAAGGGAGAAAACAAAATAAAGACAGAGGGAAGAACAAATGGCTTGAGATAAGGGAATGGGCACCCAACATACAATGGCAGGCTGATATAGTAGAGGCACCAGGAATTCAAGGTAAACACAGTTTCTCCCATAGGGGGAGGTATAAAAACAACCTATAAATGATGAAAGTCATCCCTTTAAACTGTAGAGGTTTGGGGAGTGAAGACAAGTGGAAATTAGTAAACAAAATTATGAAGAGAAGAAGACCCTCAAATTATTTTGCTTCAGGAGACTAAGATGGAGGAGGAAACAACCCTCCAAAAAAGTAAGAAAATATGGATCAATAGTTAAGCAAAAGAAATCAGGTCTATAGGAGTGTTAGGAGAAATTTGCACGATGTGGTCATGAACTCATTTTCGACTTTTGCAAGATTTAGCATCAAAACGTTGTATTGCAATCCACCTTCTCCATATTCAAGTCAAGTAAGAAAATCAACTATACACACACACACACACACACACACACACACACACACACATACATATGTATATGTATATGTATATACATATATATGTATATGTATATACATATGTGTATATATATATATATATATATATATGTATGTATGTATGTATGTATGTATGTATGTATGTATGTATGTATACATACATACATACATACATACATACATACATACATACATACATACATACATACATACATACATACATACATACATACATATATATATATATATATATGTATGTATGTATGTATATGTATCTACATACACACACACACACACATATATATATATATGTATGCCAAACATATATCATGAAAAAATTGCTTGTTGGAGCACTATTTCAATATTAAAGGGCTCCATCTAGAAGTTCATTAACATTTTTGCAGGAGATTTTAACACTACATTCCATATTTGGGAATTCTAGTTAGGGATCCTTTCATGGAGAACGTAGAAGATATTATATCCTCCCTTGATTTTGTTGACCTAAAAATTATGAAAGGAAAAATTATTTACTTGGTCAAATAGAATAATAGGTATTGGACACATAATTTCAAAAGTAGATAGATTTCTTGTTCACATTTCTCTTTTGGATGAAAACATCTCTACCCTCTCTTAGATTATCACATGGTCTGGGCCTATATCTCCCACTCTAGAGACTTATGGACCCCTTCCATTCCAATGCAACCCTATATGGACGCAAAGCCCTAATTTCCTTGAACTCGTATCTCAAACTTGGAATCAATGGACAGTGGGATTGCCAATCTACATTTGGGAGCAAAAGATTAAAAAGGTAAAATAGGCCCTAAAAATTTGGGCCAAATAAAATCATGTAGAAGGCAAGGAATCCATCCAATCTTTAAAAGGCCAACTGAAAGAGATCTAAGAAATTAAGGAAAAACAATCAACTACCTAGATTACATTGCTAGCAAAAAAGTTTATATTTCAAAAAATACAAACATAACTAAGAAATTAAGAGGAAATGTGGAGGCTTAAATCAATATAATTTGGATGAAATTAGGAGATAGAAATACAAAATTCTTCCACAATAAATCCAAGCAATGAATATGGAAAAAAATATCAACAAAATCTTTATTAGAAGGGGAGACTTGTCTTATTATGTGCAACTAAAAGAGGTGGTTGCCAAACACTTTGCTAACCCATATCAAGAGAAGACCCTATGTAACAAAGAGGCAAGAGATAATATGCTGGAACACGTTAGCACTCCTCAATATCCCAAGGCTGAGAAAGATGACCGACAGAGGTAACCTCAAACAAATATTTAGATTTGGTAGATAGCCCTACCAAATCAGAGAGGTCTCTCTCAAGAATATCACAGCCAATAAAATGATTGGGAAGGAAAATAGATCTTAGGCTAGATATTCAGCTCAATAGGGTTTGAATTTAGTTTTTTCTGGACCAGTGTCATGGGTTTGAGAACTAGGTCAAGGTTTCAAATGATCAGTTGCAAAGATACAATGGGGAAAGGTAGGTATGATCAATGACATATTGGAGTTTTCATTGTGGTATAGGGTTGAAATAACGAAGGATCAAAATGAGCATAAACTTATGAATTCATTTATCATAAGAAAGAGTGCAAAACATGAAAATCTCATCAGAACAGAGCAGAAGACTTATGAATTTTGTTAAACACCTATGAGATGATCACAAGACAACATATATATGGTAATAAGGAGAAATATATATTCAATTTGATGATAAAATAGGGGAAAAACACTGTCACAAAATGGGGGTGATAACGTAGAAAAGATAGGGTTTTTCTCACTTAAATCAACCAAACACCAAAGGAAACCAAAAACGCAATGAAAACCCTAGGAGAGGGATTTTAACCATTTACTAAAGATAATTAATTGAATAAGAGCTGATGAGATGTAACTTCATTTGGAATCTTTGGAACCTGTTTGATACTGATTTGACCCTTTCAATGTTTTGATTTGCCTCATTTTCCAAAAGTGCAGCGAAGGTGCCAGAAGCACAACAAAACTAGGTAAGCAAGGGTTTTAATGAGGATTTTTGATGCTCTGGTGACTGGGATGGAGATCGATGATGGAGAGGTGATTAATGAATATGAAATGAAGAATTAGAATGCTTGGATGGTCTTCTTGTAGCTCAAAAGTCAATTTTTTGCTTTGGTCATGGAGTGACATCATCATGTCTTTTTGAGAAATGAAATGATAGGATAGTGTACTGCAGCTTTGTAACTTAATTAGGAAAAGTTACATCTTTATTGAGTGGTACATGTACCTTTGAAATATTTTGAAAACACATTTCCTTAATTACTAACTCCCTTGATGATGACTATGGTGGTGACATGACTCCTTCGTGATTTGTGATGACATGACCTAATGATGACACCAAATGCATATGAAAGACCATGATTAAAGACTTTTGAACCTTTGTAGTATGCATGATAATGAGATGATTACCTTCAATGATGACCAAAACACTCTTTTGGTGGCTTATCACAAGGAGTGATGAAAAGGCCATGAATACGGAGGGAGTAGTAATGACCTGTGACATAGGTAAGTTCCCTCTGCTGACAGAGGCAACCCCTCTAGCCCTAGAGTGGGTCTAGTCACTGCACAGATAATACCAAAGAAAATTTCCTTAGAAAGTTGGTGTTATGAAGACCTACCTTCATTCTGACGTTCGATGAAGTCCTCGTCATGTTGCTCCAGCTCTTGTTCTTCTAGTCGTTCATACCTGAAAACAACATGTAGAGGAACACCACAAATGCAATAGAAAATGACCAAACAATCTACTTGAAGAGTCAAGGAACCTCAAGCTATTGACATACAATTTAACGCACGATATAGGAAACAAGCTATTGATTTGTATTAATACAAATCAAAGTAAAACTTACAACTGAGCCTTGACGTCGTAAGCCTCCTTGAAGGGTCTTGTTGGTCTGTCTCCGTAAGCATTTACTTGTGAACTGTCTCCCAAGAGAACATATGACTCTCTCTTCTGTCCAAAAGGGTTGATACTAGAAATTTCTCAAGCCAAATCTACTCAAACGTCTCTCAAATCAAAATACATGAGGCTACTTCCACACTCCAATAACACTCTCTACCTCTACTCCTCTCCCAAAAACATGAAACTATCAAATTACATCTAGCTATCATCCAGTTACATCCAAGCTAGCTAATGTTATTCATGGAGGAGATATTTATAGGAGGGAGAGGTCCCATAAGAGAAGGAAGGAAGAGCTTATCTCTTAGGGAGGTTGCACAAAAGGTGGAACAACTATCCCAGAGGAGAAAGGCGAGCTCAACTGACCCAACAACCAGCCCTAGGACCACCCATGAAGCAATTTCATCTCGAAGTTTCGATGAGTTGTTGAAAAACTTGCCAAATCTGGCTCGTCACGGGTGCAACATAGGGATAGAGCGAAGACTTCGCTAGGGCTAGTGTTAACTTGACCATCTTTACGAGGGGGATAACTTCTGACTCGTGACGACCCAGAAACTTAGGTAAAAAGGGTCTTCTTTAGGGATAATGAAATGAGACACTCTTCCTGAGATTGCAAGGAAGGTAATGACACATAATTGGCAACATGACACAACACAGATGTCAGTAACATGGACTGGTAGTATCCGGGATCAGGGAATGTAGAGTCAGTGACAAATTACTATGTAACATATGCCCCCTAAAGCATGAAGGCTGAGAGAGTGGGAGGGGTGAAATGCTTTACGAATCCATAACCAAACAGAATGTCCTCGCAGAGAACCTGCAGACACAAGTACAACTGATATCTCTGATACATGAGTACATAGTGAAAGGAAATACATGTGCATAAGGCATGGGCGCAACCATCTAGAAGATAAATATAAATGGTCTGTGGTATGGGCACAACCATCCAATCAGAAAGACCACAAAAATGACTCAGGCATAGTCGCAACCATCCAATCAAAAGAGTCATGTATAAATCAATCCACACAACCTGGACTTGTGTAATCTGAGCCCAGCGTCTTGAATCCCAGCCTGTCCATTGTACAATTTCTAATATGCAAATAGATGTATTGAAGTTGAGCACACTATAAAATCACTTGATTACCGACCAATGATGTGAACCGTTAACAAGCGCGAGAGAAACCACCAGTAATGTCAATGGTTCTCAAGGTACTGCTAGTACAATCCACAAAGTGTGAAAAATGATATGGAGTCAAACACTTGTGAAATCACTCGATCGAAGACCAATGATGCAATTTTGTCATCGAATGTGAAGAACTTTCCATTGAGGCATGCAAGCTCCAAGGTACTAGAAAGGAGTCTCTAGGTCAACTTCCCAGATAATGAGCTGAAGTCGACAGGAAGCGACCGATCGAAGGACGACCATAATGTTTCCCACATCATCGATGCGAACCAAAGGAAAAAGATGATTGTGAATGAGACGGAGAATGAGGAAGGTGTGTAAGGCTACAAACTGCAGAAGGATTAAGCTCTTGAACATATCGACGACAAAATTCTGGAATTTAGCAACATTTTGGTAGCAAGGGATCAAAGGTCATGACGATGCAATAGGGAATAGATGGGATGACGCAAAGAATAACCAAAAACCTGGAAGGCCAATGATATAATGAGGATATCCAAACCCGACACGAAGCAGAAAGAGTGTCGATGTCCAAGAGCAACAAGCTGCCATAATAACTAATATGATCAATAGAATGTTTCCAAATTTTCCCCCACCATTTCTGGCGAGTACCCCAATTATTTTTGAAACACAAGCTTGAAGGGGATAGCATATGCTTGTAATGTAAGTTCATCCTTCGGATGAATCTGACCTAGTGAGTTTTAACGAGCCCTAGGAAGGAGAAGCTCAATCTCGTCATGGTGACAAGTCCAATGTCGTCAGTGTTTAACGAGTCCGACATAGGTAAAACTCGGAGTCTTTTTCATGTTTAAAGAGTTTGAAAAAGACATGGAAAATAAAACTCCAAAGGTCCCTTTTCGTAAATTTGTCCCTCGAACCTGAAAAGGTAGAAAATAATATCTAAGGGAACCCATTGACCATGAAAGACCAACGTATACCTTTTTCATAAATAATTTATCCAAACTTGGAAAAGGGATAAACGTATACTGGGTAGATGACGCTTCACAACCTTTAACAAGTTCAAAGCGACAAGAGCTTGGCGATCTTTTCATGTTTCGACAGTCAGAAAAGAGCTTAAAGATGACTCCAAAAGGGACTTTTTCGTGTTTTTACTGAGTCCAAAAAAGTATAAGATATAACTCGCAGGGTAGTCACCAGGGTTCACGAAACTTGTTGCTGCACAAAAACAAGCGTAAGATCCATCTTTGATAGAAAAATACGTAAAAAAGGAAAAAACCCTAATTTGACCAAAAAGGCTTATAAAAGAGTCATTTGGTAGAAAACAAATTACTTTTCACCATTTTACCTTAGAGCGAAAAATTTTACCCTCGTGCATTCGAAATTTCAACGGTCGACTGGAGGAAGATCAATAGCCTGTTAGGAAATTCGTCCGATGCAGGTAAGCTCTAATCATTTTCCTGCATATTTACATAGATAATACTTCATTTTTGATGGTTTTAGTCACCTCCAAGGAAGGATTTAGGGCCGGCATATGTGCGGTGGTAGTCCGCAAAGGAAACTTACCTGTGTCACAGGTTGGCGACTCCACTGGGGAACATATGACTCTCTCTTCTGTCCAAAAGTGTTGATACTAGAAAGTTATCAAGCCAACTCTACTCAAATGTCTCTCAAATCAAAATACATATGAGGCTACTTCCACACTCCAATAACACTCTCTACCTCTACTCCTCTCTTAGAAACTTGAAACTATCGAATTACATCTAGCTATCATCTAATTACATCCAAGCTAGTTGATGTTATTCATGGAGGAGATATTTATAGGAGGGAGATGTCCCATAAGAGAAGGAAGGAAGAGCTTATCTCTTAGGGAGGTTCCACAAAAGGTGGAAAAACTATCCCACAGGAGAAAGGCGAGCTCAACTGACCCAACAACCAGCCCTAGGACCACCCATGAAGCAATTTCATCTCGAAGTTTCAACTAGTTGTTGAAAAACTTGCCAAATCTAGCTTGTCGTGGGTGGAACATAGGGACAGAGCGAAGAATTCGCTAGGGCTAGTGTTAACTGGACCATCTTCACAAGGGGGATAACTTCTGACTCGCGACGACCCAGAAAATTAGGTAAAAAGGGTCTTCTTTAGGGATAATGAAATGAGACACTCTTCCTGAGATTGCAAGGAAGGTAATGACACATAATTGGCAACATGACACAACACAGATGTCAGTAACATGGATTGGCAGTATCCAAGATTAGGGAATCCAGAGTCGGTGGCAAATTACTATGTAACATGACCTAAACACTAACCAATGATCAAATTTTATTTGAAAATATAAAAATTTGACCTAATAACCCTATCAACCACATGGAAAGAGTACATTTGATCACTGGTGACTCATAGACACTAACATTGGCTCCAGGGGATGGCAATTTCTTTATGAGGTGTCAATAACACTGTAGACCAGGTAGCCTCATCCATTGGGAAATGGAGTCAAAATAAAACACTTGACACTGAAAAGACTGACTAAGTAAACTTAAGAAAAATTGAAACCGACTTGACTTGACTGAAAAACTTGACTACTAACTGAACTTACTTACACATGGCAGCAGACCATTGAGATCTTAGAGACTTCACCTCAGGCTTCAAATCCCGACGATAAACACCACCTGCTGAAGATATATATACAATCATGTGAAATTATCCCTCCAATGTAACCAATCCGTAAAATGGTTACTTACTTGAATCCTGCTCATACTTTCCTTTGAGCAGGCAAAAAAAACAAAAGATAGGCAAATCAAAGTGTCCACTGAACATGTGCTCATGATCCATAAATACAAGAAAATTCATCTTTCTAGATGGTTGCAAAATTGGAAATAGGGTCTTCAATAATATGGAACATTACCATGTCTTGAGGGTTAGCAGAAATACAAGGACACCCTTCATTTTCCAATGTAAATTTTTTGTCAGGATGAAATAAGAAAATATGTTCATGAATTTTTTCATTCGCATTAGGAGAAAGGGAAATTTTCTCTTGAATTTTTTTGTTTGAGGTAGTCATATTATCAATAACAAAAATGTGGACATCCATAGGATCTGAGACAAACTGCTCTTCTTCAACAAACTCTTCATTTTTTGATCGTGGAGAAATATCATCATGTGCAAGAGACTCTAAAACAACCTCTTCTTTATCATTTCTCTCTTCTTCATACTCTGCTTTCAATGTTTGATGATTATCTTCTGCCATAATTACATTGTCTGGAACCTCCACACATGCCAATTCAAAATTATAATTTTCACAAAGCTACCCTTGAAATAGTGCTTCAGAAAATCAATGAGTTGGAGAGACATATGAGTAGTGAATGTCTAGAGATCCTTGTTCATGCATTTCATCAGAAACCTCATCTTCGTCTTCACAAACTTGATCTTGAAATAAAAACCTAGAGAAAGAACAATCTGATTGACTATCCTCATAGCTTTGATAATCAAAAGACTGAAAAGTCTGCTGCAAAGATTCATTAAACTCGTAGGATGGAACATGACTATCATACATAAGCACCGACTCTTCATTAAAACAAGGCTCAACATTCCCTTGTTCTTCTGAAATGTCCACAGGTTGTTTAATGTGATCATTTAGATCCTGCTCAGTTTCACTTTCATCTAAGGGATAAGACACCTGTTCTTCTTGGTGAAGGAAAGGGTTCTCATAAAAAGCCTCCAGGATCTCTTCATCCATGAACTCTTCAACACCATAAGAATTCTCTAGATTTTGAATGAAAACCTAAAAATGTTCACAACAATCCTCAACCAATGACAAAGAAGGACGAGATTATCTATATTTAAAAAAACGTTGAATGAAAATATTTAAGAGAATAAATACTAGCAGATGGGAGACCTTCATACCAAGGTCTTGCTTTTCTATCTAAGGTTGCCATGAACATCTTCATGAGACAGACTTCATGAAATTGAAACTTTAACTTGCACATGCATGTGAAATTTAACCAAGTGAAGAGCAACATCATCTCCTTTCAAAAACTTTGAACTTAGGAAAATAAGTATGCCAATCTACACAAGGCATGTGGTTCAGAAAACTTGGAATGTGGTCTCGTATTAAAGGAGCATACCTTTTGGATATAGAACTCATCTCGATTTCTAGATCTTATGTCAGTGGAGTCTTTGGATCAAGTTGGAGTTGCCAGGTGAATGTTTTAGCTTTCATATGTGTCTGATTGTTGTCCACCATCAAAAAATCATATATAAAATTTGATGATCTTTCCCGGGGAATATGAAATTGTTCGTCCCCAGTATGGTCGCCAAAAATGTTAGCACTCCTCAGTATCCCAAGGCTGAGAAAGGAGATCGACAGAGGTAACCTCAAAACAATCTTTAGATTTGGTAGTTAGCCCTACCAAATCAAAGAGGGCTCTCTCAATAATCTCACATATAATAAAATGATTGGGAAGGAAAATAGATCTTAGGCTAGACATTCAACTCAATAGGGTTTGAATTTAGTTTTTGCTGGACCAGGGTCATGGGTCTGGGAACTAGGTCAGGGTTTCAAATGATCAGTTGCAGAGAGACAATGGGGTAAGGTAGGCATGATCAATGGCATATTGGATTTATCATTGTGGTATAGGGTTGAAAAAGGGAAGGATCAAAATGAGCATAAACTTATGAATTCATTTATCAGAATAAAGAACACAAAACATGAAAATCTCATCAAAATAGAGCATAAGACTTATGAATTCTGTTAAACACCTATGAGATGATCACAAGACAACATATATATGGTAATAAGGAGAAATATATATTCAATTTGATGATAAAACAGAGGAAAAACACTGTCACAAAATCATACCACGAGAGTCCCAAGATAATAGCTGCAAACTACCTGTATTACTCCTGCAAAAATGATGGTGTACACTAGCTTAAAAGCCTTTGACTCATAAGCATCCAACTCTCTCTATGACTTAGATCGGGATACATATAGAAAAAAAACCACATTCCCCCTCTCAGGGGTCAAATCCATCAACCTAGGAACTAATTACATCAATCTCTCTAACCAAACCTAAAACTAGGGAAGTTAGAAACTAATTTCCTGTTTAGACTTAGTTGATTCACTATGACTTAACAATCATTAATGAGCACGAATATACATAAATTTGACATTTACCAGATCCATTAAAATTAATTACACCATGTGAAAACCTAAGAAGACAAAACACATCATGAAAAGTTGACCTGGACTGATAAAACTCAAAAATCTGACCTCTTGGAAAAAGCATAGCGAAATTTCGCAGAAGTGCAACGTGCTTTTGTGAAGCCCTTTTGTAGTCATTGTTAGGTATCCTCAAGTTGAACTGAAGGAATGTGAAGATAGCCTAGGATTTCTGGAAGACCATTGAACCTTTAATCCTGTAAAAGTCCACCTCCATGACACCCAAAAATCAAATCTCCCAAGGCTACTCCAGAAGTGCGGTGTGGGGTCCAAAAAAGAGGCAGAAACATGAAAAATGACATATTTTTTGACCTTTTCTCCAAAATTATGACTTGACATGGAAAATAAAGTACATGAATGTGATATAGGGGTCAAGGGCTATCCATCCATGCAAGCCATTTGTGATTTGGATGCCCTAAGAAAAAGCGCAGCGTGACCACGTTGCGCTTTTGTGTAATTGACTTGCCAAAATTCACCAAAAATTCGAAAATTGACCAAAATTTCTCAAAATTTGCTTAAACTTCATCTTTCACATCTCTGAGTGGTGGCCTAGACAACTAGATAGGACTCAGTAAGCAAATCAAAGTTATCCTTCTTCTTTAGCTTGATTAGGGTTTTCTTAAGTTTCCTTTTCATGCTTCTAACCCTAATTTTGGAAATCCAATTCCTGGTGAAGTAGTGCCTTGCCATGTGTCTCTGAAGCTTGGTGTATTTGTTGGCCTTATTCAGGAGCTTCTCCAAGTGCTCATTTACCTTCTCAAGAAAATATTCCTTCTCTTTTTCAAGCGCAGTTGCAATAGTGTCAATAGGGTCTTTTTGTACCAATGAAGGAGATGGCTCCTTGTCTTCAACCTACTCTTCTAAACCAATCACTACTTTACCTTTGTCCTTCGATTTTCGGGATGATGGAAGGTCTTGTGAGGTACTATGCTACATCAATCTCACCTTCAAAATTCTGTTTTCTTGTTTCAAGAAGATCACCATGTAGTTTGCCTTGGCAAGATCATCTTTGAGTGCTTGGATTTGTGCTTGTTGTTCCTTGATAATATTTGCATATGACTTCTCTGCATGGTCCAAGATTTCTTGTTCATGAGGCATCTCCTCCTTATATTTCTACAAGGATGACTCAGTCTCATTCGTAGGTGATTTCTCCATTTCTCCTTGAACTTGCTTAACTGTAGTTTCCTTAGACAATTGTCTAGTTTGTGACCTAGTCAGAGTTCTAGGCGTAGATACCTCTTTAGTGATCTTAGGGGAAAAAACCAATATTTTACCCTTCTTGTAGGTCCTTGTGATCTCTACCTTAGGTGTCTTTCTCATTGAAAACTTGTTTGGATGAGTCAACCTCCTATGGCCTTGATGGTGTTGATGGAGTGCTATGACTGGTAGGTTGACTAGTGGTAGGCATAAAGGCATATGATTACAAGAATGTCTCCCATGAGATATTAACCTGTGAAAGTTGATGAAGAACAATGACCTTAACCAAACCATGATGAAACAAGTTTTCTTGGTGATCTTTCCCTTTGCTTTGTACCTTTTCTGTCATCTTGACAAGGCTTTTGTATAAGCAGTGAGGCAATTTTAGTGGTTTGATGGCAGTGAAATGCATCATTAACCTTATGTGATACTGGTACAACCTTGAAAATCTCCCTTCACATGTAAAATATTTCATGATCATCTTCATTAAATAGAGTATATTTGTCCAAAAACTGTGTGAACGGAAAAATGTGTGAGGGAGCATCATTGTAGTGTGGTTTCAAGAAGACCTTGTAGTTTTCAATGTCCAAATCCATCCCTTTAAACCAGAATTCTCCATGGTTAGGGATACATGTGGCTGAGTCTATGGCATCTATTGAGATGGCGAAGTAAATGTTGGCATTATGATTCAGGTATGGCTCTATGTTACAGATGTTGTACTTGATGGCAACACCCGTGGTAATGCTCTGATCAGGCTCTCAAAATGTTGAAAATTAAGAAGTTCGCAGGAGAACAGTTCAGAAGGCGCGTACACGCAGGTACACCATGAAGGGACCGCGGCCAGACACGCAGGTCAGCCGTTCAGGAGGTGCGTACCCCCAGTGAACTCACTTCAAGGCAGAGAAAAGCACACGTGGGGTTTCTTATGTTTAACCCTTGGTATTTAGCCGACGATATTTGTGTTATTATGGTTTTGGCTCGTGGTATTGATCCATGATTTTAGGAGGAGCTTGCCTATATAAAGCAAAGGAGATCACTTGGCTAAGCATCTTTTGCAATTGAATATCTTAAGATCTGAAATATTGGGTTAAAAGCTTGATCTATATGTAAGAGAAGTGGAAAGCGAATCTGTGAAGGGTGATCTCTCGAGCGCATCTGGGCATCTGACTAACTGTGCCACACTGGTGGACTGCCAATTCGGCCCTAATCTGAGGTACGCAGGTGTCTGACGGTACAGGTGCGTGGGTACGCAGAGCAGAAACAGAAGAGCTGCGTGGGTACGCAGAGCAGAAGAAGGAGAACTGCGTGGGTAAGCAGAGAGACAGAGGTTCAGGTGCGTACACCCAGTAAAAGTACGCGGCGCGATAGTGTCTCTGGGTGCGTACCTGCAGTAACAGTACGCGGAACGATAGTGTCTCTGGGTGCGTACCTACAGTAACAGTACGCGACGCGATAGTATCTCTGGGTGCGTACCTGCAGTGACAGTACGCAGCGCGGTTGAAGAGACAGTGCGTGGTCACGCAGTGCGGCAGAAGGGTCTCTGCAGGTATACGCAGGGGAGCAGAAGGTGAAGTGCATACGCACGCAGACCAGAAAAATAAAAACTGCGTATCTGTATTAAGACATTTTGCTTGGCTGTATTTTTCTGTTGATAAGGTGTTCTGGGTTTAGTTCTATTATTGTTGATCTGGTTACTACAATTGACTGGGTGATTTTCTTATACTTGATGATCATTTGATGTTTATGGATCCAGTTTGAAAATTTATGAAAAGTGGTCCTTGTAAGAAAAGAAGTAGGGGGTTGTATTTCCCTTCCAGGAGAGACTGGAAAACAAGAGAGAGTTGTAGCTCTCTGCAGGTTGCAGCCTGCGTACTGGTAAAGGACTGCACCAGTACAAAACCATTGTAAAAGGAGTTTCTAATTTGAAAGAAGATAGAAACATATTGCAGCAGGTGGTTTTCACCCACATTGGGTTTCCACCTTATATCTGGTGTTCTTTGGTGTGACTATCTGTTTTTCCTTGTTCATGCTCATTATTTTATGGTACTGATATGCAAAAATAATTCAAAGTATAAATAAGGAAGATTTGTTGAAAGAACTTTGTAATACTGATTCACCCCCCCTCTCAGTATTATTTCCAACAATTGGTATCAGAGCAGGTCCTTCGGAGAAGCTTGATCGCTTGAAGGAAGATCATTCATTATGAGCAACTACGAGAGGGAAGCATCAATCAGGCCACCAATTTTTGATGGGACAAACTTCAATTATTGGAAGGTAAGAGTTACTGCCTATCTTCAATCTCTTGGTACAGAAGTTTGGGATATCATAGATACAGGCTACGCTTTTCCTTCAGCTACTCCTACAGATGCAGCTGAAAAGAAGAAATATGAAACAAATGCTAAAGCAGTCAATACTTTGCTGGGATGCTTATCTCAAACAGAATTTGTAAAGGTTATGCAATATAAATCCGCAAAAGAAATATGGGACAAGATTGTCTTGAGCTACGAAGGAGATGAACAGGTAAAGCGTGCTAAACTTCAAACTCTCAGGATTCAGTATGAGAATCTCAGGATGTATAATGATGAAAGTGTGGCTAACTATTTTCTTCGGGTAGATGAGATTGTTAATTGCATGAAAAATTTGGGTGAAGAAATAAAAGAGGCTATTGTGGTTGAAAAGGTTCTAAGATCATTGTCCCCCAAGTTTGAATCTAAAGTATCTGCAATAGAAGAAAAGGAAAATCTACGAATCCTTACTATGTCTCAGCTACATGGAATTCTAACTGCTTATGAAATGAGAAAGGGAGGTCCATCAGACAGAAGAGAAGCTGCTTTCAAGGCGTCAGGCAAAGGAGATTATTATGAAGCAAGTCACGTACCAGAAGAAGAAGAAGAAGAATCAAATTTTGTCAGAAATCTTCAAAGGGGTTCTGGAAGGTTCAGAGGTAAGTTACCTTTTAAATGCTTTGCTTGTGGAAGAGTAGGTCATTATGCTGCAAAATGTCCTTATAAGGATAAAGGAAAGGAACCTGCTAGATGGAACAAGAAACAGGG